>JAKTUA010000004.1:0-600000 GCA_030556435.1 Teunomyces pallodes
CTAATAATAATGTGAGAACAAGATCGGCTGTGATTGATGTATCTACCAATCCAGGTGGTCAATGGACTACACATACTTCATTGCTTCCATTACATACACCTACAACATACACCACCACATTTACCACCACCGATGCCAATGGTCGCACTGAAACCGATAGTGGAGTTGTGGTAATTACCAAAATGCCAAAGAAGGGTCCATGGACTACAATGACCTCATTGTTCCCCAACCAGTATTCAACGCATTACACAACCACTGTTTTGACAACAAATGCTAATAATAATGTGAGAACAAGATCGGCTGTGATTGATGTATCTACCAATCCAGGTGGTCAATGGACTACACATACTTCATTGCTTCCATTACATACACCTACAACATACACCACCACATTCACCACCACCGATGCCAATGGTCGCATTGAAACCGATAGTGGAGTTGTGGTAATTACGAAATTGCCAAACAAGGGTCCATGGACAACGATTACATCATTATATCCAGACAGTTTTACATCTAGCGGTAGAATTGAAAAATTGTTAAATGCAGCTTGAAAAGTTCCATTCGGATACACTTTGCTTAATAGTGTTGCAATCTACTTCACATCTTTTGCAGATGGGTATTTTGCGTGTTAATAAGGTAGACACAGTATAACTTCTGTAGCATGTTGTTGAATGTGGATGTACACGTTAGGTAATCAAGTATTGTGTAAGATTGAATAGCCTTCAGATGAAAGATAAGATGTAAAAATGGCATGAGCTGCATATTTATATATTTTAAAGGTATACGACTATATATGTGATAATATATCATATAGTAGAGGATGAAATAAGAGAATTCGTGGTAGCTATTAAAACTAAAGAATAACTAAGCAAGATAAAGTTTGACGCATCTCGGCTTATTGTCATAAATAATAAATTGGAAAAACTGGTAAAAGTAGTAAATCATAGAGATATGATAGCTCGCTTCAGTCGATTGAATACAACTAATGGGAGCCAAATATTTTTAATAACAAACAAATAATGTATTATACTCTACATTAAAATACCGAAACAAAGTCGCCACGCTTGTAACAGTCAGCTTACTCCAGATGTGATTAAAAAATTAGCGGTGACAATAATGATAATGCAATAATGAAGAACGAAGGAACAGAAATAACAGCAGAGCTTGCATAAGTGAATACTGAGGGTGAAATGCCACCGGAACTTTGCGATAAGGTGTTTGAAATAAAACTGCTAGTTTTTGAAGGCGAATTTTGATTTTGACTCTGAAATGCAACTGAAGGCAGACTTGTTATTCTCAGGAACCAATTGCACCACTATTTTGGTTATATTCAATTGAATATCCGACGTGAACAGTGTTATCATTCTGATTATTGTTTATGTTGGAACCTTCTTGGGTATTTGGGGAAGTAATCGCGATACTGGTACTACTTGATGAAACGCCATGATTGTTGTTACCAGTAGAAGTGAACCTTATTTCATCGCCATTAACCAAGAAGGTTGCGACACCGTTTGCAGAATTACTTGAAAGGGTTGGAGTAGCAATGGGGGTAACCGTTGAAGATTTTGGACCTGCAGTTGCGTGTGACGTAATAAATGTTTCCCCGTGAGTAGACGTCCTGCTACCATCAGAAGTGCTGAAAGAGTCAGAAGAAGTAGTGTGTATACTAGAGTTCCATAGTACACTAAAGGAACTTGACAATGAAATCAGAGAAACCGAATCAAATGTAATAGAAGGAAAATGAGAATTGGAAATGACTGATACCGATGCATCATCAGAAGGGGTGACTAAGGAAGGAATAACAATGACAATAGTCTCATCTCCGCCAGAGGATGCTGGTAGAATGGTAACGATAGATGTCACAGATCCTGTCCATCTGGATATAAGGAGTATCATAAGGTAACAAAAACCCAAGATTCTAAAAAAATAAACAAGATTGATAAAAAAGATAATATGACACAACCCTCGTTAAGTCTAGACATGCAAACCGACGCTAAAAATTCTAGTTCAAAAGAGTTAGAAACGTTTGCATCGAAGATCTGTAGCTAAAATTTAATAACCAACTGCTAATGTTTTTATTTTGTACTTTCGTTTCCTTGTGCAATTGGATCCATTTCTGAACATTGTGAAAGTTAGCTTTTTCAGATAGATTAAAGTGATGGTTCTGTCTGTTTTTGAAGAGGAGTGAAAAAATTTCAGGGCTTAACAGAGGTTCTTACAATATTCTTAAGAAATAGCGGGAAACAAAGTACGTTCACAATTGTATTCTGGGAGAACTCTTAGCTGACAATCCGTTTGTATAGAAACACGACGTGACTTGACATCAATAACGATTGAACGCGGTTGGAGCAGCAAATTGTGCCTTGAATGTCTTAGAAGCAAGAACATATGGTTCTCAATTTAAGAAGGTAGCTATTAGCCTATGTTAAAGTTATTGTCTATAATTATTCCATCAAAAATTCTATTGACGAAAAAACAGTACTAGATGAGTTCTAACTTAACTTGTCTGCAAGCCACTTCAGCCATAAAGCAATATCTAAAAGTAATTTCTTTGGGTCTTCTAATAGAACACCAGAATACCTTTGATACTTCCTCTCTTTTATTATTAGGGGCAACATACTTCTGATAATGTAAAAAAATCTCCTTTGAAATATTGATTGCATTGTTGATGCTATTTGCCTTGTTGATGTTTCTTCCTGGTGAAAAGATAACAGCTATAGGCAATTATCTATTTAGTAAAAAAAAAGTTAAAAACCAAAGTTTGTATATTTGATGACAAAACATTCTTAGTATGTATTCGACTTACTTCTCAACAAATCCCTAAATTTATTAGCGAAAAGATACGGTGTGAATTAAATGGAGCTTATAAGAAATATAATGGCAAGAACAGTACTGAGAACAATTTAACATTACAGTGTTGCCTAGTTAAACTCGTAGTAACCATTTATCTCCTTGGTATTATCCAAACGCCTACAGTTCTCACATTGCAATTGCTTGAAGAAACCGGTCATGCCCGAAATAAGAAAGACATTACCACAAAGGTTACACCGCACAAATAAATCATGAATTGTCTTATTATAACTATAATCATCGACAAGAATTTTGATTGCTTTAAGTGACTAAGCAAGGAAGCCTGTGATATGGTTGTACGTCAACTATTCCAAATTATGGGATAATATTAAAGCATCGTTAATTGAAAGTTCAATGATACCATATGAAGTGAACCCTGGGGCCTCCTCTTTGGATAAAACAGTTTGAACTGCTGTGAGCATAAGTATAGTGCAAATTTCTAAGAACTTCATCTTATTCTTCAAATTATTTCAAATTTAATGAGACTGTTAAAATTATGGGGCCCCTAATGATTATATACAAGTTTTTACTCTTAGGTTGCATTGAATATTTACGTGACTAATAAATTGTTTACGTGTTTTTAATTAGGACTAAATTAGCATAGACTCGTGATTTTAGTTGAGACTTCTACACCAACCTTAGTTTCTTTCACAGTATGCTTGTAATCACTTAACAAAACTAATAGAGAGTTGTTTCCATATAGCGGTTTACTGAAATTCATAACAAAACTGCTTGTAGGAGGACACGTAAGAAGGAAAAAATGAGCTAACATTGCGTGTGTTCAGTTCTCGCCTATTTTTTCCCAACACGCATCGGGAGGGTGGATGGTGGACTGTGAGATATTTCGGACTGAAATGTTCCAATAAATACACTTCCAAGTGTATTGTGCTTGTGGTATTCAAAGCAACATTATCACACAAGCTTAATAGTTATGTTGAATAATAGTTCTCACAGTGTTCAATCAGATTTACATCCTGGAAGAACTCTAGTTAATCACCATGGCCGCCTAAATTGATCGACGTGGCGAAAAACAAATTATTCCCAATTTATTTTGCTTGAAAGAGTTCAAATTAAAATCCCAAATATAGTAAGCCTTTGTTAAGTTTTGGGTCTGGGGTAAATCTAGCAGAGGCTTATTGGTGTATTCAAATTTCATTAGTATCAATTCCATAAAGAAGCTTTAGTTAAAGAATATACGACCACCGTACAGACATTTTGAAGGTTATTTCCAGTCCCAGAGACCATTTGACATATTCCATTTAATTCACTTTAACCTTATTTTAGACTAATAAAATGAGTGGAATCAAAACTGCTACTACTACAATAAAGCTTATGAAAAATTTACTTAAAGTTTTTAATCTCTTTATTTAAGATAGCTGGGTTTAATCAAGTATCAAAATCAAACAAAGCATTCATGTTCACCATGTCCCAGTAATAAAATTTGATTAATTTAGTTGCTACAATGTATATATATTAATCGTGGATAACTTATTAATTGAAAGAAATAAGCAGAAAAAAACACCTTTAAGGGTGGTTATTTAGTTCATTTGTAGTAATCTTGTGTAGAAACGGTATTTAGATCATATGATTAGATGCATTTGGTTTTAGATTTAAGAACTTGGACGAAATTTTGTATTCGTTTTGGGGTTTACTAACAAAAAGAAGAAAAGGGTTAGAGATCAATTATTCATTGTTAGTTGAGTTAAGGTAAGGACCAGGAGCCATTAATCTTGCGGTTTGAGCAGCAAACTCAACACGTCCACTAGAAGTCGCAGTGATACTCAGAGATGACGGAGTGGTTGTGGTAGTTGTTGAAACACTTGTAGTCGAAGAAGAAGTTATAGTTGTAGAAGTGGTTCTTGTTGAAGTTGTCGTCGTTGGTGGTTCCTTGTAAAGAGAAATTGTAATTGGCGTACAATTTCCACACTTACGTTCCTTAATCAAATAACGTGATCCCCGACCATGAATACAAGCCCAGAATTGAGTAGTACCACACTTTCCTCTGGTTAAGACACCATCCTTGTTAAAGATGTAGCCAGTGTTCCGTTTGCGGTAGTAACGCGATAAATACCAGTATCCGCATTTTGTCGTTAAGAATTCACCAGCTTTTCCCAAAGAAGTACCGCTCATTTTAAAATTGAGCGCATCTTTAGGTGTCGTTCTGCTCCATCTAATTTGGGGGACGCGGCAGTCTTCACTAATCAACATGTCTTGGATGAAGGGACCATTTGCAACCAAATAAAAAGCTTCGCACGAGCTAATCGCAGCAAGAATAAAATAGGAAATAACCTCAAAAAGTCTCATTGAATTGGTAGATGATAAAATCTGATGAATAGCGATATTGTCAGAAAATTCGCCTTCTTATATAGTCTCAAAAACTGCCAAGTAACTCAGTAAATATCCATAGAAAGTTCTATTAAAAGCAGTTTTACGACACCGTAATTTTCAAGTAATCCGTCTTCGTGTTTTAAAAATCTTGTTCCAAATTTGTAACCCATATTGCATTTACGATGTTTGAGGCGTTCTAAGAAACTGGTCTCTTTTCGAGAATAGCTTTTCTTCTGGGTACATGCTTATTTTAATATCGTTGTGTATAATTATAATAGTATACTGAAGGCAATATATGCTATGGTTTAGTAGTAAATTGAGTTGTGCTCCAAGGAGAGTGTTTTCAACTTATTATTCAAACGATGGATGCATAGTTTAAAAGAATCAATTATTTAGCTAAATATTCTGTAGAGGAAAATCTTGGCACACTTCGAAAAATTAACGATGTTGTAGTTACAACACCGTTTCTTAGCCTTGAACCCTGAACTCAGAGAAATACCTTCAGCAATTTAGAATGCAACTCTCGCGTGGACCTTGAATATACGAATGAAACCTTAATAATCTTGGCAAGAACCCTCTAAGTTTTTCAACGACATTTTCAATTAACAGCCATACTAAAGCATTCTTGTATTATGTATCGTTTAAATTGAATTATAAGTCGAACAGAAAAGTAACAAAACATTGAAAACATGCCAGAACCTAATGATCCATTAGCAAGACATGAAAAATTTGGAATTGAAATGCGAAGAAATGAAAATTCGGGTACTCTTGCAGTTCCTTCTGAAGATATTACTTCACCAAAAATCGTTAACTGCCAAGTAATCGACCCTATTAAGGTTTCATAAACAGATCAAAGTTTATTTACTTTGAGTAATATGTAATCTCGCTAATTATTTAGCAATGGTTTTGAGACGGTACTCCTAATGTCTTAATGTCAAGAAATTTTTATTATAGTATTTTGGATTCATACTTCCTCTCCCCTGCCCGCACTGAAGTGCCCCAGGAAATACTTATTCTTAGAAGAAATTGTTCAGTTGTTGTTCTTTTGTTTCATTTAGTTATTTGGGGGAAACAACCCTATTATTCGACTGACACAATAATCTACAAAAGTAAAATAAGAAAACATATCTAATTAATATAAAACCTAAGCCATCCTTCTAGTATCAAGACTCAAAAAATTGAAGGTCGTTTATGAATTTACTTTCGTAAAAACATTGATAATTGGTACTGATGAGTGTTTGTTTTTATCTAGCTAAATTTTAAGGCTCGCGAATACTTGACAGATAAAAACACTCATTTTTGAGGGAATTGGATAATACATTATGAAATTTTGACACCGTACCTAACTAAACCTGAAAACCTTTCATCACAACAAACTCATCTCAATATTTATGAGAAATTCGTTCTACCTGTCTATATGAAGATTTTAGTGAGTACTTTTGAAGTGTACTTCGCTTCCAATTTATCACTGGTTGTACTTTATCAAACTCAAACTTTTTATATATCATTCGATGTGAGTTTAGGGTCTTCTTACAGGTGAGGAATACACCTTCAGTTCTGTTAATATTTTTTAAAATGAATCCTTTCAACGCTATGTTAAATAACCAATGAGACAGTGGTCAAGTATTTTAGATATTCTTTCTTTCTGTGGCACGTAGGTTTAGATTTAGGCAAAACAAAACTTCAATATGCAACAGTTTGGTAGTTTGGTTGTATAGCTCGTCAACTAATAGCACTAACTATAATAAAAATCGGGCCGAGTTTTTCCAGGCATATAGGACATAAACTCCGCGTAAGACCGAGCAATCTTCACTATATAAACAAGCTGCTAGGTACTGAGGAATTTAGTTATTACTATGGCATCCTCTATTTATAACTGGATAGGATACTTTTTGTCAAGGGTACGATCTGGGGATCTGGAATTAATCGTTAACACCCCTGGAATCAAATCGTTACCTAAGGCGATTGTTATCACTAGTGAAGAAATAAAAGATAACGAGCCTATTCTGCGAAAATGTGGAGGAAAAGGATGGAGAGGCGGAGAAGAATTATCACCAAGTTTGCTGTTTTCAATTGAACAAGGTATGTCAGTTTACTCCTTAGTTGTTGTATGTGAGGATATTGATCCTCCGTTGTGGTCTCCCGTAACTCATTTGATTGTCTATGATATCAAGCCAGATTATGCATTTGAGCTTAATGAATTGACTGAGAGTAGAGAACAAGAAGGAAATTTCAAACTAGGAACGGGAATATTTGGTCTGGTTGGTTACCGAGGTCCTGGACCAGTTCCAGGACATGGAGACCATCGATATGTATTTCAAGTGTTTGGAATTAACGAGAATGCTACAGCAAAATTACGAGAATCAAGGGTTAGACCAGGAAAACGTCAGGTAATTGAGGCCATAACAGGAAACACCATTTGTTATGGTACTCTTAGTGGCACATACAGGGTTGACTTATAGTAATAATC
Organism: Teunomyces pallodes; assembly: GCA_030556435.1. Classification (NCBI taxonomy): domain Eukaryota; kingdom Fungi; phylum Ascomycota; class Pichiomycetes; order Serinales; family Debaryomycetaceae; genus Teunomyces; species Teunomyces pallodes. The sequence goes on from JAKTUA010000004.1 coordinate 7,649, forward strand.
GGTATATTCTAGAATCTTTACTAATTTAATTGAACATAGTTACCTGGGAAAGCACCCGTCTGGCCGTTGTATCTACCAGTCCACCAGCCATTGGAGTCGGCCGTCTTCTCTACGATTTCAATGACAGCTCCTGCGGGGAACGTCAAATCACCCTGAGCCAGAGCGGTATAATCATACAAGGCTGTACAATATCCACCAGCACTTGCTGGTGTTGCTGGAGCAACTGGAGGTGCTGGAGTACCATATGCTGGAGCAGTTCCTGCTGCTGGTGCGCCATATCCTGACGATTCAGGCGTTTGGGGGGTCTGGTAGGCTCCATAAGCTGGTGCGCCAGTAGCTGCTGGAGATTGGTAGGCACCATAACCAGGGGCGGCTTGTTGTTGTTGGCCATAACCACCATACGCTGGTGCCTGGGCTTGATAGCCTGGTCCTTTTGGATCTTTGTAGTCGCCGTATTGTTGTTGACCATATTGGCCGTACTGACCAGTACTGTAAGCAGGCAACTCGGAGCCAGGGGAACCAGCAGCTCCAGGAGCACCTGGTGTGCCAGCAGCACCGGCTGCACCCATCAAGGCATGACGTCTCTTTGTAGCCTCTAACTTATTCTTAGCGTGGCCAACTTTGAAGTGGGTTATACCAATAGCATCGGTCTGTTCATCGATGTTGCCCTTTTTAAGGTGGTAAGCCTCCACTATATCAGTAGTTAAGTCAAAATATGGAATCTTCAACTCTTCCATTCTGTTATATAAGGTGTAGAAGATGTTCAATTGCATGTAGTAGAAACTGACAAACAATGGTCTGATGAAGTCTGCTTGCATCTGGAACAAGATAGGCAACTCTTGCTTCAACATATCATTGTAGTAGTCGTATTCTTGTTGGGCGACAGCCACTTCAGCCTCGGCGCTGTACATTTTTTCTTCATCCTTAGCTGTTCTTTCTTTCTTGTCTTCGTACTTCTTGTGTGTTCTTTTATGACGATCCAAGTCGACTTGCTTATGGTCTCTCTTGGTGGCCATCTTTCTGATGGACTGAATCACCTTCAACAATTCCTGGGCAGGATTAACAATTCTCTTTTCAATCAACTCTAAATCAGGCTTTAACGTTTCTTTGAGCTCTTGAACAACTGCACGGTACAGCTCTGAAGCCTGAATACCATCGGGATTATCTTCGGGAACGGTGGAGTTGGGGTCCGACAAACGTCCGCTGATTGGCTTGTAGATTTCTTCAATTGCCTTAGAAAAGTCAATCTGATAGTCCAACATACCATTGACGGCAGCAAAGTATCTCTTTGATTCGTCACTCAACTTCTTGGTTTCCATTTCCAATTCCTTGAATCTACGTTCGGCATCGGCGTAAACCGCATCCGTAGTGACCTCACCCATGTTCATCTTCTGACGGAAGTTCTGGGGAGCTCTGACAATCGACTTTTTGATACCTTTGAATGACATTGTGTTTTGTTGCTGTACAACTACAGTTGCCCGCTTGCCTACCTTTCCTAAAGATTGGGCAAAAAAAAGGTGATCATTAAAGTCGTGCACCCACCGAGCAAGGTAGGAATATCGTAGTAAAGCCTCCTTGTGCTCCCTGAACTTCCTACTCCCCCTCTCTCTCGGATTTAGGCGGGGACCCGTAATTCCCATTGATGCTGATTTGGTGATGAACAATAGGTTATCAACGGCATGTTCGGAATACAAGGCAAATCTGTATATAATATACTCTTATCTCTAACAAGACATTTCTACGTTCTGTATTAACGAAGGATTGGCTAGCGGGAAGAAAAAATTCATACTGGACTCTTCCTCTAACTCTAACCAGAAGTAGTAGTTCAATATCGAAAGAAAAAAAAAATAGAAAAAAGGTACAATAAAACGATACTCAACCGAGTAGCTTGTGCGTTGCCAGTTACGAGGCAAGAACACCTGAACAGAACGGAACCAGTGGAACCAAAACGTGGCATATGGCCGGGTAACTAAACCGGCCTGATATGGAAAATCGCACTATCAGAATAATCTGATGATGCTGAAAATTAACGGTCTACTTACTAAGCCAACCAAAGGTTAGAACCTCGAGTGTTTTCTTATACGGGCAGCTCTTTTGGTATTCAATATTCATGTCTGGTGAAGTTCCAAAATTAGAAGACTACGATGTGAATCCAGTCTCTGGCTTTTTGCCTAGCGAATTGCCTCTAGTAAGTCTCCCTCAGGACTACTATAAACCATGGGAAGAGTTGGTGAATAATCTACCCTCCTTGATCTTAACAAAAAGAATCCGTGGTTTGGTGGACAAAATGCCGCTTTTGAAGACCGATCAACTATCCTCGATCCAGGAATACAGAAGAGCGTACCAAGTCTTGGGCTTTTTGGGGCACGCTTACATTTGGGGAACGAGTGATCCCATCGACACCTTACCCGAACAAGTTGCTAAGCCTTGGATTGAAACTGCTAACTACTTAAGACTCCCCCCCATTGCTACATATGCCAGTTTATGCTTGTGGAACTTTAAGCAGATTATCCCATCAGATGATATATGGGATTTGGATAACTTGACCACCATCAATACATTTACCGGTTCCATCGACGAAAGTTGGTTTTATTTGGTCAGTGTGTACTTTGAACACAAGGGTGGTTTAGCTATTCAGACAGGTTTGGATGCTATGCGTTATGCAGCCAATAAGGAGACTGAAAAATTGGTGCTAGCCTTACAGTCCTTAGCGGAAACTATCGACAACTTGGGCTCAATATTAATGAAAATGGAACAGATGTGTGACCCACATGTCTTCTACTTCCGGATACGGCCATACTTGGCTGGTTGGAAGAATATGGCCGATGTTGGCTTGAGTAAGGATGGTGTTATTTATGGATCTGAGACTAGTGCCAGATCTTATGCTGGTGGGTCAAACGCCCAAAGTTCTATGATTCAGTTCTTGGATGTCTTGTTAGACGTAAAACATTATGCGACTGGAGAAAGACCATTGCCACATGTGAAGGATGATGCTCCAGCTAAACCTCAAAGTGGATTCATTAATGAAATGCGCAACTACATGCCAGGAAAGCACCTGGACTTTTTATTTAAGGTTGAGCACTCGACCCAGATAAGGGATTACGTGATGGCAAATCTTGACACAAGCCCGGAATTGGTCCTCAGTTATGACGCTTGTTTGGCGATGATGAAGCTGTTTAGAGACAAGCATATTCAAATTGTGACCAGATATATTGTTTTACAAGCAAAGAAAACCAACACGATGGGCTCATCTGGTACTTTGAGATCCGGTTTGGCCAAAAAGAAAAAACAGGGTGCTGAAGAAAAGGGAACAGGAGGTACATCTTTACTTCCATTCTTGAAGCAATGCAGAGACGAAACAGGTGATTCGGCTGCAGGCAATTGGGGTAAGAGAATCCTTAGCGATGGTGTGATGAGATTGAGATACTCGAAGCCAAATGCCATAAATGAGGACTAAAATTTTTGGGATTTTTGCTGATAGAAATTTAAGTTTCTGAGGTCCTGTTGTTTTAAATTGATGTGTATTATATTTTATGTAATGGAAGTTCTTCCTCTTTTTTTCTACGGTTAATACTTAATGGAGGTTCCTTTTTGCAACCACAGAAGCATTATAATAACTCGATGTTTGTGATATGGACGCTTTACAGCTAACTGAGAGTTGTGATAATCAACCTTAAACTAAAATCTTTCTTATTTAAACGAAGTGGTTGTGAATTGATTCGTGATATGAATTGACAATCTTCGTATTTGGTAAATGTTTCCACAATTTTGGATAATAGTTGAATAAAAAAATACAATACTTGTTCTTAACATACAAATAAAGTGAGTTTACTCAACTCTTTTTCTCTGCCAGTCAACCTCTGCAAGTAATTTATTGCATCTTGCCTCTGTCAGGCTGCTATTTTGCAGCATCTATTAGTCATAAGTAAAAAGGTCGTGCGAGAAAACTGAAAAATTTTAGAGGATTAATTGCAATCAGTTCAACTGTATGTTCAATAGGCTCAGGACCGCATCGAGAACCTTTTTACGTAAAATGTCCACTGAGCAAGTTACAGCCGCTACTACAGCCGTGCCTACTTCAGGTGCACCACAGATTTCGAAGTCTGCTGCCAAAAAGGCCAGTAAGAAGTCCAAGAAGCAGGACTTTTTATTAAAGACTCCAAAGGGTACGAAGGATTGGTCCGACAAGGACATGGTTATTCGTGAGGCTGTTTTCAGCACCTTGACCAGCTTGTTTAAGAGACACGGTGGTGTTACTATTGACACTCCTGTCTTTGAATTGCGTGAAATTTTGACTGGTAAGTATGGTGAAGACTCCAAATTGATTTACAACTTGGAAGACCAGGGTGGTGAATTGACCTCGTTGAGATACGATTTGACAGTTCCATTTGCCAGATTTGTTGCTAGCAACAGTATCAGCAACATCAAGCGTTACCACATCGCCAAGGTGTACAGAAGAGATCAACCTGCCATGACCAAGGGTAGAATGAGAGAGTTTTACCAGTGTGATTTTGACGTTGCTGGTAACTACGACACAATGGTTGCTGATTCCGAAATTCTCAGCTTGTTGTGTGAGGGTTTGACCGGTTTGGGCATTAAGGACTTCAAGATCAAGTTAAATCACAGAAAGATTTTGGATGGTATCTTCCAGGCTTGCGGTGTCAAGGAAGAGGACGTGAGAAAGATCTCATCCGCTGTTGACAAGTTAGACAAGTCACCTTGGGAAGCTGTCAAGAAGGAAATGGTGGTGGAAAAGGGACAATCAGAAGAAGTTGCTGATAGAATTGGAGAATTCGTCAAATGGAACGGTACTATTCGCGAAACCTTGGAATTCTTGCAAAAGAGCGAGATCTTGGCCACCAATGCTTCTGCCCAGGCTGGTATTGAAGAAATGTCCATTTTGGCCGACTACGTTGAAGCCTTTGGCATTCAAAGCTCGATCAGTTTCGACTTGTCGTTAGCCAGAGGTTTGGACTACTATACCGGTTTGATTTATGAAGCAGTCACTAGTGCTTCTGCTCCGCCAGAAAATGCCAATGAATTGAAGGAAAAGGCCACTCAAAACAAGGCTGAGGTTGAAGATGCATCCGAGTACGTTGGTGTCGGTTCTATTGCTGCTGGTGGTCGTTATGATGGTTTGGTTGGAATGTTCTCCAACGGTAAGTCTATTCCATGTGTGGGTGTTTCGTTTGGTGTCGAGAGAATCTTTTCTATTATCAAGGCTAGAGCAGCAAAGGAATTGGAAAAGATCAGTTCTACCCAAACTCAAGTCTATGTCATGGCATTCGGTGGCGGTGAAGGCTGGACTGGTTTCCTCAAGGAAAGAATGGGTGTTGCTGACAAATTGTGGAAGGCTGGCATCAATGCTGAATACGTTTACAAGGCAAAGGCCAACCCTAGAAAGCAGTTTGATGCTGCCGAAAAGTCTGGTGCTCAAATTGCTATTATTCTCGGTAAGGAAGAGTTCCCTGCCGGTCAGTTGAGAATTAAGGTTTTGGGTCAAGGTGACGATAGCGACGAAGGCCAACTTATTAAGATAGAAGAACTCGTTGACAGCGTTAAGCAGAAGTTATCTGAACTTAACCAAGACGGTCTTGATGAAATCACTCGTTTAATCAGAGATATATAAGAGTGATAAACACTCACTACATATGTACAAAATATTTTATTTTCTGTTGTTGTAAAACAATTTACAATCCCTTTCTACCAGCTTCCTCGGTATCGAGCTTGCTACCGTTTCTTTCCTTTCCAGTTCTCTTGACTCTGTTCCACAAGGTGTTGACATCGTTAAAGCAGAACCACCAGATGACACCGCACCACGATTCAACTTTTGGCAAAGGGTCGTAAAATTCGTGAGCGATTCTTCTGAGTTCTGGCAACTTAGTCCACGCAATGTATGGGAAGTCGTGGTGTTCGTTGTGGTATCCGACGTTGAAGGTTAACATATTGAGAGATCCGTAGTAGGAGTAAGTTTCTGCTGGAAGCAAATCTTTTGAAATGCTTTCGCCAGCTTTCAATTCGTGTCTGGGGGCATTATTGTTATTCAAGACATAATGTTCAGCGATAAAGTGTCCAGCACATGGATGTAAGGACCCCGATAAGAATGAACTCATAATAAAGTAACTCATGGAATTCCAACCCCAGTAATGGACAATCAAGTAATCGGCAAAGAGCTGAGATACCACGTTGAGCAAATGAATGTACGTGAACTTGATCAGAGTAATAAACATTGGTCTCAAAGCATAAAAGAAGATCTGGAAGATAGCAAAGAAGATCTTACCAACAATATTGGAAAGAAGCACTCCCTCGTATTTCGTTGGTAAGTCGGTGTCCAAGTACAGATCGCCCATAAATTTGTGATGTAACTGATGGTATGGTTGGAACGAGGCGGAGTAGGGGATTCCGATAGGCAAATTGGTAAATATGGCAAACAACTTGTTGTGTAATGGCTTCTTGAACAAGAGGTTATGTGACAATTCGTGAACGGCCAAAAAGATGGACTGGTTTGACGTGGCTCCGATGACATACGCCAACGCCAAGAACTTGGCCGACCACGGTGAGGTATTTCTTAAGGAATATGCAACCGTAAATTGTAAAGCTACTATACCAGCCACGATCCACTTCGTTTTAGGCTCATGACCTGTCAATTTGGTCACCTCGGGATGTTTCGCAAGAATCATCTTCCTTCTTAACACATGAGGCTCGGATTCCTTGGTCCAGTAAAACTCATTAAGCACCTCGATCGGAGCATCTGCAGCAGGAGTCTTGAACTTGTAGGTCTCGTTGTTGGCACGATGCTTGATACTTTCCATTGTGGTTGATACTGTTTTGAAATTTCAAGCCTTCAAGCGCTTCCTTTATCTGACACGATGTTGCCTGATTTGCGCGTATAGAAAATTACATCCTGCATAAACCGAGGCTATACGGTCGGTCCTGAAAAATGACAGATATACAATATAAATCTTGTAATTGGCTACACCAACAATGGCGAGTTCAAACAGATTACCTGTTTTTCGGCTAGTCACAGCAATATTCACATATAACATACTTGGTCTGACGTTCAAAAATTTGCTACACGTACTCTATTTACTGTAATAATAGCATTGGCCCTTGGGTGCAAAATTATTTTCTCTTTGTACTGGAAGTGAAAAAAAACATGCCACCTCGTGGCTTGTAACTACCTAATTTCTATATTGAGGATACGATTGGTTGTTCTGATACGCATGTCCTTGGTGACTATTGGAACCGGGTACCTGCGGACTGCTGTAAAATGGGACATACCCAGCAGGTGCGCCATTCACAGATTGTTGAGGTGTTGCTGGAGGAATGGGACTTGACATAAACTGGTGCTGCTTCATGACTGGGACCGGAGGCATGAAGTATTGCGCTTGGGCATGTCCGGCATCCATCATATTCGGAGGAAAAGAGGCCATTGGGGTTCCATATTGTGAGTACTGCGAGTACTGCTGATATTGTGGGTATGGTTGAGGTGTAAACTGTCCGTAAAATTGCGCTGGAGGAGCAGGAGCAGAAGCAGGAGCATGAGGAGGAGTAGGAGCATGAGGAGGAGCAGTAGCATGAGGAGGAGCAGGAGCACTATTTGGATAAATTGGGTATGCAACAGGCTGCGTGGCCTGAGCAACAAATGGAACCTTAAACTTCTCCTTGACTGTTTCAGTTTGCTGCGTAGATTCATTACTCGCGTGATTCCAGATGTTCTGCGTCGGATGTCTAGCCATTTCCTTTTTACCATTACTCACATCTGAATCTTCAACCAATACATCAACCATCGTCTTGTAACCCTCTTCCCTCCGTGTGTCTTCTTCAAGAATATTAATTTGACTGCTTGATGCAATCTCATCTTCGTTTAACTTGGCATGAAGTTCACTGCTATGACTAAGAATGACAGACTCAATCTCTTCCAAAGTTCCTGGAACCTTTTGAATGTCATCAGTCTTGATTTCGTCAATGCTGTTCTCAACGTCAACCTTACTATCTTTCTTCTCAGCTTTTTGAGCAATATCCTCCTCTTCAATATTCTCAGTTTGAGGAGTAGCTGAACGACTTCTTTTTGTTGTTTTCTTGCGACCGTTACGCTTGTTCTTATTCTGAGAATCACTAACATCGACAGTATTTGGTACAGTGACAGAAGCAAGTTGAGAATCAACAATGAAACTGTATGTCTCCTCTTCGTATTTAATGTCAAAGTTGTTGTTAACTAGCAACTTCTTCCCTAAGGCAATACATGCTTGTACTCTCAAGCGACACTCATAAGTACTCACTTCATTATTGATAACTGTAGCACGATCATCCTCAGACTCGCTCTTGAAAGTATCAATTTTAGCAATTACAGTGTTGTCCAAAAAAGATGGAATACCATTATCATCGTTGTATGTTGAGTAATCACCAATCAATAGGTTAAGATTATTGGCACGGAACAAGTGCTCATCTTTGAAATCCTTAAATTGAAAAGCGATAAGAGAGAAATCTTTAAATTTCACATCCTCTGAAAAGTAGTAACTTCTAGTAGGCCTAGAATTGTTCTTCATTAGTTCAATAATACTGTCCTTTTGCGAAACTTCTTCTTTGAAGGTGTACGAAAGAATTGCATTCAAAACTTTCTTAAGGGCCAAGATGGATGATTTTCGTAAGTGGAATGTTCGGTATATCACCTTATTCTCTTTGATCCAACTAAGAATCAATCTCAAGATAGCCAAGGAGTTGGCCAATATTTTTGGGTTTTGAAAATCAGCTTTTGCTATTAAATCAAAAAGCTTATCAATGTATCGGAATGTGAACATAGTAAACTTTGCTGCTTGCTCCTTTTGCTCTTGACGTGCTTGAAGTAAATGATTGAAACATAAAAGGACAGTCAATTGTTTGAGAAAGAAAGAATTTCCTTCTTCTTCTTCAATGATTACAAGTGTGTCAAACGAGTTTTCAATATCTTTGAAGAATTGACTTTCCACTTTAGAAAACGGAATCTTTTTCACAATATTAGGTCCATGCTTGTATACTTTTGGTACATAGAAGAAACCAACGAGACATATCAAAGTGATATCAAGCTCTTCAGGTTTGGTATAGGCAAACTTCTGTCTCTTCTTGGAATCCTTATCTGGTAAAGTGAAGTCCACAAAATTGGTTAGAAACCAGTTCTTGCTAATCGTGGCCAACAAGTTCTGTTGCCCCAAGGTAAAATCGGGCAATCTAGTAAACTGAGAGCGTAAGAACCAAAGACATGCACCAAACTTGTCATCAACAAGAGAATTGATCATACCAATGTGGTTATACGGCTCATTCAAGGCTGGAAGAAGTAGAATAGACGAGTTGTAATATTTCAAGGCATTTTGATAATGGGGCTTATACTGTACCAGCTTGTCTTTATTTGAAAGTGACCGAGCCTTGAAAAACTCTCCCTTTGAAGTGCAAGGATTTACGTAAGTCAATTCGAGGAATGTTCGGTGACGAGAGATATCACCCAATGCAATTAAACATTTATGAATCAAGTAAAGAATGTTTGCTTGTACATTTACATTTGAAGTTGGAGCTGCCGTCGAGGAAATCTCTAAGTTGTAAGTCTTGAGGAAAACCACTGGAAGCAATGCATTTTGATAGTCTGTTGCAAATATTTTCAATAAGCTCGAATAGAAAGAATGAACCTGCTTTATGAGCTTCGTGAAGTTTTCGTGAAGCTTTCTCATCTGAACTGGATTCAATTTAAACTCTGCATTATTTTGCTGATATCTTGTTAATACATCTGAAAAATGTGCCGCATAATGGGATCTGAAATACTGAATAATTGGATAGTGAAAATCAGTCCAAAGCGTTTCGAAGAATAAAATCGTTTTAAACTCAATATGAACTTGATTATTGGAAACTTCAGAGCTATCTATCACGTTCTTGTACGAGGCAAAGTCGGATGATATCCAATTGTGGAATTTGGACTGGATAACATTGTTAAATCCGAGCAAAAGTGACTGATCGAGGTACTCTTTGTTCAAAAAGGAGATTAACTGTTCCTTATAATTTCGTATATCGTTCTGGATCGATGCCATGATTCCAGGAGAGGATGTTCTGATGTTATTGCTGTATTAATGGGGTGGCAAACTATAGCATTATCGGGTAATGCGTTGGTTGATTAGACTATATTTTCCGCTAGAACAAATTTTTCTGTGATCTTCGGAGGTATTTTCAAACTTCGCATTTGATAATTTTGGTTTTGGCACGATACGCTATCAGAATTCGGTTTGCCGCCAATGGCGAAACCAACCCCATATAAGTAGGTTTGAATTCGCACCAAGTGCGGAAACACCCTAGTTGTGATTGAAAGGAAATGTCGGATAGCGAAGAAGAATACAAAGTCAAAGTATATGTCTATGATTTGTCTCATGGACTTGCTGCGGTCTATTCCCCAATGATTCTTGGGACAACCGTAGAAGCAGTGTACCACACTTCCGTGGTAATATACGGAAAGGAATACTATATCGATCAAGGAATAAGGTGTTGCGACTCCCCAGGAACCACAAAGTACGGCCTCCCACGAGAGGTTATTGATATGGGCACAACGTTTGTGGGTCCCGATATCTTTAACGAATTTCTTCACGATTTGAACAACCATGAGGAGCAAAAATACCATTCTAGCAAGTACGATTTGTTTGATAATAACTGTAATCACTTTACCGACGTGGTGTTGGACTTTTTGGTGGGCAAGAACTTGGAATCAAGAATCTTGAATTTGCCACAACAGGTGTTGAACACTCCAAACGGACAATATTTAAGACAGATGATTGGTAATGGCGGTGGCGGTTTTGTATAGCATTTTACTAGAGTAATTTCATTCATGCATCAGATACGTTTTGGCTGTAAAAAAATAGACACAGAAAAATAAATATCCCACATTTTTTGCAACAATATAAAAGGGTCAGTTGTCCTCCAACTCCGGTTATTGAATCCACTACTGACTTTTACATAATGGACACTGTTAATTTAGTAAGTATTTCAAGCTACATGGTCGCAAGTTTTACTGACATTCTAGTCATCACTCAATCTCAATCTTGGTGAATCGTATAGTGCATCTACGACTGCCACCAGCTATACTCAGGACACCCGGAGGGCTGACGGTGTCTCATTTCAGAATAAATTTTGGCAACCATCTTCCAGCAGCAGTGCAAGTTACTTGGGTAGCACGAGTTTCATGGGTGGATCAAACGACATTAATCCAGCAGGTCACAATCGCTTGATGCTGGAAGATAGATCGAAGCTGTTTGTAAAGTCAAATCCAGGTCAGATGAATATTAATGCCCCGAGCTACGTTCCTAACTATAGCAGTAACAATGATGATACGGAGGCGACACAGGCGGAGTTGAGCAAACTTCGGGCCGAGCTTATAGTCAAGAACCAGATAGTTAAGAATCTCACTGATCAATTGATGGCAGTAAACAAGAAGAAAAAATTGGAGCTGTCACTAGAAACTATCAAGATACCTGAAGATCACTATAAATTATTCCAGGACTTAACGAGGACATTACAAGAAAAGAGTATTGAGTTAGACGACACCAAGGCTCGTCTCGAAGCTATGGTTGTTAGTCTAACCGTTGCACCCAAATTTACACGAGAAGGAGGTTATGATGCCCAAGAGATGGTTCACAAATTAGTGAACAAGTTAAGTATGTTACAGGACGAAAACGAAAATTTGCTAAAAATGGTCAGTTTTGGTAACAAGTCCAGTTTGATGGTGGAGATTGGGTTGTTGCGCAATGAAAACAGTCGTTTAAAGAAAGGCAGCACCGTTAATAATATTAACAAGGGGTAGGGTTTTGATTTGGTGGAAGGTGGGGGAAAACCTTTCCTTTTTTTTTTTTCCCCCGCCCTGCAAACCCTGTTTCACTATTGCCGTTGTTTTTTTGGAATTGGAGGCGTAGTGGAATTAAGAACAAGGAATATGATTGTGGGAGATATAACTTTAGCTTTGAATTGTATTGTTAACTAATGAAATAGGTACATTAGACAAGCTTGGATGTTTGTTTCTGAGAATATTGATGTTGCTGGAGATCAATTCTAGAACTGGGGATCTGTTTCTTATTTTTCTTATTTTTATTTTGTGTTTCTTACTGACATCATAGGTAAATAAAAATAATCTTTATGGCGGCAGGGAATCTACGGTAACGCGAGAAAAATGAATCGCCTCGCTCCTCCTTTTCAGTATGCGTGGCTTTGCTTGTTGCTACCTTTGTATCCTTTCAGCGCAATTGTAGATGACCTTATAAAAGCCTTAGTAAACTGAGCTAGTTTGTATTAGTTCAATCAGGTACGGACAGAAACTTTTGTGGGAATTCATACATTTAGTTTTGCAGCACGTCTGGTTAGAATATAGATTTAAACCCCGAAAAGCAATTACCAACGCATCCTTCGGATCAACACTGCACACAGGCACAGAAAAAACTGGAACTTGTCCCCATCCACATATAAATCCTGTCATTTATTTTCGGATTGAAAGGAAGAAACTGGTATACCAAGCATACACCACTGGTAGATATAATTTGGACCACCCATATATACATTACACCTGCAGAACACTCCTCGCTGCCCCTTTATCTTGCAACTTTTCGTACCTTCCCGCTTCAAGTCGCCCCCCAACTTGTCATCTGACTACTACCAACAATAATGAAATATGAATTTAAAAAGGAAACTGTACTTCCCGCCACCAACTCCAAGTCTCCTTACTTTGTCAATCTTCCACCATTTGATTCCAAGCCCATTGACAACTTGGTGTCTTTTTTCAAGTACTGGAAGCACTTTATCAAGTCGTTGATATATTATTTTAAGGAGATTGCTTTGGTTAAGGAGTTCGAGGCTAACGTCAGTTACCAATTGATTAAATCCATCCAGTTTCCCGGATTCAACGATTTACCACGAAAGGTATTGAAGGAAGTTTCGACTAGCTCACCGCCATCTACAACCAATAACACTCCTACAAAGGGTACACATGGCCATTCACATTCTCACTCTCTTTCACTTGCTCCGATAATCAGTGCCTCAGGTAAGGAAAAGGAGGATGCAAACAAGAGACCTGCTCTCTTCAAAACGAAGTCAAATAGCTCCTTCTTGAAGTCTGCTACCACCGCTGTCTCAAATGTTACACCAAACCACCACAAACGGTCGTCATCCTCTACTTCATTACAAACACAAGCACAGTCGACCCATCACAACAACAACATCAAGATCCCCGACAACTACTTTGCTGAAAACTCACTTTTCACCAATCTCCCTCCTCTTCTTCTCAATCACCATCACCACAACTATCAGACAAACCAGAGGCTTCACAAGGACCTCACAACGAAACTTATTCCACGTCTCGAATCGGTTTTGAAGAACTTGTCGATCAAAATCAAGGAAATCAAGTCTTCCCTCAAAAACGAATCGTTCTCGAACTCTGGACTTATTAAAGAAATCAGTCGTACTGGTCAAGCAGTCAACACATACATGGAGTCGGTTGAGAGATATTCGCGTGAGAAACCAGTAGTGAATCCGAAGTTGTATGCCAAGGAAGACCGTGAAGAGGAAGAGGATATGGGAACTCTCGACGATCCATTCTTGGCCAAGCTCCAAGTGGATTACCAAGTGAAGAACCAGTTGATCCATGAAAACTATATGTTTGCCTCGTTTGTTAACTTGCAGAACATATCTAGGGATTTGTTCACTTATGTTCTCAAGGAATTGACCGCAATTGTTGATAAATTTGGTAAGCTCGAGTTGAGCAATGAGTTTTACGTTTACATGAAAACCAAGATTTCGTCATCGTCGAATCTGGACTGGGAGTATTTCATTTCACATAACCCTAGTTTCTTGAACATTTACGGATCGACTCCTCAGCTGATTAAGAAGGAGAATCGGAACTTCAAGCTGCTTGTGCTTCCGTATAGCGAATCTGTACACAACAAGTGTATTCGATTTGGAATATTGTACAAGAAGTCGAAGTTGCTTAAACATTACAACCGACACTACTATGTGTTAACTTGTAACTATTTCCACGAGTTCAAGATGGAGCAGGACGAGAAACCTAAACAAGAGGGCAAAAAGAATATCTCCAAGGACAAGATTGGTGGATTTATCGGACATGACAGCATTCCTGTCAAGTCATACAATTTGAACGACTGTATTGTATCCGTGAAGGATGCCAGTGATTTCAAGTTTCAGTTGGTCAAAAACTCGAACAAACAGAGAAAGTTTACGTTCAAGTGTTTGAATGAACAGGAATTTAACGATTGGTATGGGGACTTGGATAAGCTACTCAGATTTGGAGCCAATCCCCATGCGAGATTTGCATTTGTGAAGAAGCAGATCGAAGCAAAGGAAGCAGAGGCTGCTCATCTCAAGGAGGCAAAGAAACAAGCAGCGATCGGTAAGCACCATAAGGTAGACATGTCGCTGTTCAAGTTAGATTTGAAGCCAAGCGATAACAGTGCGGGTCTTTCTGGTCTCTTTACACCCAAAATCAAGACTCCTACTCCTGATGGCAATACGGTTATAGAAAGTAATCCGTTTGACGAAACGTTTAAGGATTTGGAGTCGAGCTCGAGCTCGATCAAGGTGGTGTCACCACTACAGACACCTTCAGCATCACCAGGATCGGTTTCAGAAACCAGTTCGGTGAGCACCAATACTCAGCCGCACGATGAGGATCACCAATCCTACTTGAAGATGCAAGAGGAGATTTTGAAGCAGCAGCAACAGATGATGAATATGAAAATTTCTCAAGCAGCAAACAATAACAATAACGTTTCGCAGTACATTGTTGTTGATGCCAAGGATGGCCAGGTGCTATCGAGGCCGGGCTCGTGCGAGTCGATTACCTCGCTTGGATCAAGTACTCAAGGTGTGCAGGCTGTTCTCGAAGCCAACAAAAGCATTCTTGCTCAGCGGCCACCAGCAAAAGTTGATGACAATCCAAAGCCATCAACTCCATCCGAAAAGGAGACTGAAATCCCCAAAATGTTTGTTATTTCCAACCATTAGACTTTATAATAATAGTTTCTTTAAAAATCATATGCACTTCGCAGCCAAAAAAATGACGCGCATTCTGGCACTTTTCTTGCTCTTTGTAGTCACGGTTACGTACAGTCTTCGAGGTCAGGCTGAAAAAAGGTAAAAGCGTTGTGTGCGATTAGCTTTTTAGGAGAAACTCAACAATTTTTTTCTTGTTTTTACCGTGGTTTTTGCTTGAAGGACATGTCCAGTTCAGCTTACAAGAGACACGATTCGGCAATTGTGTCGGACTCCGAGCACGAAACCATCGAATTGCACGAAGGCAGTCCGGAGCATGAGATCACTCACACGAACAAGCCTATTCGCAGATCGTCGTCACTCTTTTCGTTGTCGTCAAAGGAGTTGTTACCTAAACCAGACCAAGTCGAGTACACTGCATTTATCGAAGACAACAGACACTTCAGCTTGGTACGGAACCTTCACATGGCTGATTTCATCACGTTGTTGAATGGGTTTTCGGGCTTTTACTCCATCATTTCGTCCTTGAGATACACTTTGACGGGGCTGACTCACTATGTACAAAGGGCACACTTTTTCATCCTATTGGGACTCTTTTTCGACTTTTTCGATGGCAGAGTTGCCCGTTTGAGAAACAAGTCTTCATTGATGGGTCAAGAATTGGACTCGTTAGCCGATCTCATTTCGTTTAGCGTTTCTCCAGCAATCATCGCGTTTGCTATTGGGTTCCAGTCAACTGTTGACGTTCTTTTCTTAACATACTGGGTTCTCTGTGGCTTGACAAGATTGGCCAGATTCAATATCTCGGCCAACATGATTCCCAAGGACAAGTCAGGCAAGTCTCAGTACTTTGAAGGGTTGCCTGTACCAACCAACTTGATCTGGGTCGGAGTCATGGCCATTTTGGTACACAAAAACTGGATCTTGCAAGATTTGCCAGGGGGGTTTATTTTTAAGAACACCCCATTCGAATTCCATACTGTATCTCTTGGCTTTTTTATCCAAGGATGTGCTGAGATCTCGAAACTGTTGCGCATCCCCAAACCATAATGATCACTACTTTTGCAAAAGAAGAAGAAAAACTTCCACCTTTTAATAGAAAAAGAAACAAAACTCTTACGTATTTCTACTTGCTATGTACATCTTTTATGAAGTCTGGTCTTGTAAACAGCACCGTTTCGACATCTCGGAAATCAACGTCGCCAAGTACCCCACGTTGTAGGTCATCACATACTTCCTGGGGGAAATGTTGAGGATCCAACACGCCAAGGTCGGTTACATCGAAGTGGAGGCGATGTGTGTTGTTGGCAACATCCGTTAAACGGCACATATCCCAAAACGTCTCGTGGATTGGCCGCAATCGGGTCAAGTAGCGTGCTCCGTAGCGTAATGACCGTTGTCTTGAGCCGACATTGTCGTGCGCAATCCCCGCCTTAGCGCACTCAAAGTGAAACAATGACAATAGATACAACAATTCCGGCTTGTTGGCGATCCTCTCAATCAATTTGGCGGCTTTCTCTTGGGATGTTACCTGGCTAAGTGCCTGCTGACGTTCATCTACTCGACGCACATAATCGAGCGAACGAAAGACAAAATTATTCTCTAACGCACTCTTGTACCGCACCTGACCCAACCCAACTCTTGTTGAGTACCGTACGACGTTGCGTGTCCACATTTTTCTGATGACAAAGCTATGTACAAGTAAGAATGGGGTTTTCGAGGTCCCGGGTTTCATGTATTGATAGATCTGGCCTGCAGATTAATGCAATAATACAAAAAAAAGTGCAACAGATTTTTGGTCCTGCACACGTTGCGCCTCTCACGCGCCCGGACTCATTCTGTCTTTGCTTGAGAACCAGAAAATTTTACTGACAGTCATCAATACGAACATGTTGGGAACCCGAGTGCTATTCCGTACAGCCACTGCCGTGGCTCGTCGTACGGTCCAAAGACAGAATCCGGCCATTTATGGGTCTTCTTGGACTCAGACTAAGTTTTACTCTAAAGAAACGAAGGATACGCAAGATCAAAAGCCTCAATCGATTTTAACCGAAGATATATTGGCGAAAGCCGGGTTTGAAAACCCCGAAGAAGGTTCCAAACAAGCCAAGGCCAGTAAAGAATCCGGATCTGGTGAACGTAAGAGAAAGCGTCGGGCTCAAACCTCCCAGGACAAGCAGAGAGAAAAGTACGCCAACTGGTTCTACTTAGGCTCGTTTGGTGCTGCCATCGGTGGCGCGGCTTACTTCGCCCGTCCATGGGACTCTGAAGATGAACAGAAGAAAATGGATGGTGCAGACATCGGTAACGAATTGACCCCTGGTGCCGCGTATGGACGTTTGCACAAGCGTTGGTTATCGTTGTTCACATTCTTTTCCGAACCGGTATTTGAAAACTTACTTCCACCTCCAGCTCCAGAAGCTTACCGTAGACCTTTGACTTTAGTGTTGACTTTGGATGACTTGTTGATCCACTCCTCGTGGGACAGCAAGAACGGATGGAGAACTGCAAAGAGACCTGGTTTGGACTACTTTTTGGGATACCTTTCACAATATTACGAAATTGTTATCTTTGGCTCGAACTACATGATGTACTCGGAACAGACAGTGGCTAAATTAGACCCATACCACGCATACGTTTCGTATGCTCTTTTCAGAGAAGCTTGTCGTTACAAGGACGGTAAGTTGATCAAGGACTTGTCGTTGTTGAACCGTGACTTGGGCAAGACTGTGGTGATTGACATTGATGAGGACAGTTACTGTCTTAACCCAGAAAACGCTATCCCAGTCAAGCCATGGGACGGTAAGGCTGACGACTACTTGATCCAGATGATTCCTTTCTTGGAATACTTGGCCACTCAACCTGTTAAGGATGTGAGACCAATTTTGAACTCGTTTGAAGACAAGAAGAATATTGTTGAGGAGTTCAAGGTCCGTGAAGCCAAGTTGCGTGCCAAGTGGAACGAAGAAAACAAGCACTTGTTGGGCAACAGACCTAATGCTGGTAATTTCCTTGCTTCGCTCATGGGTATGCCTGCCACTTCCTTAAACAAGGGTCCTAAGATGCCTTTGGATATTATCAGAGAACATGGACAGATGCAATACGAACATTTCCAGAAGTACTTGCAAGAAAACGCTCCTAAGTTTGCTGAAGAAGAAAGAAAATTGAAGGAAGAGTTTGGTAAGTCGACTTTGAACAAGTTGATGACCGAAGGTGCTCCAACCGCCGAGTCAATTGCAAAGGCTCAGGCTGCTAAGACTGAAGAACAGTAATTAACTTGTATATAAGAAAATGAACATATAATTGTACTACTATTACTACTGATAAGTAATTGATCATACATAGGGCTTGCTAATCCAAAAGCCATTGGCATGTTGTAGTTCCCCGCTCACTTCAGGTTTAATTTCACCTGTTGTCAGGGAATGCTATGGTCCATAACCAAATTCATCTTAGGTACAGGTCCGGTTGGTGGGACTAAAAATATGTCTCCAATGTCAAGCTTTGAGAGATATTCACCTGATGTTTCACTTTCATATATACTTGCATAAGAAGCTTCCATTCCTTAACATAACATTCCTTGGTGATGATGAAGTATCCAAGTACAGGGAGAACAAATTAAATTACAAAGGTGCGGACATGTATGAGTTTTCAGAATGTAAGGTATGCCTGCTGCCAAATAAGCATAGAATCAGTTGGGTGAGAAACTGAAGTGAAGTGAATCAGGTCCACTTATCTTGAATACATCGAAGACTGGTTGTTTTATTTCCATACGACTGTTGATATTACAGTTGGTGCATCATATAGTTAGTGTTCGTTGCATGACAAACAGCAAGTGTCTGCTGTATCTACAGTCCAAGGCGGCTCTAATGATCGGGAACATGTCACCAGAAGTATCGACGACGACAGCCGAGTATTTTCAAGGTTGCTATATAAGACTGTGAAATCAATACATGCAGATGATTAGATTCTCGGCCTTATTTATCCTAAATGTTCATTAATATCCGAGTACAGTAGTTGGAGTCTGGATTACAACAGTACTCTGTATTATTATGGTGTACACGCGTCCACTAAATGAAGCAGTTCTGGATAATTACAAATATTGGTGAAACATTGCTCATATAAGAGTGTAGCAATAATTCAATTTTTTGCAACAGATCTATTATTATCTCAAAATTTGCAATTCAAAAGTCTGGAGTATTTGTTCATACTGAACTTCTTATATAACGTAAGAATCACAAACAGTACCGATCTTTGTCTTCACAATAAAGCATTAATATCAACTTACAGTTTGGGTACTGTAAATATTTCAAAACTATATTTGTTGTTATGGTCGAATCTGGATCTGACTTGTTTTGATACATTTTTAGGAGTTGAATACCTTCACTAAACAATAAGAAAAAATTTAATCACTCACAAAACGACTTCCATTTAACAGTGGTGCGATAATTTTGCAGGAACATTGAATGTATTGCAACCAACAACAGACTAAAGATTATTACTTGGCAGGTAATCTGGTGTTATCTTTGGCTGGTGTCTATTGGCCAGAAATTACGGCAACGGTAGTCACGTGGAACTAAAATGTGCCTAGAGGCGTCCCCGATATCGGAGGGTAACAAGATGTAGGCTCCAAGAATGGCTAGAATAATTTCATAGTAGCCATTAAAATGGCCATATTTTTGGGAATAACAAAAGTCTATTACATGTATGAAATTGTTATAAGGTTTTACCAGGCTCATTGGAACCTGTTGCCTATCTGCTACGTAGTTCCTACTGTTCTTCTTTGGCTGTAGAGTAAATGAAAAATAAAAAGAAATCCTGCAATAAGGAAAATTACACAAAATTAAACGAGAAAATTTATCTTTTTCATCAATGATTTCAAGTCAAATTTAAAATCCTGGAGTCTCCCATACAATCACGGCAAAGAAAAGATATTGACACAGCCAGCAACTTAATATCAGTTCATCACATCCAACAAGATCATGAGTAGAGCCAGTATTGCTCCTAGAACGGCACCTTCGCCCATTGCCAGCGCCGGGTCTCCACCAAGTTCCGGCCCGTCACCCACACCAATAACACCGGCTCCAGTGGCCATCAGTGGGCCCAACCGTATCATAACATCGAAGGAATGGGTATTACCACCAAGACCAAAGCCTGGCAGAAAGCCCAGTGTTGATACGCCTGCCTCCAAACGCAAGGCACAAAACAGAGCCGCACAAAGAGCGTTTCGTGAACGTCGTGCCACGCGTGTCCAGGAGTTAGAAGAAAAGCTTTTGGAGGTGGAAAAGGAGAAAGATGTCAAGGAAATGGCATTGGTGAACACTATCAACAAGCTCAAGGCAGAAAACCAGTTCTTGTTGAAGAGTTTGGACCAGCTCCGCCGCGACGTTTCTGGTATCAAAGAAAGCCAGAAACGTACCCCTTCAAACCACTCGTCCCCTGCCAGCTCATCATACTCGGTGCAGCAGATTTCTCCAGCACCTTCTGCTGATTCTCCGCCTCACTTTTACCAGAATAAACCTTCGTTGGCACCAATCCCCGACGCCCCTTCGCCCAGGAACTTTGACTGCGGTGTATGCGTTAAAGACGAATGTATTTGCGAGTCTGTGGGCTTGAAAGAGTCTGTTTCACTTGAAGAAACTTACAAGTCATTCAAGCCAATGGCTGCTGTTCCCTTGCCACGTAAGCGCAAGCAGGGACCTCTCGAGACCGACTTTACCAAGAGCTTCAGCGGCAACAAACCCATGCCACAGTTCAAGAGGTTGAAAGCGGAAGAAGTAAAGCTGCTGCCATCGCACCTGCAGCCGGAATTCAACGAAGATTCGCCAGTGGATAACTGTGGTTTCTGTTCTGACGATACGCCTTGTGTCTGTCGGGAAGCCGCTAAGGAAGCAGCCAGACTCAACGATTCATTGGCCCAACCACCCAATGAAGAAGAGGACGATGTTTCTCAAATCCCCTTGCCTCCAATTCAAAACTCGAATATTCGTAAGTTGTCGTTGCCAGTGATGCATCCAGGTCCTTCGGTTGAAATCACCAATATCTCCAACCTTACTCCTGGTGCGGTGCCCACGGTGCTAGCAACCAGAAGAAATGACCTGACGGTAGTTACGCCCACGCCCATGAATGACTATGAGTCGCCAGGCAAGTCTGAGGCTGGTGGATGTACTGGCGATCCAGGAACCTGTTCTCAGTGTCAGTCCGATCCAATGTCGACGTTGTTCTGTGCCACGGTGGCCAATAAGGAGAAGAATGAACCGCGAAGCAGTCCGGTGCGTGCTGAATCGCGGAACAGTATTCCTTCGTTGTCGGTGAGTACACTTACGAATCTGTCGACCGCGCTGTCTACACCTACCCCTACGTCGGGTGTGTTTATTCCCGTTTCTGATGCTTACAAGACGCTTTCACGTCACAAGCAGTTCAATTCCATGGACTTTGGAACACTTGTGGGCAAGCTTACCACAAGAGGAATGACTGTAGAGGTACAGTCGGTGGCCAATGTCTTGAGGGAATTGGACAGAAGATTGTACAACTAAATTAACTGGGAAACAACAACAACAACAAACAGGGGATACGGCTTTCAGTTCTACTATTTTAATTCTAATTCAAGTGTCGTAAGACATTTCGTTTATATTACACTTCCCAAAATTTCCGTAGTTAGTTATGAACATACTTATTTTACTTATACTCGGGCATTTTATTGGACTTGTTGTAGATGAGTCTTGTGACCAACCAGTCCAAACTTTCCCGCAAGCCCTGGTTTTCCAATACCGATACCGGCAAGAGTTTGGAATCGGTGGCTTCTAGTTCACTCACCAACTGGATAAATACGCCGGTTTTCAACGAGACCAAGTCGACTGCTTGTGGTAAATCCTGTTTATTCGCAAGCATAAGGATGGGCACGTTGACCATATCGTTGACTTCGTCTTCAGAGCTCCACAAATCGTCGTGAGCGACTGTTTTGAGTGTTTCGTAGCATTCTTGAAACCGTTCGGTGTCGGTTGAGTCAATGACAAATATGATACCGTGGCACGACTTGTAGTAGCGAGACCACATTGAGCGTAAAGACCGTTGTCCTCCAAGATCCCAGAACTTGAGGTTGACGTTCTTGGCCGTTTCACTCGACTCAAACTTAATGGTGGTGGTATTCTGGCCCACAGTAGGGAGAATCCGTTTAGTCTTGATGATATCGCTGGTTGAGGGGCCTTCAGTACCGCCATTTTTGTCGGCCTGTTTATTGGTTTCGGTCGGTGATGGGTACTGGAGCTTCAAGTGTTCAAGAAAAGTTGTTTTGCCTGCATTATCGAGCCCGAGAATTAAGATATTGTACTGTTCTCGCTTGGTATACTGGGTATATAGTGACGACGCGAGATGAAACATAACTGGCGTTGTAAATGCAATGTGGTGGTGTCAGCGTTATATAGTGGTGGGGGGGGGGGGGAAACTCACACAAAAAAGAAAAGAGCGTGCAATTGCTGTCAAATATTCACCTTCTTACTGCTCGATTTCCGTCCACGTCCAACCCAGTTATGGTCAAAGCTCAAATGTGTTTGAGTGTAACCTGGCTTTTTGCCAAGGGTTACCCGGGAACAGGATCGGGAACGGGATCGGTCGGTGCGGTGCAGTGTGTGCAGGCATCAGATAATTTTAAAATTAAAAAAAATGAAAATGCGAAGGAAAAAAAAAAATATAAAGAAGAGAGTACTGTGAAAAATTTATTCCTCATCATCTTTTTCTTTTTCTTACTTTGTCTGTTGGTGTACCTAGCAATGGTGTTAGGTCCATGAACAGTCTGTTGACTACGTGATGATCAACTGATAGGGACAACTGAGCTCAGCATTGATGATAGTTGTTCAAAAGATAGTAGAAAAAAGTATCTGACAGTCAAATTACAGACATTACAAAGTAAGAAAGAGAAGGAGATAAAAAAGTATATTTTCCTAAATATTCTTTTTGGAAGTGTTGGTGTTACTGATATAAATGTAGTTGACGACAAATACGAACCACGCAACAACCACAATTGCCGAACTGGCAACGTACAACCACGAGTTCGTGATATCCCACGATCTCTTGTACTCGTCATTGGCCAAGTGTCTCACGGTGACAACCCTTTTATCTTCCAAGAAAGTCCATCCCGATCTCTTGTAGTCCAATTCAAACGTGAACATTCCGTGGTGGTCTGGAACCGTGAAGTTAGCAAAGTAAATCTGGGTGTCCAACTTGGCGGAATCTTCCACCGAAGCAGCAGGACCCAACGATTCCAAGTCGAGTCTGTGGTATGGATCCAACATCTTGAACGCAAGTTGTAATTTATCGTCGTTGTTCTTGACCACGTATGGAACCCATTCGCCATCAACCAATTCAGAGACACCAACCGTGTAAATAGCCTGGTTTTTAATCCGGTACAACGTGGGGTTGACGTTGCGAGGCTCTTCAGCATTGTAGTGTTCGACAAATTGGAGTTTCAAAACATTCTTGGACAGGAAAGTCCAGTCAATCAAGTCCTGTTCCTGAAGCAACGACTCAGCACCAACCCAAGTCAATCTGGCATTGTTTAAGGACTGGAGTCCGACAGCAAGGAAACCCTGTTGGCCAAAGGTCCAAGTAGAGTCCTGTTCAACCGAGGTTGATTCGTGGTTGACGGTAACAGCAGTCTTGGATGCTCTGAGGATTGGGAAGATGTACTCGTTGTTGGAGATAAGTGCAGCACTGCCTTCGTAAACCTTAGATTCAACCCTGGACAAGATTCCGTTGCCCTTGACGACGTTGTCGTTGGACAATTGGACCTCGCCATCGCCGTTGAAATGGTCAATGAGCTTGTAGTTCTTTGGAGAAGGGTAGATACCGACTTCGTTCAAGAAGAGTCTCACGGCGTCTGGCAACACAGCGGAAACGCCGCCCACAACCAAGATGTTGGAGCCTTCGTTCAAGAAGTCGAGGAGTTTGTGTTGGGAGAGCACGTCTTTGGCGATGGCTTTCTTGGAGGAGGGCAACAAGACCAAGTGGTCGAAACGAGGGGCACCATCGTAACTTAAAGTGTAGTTGGCTTCGTCGTAGGGTTTCAATGTGACGTGGTATTTGTTGTGTAAGCTGGCGACGAGGGAAGCTACCGGCGAGGAATCGGCGGCATTGACGTCGTAGAACTTGGGATCAAAGAGAACCAAAGCTTGCTGTGCATTGTAGTCGGCCAATGAGACAGCAGCGACCACGGCACAGAGACAGGCCACCACGAATTGGAGTTTCAACATGAGTAACGTGTTGGATAATTGTCGGCGCGAAAATTACAAAAAACAAAGGATTGAGAATCGTGAAGGAAAGTGAACGGAAGAAAGAAAGAAGAAAAGAAAGAAAGTACGAAAAGAAGAGAAAAGAAAAGAAGGAAATGAATGAAAGAAAGAAAAGAGGGAAAGAATGAAAGAAAGAAAGAATGAAAGCAGAGAATCGAGATAACAAAGAGAAATGAATTTTTAATACAAATGTAGACAGGGTAGTGCAGCAAGAAGGAAAGCTTAGTATCTACAGGTAGTAAAATAAGTATAGCGTAAAGAAGAAGAGGAAGAATGAACAACTATTTGTTATTTCCTGTTACTGATAACAACAAGTTTTCTATACTGAATTCTTACTTTTATTGTACATTCTCATTCTAATTCTACTTTTATGTTGCGTTTCTCGTTCCGCTCTCTTCTCTTTTCAGTCTCGTCTCACACTTTTCACTCATTCACTACATCACTCACCACGCTTCAACATGATCAAAGTAAAGGTGGAATTTCTTGGGGGATTGGACGTCATTTCAAGCGGTGTTCGTGAACATAAAACCACTGTGGATGGCGAAGAAGGCGCTGTCACTGTCAAGGAACTCATCGCACACATTTGTCGCACAATCATCACTGATCCCAAAGACATCCCAGTGTTTTTGGAAGACGGTACCGTGCGGCCCGGTATCTTGGTGCTTATCAACGACACCGACTGGGAGTTGGAAGGTATGGAAGAATATGTTGTTGAAGCCGGCGATGTATTTACGTTTACCAGCACCCTCCATGGAGGCTAAATATGACTTTATTATAAAGGAACCAAACGACATCCCAACACGCCGGCGCCGTGCCATGGTTCCGGCCGTAACTGTAGCAAGAGGCGTTCATTTCCACCACCACGTAACACTTCCACTGCCACCTGCTGGCCCACACTGGCACGCACCACGTCGACAACGCGGCTCAAATTGGCATGGTTCGCGGCATGGACGCCGCCAAATACCACCACACGGTCGCCGTCACGGAGTCCGGAGCGGAAAGCAGGGCCATCACTGGCCACATCCTTGACTGTGGCAAATGCCACCAGATATGACGAAGGAATTGCCTGGGTTTCAGCAGCACTTTCATTATCGGTAGCAGCAGCCTGGAACTGTTCGTGGAGTCTCGATTCCAACACCAGCAACAAACGTTTGTGGTCGTTACGAAGCCGAATCACTCTTACACGCACGAGTCGGATACTCACCACGTCGATATCGCCACGTGGAAACCCGTCCTTGACCAACGGCGTGTCCATATCGGCGCCGTAGCCGCGCAACACGTCGAACAACGTCGTGAGCTGCGTTTCGATCTCGCGTTTCGTTGCCGCCAACTCGGCGTATGCCATCGACTCGAATTCCGTGTCATATTCTCGAAACTGGGCGGGATCGAGATTGAGACTCGCCATCAACCCACGGAAGTCCATTCTACAAAAAAAGATACCGATTTTAAATAAAATAGATTTTTTTCTACGTTTTTATGCCTCGCTCGCTCTTCTTTCCTCGTAGCTCATGGCAAACGAGTACGTGCTGACGTTTTCGACCTCATCGTCGTCGTTACCCTCCGAAATGTCTTGCCACAGCGCTGCTGTTAAGATGACAAAGCCAACAATCACAACAAAGTCGCCCAACAACTGCTGGAAGCCCAAACGAACGCCAAACAATACCCATTCCACGAGCCCAATCAAGAAGATCGTGAGCAACGACAGCACCGACAGCAACACCGGGCTCGTCAACGCCATCAACAGCAAAAACAGTGCACTGAACAAGAGGTTCGACACGATCGAGCCTGCGATGTACCGCCAAATCTTGCCTGTTTCGTCGCCGTAGTCAAACACGTTGAAGCGGTGGATCCGGAACACCTGCGCAGCCACAATGCCACAGAGCAAGATCCCAAGCGTGAAAAAGCCAAGGAAAGCCATCACAAAGTTCGCAAACGTCATCTGACGCCGTGGCGTAATCACCCGCGACAAGTGCTCGGGGATACACAAGTACTTCTTGTAAAGCACCTCGTAATACCCGTACAAAATCGCCCCGACAAAGATGATCGTGTTGCCCCAGAAACGGTACGGATACACTTCGTTGTTGTCGGAAGCGTCTCCCGAATATGCCACGATAAACACGCCCGAAACTGCAATCACCACCGAGCTCGCCTTGAGCCACGAAAACCGCTCATTCAAGAGCGGAATTGCAAACGCATACGCCGTGAACGCCGAGCAGTTGTAGATAGCCGTGACGTCCGACGCATATGTCATTGCCATGGCACCGTACCACGTTGCTCCCGCCACTGTCAACACCAAAGTGACCAAAAATGTCTTGGTGACAATGTACTTGATGGCCGGTGTGCCAAAAAAGGAGCGTACACATGCCCTTAACGAGCTCGAGCTCGAGATGTGCGGGTTCTGGTCAATCAAGTGGTTCAAGTGGGTGCGGCTGCGGTCGCCGTTGACGTTAGATTCGTAGAT
The DNA here is from genome assembly GCA_030556435.1 of Teunomyces pallodes. Taxonomy (NCBI): domain Eukaryota; kingdom Fungi; phylum Ascomycota; class Pichiomycetes; order Serinales; family Debaryomycetaceae; genus Teunomyces; species Teunomyces pallodes. The sequence goes on from JAKTUA010000004.1 coordinate 34,397, forward strand.
GATGATCGAGGTGTGGTAGACGTTATGGAACTGTTTGACAATACATTTCTTGTAGTAGCGCCAGTAGTTGACTCTCTGAAGCGGCACAATCTGCTGCTGCTCATCGTCATCAAGCAACGCCGACTGTGAGCCGAGCTGGCGGACATGTTGGGCACCGTTTCCGACCGCGGTGCCGACAGTGATGTCTCCGAGCTTGCGTTGTTGCTGGAATTTGGAGTATGTGCGCCATGCAGAGACCACAAGCGCCTGAACGGGCCAGAAGGTCCACCAGGAGCCATGGGTGACGAGGAGAAGGATGACGGGTTCTTTGAAGCCGAGCTGGTATGCTTGCGAAGTGAACTCGGTCTGGCAAATGAAGGTGAGCAACAGGAAAAGGAAAAGGAACGTGACAAACACGATCTTGGTCCGTGAAGCATGATGCAACGAAGCTTCGGACGCTGCCACGCTGTGGTTGCTGGGAAGAACCGTGATCGCCATTCTTTGGTTATGCTTCGTGGAGAATGTTGCTGAAGAAGTGCAGGATTTGTGCGCGGACGATGGTTACGGACCCGAACCGTGACGAAACGAAAATTACAAACAAGAAAATCTTCAAAAACAACGAAAGTTTTTTGGTAGTTGATGTTGTTTCTAATCACTGTCACTTTCGTAGGAATCGGACTCGGACTCGATGTAGTATTTTCGTGGCGGCACGGTGCCCTGCTGGACAAGGACGTGGCGCGGCACCATGCGTGGCAAGATAAGGTCGACGGCGCGTTCGTTGTTCAAGAGAGTGTCTGTCCATTCGTCGAGGTACGTGAGACGGAACCGTGAGACGTGGCCAGATGTGGTGGGAGTCGGCAGTTTGAGTTTGTAGCGGAGTTTGCGTGGATCTTGCCAGTATGCGTCAAATATCTGATAGATCTCATCGCTGGGATACACCAACCTGACGTACAACAACACCAACGCCGTCAAGTACTTGAACTCGCGGTATTCCAACTGAGTTAAGTAGACGTGAACAATGTCACGACTTGGTTCGAGTTCCAAGAGCCGCAAAAGACAACACAAGAACCGCGATGGCCGCCCGCTGGCATCGCACCCGCCAACACTACGTACATGTTCGACCACGACGCCCAAAATCGTCGCCTCATTGGTCAAGTAAAGGTGCTGCTTGTAGAAGAGCGAGTCCTGGATCCGATGCCGCACAATCGGTTCAATAAGATGCGCTCTATTGGCGACTTTTCGTTTATCGTTATAACTGGCCTGCGACATAATTTGACCATAATATTCGCAACGATATTTCTTTGTGGCTGTTTTCTAGTTTTCTCCCTTTATTTATTCTACCTTCACCGAATTAAAGATTCCCCACAGTTCTCTTCTTCAAATCTACTGGTTGCTGATTACGTGTGTTGTATATAATTCGAATACTCCTTTTTTTTCTTTTCCTTCTACTTCTTCTTTTGTCTACTTTTACTTTACTTTTGTTGATTGTATCTTTCTTTATTCAAGTCTATTTTTATCACCTCTTTTCTGTCCTTTTTCCTCGTTTTTCTGTTATCTTTATTCTTTCCACCCATGTCGTTCAAGTTCTTGCAAAGTATCCAGGACTCGCTTCCGTCCGTGGACCAAGTCAAGGAATCGTTCTCAAAAGTCAATCCCGGTAAACATGTCGACCAGTTGGGCAAGTCGCTCCAGCCCTTCACGTCCAAAACCACGGCGCTTATCTCTGAACAGTTGGCCCACGTCCAACAGCTCGCCAACGTCAACGTGGCGCTGAACATCGAGGTTTCTGAACTTCCTGCCGACTACTTGGCCTTGGAAGCGAACTGTGACTTGCTCTTACGCTTGTATACCGACTTAATCCAGTACTCCAACGACACGTACAGCAAAGTATCGTACGACTATCCGCCTGGCAACTACGCGTTGACAAAGTTGAAGGACGCGAATGTCGGTGGCATCATCGGCAACAAGTTCAATCAGTTGAAGAACGTGTCTCTGCCCCAGGAATTGGAGAAGATCTTGCTCGGTCACGAAACTGAAGAGGCTGAAGTCAGTGTCCAGACCACGTCGGCGCAGCTTCCACGCACTTTGTACGGCCAGTTGTCCACCATTGCTCAGAAACACTCTGAAGAGTTGAAAGAATCGTCTACTGCCATTTCATTGGCATTGTTACAGTTCTCTTCGACCTACTTGGAGATTGCCCAAGCGCGTTTGGACCAGGATAACGTGATCATGAAACAGTTCAACCACGAGCTTCTCAGCACGTTGAACGAACAGTTTATCCAAGTCAACGAGCTCCGCAAGAAGGTTTACCATACTCGGTCAGAGTTTGATGTGATGAGAGCCAAGGTCGAAGACGAAGAGAATGAAGAGCTTATTGCTAAGGAAGACGAATTGGTATCGGCGACCGAAGCAGCAGTGTTAGAGATGAAGAAGTTATTGAGGCCCAGCAAGAACGTTGATTTGCTCAAGGTGTTTGTTACGGCACAGAAAGAGTATTTTGAAACCGGTGCTAAGAAGTTGGACTCGTTATTGGCCAGCTTGGATAAGTTGGAGCTCGACGACGAAGAATAGTTTTAGTTTTTTTATAAAATGCGAATAACTTTTTAAACCATTTCGAAACCCTGTTTAGTTTTATCTTTAATTTATGTCGACCGAGGCAGAAAAGGAACAGAAAGCGGCTCAGCTTCAGACACAATACAACCGGTTCCAGGAACTAGTGACGGAATTGGAATCGCAGCTCATCACGATCGCATCGAAGCACGAGGAACACTTGATAGTTGAACGTACTTTGAACGAGCTTCCCGAAGACAAACGCGACAGAAATTGTTTCAAGATGATTGGTGGTGTGTTGGTCAACAAGCCAGTGACAGAAGTCATTGCCATCTTGAAGGAAGAAAGCGAACAATTGGCGGCAGAAAAGAAGAAGTTGGAACTGTCGTTGATCAAAACGAGAAAGGAAAGAGAAGAATGGATGACTTCCAACAATGTCAAGATCGTAAGGCAATAGAAAAACAACATCTACAAACTACATAACAAACACAACTTAATAAAACAACTCAAGATCATAATATGAAATACAAGTTATAAGTACTTTACGCAAAATTTACTACTGCTCCAAACTCTTCTGAGAAGAATGAAAGATTTACATTACTCTTCTACAAAAGAAACAAAGATTTAGATTAATCTTTTAGTTTTCTATCTTCTCCCTGTCTTCTTCTCTTCCCTTCTCTTCTCTTCCCTTCTCTTCTCTTCTCTTCCCTTCTCTTCTCTTCTCTTCCCTTCTCTTCTCTTCTGTATACCTTTACTGGACGACATTTTTGTTGCGCGACATCTAAACTTTTCATTCAACATCTACACCTCTATCCATCCCTCTATTCTTCATTCCATTGGATCTATACCTGCCATGAGCAACTATAACTATGGACGTCAGAATCTCGAACAGCAGCTAGCTTCACAGGAAAAGAAAACGGCTCACCGCCGGACGGTCGATCACGGAAACAACATGGGGCGCTGGTACATCCAGAAGAGCTTGGGCCGCACCAGACGACAGCAGCATATCGGTAAGATCCGCCCCGAGTCGTCATATCTTATGGATCTCCTTCCCTCGCTTGCATACTCTCTGTCTACCAACTTGGACAGCAACAATAACCGTAACAATATGGCGGTGATGGATATCCAAACCAAATTTGTCCATTTGTCGTCCAACAAAGTACGGCACGCCATCAGCACCGTCAGATGGACACCCGAGGGCCGTCGGTTGGTGGTGGCTTCACATTCTGGCGAATTCACCATTTGGAATGGTATGACATTCAACTTCGAAACGATTATGCAAGCACACGATGTACCTATTCTCTCGATGCAGTACTCCCACAACGACGAATGGTTGGTGAGTGGTGACCAGAGCGGAACTGTCAAGTACTGGCAGCCAAACTTTAACAACGTCAACATCGTCAATGCTCACACCAATGCAATTCGTGATATTGCGTTCTCGCCCAACGACTCCAAGTTCTTGACGGCCGGTGACGACTCCACCATCAAGATCTGGAACTTCAACAACGGTAAGGAGGAAAGGACGTTGACCGGCCACCACTGGGAAGTGAAGTCTGCCGATTGGCACCCGAACTTGGGTCTCATCGTGTCTGGCTCCAAAGATAACTTGGTGAAATTCTGGGACCCTCGAAGCCCAACATGTGTCACCACACTCCATGGCTTCAAGCATACTGTGAACAAGACAATGTTCCAAACAACAGGAACCAAGCGGTTGTTGGCTTCGGTATCGCGTGACCGTTCGTGCAGGGTGTTTGATATACGAACAATGAAGGACATTTTGGTGTTGCGGGACAACGATTCGGACTTGTCGTGCGTGGCATGGCACCCAATACACGCCCTGATGTTGACCACAGCTACCTACAGCGGGTCTATGACACATTATCTCTTGGACTCGTTCATTCCCGATGCCAACACCAAGAAATCGGCCTCATTCAATCAGAACACCTCGTTTGAAGCGGTACACAAGGTCCCGTACGCCCATGAAAAAGCCATCAATGCGTTGGAGTACCATCCCTTGGGCCACTTGTTGTGTTCTGCCGGTTCTGACAAGTCAGCACGGTTCTGGTCGCGGGCCAGACCCAACGATCCCATGTCGTTCAAGGATCCATTGTACACAGACGAAAAGGCCGGAGCATGGTACTACGCCGTCAACAACAATATCAATGCCGTCATCGAATCCTCTAGTCCCACCGTCGAAAGTCCTCAGAAACTGGACCCCAAAGTCTCCTTACCAGGCCTCAAGAACCTCGAAATTCCTGGCTTACGTGGTTAGTACGAAAAATGTGGTTAATTCTATCATTCTATTACCGTATCTATCCAAACTATTATATTATATATAAAAAAACCAATCCCTTAATCCTTTGCGCTATAAAACGCATCCATGGCCTCGTAGTACCTTTTTCCTTCCAACTTGTAGTAATCCTTTTCGTACCGGGCAATAATGCCATACAACTCAGATGCCTGGAACTTGTTGCTCACCTGGTTGCTAAACGTCTTGCTGTTTTCCACCTTGATGTACATGGCCAACCTGTAGCCCTCAAGTTCTTGTGGAGTCACCGGTTCATACACTTTAAAGTAGTGTTCTGTACGGAGCTTGAAATCTGCAATCGACGTGGCGTAGTTCTTGTCGCGATAGTCCATGTTGTGGGCCTTGCCGGCGATGTTGAAGTTCAACAACATCAGATTGTTGCACTGGACTTCCATCATGGCGATATCGCAATCAACCTCCCGCAAGATCGCCATCATGCGGGCTCTTCTGTTCACAGTGGTGTTCGTGGCATCAAGAAACCCCACGTCAATAGTGTCGTTCTGCAAGCTTTCCACCAACAAGTTCACGTTGATGGTAGCATACTTCTCACGAGCAGTGGTCCCTTCCACGTTGTTCGGGTTGAAGAAATCAGACGTCTCAAACTTTGAATACTGGCGACGTACATCGCCTGCATTGAAGATCCGAGAGCGGAATCCACAACGGTTGATGTGTTCATTAAACTGCTTGGCAATGGTGCTCTTGCCCAGAGCGGGAAGTCCAACAAGCATCACCACGAGCTTACGGGTGGAAAGACGCTGGTTGAGAAACGCCAAGTGCTGCGAAAACGACCCGTTGTGTTGGAGAACGGTGCCGGAAACAGTGCGTGATAATGCTGGTGTCACTGTGTTTGTGCTGGTGGCAGGAGTAGCGATCTGTGAGTCAAAGAGCGAGTTGATAGAGCTCAGGGAATCGATAAACTTCATGTGTGGATCGGATTCGGGCGTGTCTGTGTATTGTGGCTGCTGGCGCTGATGTTCTGGAGGATATTGCATGTCTGTGGGCCTATTGGGCTGTTCTATATCAAATATGTCAAACGTTACGTTTCTATTCATGCTCTTTTTTGATTTTTTTGGCGACTTGTTAGGCGCCACCTTTGGTATTTGTACTAAGGCGACCTGGTGATGCCTCACAAAATTTTTCCGGTCGGAGTTGGTTCCGTCTGTCCCAATCAGGAAAATATTCGCTGCAAAAATACCCACGCACGAGCGGCAAGTGCGCCCACACCGCAGTATTACCGCGCGAAAATTACTTTTTTTTGGGGGGAAGGGACGAGAGGTTGGGCCCGGACCCAAGGGAACGAAGAGGGGTAGATCAATCGAGCCACGGGGCAGCGGCACGGACGGGCGCTATGAGTAATTACAACCGATGAGTATCTTAGGGACCAACCAAGTCTCTCAAGAGTTAAGCTTTTGACTTTTGTTTGGAGGGGGGGGAGATAAACACCTGTTTCTTTCTTTTTCTTGTATTGGGGCGTACCCGTGTTGTCACCTCGCCACCAAAACCTCGTGGTACACCAGGAACTGGCCACGCGTATCTACGAGAAAATGACATCAGTGTGATGTCAATCTGCAGGCATGTCGGTTAGAGTACTAGCGATGACTGTTACGAGCGCGTGATTCGGTCTTTCCTTTTTTTTTGTTTTCTTTTCCTTCCTCAATCTGTGGTTTTTCCGTGCGACGGGACTGGTCCAAGAGGTCCATTTTCGTGTAAATTATCATAGGTTTCCTATTCGGGAAACGCTTCCCGCAAAAAAGGTTCCACCCAGCCGACTGCAAAATCAGCTTCTTCTGTTAGGATTTCATCCCCACGTAAACAACTTTCTCTGCATCCTTGGCCTTCCATCCCTTGGCCCGAGCAGCCCCAAGCTTTGTATACATCTTGATGACAGCTTCACGCGTCATCCGTTTACCCTTGACAGCTTTGGCATCTGCCCCCACCAAGTTCTTCTCATAACTCATTGCAATCGAGTCTGTTGGCACGGCCAACATATCGAGATACCGTTTCTTGTTAGCTACCCGATTCTCGCCCTCATTGTCAATCTTGGAAATAGAATACTCGATCTGCCATTCACTGCCAACTCGTGATGGATAAGGACACTGCGACGCAGACACATTTCCGTCAATTATGTGCTTGGTAACATCAATGTGAAACGAGTACACGTCAGTTCCATCAAGTGTCTTCTCGTTGAACTGACGAAGCGAGTCACGGTGCGCTTTCAAATTCTCCAATCTCTCCTCGGGCAGAAGGTTTTCTCGAAAACTTGTCTTGAAGTTACTGGAGAAACCCTGCAACTTCTCCACTTGTTTGTCGGTGATCGGAATAGCCAGTACATACATCCGAGTCTTACGTTCGGCTTGTGAATACTTGGACTTAAGGACTAATCTAAATGCGGTGTCGTCCCCAATTTCCTTGACTAACTCTTGAAGTAAGTCTTGCCAAATTGTGAGAGACATCTTAAACTGTGTTTCAGCAACAAAGGATGGTAACTTGTCTCCTGTTTCGTTCAAGTCAATTGCATCATCATTAGGAATCGAGTTTTTAACTTCGTCAACCTTGGCATGGCTGTAGAATACCTCCTCTATATCGCTCAATGGCAAGTACTGGAACCCAAAAAACGTATTGACATTATGATATGCCACATAGATCCCATCCATCTGGCCAATCCGAGCCTGAAACGCGTACTTGAGTAACGCACCTGTAGTGATCAAATCTTTGTACTCTTTCTCAAATGACTCAAATGATCCACTAAGTTTCCAGATTTGGTATTCATTGTTTTCCACCGTAGGCAGTCCACTATTGTACCGCACAGAGCATGCAGCTCTAGTCTTAAGATCAAATGTACCATTACCTGGTAACCTTTCATCATAGCAATCCAATTGCGATCTCATCAAAAAATCGCCATACGTAGCATAATTGTAGATATTTTCCGGTCTATCCTCCTCTTTCCAGTCAACATTGGAATCTAAACGGTACTTTTCAAACTCCTTTTCTTCGGTGGTCAACAATGCCTCCAAACAGTGTCCCATTGCCGAAAGCAAAATCTCATTATCGTAGGATTTATCAGACTCCATTGCATAAATTGTCTTACCGGTTGTCTTATTCTTACCCTTTGGAGTAACTATAAGTGATGCAGGAAGCTCAGATATCAACCCAGAAAATTGTGGAAACTGGAATCGAGTTTGTTTCGCAGGATGATAGTTATTAAGCAAAAAATAAAACTGGATTAAGGTTGATGTCATCGATGATGTGGACGAATAGAAATGCTTCACTTTATCATTCGAAGCTTCAAGAAGTTTCACATCTTTCGAAACTGTTTGAAATGCACTGATTGCTTCAAAATTGAAGTCACGGTAATTAATGATCTTCTTCAAATATGGTGGAAAGTTGTACACCCGTGTTCTAGGGTCTTGGAAAAAGTGTACTCCAGGAGAAAAGAGGGCACGGTCCAAATTGTGGGCTAATCTAGGAATCTTTTCCTTTTCAAGCTCGTATGCTTGTGTGATTTCGTTCTGTGAAACAGACACAGTCTTCGTCACGACTTTTGTTGAATCTGTATGGTCAAACCTCTCGGTATAATGACGACTGTATCTGGGGACAGTCGGCTTGAGCGTACGTGGCACTCTCCTGAGCGCCTCCTTTGCCTTAAATATCTTCACACGGGGCAGTGGGCTCGTCTTGTGTTCATTTGATTGCTTTGTATCAGTATGCTTGGTAATTGTTTTCTTAAAATGTGGGAATGTAGACTTGTTGGCTATTGAATTTGCCTTAATACGTCTTCTCTTGAGCTCAATTTTTCGTTCAGGACTCATCTTCATATCGTTCTTATCGCTCCTACCCTTTTTGTCGTTCTTGTCATACTTGTCATTCTTATCATTCTTATCATTTTTGTCTTGATTTGATTTATTAATCGCCCATCGAGCGTTTGAACTCAATACATTCTTATCAATATCTTTGGTAAAGCTCTTGTCGATCTTCTTTGGAGGATACTTGGAGACCGGCACATCGTCATTTTCATTGTCCAAAGAAGCAATTTCCTTGTCATTGACCATTAACCGGGAAGAATTCTTTAACGCCGATGCCAAATCAATGGATTTTTGTTTTCTATTCCGTTTTGGTTTCGAATCATCTTCTGTACTGATGTATCGTATTGTACATCTTAATGTCAATAAATTTGCTTGCGTCAACGCCCCTTTCCGGACGAATCGTAACATAGTGGTACTCATCACTAATTTGAATTTGAAATATTTTGGGTGCGAATGTGGAGAACTAACCGGCTAATTGTAAATCTTAATTAACTCAGTATGCTTCGTTAAAAATTGCAAAGAACGTTATTCCAATTGTCCACTAAAGAAGTAGTATCACGATTTTATTGGAATACATATATTATTGAGGAACGGTTTTAAATATGGAAATATCAAAATTATCATAAATACTGAAATAATTGAAATATGTAGCCCTAAATGTTAACTTCAAAGCAATATAGACTCAATTCCAGTAAATAATTTCAAGTATACATTACTAGTATTGCAAATTCCGAATTTTCATTTATAGGTAGGTATTACTAATTTAGGAGTTTCTAGTGTTTAATTGCAATGACGTTTCTAGCAACCCATATTCCTTATTACCTTTACTAGCCTCTCACAATGGCACTGATTACGGTTGGTTTTTGAATACAAGAAGGTCCTTTCATTCCTAATGAGCCCAAATTCTGCACTCCGTTTGTCTGCTGACATGGATGGGTTTAGCCTGGTTAGCTGCAAATACCATGGGGGGTTTTCAGGTGAATCGGCCAAGTCACGTGTTATCACTAGTTTTAGGGTTTTTGACCTAATGCGCACCCAGGACGGTCTTTTTTAAATTTGCGTGCTATTGATTTTAACTATGGCGGTCCTGATTTTTCTACTCAGCGTGAAAAAAACTACCACTATCAAAAAATTTACAAAAAAGTTTCACTCTGTTAGACTAAGCAAATCAGTGATTTACAATGGGTATGTGGCATACATGAAAACAACGATGTTATAGTGACGAGAGCCATCAACGGAAGATATCATGACCAAGCAACTACTAGAGAAGACAATACTACCAGAAACAAGGAGAAGAATGTGAAACTTTTCATGTCGTTGATGAACCCGGTTGTAAATTTCACGTCACATATAATGTTATGTACACCAAGTTACAAGGGGAATACTAACAAATACAGGTAGAGTTATTCGTAACCAAAGAAAAGGTGCTGGTTCTATCTTCACCTCTCACACCAGATTGAGAAAGGGTGCTGCCAAGTTGAGAACCTTGGATTACGCTGAACGTCACGGTTACATTCGTGGTATCGTTAAGCAAATCATCCACGACCCAGGTAGAGGTGCTCCATTGGCCAAGGTTGTCTTCCGTGACCCATACAAGTACAAGTTGAGAGAAGAAACCTTCATTGCCAACGAAGGTGTCTACACTGGTCAATTCATTTACGCTGGTAAGAAGGCTTCCTTGAACGTCGGTAACATCTTGCCATTGGGTGCTTGTCCAGAAGGTACCATTGTCTCCAACGTCGAAGAAAAGGCTGGTGACAGAGGTGCTTTGGGTAGAACCTCTGGTAACTACGTTATCATTATCGGACACAACCCAGACGAAGGTAAGACCAGAGTCAAGTTGCCATCTGGTGCTAAGAAGATCATCTCTTCCGACGCCAGAGGTGTTATTGGTGTTGTTGCTGGTGGTGGTAGAATCGACAAGCCATTGTTGAAGGCTGGTAGAGCTTTCCACAAGTACAAGGTCAAGAGAAACTCCTGGCCAAAGACCAGAGGTGTTGCCATGAACCCAGTTGATCACCCTCACGGTGGTGGTAACCATCAACACATTGGTAAGGCTTCTACTATTTCTAGAGGTGCTGTTGCCGGTCAAAAGGCTGGTTTGATTGCCGCTAGAAGAACCGGTTTGTTACGTGGTACTCAAAAGACTCAAGACTAGATTACTTAATACCTCGAACATGATATTAATGAAAGCAACTCAAGTTTATCGTATAAAAACCAGTTTCTAATAAACAAACTCAATAGTATTTAAGGATTATGTAGCAAGTTTTGGGAACTCTTCGAGTTGCTGAGGTTGTTTTAACTCGTCGCTCTTCAAGTTGTCTTGTTGGGTATCAACTAGGACTTCAGGTGGGTTATTCTCTTTCTCATCTGCTTCGTCATTCTCTTCAATTAAATTCTGTTGAGCTTTGATCTTCTCTACTTGGGCAACCTTCAGTACTTCTTCCAACTTATCTTTGTAAGCAACTCGTAAGATTAACTGTTTCCCATTGAGCTTCTTGTTTTGATACAACTTTACAATCTCTTCTACAGATTGGTCACCAATTTCAAGTTGAACTAATGCACTTACTGGTGTGGCTCTGAAGCTAATAGATCCACGATTCGCACGTCTGCCTTGAAAGACAAACACTTCCTTTGTTTTATGGTGAATAAAGTACTCTCTAATAGCCAATTCGGTTATTTTGGCGGGCACCCGTGAAATAAAGATAGTATCTTTAGAGAGTTCTTGTCCGATTGGTGATTTTGAAGTGGTCGAATTTTCTATTTCAGTTTCAAGATCATTAGCTAATACTAGAGTAGCCTCGCTAACCTGATTATCAGAGAGTGCAAAGTCAGTCTGCGTATCTGCAATTGAGTCGTCGGAATGCAGTAAAGTTGGTTGCGAAACCATACTAGTAGGTACCAATTTTTTTGCAGCATTGCGACTGAAGAATGTGTTGACTGGCTGAAAGGGAATGTGCTGCTTAACGGTAATTGTTCTGTCCTTAAAGCGTTTACCATGAAACTGAGAGATGACCTTCTGAACGGTGCCTTCAGAATCGAATTCTGCATATGCAATACCCAATTGTTTCTGTACGACAGAACTAAAGCGAAGAGTATATGTGGGGATCAACACACTAATTCTATTCCGGTTAGTAAAAAAGAATGGTGTAACAAGTAAACTGGTATTACTAACAGATTAAAATCCTTGAAGTAATCCTCCAATTCTTCTTCGGTAGTGTTGTATTGTAAGTTCTTGATGTAAACACGATGTTTAGTGGAAGTAGTCATTTGCGGTCAAATACTGTTTTTGTTAAGCGCTGACGGGAAGAAATAAAATAAGTCCTATTTATATTTGCAGCTTTACCGCCAGTAAATTGAGCCGCAGGTGAATTAGTTTGGGCTCCAATCGACTACACTTCGCATGGAACATAATGTTCGAACAAGTTTATATTACCTAAAGACCGATAGAATCATCTCTAAACCAAAACATGAAATTTTATTAGCATTATACAGTAATTTCACAAGAGTTGTAAATGTCATCCAAGGATACTTTAAGCAGCAGCTTCAGCACGAGCCTTGGCCAAAGCCTTAGCAGTACCGTGCAAAGCGTATCTGTGGTTTCTCTTGAACTTGGCGTCAACACCCTTCAAGGAAGGGTACTTGTTGGTCTTTGGCTTCTTGATACCGTTCTTGTGAGCCTTCTTGGTTTGGTTGTGGGCGGTGTGGTTCTTAGACTTAGACATTTCTCTATAGGTTGTTAGTAACTGGTTGTTCATCCATTAAACTCAACAAGAAAAGCATGTATCGACTATGCTCTGAATCACAGCTCCCTTCAGTGAACGGAACTGACGGGATACAGCCATTAGCTAAGGACCGTAACAATGCTCTCTTATTGACACTTCAACTCTAAAACATACTCTTTGTTCTACTATGCAAAAGATCAAACTAGCTGAAAATTGTAGAATTATCACCTATATCAAGCGGGCTGTTCCCGCGACGTGGAGGAGTGCATGGAAAATTTTTTTGGGCTGCGCACTAAAAGTATACACTTTTAAGGAACAGAATCATGTGACTAGGGGCTCGAGCCCTAATATTCTGGCTGCATAATTTATGACAATCAACATTCTACTAAGATCAACTACGATGTAAACCGGTCAATACTGAACATGAAAAACGTTGATTGGAACAGAGATTTATATATTACAAAATGACTAGGTTGTGCTTGAAGATTTACTTGGTACCGACAACGGCAGAAGCAGCAATCTTTTGCTTCTTAGCAATCTTATCGTTAGCCTTCGAGCCCATGATACCACCACCCCAGTGTCTTCTAGAGTCTTCGTACTTCTCAATGAAGTTGGCGTTGATGGTAGAAACCAACTTGGCCAATTCAGCTTCGTCAGCAGCGTTGACTTCAGTCAAAGCAGCGACAGAAGAGGTCTTCTTGTGAACTAAAGTACCCAATCTAGCCTTACCCTTCACAATAGCGTAAGGGACACCCATCTTCTTACACAAAGCTGGTAAGAAAACAACTAATTCAATTGGGTCAACATCGTTGGCAATCAAAACCAACTTAGCCTTCTTGTTTTCAATCAAGGAAACAACGTGGTTCAAACCGTACTTGACAACAACTGGCTTTGGAGAAGCGTCCTTAGCAGACTTACCTTCAGCAATAGCAGCAGCTTCCTTTGTCAATCTTTCCTTCTTTTCAGCGGAAGTTTCTGGTCTGTACTTGTTGAGCAACTTGAAGGCTTGGGCGGCGGTATTCTTGTCCAAGGTCTTCTGGAACTGAGCAATCGATGGAGGAACCTTCAATCTCAAAGACAAAATCTTCTTCTGTCTTTGCAATCTGACGTATTCCGGCCATTTGGTGAATCTGCTTAAGTTTCTCTTAGGTTGAATAGCTTGACCAATACCAAAGTTTCTTGGGCTAGCATCCAACAAAGGGTTCTTGGAGGCAGCAGAAGTCTTGGTCTTGGTGGCTAAAGGAGCTGGAGCAACTTTCTTGGAAGGCTGTGTCATTGAGTCAGTTAGTTAAAGGTGTTCTCATTAAAAAGTCAACGAACCTTCCTTTTATACATAACTTTCCCTACAGTATCATGAGATACTCAGCCTGTGCCACAAGAAGTGATATGACACATTCTTTTGTACAAAACAGGAACTCAAAAATGAATACCCTCTTGTACCATTACCAGATCTTTTCGGTAACGGAATAAAAGAATAACCTACATCACTTCCTGAGCACAACCTTAGTCATAATGATAAAGAGTGAGCTTATGGAAGGATGTTGTTCCAACGTCTATCATGTTAAACATACCATTTTTGTTATTATGTGTGTAGAAGAAGAAGTAGTAGTACTGAAAATTTTTCTCAAATTGAGAAGCCGCTAATTCTTAATAAAAATAATCAATTCGAAAAAAAAACCGGGACACGATATACACACAGTCCTAAATTTACACAACTAACTAGCTCTCGAGTTTGCAGCCATTCTCCCCCTCTTCACCAACCTTGAATTTCTTCAAATAGCTCTATTCTCTTTAAATGGCCATTTGACAATGCACCTAAAACAGCTACTCTGGCATCGTCTACCATTTGGGGATGAGCACAAGTAGCAAAAGCAACTGCCTTCTCAGAAGACTCGATTTCTTCACTAATAAGTGCCTTAATGTCTGGCCGTCCCGCCCTGAAAGTAACATGAGGATACATACCTTCAAGGTATGGATTACCTTTTGATTCAACACTATGAATATCAATGCTTACTCTGCCACTGTTCTTTTTATCCTTTTCATTATTCAGCGAGGATGACGAAGTGGAGGAATTTGATGAGGCATTAGTGTTCGTAGTAGTCAAAGAAGTTAAGTAGATCACAATATCAATATTACTGCCGTTCAACTGTAAGAGCTCTTCACGAAACCAGTCTAACGAATGCTCATGTCTAATAACCCAATAGAATTTTATTCTCCTTTGTTGTGATCTAGCAGCCAAGTGCTTAGCTTCGTAATACAAACCTGGAATTCCATTACCGCCTGCCAAAAACACAACATTTTCAAATATATGTAACGGAAGCTGTTGACAGTACGGACCATCAATCATCACCTTGATGGTCAATTTTTGATTAGGAGCTTTCACCAACTTTTGGCACAACGCATTAGTCATTCCACCCTTGATTTTGATATAAAATGAAATGGTATTTTCACTAACCACAGAGTCCACCAAACTAAATGGATGAGATTGCCAGAAGTACGGCAAAAAATAGACAAAAGCATGCGAGCCTGGTTGTGGTACCCAATATGATGGACGTGGAACCACCACCCTTAAACACTCACCCGATTGCAACTCAATAGAAGCATTTTGAATTCCAAACAGAAACACTCTTATGATTCTGATAAAACGGTCAAAAGCCCAAATTGCTGTTGCTGCGTACATGAATTTTTCAAAGTCAAGTTGTTTTACATGTACCCAAGCCCCCGCAATCATAATTACTGCCAAAACAACGTGAACCAAGACAAACAACTCGTAGTAGGATTTTCGAAGAACATGCATAGATTGTACCATCATTATACCCATTGCAACTGCTGCAATTACACCACATTGAAGATAAGATTCTTGCATCGTGCGTGAGTATGCCTTAAATTCAAACAACCTTTTAGTCAGAGCACTTGCATGAACAACCACAATCAAAAAAACAATTCTTGCCACCCACCTGTGGAATAATAAGAATCTGGAATAAGACCAACCTGTTACCCACTGCATAAAATTATTTCTACCTGAGAATAATATTAAAACAGGCATGCAGAACAATGCAAGAACACCCGATCGATCACTTAGCATAACAGCAACCGAATCTGAACCGGGGTAAAATTGGGCTCCACAGAATACAGCAACCAAGACAAGCCACCCAAAAATTATTAACGACTCAATACGCAAAGGCAAATAAAGTTGAAATATCTTGAAAATGCTTGTGTATTGAGCATGCAGATGTGTACCCAATGGTGGTAAGATTAGATGTTTTCTAAAGGTGTTGGATACTGGACCATGTAAAGATTTCACAAATCCAGGGAAAAGAAAGTATGACCATCTGAACAAACCAGCAATGAACATAATAAGAAACCAATACAGCACGAGTGCAATACCAAACCACGCAGAATAATTTTGTGTTAACAAGGCATTATACTTCAAGTCAAATGCAGCAATAATTGTGCTAGAATTAACAGCAACCGGGTATTGAGGCAAAACTGTCTTGGGTATAGTGGTGTTTTCAGGATTCACCAAAAAGTTTGTTGCATTCTGATAAGCTGAAATTAGTTGGTCCCGTGTCAACTGAAACTGGCTGCAACTTTTTAAAAATGGAGGAATATCACGTTCAAGGTCACCAAGCAGAAATAAACAAGCTGCCATAGCACCCAAGGCAGGTTGGTTTAGTGGGTTACAATAATTTTGATTGAAATAGTTGTCAAGGGGTGTGTAGCTCACTAAGCGGCCGAGCACCATGCGACAAGCTTGATAGCCAACTTCATCGCGGTGGGTTATTACCAATTCACATTTCGCTGTGGCTAAAAGTATAACAAGGTTCAAGATTCTTTGCAAATGCATTCTTGGCCAGAAGGAAAATAACGGCATCTACATGCTTGATATATATACACTTTTATGACTAGCTCAGACCCGGTAAATGGTTCCAAGTAGTTCTTCAAACATGAATTGACTGAGAACAATGCCGCGGAAAAATTCCCCGATTTTCCCAGAATAGTTTAAGGCGCAGTAACATAACCAGAGAATGTTGCTAGATGCCATACTAAGATAGAAGGAGACAAAGAATAAGCCACTCTCAAAAACGTATTTGATTATACTAAGGATAATAAAACCATGCATCAAAAGATTATATACAGTAAATACGTAGATAAGGAAGTGGTTCTAGAGGCGCATTTCTGGGTTTTAGTAATTATTTGTAATGACTAAAATGATGCGAAGTTTCAAAAAAAGTTGGCACTGTCTTAGCTATGCCCAATACTACTTCCCCTGCATATGTATGCACCTACTTGACATGAGACACATCGTGGTCATGGTTCCACAAAATGAAAGTAGCATTTCAAAACCTGTTCTTTCGCCAGCCAATTGATGCTTGGCGTACTCGATTACTAAGTCTAGCACCTGTAGGTCAGAGATAAATCTACGTATATTATTTACAGGCAGGGCTTTCGTGCTTATCATCCGCCGCAGGAAGGGGGGAAGATGCTCTTTGGTAGGAAAGCCTTGCAGTAGAATACAACAGCCCTAAAAAGAATGACATATTGCTTCATAATAGCCCAAGTATGGTAATCAATGCAATAACCTTCAGTAAAAGCTCTCGAAATGCCGCACCTTTGATTTGCACCCAGCCACAAAAGATATTCGAATCTTTGATTGGGAAAGATGGCTTAGATGGTACAAAACAGGGAGGGATATGAGGTATGTACAAGCCTCTTTTCTTGACATCTTCTTAATTTTGCTAGCAACGCTTCTATCCTCAAGCCACAATACTTCGAAATAGCCAAGCATGCTGAGATATCAGACATCATTACCCAAAAAACTCGTTGTATTCATATGACTTATACCAGCTGAAGTATATACCGTAAAATAAATTTTGTATTATGACATCATCTTTTGGTTGTTGGAGAAGACCAAGGAGGAGATAGATTCTGGACACGGGTGAAACCAAGCATCATGCACCCCAAGAGTATTTTTAGTATATTTAACCGACTCTAATAACTTATTAGCGTACAAATTGAAATTCCAGCCAGCATCTGTGGATGATGCAGCTGATGCAGCTGATACCGCTGCTACCGCTGTACCAAGAAAGGTCAAAAACACTCTGCATATAAAGATCTGAATGGAATTAAATCAAGTTGTCGTGATAACCAAATTTGCTGAGAGTCTTGAGTTATCAATCATGCAAGTTACCTCAAGGGAGATGTGACTTTAAGTACAGTAGCAGGGACTGTTAACGATTCTGGTTCCCAGGGCTGACAATAAGGCTGATCGTTATAACAATATGCGCCGTGCGCTTTATCGTTTCGGTTATTTAAACTTAAAATTTACCAAATTATACAAATTTCATTATAAGCACAAATAGGATAGTTATCAATTTTATCAAAATTGTTTCGTTAAGTTTTACCACATTTCAGGTATCCTCTTTTTAATAGAAAGGAGTAAACTGACAATTAAGTTTCTGTGCCAATTAAACGAAATATATTTATGAATGTCAACTCAAACCAGAATGGGAATAATTGAAGTTCATAATGGTAGAACCAAAGTCGAGATTCAGAAATATGCAAAAATAATCCAATTCAACTAGGCACAATTGATATTGATGTCAACATGCTAAGTGGTCCAGAAGATGTTTAACACAGGCTTCATTACTTATATAGGAGAATCATTATCTCACTATCTCTTTATTACGTTCCAATCAAGAAATAAATATGCGTGACTGTTGGCCAAGAAAAGGAGAGGGGCGGGTGCTGGTTCATACCACGACTCGACTCTTATTTACCTTATTTACTAGAATGCAGTTGGTTTGGCCACATCGTACCCCACGTAAACTTGGATGCGTACTCAGTTTGCCTGCAGGAATTTTGCAACCAAATCACATGACATTTGAGGCTTGCACATGGAAATCTGTCGGGGCCATGACGGTTCCCCAGAAAAGTTGTCTGCTATCAAGTTATCACGGAAACATACACCCACACAATGCCGAAGAAAGAAGATTACTTGGTGGCATCGTTTCAACCATCAGATGCTAAGATATTAACCTCAACTTCCAATACCAATCTTCTTGTCGAGTTCCCACTTTTAGCCTCGGCTCTTTCACAGATATTTCCGTACCTATTGTTACTAGACAATTTCTTGGAGATTGTAACATGGACCAATGATGATCCATACCAAAACTTCTTATGGGTAGTACTATATTCATGCATAGTTATGTACTGGGGTTTGTTGAGCCATGTTATATTGCCAATACTCCTTGCGTTGTCCTTTGCCGGGTTGGTTTTCTCTATAAGCTCGGTGATTTACGACTCCAAATTCAACGAAAGGCCCACAATAGACGAGATTCTTGCTACCCTCAATAATATCACAGTTCGGTGTGAAATGTTGTTTCGCCCTTTCAAGCATATACCTTTCAGATACAATAATTTTATCAGACTCTCAGTCATGTCTGTCTTGTTAACACCATTCCATATTGCTCTTTTGAAGACAGTGATGCCCCCCCAGAGGTATGTTTGGATAATGGGATTGTTCGTGTTGACATACCACTCACCCTGGTCATTTGCAACTAGAAGATTGTTGTGGAGATCAGTTTACGTCCGAGTGGTGGCATATTATATCACAGGCTTGAAGATCAAGATGAATAGACGCGAGTTCCCTCTCCCTCAATCACGACTTCAGAGCCCAAATGTCAGCGATAGTGAGGATATGGCAAGTAACAATGATGTTTTACTCACCGACTTCAAGATCTTGCGCAAGTCAATTGTTTCGGCTACTCGGTTGAAACAGGTTATTTTGTTTGAAGTGTTGGAAAACGAAAGACGATGGATTGGAATGGGGTGGTCCAATCTTTTGCTTCACAATGAAAGAGCTAACTTCTGCTTCGCACAGTCGCTACAACAAGCACCATCGATAGAAGAAGAATTCCAGTTTCCAGTATTTGAAAATGATCTTTACAAATATACGTGGAAATGGGATGACTCAGAATGGCAGTTGGATAATACATTCAATAAGAACAAGGATAAAGAAGGATGGGTTTACTACGATAACACTTGGTCTACTAGCAGTTATCATGATGGATTTTCCAAGTATACGAGAGCGAGAAAATGGGTTAGGAAAGCTATCTTGGTTATTGACAAGCAGAGCACAGTTTATGATGAGTAAGCCTTTTCTCCATAGGACTACGTCTATGAATAGAGAAATAATCACTGGTTGAATATGAAAATTCGCATCATCACCGATTGGCGCTAACCTGTATTTTCCTTTTTCTGTCAGCGAAAATTTATTTCTTCTCATCTCTTCACCTCCACTACCATCACCATGAGTGCTTCAGCGAATAAGGAGTTCAAGGACATTCCCAAGAAGTACATCGACCCTCTTGTTACTAAAGAAAAAGATGAAGGAAGTAGGGTGAATGGTAAGGACTGGAAGATCAAGAAGGATGCTTTCAGAGTCAAGACAATTGGTGTCAAATCGTCCTTCAAGGAAAGAGAGGAAAAAAGATTACAGGAAAAGCAGTTCAAGGCTAGATTGGCTGAGTTAAAGGAAGAAAAAGAATCGGCCAAGCAGCAGAGGATTGCTGACTTGAAGAGGAGAAGAGAAATCAAGGAAGAGAAGGAGAGACAAGAAAGAATCGCGGCCAAGATGAGTGCTAAGAAGGCTGAAAGATTGAGAAGAAAGGAAAAGAGAAACAAGTTGTTGAAGGAACGTTAAGTTTCGTAGCAAAACGGACAATTTAACTTTGCCAACCAGTATTCACTATTAACTGACTTTTATTTTGTGTCTAGGCGATTGCCCAGGGTACTGGTTGTATCTTTCTGTACATTCAGAACTCTTGGTCCACGAATCGATTCCGGGAATCATCATTAGTGCTATAATTATTGTCTGCTATCAAGAGCGATGAGCGATATTTTCTTGATGCAGGAAAATCGTAACCAGCAAAATATTGTTATCCATTTTTGACCATTACCCGGATATTACGGCGCGAGTATAAATAGAGGCCAACTTCCACACGCATTCTCAAATTATTTTGAAGGACGTCCTGTGTGTAGTGTTTTTGCAACTAACATAGTCGTTTTTATATAGTCCAATACATACTTCCTTTTGCATATTGGGATACATTGACTTGTCATCTCGGTTCCAAGGTTTTCTTTGATATCACGCAAATAGAAGCTTTATCACAACAGAAATGGATTCTTTAAAACTTCCAACGACTGCCGCTAAAGCAAAGGCTTTCACTGCTCCCAATTCTTTGTTGTTTCCTCAAGGTCTCGATGGCGCAAAAAATGAATCCAACACACAAGGCTCTGATTTCAACGTTGGTTATGACCAGTTGAAGAAGGAAGAAATCTCCGATGTTATTGAACCAACTCAAGAGGAAGATAATGGTGCCACCTCGGGGATTGTACCAACCTTACAAAATATCGTTGCCACCGTGAATTTGGACTGCCGCTTGGATTTGAAAACTATTGCATTACATGCTCGTAATGCAGAGTATAACCCAAAGCGTTTCGCAGCTGTGATTATGAGAATCAGAGAACCAAAGACGACTGCATTGATCTTTGCCTCCGGTAAGATGGTTGTTACTGGTGCGAAATCTGAAGATGACTCCAAATTGGCATCCAGAAAGTATGCCAGAATTATCCAAAAGTTAGGTTTCAATGCTAAGTTCACCGATTTCAAGATCCAAAATATTGTTGGCTCTTGTGATGTGAAATTCCCTATAAGATTGGAAGGCTTGGCCTTCTCACATGGTACTTTCTCGTCTTATGAACCCGAATTATTCCCTGGTTTGATCTATAGAATGGTTAAACCTAAGATTGTTTTGTTGATCTTCGTTTCTGGAAAGATTGTTTTGACTGGTGCCAAACAAAGAGAAGAAATCTATGCCGCATTTGAAGCAATTTATCCTGTGTTAAGTGAATTCCGTAAATCGTGAGTCACTTATACCCCACTCATCCATAACGTCATAACGTCCTAAAACTGACCATCCCCCGTGTATATTATAAAATCCAGATTCAGAACCGTGTACCATATGTTTATTTCTGCCGGGTTGTTAGCTTTCCTACTTCATCCATGATTTCTGGCAACGAGTATGTATCGAAACTCATATAGAAAACCAAATCCATAATCGAATCTAATCTTAGTGTTGGTGTAGTGGTTATTTCTTGAAGTAACTGGCGATTCCTTTATTTGCGAAAGGTTCTTTCGTCTTTCTGCTAACATATTTCATAGAAGATGGTTTCGTTACTTTAGAAGCCTTGCGACTCACATATTGGTACTTTGGTTTCGCCAGGTCTATTGGAGGCGGAGGTGAGTGTAATATTGGAGCCAGTATGACCACAGACGTCTTAGACTGTCTCTTTGCGAATAGCAGGGAGATATCTTGAGACTTCGACAATTTAAAATGATATTTAGCCTCAAAGGAAATCTTTTCATTGAATTCAATTCGTTTGTCGGACTGATAACTGACGTCAAAGTCCGTATATACAGGGCAGTGGTCAGAACCAAGGATATGAGGCCATATGGAGCCATTGGAGATACGCTGGGCCATGGATGGGCAGCTCGTAAGGATCAAGTCAATTCGAGAACCAAAATTCGTAGCTCTTGCTCCTGTCAAGGTGTTCCATACGGTATAAATAGACATACCTCGACCCTGTACCATACGTGTGGTGTCGTAAAGAAACTGGGTAGAGAAGTTAATGTCTGGTTTCAACAGAATTTCGTACTTGATGCTTGGGTAAGTATAGGAGTTTAGTAGGGTGCGAGCTGGAGTCGATGTCTTAAACTTGATGCATTCTTCGTAGTTGAGTGATTCAAACGTTGTACTGTTTGATGAAGGTCGTATGAGGTTAAGCTTAGCACGGTCACTGATTCCCTCAGCACTATCTATCAAGTCGAGACAGACATTGATATCGCCCATAACGATGACTATTTTACCCATTTCATGGAGTTGCCGACATCTCTCAAGCAATGTTTTAAGAAACAAGAGACGAAACTCTTCACCCTCTTCAGTTCTCATTGAGTTGGCTGGACAGTATAATGCAAAAACCACGGTATTGTTGGCGAATTCAACAACTACACAACGTCCCTCACTATCAAGAGTTTCTGCGACTTCTGGGTTCATTTCTGGATATCCACCGATGCCTAAACTTTTGTCTGGACATAAATATCCAGTTATGCCCTCTTCGGCCTTGATAACTGTAAGACTATTGTGCACTTGTACAGGTTCGTCAGGTTTTGGGATACGAATAAAGAGTCCCACGCCGCTGTAACCTTTTTTCAACTTTGGAAGAGAAATGAATGATCGGAAGCCCTGTAAGTAGCCTATATCCTTGACGTTATGGAGAGTCTGCGGGGTGAGTTTGAGTTCCTGTAACGCTATAATATCTGCCTCGAGACTTGAGAAGAGACGGGAGAAATCGCGGTTCATTTCGGTCCATGGGTGGTAATTAAAAATGGTGTTCGTACCATTGATGTTAAATGAGACATACCGTACGGTTGATGCCGATTGCTTGGCATCGTCCATGTCCAGATCAGAAGATAATCGAATCTAGGTATTAGTGGTGTGGTATTTGGTGTAGGATAATTGTTTGTATGCGACATTTATGAAATTGATTTGCGACACGAACGATGTCTCGGCTATCGGGTCAAAATGTGGTAAATTGTTTTTTTTTTCTTAGCCGAAATCCGAAACAATATGTACCTCTCCTTCCCTTAACGCAAGAAAAAAAAAACAATACAGACGCGTCCACCCCCAAAAAACGAGGAAATCTGGGAGAAAAAAAACTAAACCTGCCAAACCGCCGCCTCCAACTTTGTTTCACCATACCATCGCTCAACATGATCGATACCGACGCTTTCGTTAAGAACTCGCCGTTTAAGGTTACACATAATGACTCGAGCTCGAACTATAATTTGACCAACACGACTCCAGACCTCCTCAAATTTCAGCTTCAAGAGCAGTACCGCACGAAATTGTCGGAAGCCTCCAAGCCTCTTCCAAAAGGTCTGGCTCTGCTGCTGGTACTGAGCACAGTAGCAGGCAGTTTGTTTGAAGACCTGTTTAATGCTCATTTGCAATCTGGATTAGACTCAGGTCAGATCACCTTTGATCTGGGCGACTTTAGCGGTGAAGACGACGACTTGGATTCGTTTATCCACCAAAGCTCAAACAAACCCAACTACCTCAATTTGAAGGTATTGATCGAGAACTCTATTCTTGACACGAGTAAAATAAGCCGTGACTCGATCTTATCAATGGCGGCGTTAAAACAATTGAAGCAGAGTATTGCCGAAACTGAAGACTCACGCAACTACTTATTGTCAAAAATGGCCATTTCGCAGCAGTTTATTGCCACGGTCATGGACCAGCCACATCAAGAATTGGATGCGCCACTTTTACTCAAGTTCTTGAAACTGAACAATGCATTACAGGATCAGATTGTGATAAACTGGACACTGTTAGACCAGATGAATACCAAATTGACTAACCATAACTTGGCCTGCCTCGTGCTAGGATACGTCGAAGACGTCAAGTTATCTTCTGGTAAAAACGCCTCATACAGCACAATATCATCCCCGATTCCCTCATCACCCAAACGAGTGTCTTCTCCTCGCAAGGCTCAAGAGACTACCAAATCAATTAATACCATTTTCTCACACATTGCTCACATTGCGGCTCAACGTAACATTTCGTTGCCACCACCACCTTCGCCTTCAGTCAACGAGCTTGACTTGCGGACAAAATGGGCACAATCTTGCATCGATGCCGTATTGGCAGACCAGCCTACGCGACCAATCACCGAGGATTCACTCGATACGTTAGTGGATGAGTCAAAATTCAAGGGCTCTAGCCGCGACAAAGACCAATTATTGGCTGAGTACAAAACAGCATTAAACGATTTACGGTTCTCTCACCAGTACTTGGCAAAGGAGTACGAACATTCTCGGGACAGTTCGATGAAGATTATTCAGGAATATCGCAAGAAGATTGTCCAGTTGGAAAAGGAGGTTTCCAAGAGCATATCGTCGTCATCGTCATATAATAACTTGACGCTTGATGATCATGATACCATCAGCAGCAAAGATAAGGAGATTGCCAAGCTTCGTCGAGAGCTTAACAATCTTCGGATTGATAAGCTTGGGGTGAAGAATGGTCTGCTGAGCCAATTAATCTCGCCAATGGTTGCATCTTTTGACAATTTACAATTAAGTGGAGCATTTTCAAAATCAGCACTTTCTCCTGCCAGTGTCGATCTGATGAGCTTATCAGGAAACCGAGTTAGTCAAGTTGAAGATGATGACGATGCTCTGATAATAAGCGGAGTACCTTCTCACACTCTGAACGGTATTTTGCGGAAAGAGTTCAAGAAGATCGTCAATGATATCCAGGATCAATACGAAGTGGAGTTAGGAGAGGAAAGAATACGCAGACGCAAGCTACAGGCAGAGTTGGATGCGTTGAAAAGCAGTTAGAAACTTGTAAGGTTATGTATCAATAGAGTCAGAATGAGAAATTTCAATACGTCTTTTTTTTTGTTCTTCTTATGTCCTATTTTTGAACCACCAGTAACCACCGATAAATCGTTTCCAGAATATTGTAGGTACCTGGAGGTGATGAAAAAAGTCGAGTTTCTGGCATTACTTGAACGGGGATTTCAGAATGGCGATCAAAATACCAAAAAAATCGAAACGAATAGTAAATAAACCACTTACTCTGCACCCAAAACACGTCTCGCATATCACCAAGGCCGAAATCCTAGAACAAAATAGTTCGGTGCTTAACAAATTTACTTCAGTCCCCGAGCTAGAAGAAGATCTCGTGTTGGCGACGAAGGAATTCTTTCATACTACCGCTGAGTCAAACAAACCAGTTTTGCCAGTTGTTATGGAATCATTGCCCCAAGATAATGCCCAAGTAATGGCGGGCCACTTGATACTTACATCTGAGTTCTTTGTCGAGCAAGCCCATGCATCGGTGCTCAACATAAATACAGCTGAAGGAACACAAGCATACTATAAGATGATCAAGATTGCATTAAAGGCATTGCTTATGGCATCCAAGAAATACAACCACGCGTTAAACCCTGAACTCGAACTGTTGATCTACTTAAAAATCGCTCAACTATACTTCAGAGAGACGGAGAATATTGTACATGCCGAAGAATATGTGAATAAGTGTGTTGCCGTGGCTACCAGAAACAACTTGGTGCTGATCCAGTTCCTGGCCGAGTTTTTGGCCAGCCAGATCCTTGAAAAGTCTGATATCAAGTTAGCGACGCGTTACTTGAGCGAAAGACACACGTACTACGAACAGAATGGGATGAAATCGTACGCCAACTTGTTCCAACTTCTTAAAATATCAAACTACTTTGTGTTTAATACCGACACGGGATTGGTTCTCCTACAGGGTTTGACCAATAGCGAGTCTTTATCATCCCATACCAGATCATTGTGTCTATTGTATCAGGCAAACATGCATTTGTATCGCGGATCTCCACATTTGGCGGGCCAGTTACTTGACCAAAATGATCAAATAACATCAAATAGACCAATTCAACTTACTGCCATGGGACTTCTTCTGCGGTTCTTATTTCTTATACAGACCTCCGGTTCTGGTAACCATATATCTGTGCTAAACAAGTTTGTTTCCCAGCAACTGCAACTTGGGTGGGCCAACTGGAGAGAAGATGGGCGCTTTACCGTTTCCATCGATACAAACACGCAGTTTGAAGTTCCATGGCTTAATTCTGACGAGTTTGTAATCATGTTTTATTTTTTGACAGGGATCTGCTTGTTAGAAACGTCCCGAAGGAAAGCCAAAAAGGTGTTTGACAAATGTCTCCAGGTGATAGAGAAGCAGATTAAAGAGCTCATGATGCCAGGATCTCGTAAATTTGCCGCTCAGCAGCTTTTTCAGAACACCATTCGGCTTAAGTTTATCAAGTACTCTGTCCACTATTATCTTGCATGGTTGGGGTTTTTAAACAGCGAGTTTAAGAACGTAAATTACTTGAATGAATTCATGTTGCAGTACAATGAAGGTAAGTTTTCTTGTGAAGAGCTTGGGTTTTACAAGCTACTTTCACCCAAGATTTTTTACCTATTTGCCGTTTATTACCATCAAATGGGCGATGTTCAAGCGGCAAAATACTATTATTTGAAAGTTCGTAACATGGTGAGTGCCAACAAGAACTCCGACGATTTTACTGTACCGTTAATGCAACTCACAGTGGGATTAGGTGGAGACGGTTTACGAGCCACTCGTGAGTTTTCGGAATTGTTTGTATATTCGTCAATTCATCTCATAATTTTAAATGAGTTGGAAGTTAGACACATGACAACCAAGGGGGAAGACTTAAGCAATTTCTCTCGATACGGTAACCTTTTGCATACAGAATTGACTCAAGCATTTCTCGACCAGAAATCGTCAAATTCCTTCAGTCACAATTTTGCCTATAATAACAAACTATTGCATACAACATATGACTTGCTAATTGGGTCGCAGGAAGAGTCAAAGATTCCTGAACCACTTACATCTGGCTTTCTGTTTTTTGACAGTTTGGTGAATTACATCATTTATTCCAGAACTACAGATTTCAATATTAAGAACGAGTACCTACAGAAATGTATGGATGGTATTTCCAACACAGCTATGGCTGATTCTGATCGGATAATTAGCACCTTTATTTTGCAAAGCCTAATAGTTCATTTTAAGAACTCTGGAGAGAACGATAAAGCTAAAATTGCTGAGCTTCAGCTTCAGTTTTATCGCAATGCATTGGACGAGAAGTTTCAGTTTTTACAAAACAATTTAGACTAGTTCGGGATATATACTCTACTACTTCTTATTTTTAGACGAAAGCATTATTAAATGTACAGATGTGATAACATAAAAAAGTGAATTATGGATGCTAATGGTTTTACTTCTTTGACTTCTTCTTCTTTTCGGACTTTTCTTCAGAGTCTTCAGCCTTTCTCTTCTTGTCCTTCTTTTCTTTCTTTTCCTTCTTTTCCTTCTTTTCCTTCTTGTCCTTCTTTTCCTTCTTTTCTTCCTTGGCATCTTCAACTTCAACTTCTTCAATGAGCTTCTTCTTTGGAAGTTGGACTTCTGGAGCAGCTAACTTGGATTCTGGAACTGGAGGAGCAGGAGTTTCATCGTGGTCCTTGTATTCAGCCTTCCAAGATTCTGGAGTGTTTTCGTTGTTTCTACCGAACTTGTCCAACTTACCGTCAGCCTTCAATTGCTTCTTCTTTTGAGCAACTGGACCAAGACCCCATCTTCTTGGGTAAGTGTCACGTTCCATAATACAACGCTTGACCTTGGCAACAACACCGTGGTCACAGGATTGCAAGTCAACAGTGGTCATTTGGGCGATACCAATAGCGATGGCTTCACCCTTGGTGGTCATCAAAACGACTTCGTCGTACAATTCGATACCTTCTTCGTAACGCAACAAACCTGGAATCATCAACTTGGCACCGTAACAAACGGAGTTGACAGCAGAGTCCTTGACAACGATTCTCTTGTAACCGACCAACAAGGTTTCTAATGGTTGAATGATCTTTCTCAAGTATGATTCATCTCTGGTGTTGTCGTAGACGTACTGAGCATCCAAGACATCGTGCAAGGTAACCAAGTTGTCGTTTTCACCGAGAGCACCAGAACGAACACGACGTAACTCTTGCATGTGACCACCGACACCCAACAACATACCCAAATGAACACACAAGGTTCTCATATAAGTACCGGCTTCACAAGAAGCCCAGAAGACACCGAGACCTCTCTTGTTGTCAAATTCAATCAAGTTAGAGTCGTAGATAGTACGGACTCTCAACTGTCTCTTAACGGCAGAGATTAAAGGTGGTCTCTGGAACAAAGCACCGGTCAAGTTTTCCAAAGATCTACCCAAGTCCTTGGCATCCTTCAATTCATCGTGCAATCTGACAATACACACATACTCCTTACCAGCACCCTGTTGCGACTTGACCAATCTGGTGGCTCTGTCAATACAGACAATCAAACAACCAGTGACCTTTGGATCCAAGGTACCAGAGTGACCAGTCTTTTCAGATCTAAGGATTCTCTTGATCCAAGCAACAACTTCGTGGGAGGAAGGGTTAGATGGCTTGTCCAAGTTAATCACACCGGAAGAGACGTAGGACTTCAAGTCTCTCTTCAACGGAGAAGAACCCGATGGAATAGGGGTGTAGTGTCCACTTCTGACTAACAATTTATCATAGTTCTTCAACAACAATGGCCACTCAGAGGTGTCATTGGATGGAGCGACCGTTTCCGGCTTGATCACGTACTCAGACATTACTTGGTGTAGGTTGAAGAGTTGGTGAAAGATTTTTTTGGTTCTGAAAATTTGTTTGTTGCATCGTGCGGCGCAAAAAGCGAGAGACAGGAAGAAGAAGAGGAAAAAAAAGATACAAAAACATTATCACGTGATTTTTATATTTCTATACCAATGCCATTTTGGCTGCTATTTCCTTCTTGATCATTTCGAGCCAAAAGAGTTCTCTTCCAAGATTCCTTACGGTCTTGACACAAGTGTCCATATTATTGTTATTGATAAGTTCGGGTTCTGAAGCGAATCCGCCGCCAATCAAATTAATTGTATCTTTGATGGCCTTAATATCCAGTACGACATCGTAGAGCTCTTTCACCAAAGGTGAATCAGGAATAATGAGTTCATCAAGAGCAAATTTTGTGGTTGTATTTGTATACACAACATTCTTCTCATTGGAGTTTAATTCGTCCAATTTGGCCAATTCTTGACTCCGTTTAGTAATTGTGTTGAGTTGGCCAGTTAAGTAGCTGATATGCTGATCCAAATGTTCCGAATTGGCCTGAGCCTGCTGGTAATGGTGGCTCAATTGCGCATATAATGCATTGATTTTGGCAATGTTTTCGTTGGCAGGACCAATCACCGTATTAATGCTATGGTCACCCTGAAGATAAGAACCGAGGGCTTCATTGACTCGAGAAGCAAGTTCTGGCCGCTCGACTATATTTGAGGTAGTTTGGTTCTCGTCAATCAAGTCTAAATTGCCAGGGTGGACAATATTTGAGTCTATATTCTTTGTGGAGACTGCTTTAGGTGGTGGCGGATAAGGTTTACTTTGCTGCTGTTGAGAAGGCGGAGGTGGTGGAGGTGGAGGTTTATATTGAGGTAAAGGTAATGGAGATTGATATTTGAGAGGAATAGTCGAGGATGCATCAGTTTGTGCTTCTTGATTTGGTTTCGCTGGTAATGGAGGACCAGTTGGTTGTGGGGTTGTATGTCCCGTAGATTGAGGAGTAACATGGGCAGAATACTGTTGTTGTTGTGGTGGGGGTGGTAGTGGTGCAGTTGTCTGTAAGACTGAGCCACCAAGAGGGATCTTAGCGGGTTTCTGAGGTAAATCAGGTTGTGTCTGAAAGGATTGGATTGGAGGATCTACCGTCACAACTTTATATACACAGTCCAATAACTGTAAAAGATTGTATCGATTTAACAGATCAGGAGCTGTTTCCATACACTCTGAATACCACAGAGCTAAATAAGGATGATAGAACCGCCCTCCAGAGTCAACATGGTTTCCTGGTTTGAGATATAAGTTCTTGCTGTGATCTGGAACAATGTACACCAACGGTACTCCTTCGAACGGGTAGTTAAGCGGGACCCATATCTCTATAGGAACTGAAATTTTCTCATTGATACGGATTGTTCCAAATAAGTTAACTAAAAGAGTTGATTCGCCCGACAGACTCAGAGTATATACTGCCGTTCTGATTCGAAAGTCAAGGTTCTTCTTTAAATGGACCTGAAGAAATTGGTAAATGTGCGTATAAGTTAATTGTTTATGGACATACTGTGCTTGTAGCACATTGAAAACCCAATTGGCGACCTGTGTTGGTAATGACATTGGCCGGTGGTACTGTGGTTGGTGCTCTCTGGTTAGTCTACATGTTAAAGAATGTGAGACATTTGTCGTAAATGTCGCACTTCTCTGCAGTCCATTAATCTCGGGGTTAAATTTACTCGTCGTATCTAAAGCTAGTATTACTGTTCGAAACCTATACACGATCATTATGAGTGGGTATGTAGACTTTTATCATTATAATATTGTGATATGAAATGAATAGAATATTTCAATCACTTTGATATTCTTGAGAGCATACTAACACCTTACTAGTTATACTGTTGTCGCTGTGTTGATTGTGACGATTGCCATTTCGAGTCTCGTATGGGTATTTGCCCCAAAGGAGAATCGGACGGTATGGAGATCTTCTGTGATTTTGGGATTGGCCATGTGTTACTTAATGTGGGCCATTACTTATCTTGCACAATTACATCCGTTGGAGGCCCCAAGAAGATCCGACTTGAGGCCAGAACACAAGTAGCCCAGGGAATCAAAATATAAATTACACAGAAAACACTTTTCCTTTGCTACAGCAGGAGCCTGATTCATTTCTATACTTACTATTTTCAATACATCGTCGATAGATCACCTTTCCACAGCTGTAGCTTTCCTATACTAGTAGGGTCGAGTTCAACGAGAAATGCAAAGTCCGGGTAACCAAGAAACCCGACTAATCATTATAAATTAATAAAGATTGTACGATCAAAAATTTTTTTTCCAAAACTATTGAAGTTTCTTTTAGTAATAAACAAACCTGGAGTCATCTTGAAGTACATGTAGTACATTCACTCCCGTTTCTGCTCCGAATTCTCGCTCAATAGAATTGTGGATCCTTTTTTTACGGAGAAGATAAAGCCATGAAACTGTCATTACAACTTTGATACATTCGTTCTGACGGTGGCATGGATCGTGGGGCTAGCAGCCAGTATGGATACTTTTTGCCCAGATGTGCTGACTATCCTGGCTGTGCTCCTACATGCTTTAAAATAAATTGTAGATAGTGCTAAGAGTTTTCTATTTTATTATCTTGGAATAATGCGTTCCCGATTCGAAACCATAATAACAAGAAAATCAATCTGAGGAGACTAATGAGGGGTCTCGCTCGCTTTGCCAAGGGCCTCCAAATAAGTATCGGCCCTGAGGAGTGGCTGAATCCCCTCAGGGTTTTGGGCGATAACGAATTCTGGGCGACCTGTACCGTTTCATATATGATCACATGATGTGATATCATCGATTGGAGAAAATACCCTTTTGTACCTTCAAAGTATATATACTATAACTAAAGGATAAGATATACCCCCGAACCAGAATTTAGTTGGGATTGGTACATAAACAATCCAGACGATACTCATTAGGTTTTGTCTAATTTACGATTTGACCGTATCAGGAGACTCGGGGCACACATTTGACACACCAACAGATATATGCCCAACTGACACCACAGTTAGTGTCATTATTTTTAATAGATTGCGAAAATTCCATAATAAGAACTGTTCCTGGCACAGAACAAAAAAAAGAAAGCAGCATCAATAAAGGAAAAAAAAAAACGAAGATACCTAGCTTTCTTGCAAACCATGTCGACGAAAGAAGCTGATACTGACAAGTTCGTGGATGTTCCCGAAGTCAAAGACCTCGAGTCGTTCCAATCTGCTTCCTTACAGGACGGGTCTGTTGCCGATGAGACAACGGGGTTGCAGCGCAAACTTAAAGATAGGCACATCTCGCTTATCGCCTTGGCCGGAATTATTGGTCCAGGTATTTTAATCGGAGCATCTTTAGCGCTTGCAAATGGACCGGCCAGTATGATCATCAGTTTTGGTGTTATTGGTCTTATTGCCTTTGCTATGATGCAATCTCTTGGTGAGTTAGCTACTCTATACCCAACTGGTGGCACATTTTCTACTTTGGGTAACAAATTTGTTGACCGAGCATATGGTGGTGCGGTCGGCTGGAACTATGTTATTATTTGGATTGCAGTTTTGGCAAACGAATATAATACGGTGGCAGCCATCATGCAGTTCTGGGGTCCTCAAGTTCCCTTGTATGGTTACATCTTGATTTTCTGGTTTGCGTTTTTGGCATTCCAGTTTATGGGGGTCCAAGCATTTGGCGAGGCGGAGTTCTGGTTGGCACTCGGCAAGATCATCGGTATTATAGCGTTCTATATCTTTTCAATTGTTTATGCCAGTGGAGGAATCAAGGGTCATCCCAAATTTGGTTTCCACTACTGGAACGACCCAGGTCCATTTGCCAACGGATTCAAGGGAGTCGCGAAAACATTTGTTTTTGCTTCGACCTTTTACAGTGGAACGGAGATTGTCGCTGTTTCTGCAGCTGAAGCCGCGAATCCTTCGCGTGCGGTGCCGAGGGCTATCCGTCAAACATTTTGGAGAATATTGGTAATCTACATGGGAATCGCTATTTTTTATGGATTGACAGTGCCATACAACGATCCTGCTTTACAGAAAGGTACCAGAACATTAAAGTCGCCCATGACGATCGCTATCCAACGTGCAGGTTGGAACGGAGGAGCTCACTTGGTCAACGCCTTTATTTTGCTTACGTGTATTTCCGCCATCAACTCTTCGATCTACATTGGGTCGCGTACGATTGTGAATTTGGCCAATGAAGGCCTGGCCCCCAAATTCTTGCGCAGAGTTACCAAAAACGGTGTGCCGTACGCCGCAACTATTTTGATGAATCTTTTTGGATTTTTGTCTTTGATGAATATTAGTACCGGTGCCGCCAACGCCTACAACTACATTGTTAATTTGTCTGGTGTTGCAGTTTTCATTGTTTGGGGAAATGTCTGTTTTTACCATCTTAGGTTTCGCCGAGCTTGGAAATTACAGGGCCGTTCTGTCGATGAGTTGCCTTACAAGGGATTATGGTACCCTTGGTTGCCAATTTTCGGTATAATCATAAATGTCTTCTTGGCACTTATCCAAGGTTGGACTTATTTTGTCCCATTTGATGCAGGAAATTTTGTGGACGCTTATGTCTTATTGCCATTTTTTGGTATTTTGTTTGTGTTTTTCAAGGTTGTCAATGGTACAAAGTGGGTCAACTTGGCCGAAGTTGACTTGGATGAAGGAAGGAGACGGGACGTTAATCCCTCCCTGGCCAAAAAATCAGTATGGACATCAGTTATTTAGGGTTAAGGTTTAATAATATTAGATTATTCAATTGCTTTTTTTTTGTTAAATATTTAGGCGTACCATTAGACCCAACGTCGGCTTTGTTTTTTTATCTTTATTTTGGATGGGATACTATCTTGCATAGCAAAATAATCCTTGACACGAGTCCCCCAGTCCTAATTTAGCGGGCGAAAATTATTTTTTCTTTTCTATTTTTTTATACAGGTATAAAAAGGTGTAAAAAATATATTGGAGCATTTTATTCGTGACCTGGCGCCATAAGTGATGACTGGTCAGTCGAGCAATGTCTTGGTAATGTGAAAGAAAGGACTTAACCAATGTAACTATGACTGTTTCAAAAATTTATTTTAGGTCGTCGGTTTCATGTATGCACCGTTGAAACAAAATCTGGCTTATACTTGCTGTTTCAAGTGCAATCGAGAAATATCTAAGATGATATGCATGCAGCATTCAGATTAGGTAGTAGATACGACGTCAACACTATCCTGAAACTTCGTAAAAATGGGTTTGAGAACGGCGAAAATAATTGAAAAATAATCAACTCGGGAAGCATTGAGCATACTCCATAATATCCCATGTCACGTTTAATAGCAAATCCTAAAGTTTCGGAAACAGCGAAAAAAAATCTAGTAGGTACGCCCTGTTTCTTAAAAATTCCGTCTAAGTGCTAAACCGGCGACTTGTTCAATAATAATGATCGTTAGTAATCGCTCGTCTTATTGCTTAAAAATTTTTATGCCTCTTGTCCGAAAGTGACAAGTAACAAAAAGTGTATATGAAGAAAGCAGGTTACATTACCCCAATAGTTCTATACATGGAAGTGAAGGTCTTCAGGTAACACCTCGAAACTTTTCTTTTTTTTTTTGTGTGTATTAATAGCATTGTGTAACCTTCTTCGTTCGGTGAATTAGAAACCCAAGAAAAAAAAAAAACAGACACCCTGATTGTTAACTAAATAACATCTATAGATCTGGCTAAAAGTTTAGGTTTTATGACGAACAATCTTGGAACTTAACAACACAGTCAGCAAGGGGCTCTCATCAAGAAAAAATGCATTGTTTAAATGCAACGATGATCAAAATTGCAAAACATATTCTCGGACCAATTAATATTTCTCCCAGGGTTGCCTCAGTTTTGTCTCAAACAGCCCAGGATCCATAGCATATATTATTATGAACATCGGTGAATATATTATTTCCTGATCTTGAGCACTGGATAATGTGCTCGATCGGGACAATCTTTTTTTTTTTATTTTTACTGTTTGCCAGCCTTCTATTATATATAATACCCTGTATTACATCCCACATATCTTTTCTTATTGATAATTGCAAAGACGTCAACGCAACAGAAAAAGTCAGAGATATAAACAACTTCACTATAAATTTTTGACCTACATGTTATACGGAGACCAAAACAACCACCAAGACATTGCTCTTTATTCATTTGAAAATAAAACAATGGGATCGTCGGAGTTGAAGTACAACACTTCGTGGCCATTAGAATCTAACTTTATTGATGAGAACCTTATATCTAACTTGCCTCATTTTGAGACAAATCTGACTAGTCCCTTCAGTGACACCTACATCTACAATAACTTGAATGCAATATATCCCATAGAGCAGGCTCTAGGAGATGTATACTTTCATTCGTCTCCAGCTTCCCCTGATAGACCTTGTCTTCCAACCCCTGGTTCGTCCTTCTCCGCAGGCTCGTCATCAGTCGAACATCCAATCGCAGACAATATCAACCTAAGACTTAAGTTGGGTATTACTCAACAGTATAGGAACGTTCAACCGATTCATCAACAATACCCACATTCAAATCACCAAGATTCCAATATTTATCAAAGTGTTTTGCCACAGGACTACAGCTTCAACCCAAATCCCATCCATCTCACTGAGAAGAGATTGATGGTTTCACCAGTGGTGGTAGTAAATAACCCAAACCAACAAGCTATCTACTCAGCAACGCCACCAACTTCACCAACAAATTCGAGCACTATTCAAACTGGTAGGAACGAAATGAACTACTTTTCTACTGATATTTTAAGTATCAAACAGGCGAACTATATACTGGAAGATCAGTCAGAGAAAAATATTCGTAAAGAGAAGCAACAATTCTTGGGGCCAGGAAGTCAAGCACACATGAATAGACTTCAAATTGTTCCTGAACAAGTTCATTTCCACCAGCTTCGAAACCAATTATTACGTGAAAAGTTTAGCAATGAAGAAATCAAGAAACTTCCTATAGCTGAATCTGAAAAGGCATGTACTCTGTGCAAAATGATATTCCCCAATTACCTACAATTATTAGACCATGAGGAAGAAAAGCATAGAGCCCAGGCCAACCGAAATTTTATTTGCCCAGTTAAATCTTGCGCCATGAATATCATTGGCTATGACAAAAAGGCTAACTTACGGCATCACGTTGTTGCACAACACTTCAGCAAGGGTTATGTACTGTCTGAGTACAGTCAATACGCAAAAGAGTTGCAAGCATTAATTTATACTTGTGAAAACAAGCATTGCTGCAAGGCTTTCTACCGAAAGGACAGCTTGACTCGTCATATTCGCTTGGTTCATCAAAACCTGGCCAGTTCCTTTAACCAAAAGGAACAGGGAACCCAAGTTGTGGGGACCAAAAGGAGAAAGAATCGTGCTAGAAAACGTTGACCAGAATCGAAATTATGGTTTCGTATATGTGAGCGGCAGGTCTTAGCTAGATTTATTGGGTTGTAGATCTCGATTTCTAAGATGAAATCAAGGTGTATTCGTTTAATACAGTATTATTATTGGCCCTTACTTATTTATTTTTGTATCCACGGCTAAATGAAATGTGACGAGCAAATCGGTGTAACGTAAAGATTGAAAATGCCAGTTGGTAGATCCGGTTAAAATATCAACCATAATTGGCCCAGCTTAATAGAAGCAAGGATTAGGATACAATTCCCGATAGGAGAGATGCGCTTCAAAAAATACATGGGCTCATTCTCGATTGGGAAAATTTTCAGCAACAAATGCCGTTCATAGACCAGACAGGGATAACGCAAATCCTCCTTTTAAGGATAATTATTTAACGATAAATTTCTTTTGATTGTTACCGAAACAATCATGCAATTGGAAACTAAATTTCCACGGTTGTCTAAAATCAGTAAATGAAGGATCATTTTTATGCGCAAGCTCAACTATAAAAAATAACTTCAGGGTTAAGATTTCCTGTTTGAGGAACAGAATAAAAAAAAACACCATTAAAAATAGTCACACTGTTACGCCGTATTTAAAATAAGCCTTGTTTCTCCGTAGATTCCTCTCTATCTTTCTTATTCACAAGATACCAAGTGGATGCGATAAAGATAAGTGCCACAATACATAATCCGAGGGCAATCTCGTAGGAAACACGATATGTAGGACCAAACCGGGATTGGTAAATCTGAGGACCTACCATACCCATTGCTTGACAGATGCAGTTAGTGAACCCAATTGCAAACCCCGCGGAACTGGTTCCTTTGACAACTCTAATTCTGTCTGGCCATAAAACTGGATACATTGAACTGGTTATTGCAATTGCAATAATGACCATTAAATACTTCCCAGTGCTGTTGTGAATAGTACTCAAAACAATGTAGCATCCAATCTGGACAACTGCCATAATGAAGGCTGTTGGAAATGCTCGAATGAGATTTCTTTGCAATAAGTATCCAAGAATGTTAAGCAAGACAAACCCAGCAACAGAAGGAGGCATTGTCATCAACTGGGACTTGGCAGTATCAGTAAATCCCAAGTCATAGATAATCAGCGGTAAAACATAACTAATACTCCAGGCACCAATACCCTGAAATAACCAAAGCCCGTTATAGGTGTAAAATGTTGGGTCCTTAAAAAGTGGTTTAATTTCAGACCAGTTAAAAGCCGATGCCTGGCGCAGAGGAGCTGACTCGGCAAGTCTGTCTAAGAGTGACTGCTTCTCTTCCTCGTTTAAAAATTTTGCATCTTCAACGTAGTTGGGGAAAAAGAATGCGACGTAAATTCCAAGTAACACAGTGGGAATTCCTTCCAAGATAAATACCCATCTCCAACCTCTTAAATTTGCTTTTCCATCCAAATGAGACACTCCATACGCAAGAATACCAGAAATTGCCGAGGCAAGCATCCCCCACGAATAGAAAGTGGCTATCTTTTGTCTGAGTAAGTCAGGAGGATACCAAAAACTAAGTTGGTACAACACAGATGGATAGAAACCAGCCTCAAATAAACCAAGAAAGAAACGAACTGCAATCAATCCAGAACTGTTCTGAACAGTTGCCTGCAACATGGATGCAATTCCCCATGATATCATTATTCTCGATTGCCAATTCCGTGGGCCAAATTGTTTCATCAACAAAGTGGAAATTGGCTCGAAAAACATGTATGGGTAATAGAATGACGATAAACACCAAGCCCAGCTAGAGGAAGTAATTTTCAAATCCTTTTTAATCCCATGACCTGTCTCAAGATTGATAATAGCAACATTTGAGATGTTCCCCTTATTGATTTGAGTGAAAATATAACCCAAAGAAAGAATCAAAAGTACTCGTAAATTAACTTTACGATTTATAGCCTTATATTTCGCAGAGAGCAGAATCGAGTCAATTTCGTTCTCTTCCCGGGAAGATACTTGAACGATATCGTTTTCTTCCTTTCCCATTGCTTGCCTTATATGGGGAGCAAATATCACTCGTGATATTGATTCTTCTTTATACTGATCATCTAGTTAGCAACGACCTCCCAAGGCTAGCATGCAATATCGATATTTTGCAACAATTACTGTGGCGCGGGTCGGATCGGTTCAGATAAGTGACAGATTAGACTAAATTACCGCCTGTGATTTCTACCTTGGGACAACATAAATAAGCCGCCACATCCACACCTGATATGCTTTAGTCTTTTAGACACAATGACAAATGAAACAGGTGTACCTGTAAAATGGATACTGCCTGAAGTGACCCGGAGTAAATTAGATTGGGCTGAATTAACAATTATTGACTTGGCTAAATTTGATCAACCTGGTGGCAAACAAGAGTTAGCTAAAGATCTTCAGACAGCTAGCAATTCTGACGGATTCTGGGCTGTGATTAATGGTGATATAACAGAAGAAGATATTGCCGAAACCTTCTCGTACGGCAAACACTTCTTCGAGGATTACTCTGAAGATGAAAAAAGGGCAGTAGAGGTTGACTTCACTACGGGAAATTATTTTGGTTACAAGGTTCGTGGGAATAAAAATGTATTTGGTACTGATGTCAGAGATAATACTGAGACTTTGAATATTGCAAAATTCACGAAGAATCATGATTTTGATGAATTTCATCAGAACAAATTTATTCAGGCCCACAAAGTGAAGCTTGAGGAAATATCTCGGAAATCCTTTGAAGTGGCAAAGAAGTTGTTAGTCTTATTTGCAATCATTTTGGAGCTAGATGAAGATTATTTTGTCTCGAGGCACTTGTATGACGATCCATCTGATGATTCCTTAAGGTTTATGAGATATCATCCTAGATCTGCTGAAGATGACGCCAAAGTAGAGAATATTTGGGCTCGCGCTCACACGGACTTTGGTAGTGTTACTTTATTGTTTAATCAAGTCGTTGCTGGCCTTCAGATTAAAATTCCTTCAGGGGAATGGAAGCACGTCAAACCTGTACCAGGAGGAATTATTTGCAATATAGGCGACACACTTAACTTTTGGTCTGGTGGGTACTTCAAGACCACTGTTCATCGTGTGGTTAGGCCACCTGACGATCAGCTTAATGCGCCTCGAATCGGGGCATTCTACTTTGTACGCCCAGGAGATAATGCCCAAATTGAGGTGGTTGATTCTCCGGTTTTGAGACGCTTGGGATTATACAAAAAGACGAAGCCAGTAGTTGGTACTGATTACGTGAGGCAAAGAGTTAAAGACTACCATGACAGACCCGATTACCTGAAACAAGCTAACGTTACATTCAAAGTTGGTGAGTTTGAGGTTCAGGACGGTTTTGACTGATGCCCCCCGCTAAGCAATTAGGATAGTTTTAATCAATGACGAAAAATCCGTGTAAGATTTGCAATCATTATTTCAATGTCTCGCATTCCACAGCTGCAAAGAAAAAAAAATTGTGGATTCTGTAGACTTCCCGATTTGGCATGCAGCTCCGGTTTCCTAATTTGGACAACATTCTGGAAACGCCTCTTTACGTTACTGAAACAACCATTAGTCAACTTCGATTAATATTTTTGAGTTTCTTAGTCATTGGACAAGTATGTGGCATAAAATAATTATTTTGCATCTTTAGTGACTATTTTGCAGCTATTGAATGACTGCCCGAATCTTAGTGGCCCACAAAGAAAAAGGACTGCAAGTTGATCATTCAACCCACCTTGATATTTATCTTGATTGAGTCTCTTTCAAGTAACAAATTTACGCGGACGTCAGTTGTCTACATCGACAGTCAAGTGAAACTAGAATATAGAAGGAAAAAAGCAAGCATACTACGTTCATAAGTTAGTATTAAATCGAGTAAAAGGTGACAAGCCTACATATCAGGTCAACTTGTCTGTTTTCATTTACGACTAGGGAGGTGAATGAGCTTTGTATTTGCCCCATCGCCCTCGGAACGTACACGTCGTGGACAGGCGCGTTTGTTAGAAAAACTTGAATTTTTAATGTGAAAATATTCATCCATCAATGTCGAGCTCCATCGAAGCAGTAAGTATCGAAAGGCGTAAGATGTTTCAGAATCCTTAACTAACATTAGACTCCAACATTGGACTTGAATGACATCCTCAGGTCGGAGGGTACTGGTGATGACTTCAGTTTCAGTGATAATCGCAACAAGTACTTTGCCAAATCAGAAAAACACGTTGTTGACGTCGAGAAGACGATAAAGAGATTTAAGTATCTCTTGGGTTTAACTGGTTTATTTCTGCATTTTATTGAAGCTAAGGCCAACAAAGATCCACTTTTCAGACGTATAGTAGATGAAGTCAATAAATCTCATCCTACAAAGAAGCCAAATGAATCGGCCAGAAGAAGAAAGACCGAAAAGGAAGAAGATGCTGAGTTATTGAATGACGAGGTATCTACTCAAACCATAACCGAATTCACCGAAAGTCCTGGTTATGTTCATGGAAAATTGAGACCTTACCAGATACAAGGTTTGAACTGGTTGATTTCATTATACGAGAATAACTTGTCTGGTATTTTAGCCGATGAAATGGGATTGGGTAAGACTTTGCAAACGATCTCCTTTTTGGGATACCTTAGATATATTAAGAAGATTAACGGACCCCACATTGTTATTACTCCAAAGTCTACATTGGATAACTGGGCCAGAGAGTTCAACAAATGGATTCCCGATATCAAAGTCTTGGTTGTTCAAGGTGACAAGGATCAAAGACTGAATATGTTGAAAGACGAGGTATTGACTTGTCAGTTTGATGTTATCATTGCTTCTTATGAAATCGTCATCAAAGAAAAGTCGACCTTCAAAAAGTTTGACTGGGAATACATCATCATTGATGAAGCACACAGAATTAAGAATGAAGAGTCATTGTTGTCTCAAATCATCAGAATGTTCCATTCCAAGAACAGATTGCTCATCACCGGTACGCCATTACAAAACAACTTGAGAGAATTATGGGCTTTGTTAAATTTCATCTTACCGGATGTGTTTGCGGATAACGAATCATTTGACGAATGGTTCCAAAACGGCGAATCCCAAGATGGAGATGATACAGTAGTGTCCCAATTACACAAGGTCTTGAAGCCCTTCCTTTTAAGAAGAATTAAGGCTGATGTCGAGAAGTCTTTGTTACCAAAGCAAGAAATGAATATCTATGTTAAGATGAGCGATATGCAAAGAAAGTGGTACCAGAAGATTTTGGAAAAAGACATTGATGCCGTGAACGGTGCAAATGGGAAGAAAGAAAGTAAAACCAGATTGTTAAATATTGTTATGCAATTGAGAAAGTGCTGTAACCATCCATACTTATTTGAGGGAGCTGAACCTGGTCCACCATACACTACTGATGAACATTTGGTTTACAATTCCCAAAAGATGATCATCTTAGACAAATTATTAAAGAAGTTTCAACGTGAGGGCTCCAGAGTTTTGATTTTTTCCCAGATGAGTAGAATGTTGGACATATTGGAAGACTACTGTTTTTTCAGGGAGTACAAATACTGCAGAATTGACGGGCAAACAGAACACGCCGATAGAATCAATGCTATCGATGAATATAACATGCCAGGTAGTGAAAAGTTTGTCTTTTTATTGACCACGAGAGCTGGTGGATTAGGTATCAATTTGACCAGTGCAGATATTGTTATCTTGTTTGATTCTGACTGGAACCCTCAAGCAGACTTGCAGGCCATGGACAGAGCACATAGAATTGGCCAGAAGAAACAGGTTAAGGTTTTTAGATTTGTTTCTGAGAACGCTATTGAAGAAAAGGTATTAGAAAGAGCAGCTCAGAAATTAAGACTTGATCAGTTGGTTATTCAACAAGGAAGAAATTCTGGTGGTCTAGATGGTCAACAGAGTTCTAAATCAGCCACCAAGGATGAGTTATTGGATATGATTCAGTTTGGAGCCGGTGAAATGTTTAAGGGTGATGGAGAAGGCAGCGGAGACGTCGATATTGAAGAGATTTTAAAATCATCTGAGTCTAAGACACAAGAATTAAATGATAAATACGCTAAATTGAACTTGAATGCCCTTCAGAATTTCAGCAACGATGAATCTGTCTATGAGTGGAATGGTGAAAACTTCAAGAAGAAGGATCCAACCGCCATTTCTAACATTGGTCATGCTTGGATTAATCCCGGTAAGAGAGAAAGAAAGGAGAACTATTCGATTGATATGTACTACAAGGATGTTTTGAACACCGGAGGCAGTAGAACAACCACACCTACCGCCAAATCGGGCCCCAAACCGCCTAAACAATTGAATATATATGACCATCAATTCTTTCCTGCCAAATTATTTGAGTTGCATGATTTGGAAAAGAATTATTATAAGAAGCAAACTGGTTACAAGGTGCCGCTTAAGGCTGGTAGTCAAGCCAGCTTGACTGATCGTGAATTAGAACAAAAGTTGGAACAGGAAGAAATTGACAACTCTCGTCCATTGACGGAAGAAGAACGTACCTTAAAGGAAGAGATGTTGAAGCAAGGGTACAGTAATTGGAACAGACGTGATTTCATTCATTACATTCAAGTGTGTACCAAGTATGGTCGTAACTCGATCAAAGCCATTACCCAGGAGTTTGAGGACAAAACTGAGGAGGAAGTGCGAGAATACACGAAGAAGTTCTGGCAGAGTTACGAGGAGATTGAAGGATATGAGCGTTACATCAATCAGATTGAGTTGGGCGAAGAAAAGATTATGAAGGTTAAGTTGCAGAAAGAAGCCTTGAGAAGAAAGTTGTCACAGTATAAGTTTCCATTACAGGAACTTGTTCTCAAGTTTCCACCAACTTCATCCAACAAGCGCGTATTCTCTGAAGAAGAAGACCGTTTCTTATTGGTTCAATTGTACCGTTATGGTTTGGATAGACCTGATTTGTATGACCGGGTCAGAGATGCTATTCGGGAATCGCCTCTTTTCCAATTCGATTTCTTCCTACAGAGTAGAAACTCTCAAGAATTGGCAAGAAGGTGCGCTACTTTGTTGGCATGTATTGTAAAGGAAATACATCCTGAAACAAAAACAGAGTCTGCGACTGCTTCGAAGGCCGAGTCACCGAATGGTAATGGAAAGAGAAAGCCTGAAGAAGTGGACGGCGAAGAAAACAAGAACAAGAAGAAGAAGAAATAGTCAAGTATTAATTATTATGTATTGTAACTCCTTATGTATAAAATTGAAACAAGTTATCTATAATTCTAGCAAACTGACTAGTTCTGGCTCAATGGCCAAGGGAGTCACTGCCGATAAATGTCTGCTAACAACTGAACCTTTTCTATCAATAACAAACTTCTCGAAATTCCAGCGTATGCCCCGGAATCCTAACGAGCCTGGTTTCTGTGTCTTGAGCCACGCATACAATGGACTCGTGTCTTCACCATTTACGAATATCTTGCTCATTATCGGAAATGTTACCCCGTAGTTCTTTCTGGCATTGATAACGATCCTGATGGCATCTGAAGGCTCCTGTCCTGCAAATTGATTACAGGGAAATCCAATAATAACCAAGCCCTGCTCTTGATACTTTTCATAAAGAGCCTGCAACTCCTTGTATTGTGGTGTATACCCACAAAGACTGGCCGTATTAACAATAACGACCACCTTGTTCTTGTACTCAGATAACTCTACCTCCTTTCCATAAGCATCAAGTACTTCAATCTTGTAAAACTCCGATTCCACCATCGCTTATCGAACACACCCACGGGTTAGAGTTGCATAAAGTTGTACTTTGATGTCCTGCACATCCCTCCTACACCAAAAGCTGTCAGGAAAACAGTAAGCAGCGCATTTTTCCCATAAAAAAAAATCACGCGCACGACATTTCTCTAATTTACTTCTGGTGACATTTTTTGCCATCGACATGAAATTCCGAGTCACACGATCCCGGCTCCGAAATTGCACTTTTCTACACGACATTGTCACGCATCAGGCCATTTAAAAAAAACTTCACTCCACAAAAAAAACCGATAACAGTTTTTAGGGAGCATCCTTGCAACCAATCACGATCTACACAAGCGTCACGCAGAGGGAACGAAAAAGATCGCACACAAGCAATCTGTGGTAGCAAGTTCCACACACATACATTTAGCGAGCCA
Organism: Teunomyces pallodes; assembly: GCA_030556435.1. NCBI lineage: Eukaryota > Fungi > Ascomycota > Pichiomycetes > Serinales > Debaryomycetaceae > Teunomyces > Teunomyces pallodes. Next base: position 78,622 of record JAKTUA010000004.1, read on the forward strand.
CTATCCATCCTATAAAACAACAAAAGCATTTCTAGCCGTTGCTCCCTGTTTGTTTTTCTTTTTTCTTTTTTTGATTCACTTCTTTTTGCCCTTTAACCGCCATGTCTTTTAAAGTCAATTGGAATACTTTAGAGACAGAAAGCTTGTCGGAATGGACAAAGGAACTTTTGACTAGTGCTTTGAATTCGGGCAAGAAGCCTAATATCCTTGCTTCGGATATCCTGATAAAGGACCTTAACTTTGGTAAGATCGCTCCCAACTTCGAGATTTTAGAGATTGGTGAACTTGACAGAGACCGGTTCCGAGGTATCTTTAAGCTTAACTACGATGGCGACTTTCATTTAACTTTACACACTCAAGTTCAAGCAAACCCTTTGAACATCTACCACTCAAATAATTTGGAGAAGGAAATCGGCGGGTCCAATTTCGTTACGCCAGACTTTTTGTTATCGTCAGAACAATTTGCCCTTCCCTTGGACTTGAGATTAAGTGATATCCGTATTAATGGGATTGGTATCATTGTATTTTCCAAGACGAAGGGCTTGACTTTGGTGTTTAGAAACGATCCCCTTGACTCGATTAAAGTCTCATCCACATTCGATACTGTGCAAGTATTAGCTAAATTCTTGCAGAACCAAATCGAGAGTCAGATCAGAGATTTATTCCGTGAAACATTACCAACCTTGATCCATCAACTTTCTCTCAACTACTTGGAGCTTGACGGTGGTCTTCATGACTTGCACTCGAAATTGGCGCTCAATTTAGACCTTGTTGGTACCCCACCAGTTCCGGCAGTTTCCGATGTGACTGTCAAGTACTCTAGTTACAACTTGCAGAAGAACCTACACTTGTTTAACTCGAGAGAAACCCTTGATTTAGACATTTCCAAGTTCAGAAATGTAGTACAGAGATCTCACTTGGATAAATTTAAAAAGAATGTCCCCAATTTGCTCAACTCATTATACCTAAATATGAATGATGCAGAGCTTCAAAAGGATCACGTCATTGTTCAGAGTAATAATGGAATTCCAATCGAATTGTTGAGCGACAAAAATTATCTGAGAACAGACAAGGTGTTGAAGGCGATTTCTAGTATCCAAGCCAACTCTTACTACAAGGACCACAACAACAAGAATGATACTGCCATCAAGCCAAAGAGAAGAACTATTAAAATGAAGAGAACGAAGCAAGTTACTACGACTCCATCTACTTCCGATGTGGTTAATGCTCCACCTTTATCTGTCGACGAATCACTTAGGGTTCCAGCAGCATGTAGTCCACCAGATTCTACCATGACTTCAGCATTTGTGTCGCCATCTACATCGATGAACATGAGCAATTCTGCCAGCGTGGACTCTGAAGATCTTGGGGTACAATCCGATACCTCGACACTTATTGAGGAAGAGAAGCCTATACATGATACTAAAATTGTTCATCCTAAGCCATTGCGGATGACTGAAGCATTCTATAAGGAGATTGTGAGACCATATCATGACGCTGTACACGCAGCAACCACTACACTCATGAATAGCAGCCCTACTCCTAATCCTAGTAATCAGTCACTCATCTCAAATGTTGGGTTGGGCAATAACTGTTTCAATTTTACTTCTACCTCCCCAATCAAGAAGCACGATCGTGACATCAAGTCGAAAAATTATCTTGATATCAACAAGATTAACAGCAAATTGCATCAGATGAAAATGGAACATACACCAATTCCAAACGAAAAGGTGTTACGTGAGTTATACGACCGTCAGCAACAACACCAGCACACACATTATTCACATCAACACTTACAATCGGGCATAACTTTTGGACCGCCCTCACCACCTCCTCAGTATCACGTATAATCTGGCATTATAGTGCTGTACATAGAAGAACGATCTTATTTATTTGCAATATAACTCCTTACGGACTACTTTCCCTCTTATTCTTGCCGTTCTCGGCGAATTTCTTTTTTTTTTTCGATTCGGTCGTGTTTTTGTTTTTGTGTGCAGACTCTAAATTTAACGTGCTTGCCTAAAACGAAGGAAACCATAATTTTGATCTGGACCTATTTTATCCATCGCCAGGTTTCAAACGCACATTCTGCGCAACTAAAGTACTTCACCAGATTTTCACATAAACAAGACCATGGCTTTTGGAAGCTTTGACAAGATATGTGCCAGGTCCCCCATACCTTTGTGTGCTGTGTTGGGGACACCGAAGGAGACGTCTGCATTTTCTAAGGGCATTCTTCCCTTGTGTTACGCCCGTTCCGTTGAGCTAGCCAATACGATGATTTTCCAAATTGGTAATGCTTTCGTACACATTGGAGGGTTATTGGTCTTTTTGGTTATTGTCTTTAACGTGAGAGGCAAGTATACTGCCATAGGCCGGACCGAGATGTTGTTCACGATGTACACCACGATCGCCTTGACTGTAAGTTCCTTGGTGGTTGACTGTGGCGTGGTGCCTCCCTCATCGACCATTTACGCTTACTTTGTGAGTATCCAGCTTGGATTGTCCGGAGCAGTATGCGTAAGTCTTTTGTACAGCGGGATATTATACTTTCAGTTCTGGGAAGATGGGACGCGTAAATCCATGTGGTCCTTGCGGATAACTACGTTTGTGTGGTTTGCAGTCAACTTCCTTGTCTCCATTGTGACATTCAAGAGCTGGGATACTGCCTTGGATGATCGTAAGACTGTGGCTCTTTTTGTCGTTTCGTACATTTTGAACGCCGTCATCGTGGGAATCTACGCCATATCACAGGTTATTCTTGTGATTTTTGCACTTGATTCATACTGGCCGCTAGGAGCCATTTGCATTGGGGTGTTCTTCTTTGTGGCAGGCCAGGTATTGACGTATGCCGTCAGCCAGCGGATCTGTATGGGCTTGAGTCACTACATTGACGGGCTCTTTTTCGGCAGTTTGTGCAACATTGTCGCAATTATGATGGTGTATAAATTTTGGGACATGATTACCGCAGACGACTTGGAGTTTTCTGTGGCTAATGTCGAACAAGGTGTCAATACATTTGGTTACGACGATGAAAAGAGATCAAGTGCTTACTTCAATTAGGTTATAGGAAATAGAGAAAGAATGAAAAAAAAAAATTATTTATATGTATATATTTACATGCCATAAAAATGTAAAAATTTAGACAAAATTTAACCGGTTATGCAAAAGTAATTCCAGTCCGTGTTCTAGTTTTAAGAAAAGCCTTTTTATAGCAATTTGACAGACGAGAATGAAATCAGGGGTAGACGACTAGAAATAGAATAAAAGTAGTCTTTAAAGTTAATGTAATACGACTAAAATGAAACAAGGTCCAGGCACAGCCAACAACGCTGCCGAACCCAGGGCCTTTGTGTGTTCACGTTCTGTTTGGGACACTGGATACCGTCGGCAACCAAAAGCTTTTGTGACACCGCGCGCACCGTATTTTTTCTCTCCAACTCACATCTAAATCAACAAAACCTACCAACCAAATGTCTGGGGAATCTGAATCAGCCACTCTCCTTAACCTGAACAGAATCCAGACGTTTCTCAATGGAGATTCGTCCTTGGATGTGCTACTTAACCGGTTAAAGCAAAGTCTCACAACTGGTGAGGAGCTTGCCAAGTACATCAAAAAGAAAGCTCAGATTGAGGATGACCACTACAATCAACTCAAGAAGTTTGCCAATCAGGCCCGTATGTCGATAAAACAGTCTACCAAAGTCAAGAGCGACAGTTTTAGTCTTCTGCTTGACAAAATTCTAGAATTCGACGAGAAAATGTCCGGCCCAGGAACGTCATACGTCAAAGCTCTCAATGTCATGTACGACGAGCTCACGGCATTGATTGCCACGGTTACTCGGTCTAGAAAATTGATCAAAGATGAAGGTAAACGCAAGGAAAAGGAATGCAGTGATGCCATTGCTGCCGCCGACAAGGCCAAACAGAAGTACTATCATCTTTGTGACGACTTGGAGAAACTCAAGTCGTCTGACCCCAACAAGAAGTCATTTTCCCTTAAGAACAAGACTGTCGAGCAACAAGAAGATGAATTGCAGCGTAAGGTAGACGCAGCTGACCAGGACTACAAGCAGAAGGTCACCACCTGCAAAAAGCTCAAGGACGAAATCTTGATGCTCCACCGTCCCACGAACTCCAAGAAGCTCAAAAACCTTATCTTGGAAATGGACATTGCCATGAACGTCCAGTTACAAAAGTACGCTACCTGGAACGAAACTTTGATTATGAATTCAGGGGTATTGGTCAGTCCATTACAAAACACGAAGCAGTCCATGAAATCGTTGGCATCGTCCATCGACAACGAAAAGGATTTGTACGAATATTTAATGAAACACGAAAGATCGCCCACAAACCACTCACTTGTGCCAGTTGAGTATGTTGTGCATCCTTCTTTGGCAAGAAACCAAAAACCCGTGAAGCCGTTCTTGAACAATAACATCAAATCAACTCCAATAAGTGCACCTACGCAGACAAAGACAGCGACAAATTCGACTCCACTTTACGGTGCTGCCGCCCAAACGCCTGTCTTGGGTTCCACAGGTACTGCTACGACTGCTGCTGCTGCTGGAACTGGTGCTGCTGCCACTGCTGCAATAGCAACGGCAACGACTGCTACAAGCACCAACATGAATAACAACGGAAACTCGAGTTTTGACTCTTCTTCACCTAGCAATTACACAGCATATTCATCTTTGGACCCTGCCCAGCCTAATACCCCCGACCTAAACGGTCCTAAGTCCTTGAATACTCAAATTAACCAATTGTCACAACCAACTTTTGGTGTGTCAATCGAAGAGGTGATTCAGTTTGCTGGTATCGATAATGTTCCGTTGGTTGTCAAGAAGTGTATTGAAATAATTGAATCGTATGGTCTTGATATTGAAGGCATTTACCGTACCAGTGGCAATAAGACGACGGTGCAGCACTTGAAGGATTCCATCGACCAGAAGTTTACTAATTATTTATTGATTGGCAACAATATCGACCCTAGCAATGTGTTAGATGCGGATATTTACTGTGTGGCATCCTTGTTAAAGATATATTTTGCAAGTTTGCCTGAACCTTTATTGACAAGGGAATACTACCAGTCATTTATCGAGACTGTCAAATCCTCGGATGAGACATTCATTGCAAAGAAAATGCACCACCTAGTGTTTAACTTGCCCGATGGAGCTTATTTCACGTTGAGGACATTGATTTTCCACTTAAACAAGGTTTCAGCACATCAGGCACAAAATAGAATGACAGCAAAGAGTTTGGCGATCATCTGGGGACCGGCACTTTTGAATGACGATTCTATGAACCCTCAAGATCTCAGTTACAAGACAAAGATTGTCGAGGAGTTGATGTTAATTGCCAACGAGATATTTGATACTGAAGAATGATTTGTAATGAGTATATACCCAATTAATAATACATACATATATAAAAATACAACGCTAAAATGTAAAAATGTTCAGTACATCAAGAAGCTTTTCTTCTCATCAGTGGCCTCTGTGTCTTCCTTTCTTCTATATCCAGATAAATTAAATCTAGGGGGTTTCGAGACACGGTGACTTTGACCAGGCTTGACCCGCAACCCGACCTTGTAGTCATTCTCTGGCTCGTGTCGTATGGAATCCTGTTCTTTCTGCTCCTCCTTGGCACGTTCCCGTTCCTTCTCCTTTTCGGCCAATTGCTTTTCGTAGTCTTCATCGCTGATTCCAAGGAGAATTCTCTTAATGTCGCCGAGCTCTGCTTGAAGTGACGCGTGGAACTCAGGCGATTCTATAATCTTTTCCTGGATATCTTTATCAACAATACTCAACAACGCAGCTCCGGGCCCATTGCCTTTGTTCAACAGTTCATTGATGATTTCACCTTGAATGAGGGCTCCCATCTTACCCTTGTTTTTGAGGAGTATAGATGGATCCTGTTTGATCTTATTTTCCACCAAAAGCTTGAGTTTTAAAAGCAAGTTGGCGTGAGTTTCCGATTGCCGAAAGTTCTCAAGAAGAACCTTCCGTTGCTTATCAAAAGATCCATTTTTCTTGTATACTGTCGTGAGTTTCTTGGGATCTATCTCAGACATGGTTGATGGTGTTTTAATCGCGTTTGATTTCAGTTTTTTTTCCTTTTTTTCTACTACAGATATTCTACTCCTCTACATTTTAATCCATGCCTCCCAGCCCGAATCCCGAACTAGAGTCCATAATGGACTTAGGCGGCTCATCTCTGGATATCTCCAAGACATCGCATTTGGGAAGAAACAATTTTGTTATGAATAGCGAAAATCCTCAGTTCAAACGGGCCAAAACGAGACTGTCTGAAACCCCCACACCATCGGAATCAGGAATCACGGAGTACTTTGATAGCAAACGGGCATTAGTAACCGAAGCAATTGACCTTGTATTACTGGAAAAAGAATTAAAACACAGCTACCACTCATACTACGTTGACGTCGAGTCACTTTGTCGCTTCAAGTATCTGGAACAATCCCTATTAACCTCCATAATTTATTCCAAGTTGGAATCGTATTTTGAACAAAGAATGGCGAAAGGATTTAAAACCTCTCTTGATGTACACGATACAGTTTCCTCACTATCCAAGTTTTACGTCATATACAATTACTGGAACAAGCAACTCGTGATCCTCAGCAAGTTATTCCTCTACTTGGACCGATCATATTTACTCAATCACGCATCCAAAAAGACTATTAAGCGATACGGAGATGACATGTTTATCAATAATCTCTTATTGGACTCCAAATATTCAACCATCACATTCAACAAACTCAGGAAATTACTTGATCAACTCCGCGAAGAACCAGAGAAACAGAAACATGGAGAAGATACTGCCTTTTTGTTAACATCGACTATCATCAATCTTAATTATGACTCAAAGCTTAATATAACCAAGGAACTACTTACTCCCACCATCCTGTATTACAGTACTCGCAGTCTCAAATGGCAGGAACATCCAGAAACATATTTCCATTCAGCATTGTCAGCAATTAGCTACGAAGTCACATTCTTTAAAGACTGCGGTCTCAACAACACGATGCTTCGTGATTTACTTCTGAAACTAAAATGGACTTTAATCTTCTCTGACTTTTCCACCATTTTGAAACTGACCATGGCTTCATTACTCCAACCAGAGAACCTCAAGCAGTTACAACTTTTGTATTCGTACTGCCTAACCACAGAACAAGACTATTCGGTCGAATGCATGAAGATATTGACTAACCAGTGGAAAATAGAAATTATGAAAGAGATCCAGCAAGCCTCGTCGTCCTCAGAAAACATGGTCACCTCTATCAACGATATATGGGAACTGACAACAGATTTGGTTGACAAGGTGTTTGGAAGAAATGCTGATTTTCTGTTTAAGTATCGATATGGTTTTATTGACGCTGTTAATAAGCGCCCCGTCAACCAAACAGTTATAAGGGAGCTTTGTAAGTTCTGTGATAATTACTTTAAAAAAAAGCAAGGGTTCTCATTAATCTACTCGTTTGAAAAGTTCAAGCAGAATACGCTAGTGGTATTCAATCTTCTAACCAGCAAGATCAGTTTTCTTCTGCAATATAAGAAGGACTTATCCAAGCGATTACTAATGTATAAACTGACCAATATTTCACAGGAGGAAGAATTGGTTGAAGATCTTCTTAGGGAAGTTGGCAGTAATACCGATGAAGCCACAAGTTTCAAAACTATGTTCTCCGAACTCAAACAGTCAAAAGAATTGTTTCTGTCGTTCACACCTTCTTCAAATATTGAGTTTCAACCATACATTTTGCATCGTGGTCATTGGCCAGTGATTCCGGCCAACGATGAGGCTATTGTGATTCTGCCCGAATTGGCTACGACGATGAAAGAGTTTACTGAGTTCTATTATAGTATAAATGAGAATCACAAGAATCGGGTCTTGGACTGGAGCAGTTACGCATTACACCAGCTAGTCATTTCAGCTGACTTCCCTAGTGGTACCAAGGAATTGCACGTTAATCTTCTTCAAGCTGTGGTAATACATTTGTTTAATAAGAAAGATGAGTATGATTTTCAAGAGATAATGGAAGCTACAAAGATGGACGAACGATTGTTACGGCGAGTTCTTGGGAGTTTAAGCGACCGGCACAAAATATTAGTGTTGCTGGACACGCGATACGTATACAATCGAGATTTCAGTGATAGGTCTCTGAAGATCAGACTTCCATTATCAAAAGAAAAAGAGAACAAGGTGACTGAACCACCTGTTGACAAAGTAGTCAACGATCGAATTGATGAATACCGAAGTGTAATCATAAATATAATCAAGCGGGAACGTCAGATACGAACTACAGATGTGTTGACCAAAGCACTCGTGAAACTTCAGAAAAGAGGCCATGTGGTGGTTCAGGATATGAAAAAAGCCATTGAGTATCTCATACACAATGAGTTTGTCGAGCGAATCGGTGAAATGTTGGTGTATGTGCCGTAGATAATTGCTTTATTTTCTTTAATATTTATCGTATGAACAATGCTTCTGGATCTAGATAGGAACATCTTCTGGATCTGGGTTGTAGATCCAGTGGTTACCGAAGTATGGGATTTTGGAGTAGAAAGTCTTTTGGAACAATGGAACACCGTCAGTGAAAACGGCGACACCAGCACCAGCAGCAGAGCCCCAGAGAATGAGGTTTGGGATGTAGCTCTTCAACAATGGAAGGTTAACACCGGCAATAGACTTGGCGGTCTTGTAAACTGGACCTCTAACGTACTAAAGCTGTTAGTATATCAATTTCAGCATTCATGATCAGGCAGTTTTTACTTACAGAAACCATCTTTAATGTATTGGTATTGTATAACAAAGTTTTCAATTGAGTTTTATAAATTTGTTGAATGCGATTGGTCGCAAGTTAGTCACGTGCATAAGTTGCAAAAATCTGTCAGTACAATAAATCTACTCTTCCACCATCACAGTAGTGGGAGGAGCAACAGGTTAAAGATCCCATCAAGCACTTTATTCCTGGTAATTCTCTAATTTTTATCGTTCGATGGTTTTTATTTTACTTTAACTGAATTTTAGGTGTAACAATATTTCTGTGTCTCAGATCACATCACCGAATTTCCATAAATATATGCATTAATCACAAACGTCGTACTTAGTTAATCTAATCAAAAACCTAACTAACAAGCATCTGGTTGTTCAAGAATGAAATCCAAGGTTTGGCCAACGGTTTTCAAGCTGTCAGCTTCATTGTCTGGGATTTGGATGTTGAATTCGTGCTCGAGTTCCATCACCACTTCGGCGACATCCAATGAGTCCAAGCCCAAGTCGTGTGTAAAAGAAGACTTTTCGGTTATTTCCTTTGTAGTATCGACCTTATCGTAACCTTCCAACAATTCCAAGATTCTTTCCTTGGCGACTTCTCTGGTCAAGGCTGGAAAACCGGCATAACAACGGATTGGAGTCACAGTTCTCACAATTGGAGCTCTAAGCAAAGGTTGTCTTGCGGTTCTTAAGATATTTCTGAACATTGTTAGTTATCGATGGGTTAGTTTGGTGGCCTCTGGTTGGTGAAATTTTTGTGTTGAGAAAGAACCTACAGCCAGAAAAAAATCTGGTATGTGACACGACCCGTCCTGTCCTTTCACTCAAGCGAAAAATTTATAAACGTTGAAAAATTCACCTATACAGACTACGACCACGACAGATATGTTCAGATCGTTGCTCGGGGCTAGATTGCCATCTCTCGCCATAAGGCCCAGCATTTCTTTTTCAAGACTTGCTATACCCAACATGAATATGAATGTGACTCAAACCAGAAATGTCACGTTAAACCAACTTAAATATGGCAAACAGGGCCTTCCTAAGAAACCGTTCAGTTCGAAAGCCCCTGATTTGGAAAACAGTCCTTTCAGAAAGGGTGTTGTGTTGAGAGTGATGATTCTTAAGCCAAAGAAGCCTAACTCGGCTTTGAGAAAGTGTTGTCGTGTCAGATTAACCAACGGTAACGTCATATCGGCATTGATCCCTGGTGAGGGTCACAATTTACAAGAACATCACCTTGTGTTAGTGAGAGGAGGAAGAGTACAGGATATTCCTGGTGTCAAGTACCATTTGGTCAGAGGAGTGTACGATCTAGCTGGTGTTGCAAACAGATCGACCAGTCGTTCGAAGTATGGGGTAAAGAAGCCAAAGCAGTAAATGCGATAGCGCAGAAGATGCCTACAGTACAAAAGCAAATGCATATAGAAACATGTAAATAATCATAATAAAATATTCAATGTGTCGACACATCGAACCGTCTGCCACTAGCAGTCTTTCTGTTTTCTATCACCTTTCCGTTGTCATCGATATTTTCGGGCTTGGCTCTGTTCAACACCTTCAAGAATTCCTTGACACGGTATCTCATTCTAGAATGCATGTAGGCCTTGGAACACTTGATGTGGTAGTGGAAGTAGTTTCTGAAAAACTGGATGTGCGAGATACAGTTGTCTCTTCTATCACCCTTGACCAAATGTCTTGGGAACAAAACAAAAGTGACGTAACCCTTGTTGTCGTCATTAGTCTTACCCTGAACTACGCTTTGAATATCCAAAGGAGCTTCATTGTGAGAGTACAAGACTTGTGGAGCGGTTTGCACTGATCTCTTTCTCGCATCAACGAATTCCTGTAAGAAAACCTTACCAAAAATCTTATCGGTTTCGTCCTGGAAGACCGTGGAGAAAATAACAGTGACTCTGTCAAAGGAAGGCTTAATGTAGATACATTCGTCGGAACCACGGTACTTGATGACTAATACTGGCTCGTTCAATAATTCAGCTTGGATTTCTTCCGAGTATGTGTTGGAGTTGGCATGAGTCTGGGCAAGTTTATCATAACGGGCAAATGCCTGTTCAAATGGAGCTGCCATGGCATGACGTTTCAAGAATGATAATTGATCAATCAATTCCAACTTGTAATCATCATCTTTCGATGCTAATTGGTTCAAGTCCAATACTAACGAGTAGTTGTAGCTAGGTTCAACGTCACCGCCCTGCAATACGCTCAATGGACCGGCAAATTTGGCAAACTTTCCGTTCAAGTAGGCTTCAACTCCGTACTTCACTAAATCATCCCAGCATTTGAGGTAGATGGAGATTAACACCAATTCTTTGTCTTCCAACGTCGAGATATGGTACGTTGTAAAGTCAAAGTCAGTGATCAATCTGTCGATAGACTTACTTCCTCCTTCAGGGAAGATCTTCTCTGTCAAAGTCTTCTGGATCAATAAGTTGTTCTGTTCTATTTGAAGCATGGTGGCAGGTTGCTGGCGGTCAGTTCCAGGTTTGGTTGTTCGGTTTTAGTGGAAAACCGCACCGCAGCGGCGGTTCGTGAGATCCATTATGTGCCGGAATTTGAAATCGCTCCTTTTTTTTCTTAATTTTGGCCCTGTTGCTTTTTCGTGTTATTTCGGTCTCATTTTTTTTTTTTATTTCGATAATGTATCTCATTTTGCAGCTATTCACTGACTGATGTCATAAATTAAATCTATTTGTGTTACGTAAATCTCCAGGACTCCAGTAATGACCACTGGAGGTTCATGCATGCAATCCATTTTATAGTACATAGTCCTTTCGTTACGATAAGTTAGTTTTTATGAAAATATCTTCCGCCCTGTTGGTTCAGGACTTCCCTTGACCAGCCGGGAATATCCTCACCTGAACCGCCCACAGGTCTTTCTAATACCACATTTTCCAACCCCAAAGCGTCACTCAACCATGGATGGTTGACCATTCCACCAGCATCTGCTCTTGTTTCTGGTTGGAGCGTGAGCATTGGCATCAAGAAATCGGAGATTTCAATAGCATCGGTCATGGAAAATTTGTATTTCTCCACCAACACTTCCTTCAATCCCCACGGCTTAAGCTTTACAATACGATGTAATTCTCCCCGTGAATTGAAGAAATCACGCGTATAGTAACTTTCCTTAAGCATCGAACGTGGGAAGGGACCAATTAACTCAATAATTTGTGCAATATGGTCGTCATCTTTGGTGTATGTCTTGCCATCGCGAGGATCAAATAAGTAGTCTCCGGTCAACAACTCAAATATCAAACACCCAAGCGACCACAAGTCCAGGGAAGCACCCCAATGGTACCCCAACAATACCTCAGGCGAACGGTACTGTCTGGTTTGAATTTCGTCGGTGAAGTGATGAGTTGTCCAGCATGCATTGCCCAAGTCGGCAATCTTGACCGAAATCAACTCGTCCTCGTTAATTATATCGCTGCTTTCAACCTCGGGCTCGGGATGCAGAGATGATGGGATGCGCACAGGATCAATATTAGCCTCGTAGGTGTTGGAGATCGACATCGACGACAAAGACGAGTTGAGCTCGTCCTTTTCTTCACCGCTACGATGCACAGGTACACCTTCAGGCAAAGTTTCGTGAATAAGGGAGTCATCTCCAGAGAAGGAAACGTTTCTCAGTGGTGTATTGGCTATGGAACTCGATAAGCCGTAGACATTGGTGAATGACTTGTTGAATGTGCGCAAGGGGGATGGAAGGGGTTGTGATCCTGTGATCAAAGTCTGGCGCCGCGAACGACGACCGTTACGGCCCAAGGAAGGTGAGTTACTTGATATGTCGGTAGTTTTGTGCGTGCGAGGAGTGTTTTGAGTCGAAGTGTTCGGGGTTTGCGCAACTGATGATGGCATGGACTTTGACTTGGTACGTTTGAGTTTCCGTTCCAATTTCTGCTGATTTTCTTCTTCCTCGACCATGCGAACAATTTGCTCGACGTCTCCTATCTCTATTAAAACATTTTCGGGCTTGATGTCGGTGTGGACCACTCCACATTTGCGATGGAGAAAGTCTAATGCTGAAAGTAATTGCTTGGCGATTTGCTTGACAAACACAACTGGAATTCCCCGGTGCTTGTATCTCCGGATTAAACCGAGTAAGTTTTCGCCTAATACTTCGAAAACCATCACGACATGAACCCCGTTGGGGCCCTTATGGGTAAATGTGTCTAGGAGTTGAATGACGTGTTCATGGCCTGGGTGCTGGATGTCAGAAGTGGTGACTTTATCCAACAACTTGATTTCGTCAACAGCAGTTTCGGTGTAATGTTTAGCACTCCTGACAATCTTCATGGCGACATGGCTATGTTTATCATTATCTCGAGCTAACCACACGGTCGAAAAATGGCCCCATCCCAACTTCCTCACCAAGGTATACTTTTCGTTCTTGTATGTCTCCCCTATGTAGCATGTATGATAGCCTCCGGGAACGTAGTCTTTTAGGTCCTCTTCTTCGGCTAAGTTGGTTTTGGATTCCTCGTCATCAGAATCGTCATCAGCACCTCCGTCAAGCTCCTCCTTGTCCTGATCTGCAGGCTCATCTTCATTAAAGTCAAAGTTTGTATTCAACTGAGCGAGTATGGGCTTGAACGTCTTGGCCGACGAAGGTGACGCCAGCACGGTCGAAGTGCTGGGCTGAATAATATGATTAAACAGATGCGGTTTCAACGTTTCGCTCGCCACAGAGTTCTTACGTTCCTTCTCTTTGAGAACCTGGCCCTCGGCCTGTTGGATCGCAATGGATAAGTTTGATTTCTGACCTCCCATTAACGCTGTTAGTAAAAGTCTCTACTTTGGTTGAACCATAAAAATTTTATGATTTATCTTTTTTTTTCCCTTGGGGAATTTGGACTGTACCGATCTACTAACCGATCCAGCAGCACTTAACCATTTCAACTAGTTATCAACCTGCTACATTTTGAACTACATTTCGAATTATTCGTATTCTGTTTCTTACTCGTTGTTTATTTGTATTAAATACCTCTAATCCATTTCAACATCTTCCGGTTCTTGTTCCTTCTTTTCTTCAGGTTGTTCAGTCTTGCTGGCTTCTCTGGCAGCAGCCAACTTTTCGGCCATAGCAGCAGCTTGGGCAGCTTCCTGCTTTTGTCTGTACTGTTGCTTCTTTTCTTCTTCCTTAGCCAAGTAACGACCTCTGATAACGTTACCAGTCATAGCCAATTCTTCGTATTTGGCAATGTACTTGGCCTTGGTGGAGTCTTCACCATCTTCGTACAACCAGTTTTCAGCCTTCTCCAACAAACCGTGCAACTTTTCCTTTTCAGCATCGGAAGCAAAGTCCTTGTATTGGTCGTCCAACTTACCTCTCAATTCATAAATATATTCTTCAAGAGCGTTCTTTTTTTCTTCAGTGTCAGCAACCAACTTGTCTTCCATGGTCAAAGAGTTTTCCTTTTCAATGAAAGCGTTTCTGACTTCTTCTGGCAAAGCAGCACTGGTTTGGAAGATTTCCAAGTCGTTCTTCTTCACTAACTTCTTGACTTCACGGTATTCTGGTTCAGCGTCTTCTTCTTCTTCAGCACCGGCTTCCTTTTCAACCAATTCCTTGACCAACTTTTCTTCAACAGTGTAAGCACTTTCGATGGTGTAGAAACCAGATGGATCGTTTCTCAACTTCAACTTGGCAGCAATAGAAGTTTCACCTTCGGATGGAACGACACCCTTGATTTGCCACTTAGACACCACTGGATCAGTGCCAGCTGGTAATTCTTCCTTGTTGGTGTACTTGGCTTCAACTTCAAAGTCACCCTTTCTGAACAAAGTGATGATCTTGGTAGATGGGAATGGACCACCTCTTGGGAAAACTTCCAAGTGGTCTTCATCTTCTTCTTCCTTGTCCCAGAAGTAAGAAACCGAGTATGGGTTGAAGTCTTCAAACTTGAATGGTCTGACTCTGACAGTTGGGGAGTGAGTAGCACAGATGAAAGCGTTACCTCTTGCGATAGCTTCGTCCTGGTTCAAGGTGAAAGACAATGGCTTTCCGAAGATTTCAGCCAACTTGGTCTTCAAGGAAGGAACTCTGGTACAACCACCAATGACTTCAATGGAGTCAATATCAGCGGCAGTCAAACCAGCGTCCTTCAAGGCAGTCTCAATTGGGACGTGGACTCTTTCCAACAATGGCTTGACGTATTCTTCCAATTCTTCTCTGGTCAAGGAAGAGGAAACATCAACGTCGTTCATGACGGATTCAATGTTGAATGGAGCTTGGGTGTTAGCAGACAAAACCTTCTTCAACTTCTCAGCGGCAGTCAACACTCTGTAGAAAGCCTTAGGGTTTTCTCTGACGTCGATCTTGTACTTGCCAACGAATTCGTCAGAAAAGTGGTTGGCAATGGCGTAGTCGAAGTCTCTACCACCAAAGTGCTTGTCGTAAGCAGAACCCAAGATCTTCAATTCACCCTTCTTGATGGCAGCAATGGAGACTTGGAACGAGGAGTGGCCAATGTCGACGAAAGCAACCTTCTTTGGTTCATCTTCTGGCAAGTCGTTGGCCTTGAAAACACCGTAACCGACAGCAGCAGCGGTAACTTCGTTGACAATTCTGACTGGGTTCAAGCCAGCAATTCTGCAGGCATCGGCAGCAGCACGACGTTGTTTTTCAGTGTACCAGCCTGGAACAGAAAGACAGATGTCTTGGAGGTTGGCCTTGGTTTCCTTGGCAGTGATGTCCTTGATCTTGTTGATGTACATGGCGGTCAATTGGGTAGAAGTGAATTCTTGCTGTTCGCCGGCGAATCTAACCTTAGCAGAAATACCACCGTCTTGGGCGGCAACCAAAGGAACAGTGAAGTACTTCTTTTCGATTTCGAAGTCTGGGTCACTGCTGTTCAATCCTAAGATTCTCTTCAAGTTACCAACGGTGTTCTTGATGTTGGAAGTCTGTTGGTTCTTACCGCTTTCACCAATGAATCTGTTCTTTGGTCCAAATCCAACGAGCGATGGAGTGCTTCTGTTGGAAACTTCGTTGACAATAATGTCAATACCTCTGTTTCTTGCACAGGCAATGACAGTGTTGTCATTACCTAAATCAACACCAAATGGAGTAGACATTCTATAATACTTAATTCTATGTAGAAAATAGCTGGGGCAAGGGCAATAAGACTTTTCAGCGGTTTTAAAATCTTTTTTTCGTGATGCGGACGGGTAACCTCTAGAACGTTCCAGAACATACTGTACTGCAGATAAACTTTTCCCACATCCCCAAGACATAAGACGGCTGTTTTCTCTGTTGCTTGCCTGGCCCTACTGATCTGGAGCGCGCGCGCAAAAAAACATTTCACTATACACTCTGTTCCAAGATTGTCAAGAGCGTCAACCAGCCAGGACTCTCCACCAACCGGAGATAGTCGTCGTAGTTTCCCTCTTTTACATATTTCAAAATAAGATCAAACTCCAGATCGCCCAAAATTGTAGTTCTCTTCAAGTAGTTCAAGAAATGGAAGTCCTTCAACTTGGCTCCTGAACCACTATGGTCGCTATTCAAATATTGGTGGAGCTTCAGCAAGTTCTGGACTTCGCCAATAAAATCACGGTTCTCAATGGCAAAATCACCGGTGAAAAAAGGTTTTGGCTCCAAGGGGAACGAATCAGAAAGCGACACCAACAAGAAGTCAACAGGGAAAGTCGGCTTGGCATTGCTTCTCACTTCCAACCCATATTCATTGACTTCTTTGTACAGTACATCAGGCACATATCTCTTGTCGTCACTACTATTCACGTACAACCGGGAAGGCGCCGTGGATGCAGTAATAATATCGGCCTTAACCAAGGCCTCGGCAGCAACGGAAACCTGGTACGATCTTGGCTCGATCTCGCCCTTAAGTCCACCAGAAATGACACAGGTGACAAATTTCGACGAAAAGTGGCCGCTGGAACTGTATTTGGAGACATTAGGATGCGTTATCTGGTTGCGTGCAGCCATCAAGATCTCCAAGTTTGTCAAAAAGTAACTTTCCTTATGTCTCTTGCACAACACTGAACCGTCATTATTCTTGGCATCGGTAAGATCGGTGAATGTTACACCAACTGGATACAATCCTAAGGCTTCAGCAACTTGATTTACCTGTGCTTCTTCTTCCCATGGAAGTAACGTAATACCATCTGCTTCGCAAGCTTGTGGTGGCTCATAGATTGCTTCGACTACTGCCTTTATACCTAAAGGCATCTTATCAAAGGGGACATATCTGCCGTACATGATCCCGTATCTCTGCACACCAGATTGTCTCCAGGAGTCAATGAAATAATCCAAAATCGAAGAGTCGGCAAACTGGACATGGTCAACCATACGGAACTTCTGCAACAGGAGCGTAATAGGCGGAGGCTGACATTTGGAACAGATTCCTTTGGGATATGGCTTGTGTCCACTCGTACATTGTAGGTCGATGTTGTAGTTAGGTTCTTCCAAAGGAGCAATGTACGAAGATGCGTTGTTCCTATTGTTCTTTTGGTCATTGATCTCACGGAGATATGCGTGGAAGGACATATGTTTGATAGCATTTTCTTCACGGTAATTGGCATCCCAAGGAGGAAGAGGTGAGCAATTGTCACACATCCCCTTTTCCCCATGACGACACAACGAACTAATAGGACGCTTGATCAAGCCTTCATCCTTGTCAAGTTTATCGTCGACTGGCAATTGTGTCACCTGCTTAGGTGCCAGGGTGTGTACAGTCGTCGTGATGGCAACAGTCGATGACAAGTTGTCAGTAGGTTGCTGTGTTGTCTCGTAAGTCACAAAGAGCATGTCACCATTCTTTAATCCCAACGATTCAACTGTATTGCCACAAAATTGGTTGGCTGTTTGGCCCTTTTCTCCAGGCTTATTGCTGAGATATATCAGCTGCGGATCGGATGTCGTGATTTTATGGTATAACTGCTCCAACACAAGTAAGAAATCTTGTGTTGGCTCTGCATTGATGCGGAAAGTACCCTCTTTTGATCTAAAACGAAGAATCATGATGGTGGGCTTTTAGTATTGTCTATCATTAACGAATTTGCCTTTGAATTCTTTGTGCAGGAAACTCATAACTAGATGGTAGGGAAGCCCCAGCAACCATAAACATTAATGTTTCAAGAGGTGGAGCTTGATGGTATTAGTCAAGTCGGTAAATACGCCGATACGTTGTAAATGGTACTTGAACTCCTTTTTGAAATCGACACTTTCTTCCGGCTCTTCTTCTAGAACCGGTGAAAATTCCATTTCCCGTGTAAGTAAGCCGCAAGTACTATGTCCTAACTGCTTATAAACATCAAACTTCCTGTTCCGTAGACATTCAAGATCATCTACTGTCATCCGATTGAAATATATTCTGAGACTTGTGATTAATCGCAACGGTACTACCACCGCGTACTTGATGCTATCGTTCTCAAACGTCTTTGAAACAATATTGGTTCGACTTATTGTAGCAACCAATTCCGCTATGGGTGTCTCAAACAATACTGCCATCAAGTTTTGTTTGGCGATCCGGTTAATCAAGTTATTGAGGTAGTTATTTGATAGCTTTAGCTGAAAATAACTAGCGCGGTTGTTAAGCGTGATTAATGATTTTGAGTTAATTGCCAATGATGATTTACTTGATGATGACACTGACTTAGTGAATACCTTAATGGGTACCGAAAGCTTTGCTGATACCTTGATAAACGTTATTTGCGGAGGCATACTGGTACAGTTGTTCTAAAATTGTATGCAGAAAAACTGTCTACAGATTCTTATTTTTTTTTTTGTTACAGTGTGAGTATGGTTATAATTCAAACTTGTGTAATTTACCTAATCATCAATATACCTGAGAGAAAAACTTATAAAATCTATAAAAAAAGCATTCAAAACAAAATCCACGTATTCATCAGAACCTCAGAGGTACCAGTAATCGTTTTCTCAAACAGCGAATTTACTATTCTAGATCGTCGCTCAACATTTAAGGAGCGCCACACAAGCTCGAAACTCGTTTATCCAAACCCTCAATTCGCGTTTCAAAACACAGAAAACTTCGCCTCTTCTGAAACAGATCATACTTTCTAAAACATAGCTCGTTTTTTTAGGATTTTTTTTTGTTTTTTTTTAATTTTTTTTCGTCTTTTTTAGGCTTTTTTCTCTTCAAACTCTCATAGAATGGGTTATTAATAGAAATACAATCCATAGAGTGTGCCCAGTGGCGGCAACAACTCTTGTATTTTTTTTGTGTTTTGGTTTTATTCTCTTTGAAAGATAGGTGGCATACCGATGATTTAAAACTTCCCAATAAAATATAATGTACAAGAACCAAATAAAGTAAAATGTAACTTCTAATTCAACACGAATTGTACCAAATCAGAAGGACAAAAATTCGTCTATTTCTAAGCCGTATTGTTGGTTGTGGCCATTGAATTCGACAAAGTGGCTGTCCATAACTTGTGATGGTTGTTCCGGCGCCTTGTACAGAAAGTGTTGATCTGACAACAAGTAGTCGGTTATTGGTGACGAGACTGACAAAGAATCTTCCAGCTCTTGAGACAAAACAAAGTCATCAATAGCCTTGGACGTAAAACTAGATGTGGATGGGGTGATAGGTTCGTTGTTGTTGTTGACGAATTCGGCTCCGATTGGTGCTGCAGACCAATTCACAATGTTCTAAAACCATTATCTCTGATAGCCGTAGCTGTTTCAAGTTAGTTACTTCAATGCTATAAATTGAGCTGCGCTGAAGTATGATATTGACTTAAAGCAATGGTGATCGTCTGACAACCAAGCTTTAAGTCAATACACACTCGAGCGTTAGCCAACAAGCAGAGAACTAAAAAGTATAGCAAACGATGAGAGAGATAAGTAGTCTTTCGAAACGTTATGAAACAAAATTACTGCTGAATTTTGCCCCAATAAATCGTGAGCGATCGAATCCGTCTTGGTGGTGGAGGTGGTGAAGTCCAAGGATGGAAGATTGGAAGGCTTTGTCAATGTCAAGTCAATGGGTGAGTTGATTGGGGAGTTGATGGAGATTGGAGATAAGTAGTTGTAGTATGGTTGCTCTTGCTTAACAGAGAGTAAGCTATCTTCGACGACTTCCTTCTTGACAGGGGTATCGAGTTGCATAGAGGATTCGATGATCGAAACTTCAGGAGAAGATTGTTCGACGGAAACCTTTCTCTTCTTGGAAGAGACAGGTTCATCATCATCTTCTTCTTCCGGTGGTGCAACTGAAGAATTGAGGTTCAGGTGGATTTTTTCCTTCAATTCGTCCACGTCGCACAATTCCTTTAAAACAATAGTATTGCGTGACTTAGTGTCCAACACGTCATATACGGCTTCAAAGTTTGACTTCAACAGTTCCAAGTTAGCTTCCAACTTCAAAACATACGATTCCAAGTATTCAACGTGCTTCCGCTTCTTTTCACGTGAGGCGTGAGCGGCTCTTCTGTTACGAAGAATCCGTTCAACCCGACGTTGTTCCTTTTCAGCCTGAGTCTTAGCACGCTTTCTAGGAGGAAGGGTAGACTTGAAATCAGGATCGATAATAGTTGACATTTGGAAGAACTGGTTGTTATAGTGGTGAGTGCAATGAAATTAGGGAGAAAAGGAGATCTTTATAGTTCGAAATTGTCGGTCGCGCCCAGTCGTGTCCATGAACAGGAGGAGATAATTTTTTTTTTGCCTTGTTTTTTCGATATTATTTTGCTCACCCAGGCCTTTGCCATCAGTTTATTTTTCCACTTAGGAATCAATAAATGCGCCAAGGCGCGGCAGAGGCAATTTTGAAATTGTTACAGATGAACTAGTTCTGCACGAAAATCTACTAAAACGGAACAGATTTAGAAAACTATACGGTTAAGGGTGCATTACATGCAACAACGCGGTTGGTTCCCGGCATCTTTAGCCACGCTTAATCCGAAAGTAGCCACCTATCGGCTGATAGTTTAGTGTATATGGCGTTTAGGTTGTAGTATGAAGAATGTAACCCACCAAAATCCTTTTTCGTAACCAAGCTTTTGTGTATGCGGATCCTTTCTCTGCGCAAAGGGTAGTGGCGGATCAATAATGCACCAAAAAAAGGGTAGAAAAAAATCTAAAAATATACATGTGAGTGCGAGTCTCGCAAACAGAAAACTTTTCAAGGTTTTTTTTTTTTTTTCTGGAATCCATTTCAGGTGAAATAGTTCGCTCCGATAGGTACAGGAGAACAATTTCATATCCCGGTTAAAGCGAGAAGCATAGAAAGTATAAATTTAATAATAGGAATAATCAAGTACACTTTAATGAAGCTAATTTAAGATACACTTTATAGAACCGACAAAATGGGTCTTCTGTAAATGAATCCATACGGTTCCATTTGAGGTACGAACGTAACACCATCAGAAAATATATTATGTGGTACTGTGGTTTCTCATGCGTGTATTTTTTAACGGTTCTCTTTCTCGCATTGCCGAGAAGCTGCTTCATGCTAGTTTTCGCCGTCAGAGAACTTCTCAAGTGTAGGGCGCGCAAAGACTGCCTCATCTTACTTCTCTTATGGAATTATGACCTAACCACAGAAAGAACTTACCCCTAGCACAGGGCATCTCAACTCACGCAATTTAGAATGAACCGATGGGATTTGAGATCTTAAACTATCAATATAATTTAGGTATCATTAGCCTTTACCGAGAAATACTTGATGCCTCACATTTGAATGTAACAGTTTTGATTGTTGTTCGACGGCAACCAAACCATATCTCGCTAATACTTATAATTAAAGCTAGTTTAACCCTCGTACCGTGTGAATGTTACAGTATTAGTTTTCGCTTGTTGCATTAAGGAATAACTAAAAAACCCTCGTGAAGGATCCCTTTTTTTTTTTTTTTTTTTGATACACCAGTCGCGAAAAATTTCAATTTCATAATAGTTAGTCATCGAATGAGGATGAAGTCTTGCTTGTCGATCCAGTCACATGTGTGCCATGGTTATGTAGGCGGTAAGGCTGCGATATTTCCTTTGCAAACTCAAGGATGGGACGTTGACTATATCAATACCGTGAACTTTTCCAACCATACTGGTTATGGTTCAGTCAAGGGAAAGCCCATCGATGGTGATACCGAACTTACGCCTATTTTGGACCATCTTGACTCAAGTCTACACCGCGATTACGACGCTATAATCACAGGATACGTCCCCAGTGCAAACTTGATCAAGATAATCGGCTCTTTTGTACTCGAGTACAAGAAAACTCACCCCCGCTGCCTCTATCTCTTGGACCCGGTCATGGGTGATAACAATTACCTTTATGTTGACAAAAGCTGTGTCACTGAATACAAGACCACTCTAGAATCAAGGCTTGTTGATATTGTCACCCCAAACCAGTTTGAATTGGAACTTTTGTGTGGATTTCCGGTGACCAGCCCAGCCCTCTTACAGCAAGCAGTAGCACATATCCACGCAACGTATAACGTGCGATTCGTAGTAGTCACCTCCATAGACGGCTCGGTATTTGATCAAGAGGCAAATTCTATCTACTGTGCATTTTCGGTCCGCGATAACAACGGTCTCCAGTTGTTCAAGATACCCATCATCAAGTCTTACTTCACGGGTGTAGGAGACTTGTTTTCAGCATTATTATTGGATAAACTCTCCAACTTGATTTCTCAGAAATTTCCAAACACAAATGACCTTGAATTGTTGTCTCGTGCCATCAACCAAGTGTTGACAATCATGTCGAAAACCCTCAAGCTCACTCATAAGCTGGCATTGGAACAATTTAGTCGTGAAGAACACTCGACCTCTACTCTTGAAGGTAAAATTAACGACGGTAGCTCCATGAAGTACTTTGAGCTACGTATCGTTCAGGCAAGGAAGTTCTATGATTATATTGATGATGGAGATTTTACTGCTGTCCCATTGAAAGTATAACCAACGTTTTTTAATAATACTATACATCTAGCACCACGTAAATACCGGGGGTTTGCTATCAGCTTTCTCCAATCTCTCCATTATCACATTTTTACTCCTTTCGTGGTGAAAATGTGGTGGCTGTTGGAGACTATACTCAAACCCGCTGATTTGTGTTTGGTGGGGATTCTCGTCAATTGCATCAAGCTTTGACGGTTGGAGTAAAGGCGTCGTATCGTCAACTGATTTCGGGGGTCCAAACTCATAGTTGCTTGATTCAAGATCAAAAATTGCCCTTGTATCACCATTAACCAGTGGCGGAACTGACATTACGTCGTCCCAAACCAGAAGAGCTTCTCTCCTTGTTAGCTCAAGTGGACCAGCATAACTGAGCTTAAGAATTTCCACTACATTGAATGCTTGACCCTTTAAGACTGCCAATTGTTTCGACCACATTCGTTCTTTGAAATCGACATCTTTTTCAAAAACCGTACGTAACTTTTGGACAGTTTGCTCCCACCAATGCTTCGAAGTTAATAATGGCAAGTAATGGCTTCTTGTCTTGGCAGAAAATGGCTGTCCTATTATCAGCAAGGGTAAGAAGAGCCAGCCAAATGGAAATGACCGCCACTCATCAGGATGTTTCCAGGGAAAGGCAAGTCCCGAATCAATTGCACCAATGCGAATATGCGGCGACATTATCCGGAACGTTTGAGTTCTTCTTGTTTCGTCCCAGTCAATTCGTATCATCCAATTTTCGAGTCCTCTATCGGTGTTCCTCATGATATAGTCGAGAATAACGAGTTTTTCTAACTCTTCACGGAACTGCTGCAAGCTCTGTTTTGACCATTGAAATTGACTGTCGAAATCTTGGAGAGTATCAAGAGGGATCTGAACTTCCAGCAGCAATGGTAAACCAGCGATATTTTCTGGTACTGGATGAAGTTTGAACCATTCATGGGCTTCTCTGTATCCTTTCAAAAAGACTTGGAACGAGCCGATTTTATGTGGAAGTTTGCTAACTATGTTAGACTTATCCCAGTAGGAATAAAAGAATGTTGGTGAACGGAGGTTTATAACCTCAGTATACGGTACAATGTAGGAAAGTAACTGGCGGTCTAAGGTGCATGCTGCGGCCTCACTAATGTACCCCAAGTTGGGAATAAGACAGGAGCGTCCAAAAAAGCAAGGAAAGAACGTTCGGTGCATCCATTTTGTCCATTTCGGGGACAAAGGTCCGTACGGCTCCTCGTCCTTTGGCTTAAAGATACCAATAGTGTATTTTTCATTGGTATTTTTGATACCCTTGACAAAGTAACTTCCCGAAGATCCCTTGGCATTGGGTTGTGGAAGAACATTTTCATCTTCGATTAAGTCGACTATGTAGTCAAGTAACTCGTTAAATTCATTATCGCCCATGTGATTCTCTGGAAAATCAAATGGACGTCCAGTTTCTTCTTCGACAATATGTCTCCAGTGAACTAGAACATCGCGATCAGTCTCTATTGTCGTGAGATTTCGAAGCGGTTTAAAGACTGAGTATTCGATTTGGTAATTGTGCTTTGTTTTCTGTTTCTTTTTACCCTTTGCTAATGGTGAATATGCCCATTTGGCGGCAGGGATAATATAGTTTTGGGCAAACCGGTTGAGATTTCCTAGAGACTCGACACTGGGACGTCTAATGGTCGGCTGAGATTTGCTTCTCTCGAGTGTAGGAAATGAATTTACTGCTGGGAAGTCCGGGGTCCAGCTTGACGAGAGAATGTGGTGGATGGAGTCTTCCGACGAGTTGGACTCGACGGGCGCAAGAGTTGTCTGAGGTAACGAATGGCGATGCATGGTGGCAATGTGGTGAGGTAAATGTAAATGATTAGAAGAACCCATCACGGGTACCGCGGGTGATATTTCTGTTGAAGCTGAGTCGTCCATTATATCCTCAGTCATACCCTTATCGAGTGAAACAAAGTGACGCGCAATTCTTAAATTGTTGCAAAAATAAAACTTGATTAAGCGAAAAAAAAGTGTTTACTTACCGAAAGATGTAACGACAGAATAATCTAAATAAACGGATTAGATAAATAGCAATGCACCGCCAAATATCACCGATTGTGCAAGGAACCAAATCTTTATAGAGAAAGAATTGATAGGGTTGGAGATGGAGCCAGCACCATTTTTCTTAGCAGCACTTGTGCTACTACTACTACTACCCGAAGTGCTTCCAGTCACTTGATCCTTCTTCTTTTTGCCTGAACTAGAGGAGCTTGGTGCTGCTGTAGCCGAGGGAAAGATCTTGCTGTTCAATTCAGCAAAAACTCCCTTGTCCTCCACTCCAGTAATGATTGCCTTCAATGCGTCGTTGTATTTGCTGAGACCCGAGCCAAGTATAGAAAGGTTTCCACTCAAAACGTCGGATATGATAGTGGTGAGGAGTTTGGGGTTGCTGGTGACTTCACCCAAAAGACCTGAGATGTTAAGGCTCGATAAGTTGATATTGAGAGCACCTGTCTTTAGTAAATCTTTCAAGAATAACACTGATGCATTTTGGTATCCTTCATTGGCAAGAGCTCGTTTCACGGTGTAGACTGCGATTCCGGTATCATTTAATGCTCTCACGGTGTCGTTCAATGTGCTAGAAAAGATCTGAGATGATAATAAGGACAAAACAGCATTCTGGAGTAAACTACCGACACCGTTATCTTGCTCGGCTCGTTTTTGGTTCTGAGAAGCTGGTTTGAGCACCACGTGGATAATGTAGTTCAATGCATCTTCCAGCGCGAGAAGTGCACGGCTTACTAAATCTATCAATACTGGACGGTAACTTTCATCCAACAAAACGCCGTCTGCAATCGAAGTAAGCAATCCTGAGTCCTGGATGATTTTGACAGTCCCGGATATGTTAGCCACGGTCTTGGGATTTAGTAAAGTCTCGATATTGATATTAGCCAAGATATTTGAGATATTCACGGACTTGAGGAGACCGCCTGTGATGTTAGCGAGGGTCGAGATACGGTCTGGGCTGGCTGTGATGGTGTCCAAAATATCAAAAAGGAACCCGCTATTGTTGAAGGTGGTGAGGATATTGGCAACTGTTTTCTCATCTCTCTTGAAGACGCTTAGGTCGTGCCCAGCTTCATGAATTACATCGTCAAAGAAACCTCTGATTTCGTAAATGGGGGTATCGGCGGGGATCGCGAGGGGTATCGCAACGGCCCCTACGGCAGTGGCCAAGGTCGCTGCGGAAAAAACCGACAAGAATTTCATTGGGGAGATCGAGCAAAAAGAGGAGACATCTGGAGAAAGTAGAGGCTAGATAGTTTATATATATTACAAGGTCGCTGTCGAGGGGCTTTCAACATCATTGACTATGATTGTAGGAAGGGTTGACTGCAAAAATTTCCCGATTAGTTGCAACTACCTATTTAGGCAAGGTGATTGTAGGTGTGAGAAAAAAATCACTACCAGAACAGGAAGGTTGGGAGAGACTGACGAGTCGTGCGGCTGCCAAGCACTATACGCAGACAAAATACCACCACGAAGAGGGGTAAACCGGAGAAAGGGAACACACGGACTTAATAACTGGTACAATAATTACAGTCCCGAACCCTGCGGGTACACAAACCCCTACAGGTAAGATAGTTTTGGTGGCCATATGTGGTTTGAGCGGAGGGGACAAAGAACATTGCATTCAATTCAACAAGCGAGTGCAGTGCAAGAATATCACTTTCCCGTTTAGGAAATACCTCTCAATCCTCACCCTAGCAGTTTGTTTTTTTTGTCCCATTTTCGCGGTATTCCATAATATTTTGGGCCCAAAAATCTAACTGTAATAATTGTGCGAAGAAAAAAGCGCCTGACCGCCCAATTCACACCAATGGAGGAGATTGTTTTCGTGTTTTTTCTCCGTGCCGTTATATATGTACAGTATGTCGCATCTTTTTTTGTAAAACCTCTAATACCTTCTAGCTTTTAATTCCAATGAGATTATCCTCTATTCTTTTGCCGCTTGCCGTCGTAAGCACGGCAGCTGCCCTTGAACCTGCTTCAGAAGAGTTCGAGTTGTACCCACGTGAATGGACCGATTTCCAAGACTCTCTCAACAGCTACTTGTTTGACGAAGAAGGTTCTATTCTGAAGAGAGACGCATCCCAAATCCAAGACCTCATCGAAACAGGCTCTAGTATCGTCTGGCCATTGTTGGATGCTCTTGCGGCTTCTCCAAACCAAACTCAGCAAGTTGCTGACGCCG
The DNA here is from genome assembly GCA_030556435.1 of Teunomyces pallodes. Classification (NCBI taxonomy): domain Eukaryota; kingdom Fungi; phylum Ascomycota; class Pichiomycetes; order Serinales; family Debaryomycetaceae; genus Teunomyces; species Teunomyces pallodes. The sequence goes on from JAKTUA010000004.1 coordinate 105,534, forward strand.
TTGTCAACTTTTTGAAATCTAATGGCTCATCGCCGCTTCTCAAGCTCCTCCCACCAATCAACATTACTCTGATTCTTGGTGCTGTTCAATCTTCAGGAATTATCCCATCTACTTTGAACAACTTATTGATCAATGACACCAACAGAGGCATCTTAGCCCATGAACTTGGTAATATGTTGCTGCAAAAGACCTGGATTTCCCAATTGTTGCTTGACTTAGGTAACGGCAAGAAGTTGACATGGGACCACTTGGCTGACCTTATTGCCAACACCACTAACAAGCAAAATGCTACTTTCCACATCACCAACTCCGACCCAAGATCTAAGAAGATGGTCAATATTGACAAGAGAGCTGACAACGCTGGCTCTGCTCTGGCCTTTGGTAGCTCTATCGTGCTGACCATCTTGAGTTCTGGTCTCTTGACCACCTCAGCTGCTGACATCTTGAAGGCTGTCAATGACTCGAACGTTATTGTTCCACTTATTCTTCAAGCCTTGAACAGTACCTCTCTCAACACCATTAACTACGCTATCTTTACTGACGTGTACAAGAGTGGTATTTTGGACAAGATTGACTTGAACGGCTACTTCCAAACAGCTAAGAAGAAGGGTATCTTGGCCGACTCCACCGAGGTTATTCTTACCCACCCAGTTTACGAGCCTTACGTTGCTAAGATTTTCCAGCAATTTCAAGAAGAAGGTGTTTACGAAAAAGTCCAAGCTGGTCTCTATGGTCCTCAGAAGAAGAAGTCGTCGTAGAGTTATTTATTGGTATTAATATTCTATTATTATTATTATTATTTTAATTTAATGAATGTGTAATCAAACGAGATATTATCTACTGGTTGAACACAATAGTTGGGCGGTACTGTGAAGAGGAACAAAAAAATGACAAGTGGAGAAAGATTAAACAATTTCCCATGTACCCCACACCAAATGAAATACCATTTCCAGTTTCAGTCTGGTTTTAAGGTTTAATAAATTACATGAATTTCTCAATAGCATATACACAAAACTATATATATATTTTTTTTTTCTAAAACTTCAAGGCTGTCATGATACCATAACCGACAGTAATACATACGATGTAGGCAATGATGGAGGCGGGAACACCTCTGGTGATAAATGTATTCACAGTCAAATATCTCTTGCCAACCTCGTCTGTCATACTGATGGCAGTAACGTTCGGGAAACCCGACGTGGGCAACCCCATGGCTGCCGATGCGATAAGGGCGGTACCCATGATCAAAATCAATGGGTGGGGATCAGGCAAACTTTCCCCGACTTGCTTGACCAAAGGAACAATAATAAGTGCCGCCACAGTGTGCGAAACGAATGTTGCAACCACAAGAACTAAGATACCAAAAATGAGCATGATGACATACACGTTGTAATGCTCAATCTTCTTTTGCAAAGCATGAGCGATGGTCTTCAACAAACCTGAAGAAGTCACGGCCTTACCTAAAGCCTGACCACCCATAGCCAACCACACAATTGCCCATGGAAAGTTGTTAAGGTCATCGGTTTTAAGCATACCTGTACCGAAGAACAAAACAATAGGGATAATGGAGATAATACCAGACTGACCAAACGTCAGTTCGATCTGAGTCATGACACACCAGAGCAAAATAGTAACGATAGTGACAAGAAGCACATACCATTGCTTGACAGTGAAGCGGTCAGTGATTGGCTTGTACTTCTTCAACTTGGCATCACCGATTTTGAATGTAAAGATTAACTCAGCCCAGATACCAAACAAAGAGATGATCGACACTGGAAGAGCAACAGCAAACCACTTACCCCAACCAGGATTTGGGTCCATGGCAGAAATGGCAACCACGTTTTGTGGCGATGCAATGGGCGAAGCCATACCGGCAACGTTAGATGCAAGTGCAATACCCAACACCAATGCCTGGGCAAATGGCGAATCTGTTGGTAAAGTACGCAAGACTGGTTGGATCAATGAGTAACAAAGGACAGGTGCAGCGACGTTAGAAATCCACATGGCAAGGAACAAGGAAACAGCCATAATAGACAACAAGACGTTACGGGGTTTGGTACCAGCACCAGCAAGAATAAACGAAGAGACAACCTTAGCGACGTTGTACTTCGAGAGAGCAGCAGCTAAAGTAAACCCACCAATCAAGATCATGATGACCGAAGTCCACATCTGACTCAAAATATAAGTAGCAGCTGATGGAGCATCCATTACACCTCCGTCCGCGTTCTTGAGTACACCACAAGTGACACAGAGGAGCGGAATTAACATGGCTGTCACGTATAATGGCAAGGCTTCCAATGCCCACAACATCGCCGATGCAGCCAACACAGCCAAACAACGTGCCTGTTGCAAGTCATTGAGGGTTTTCACAGTTAATAAGATAACAAACACCACAATCGAAAGAAGCAACTTGAACACTTGCCATGTCAAAACAGAGGTCGGAATGGAAACTGATCTATAGCCAAATACGGACCAACCATATGGAAAATGAATTTTGGTCATTCTCACATACATGAACGAATTGGTGACAAGCCCTTCGTCACCCATTTTGTTGTGCTGAGCAACGTCAGTGTCCAAGTTAAGATTGTACGACTTCTTCTCCAACGAGAGCAAGTCTTTCCAAACGGTGTTTCTTTCCCAGACGATGTGGTCTCTCAAGTGAGACTTCAAGTCAGAACGGACATCTTCCAAGTCACTGTGGGTCGTGGAGGAGGTCAAACGGCCAGAGAGGAAGGCATAAACTTTGACTACTTGGTCCAATTTATAGTCCAAATCGGCTGAGGTGCTAGGAATGAAGACTTGCGAGTTGTTAGGCAAGTAATGGTCGATGAAATCAGCCTTGATCGAGTAGTTACAACACTTGTCAAACTTCTTACAGATCTTAGTGAACCCGATCTTATTCAACTCGATAAATGACTTAAGTTCCGATAAGGAAATAAAAAGAGCAACGGATTTACGTTTCAATGTAATCTTCACCTGTTGCTTGACATTGAAGTCGGTGTGTGTGAGCAATGCCGTGTTTTGGGAACGCTCTTCGTCATCTTCGTCATCTTCATCTTCATCATCATCGTCGTCTTCTTCGCCAACATGAACGAAGCCGTTCTTTTCGTCATGTTCATGCGTATGATCGATATTGTTAATATGATCAAATATTGATGCATTGGTGGTAGTTCTGGACAACGTCGACTTGATGTTGTACTGGTGGTGCTGATCCGTTTCAACAACTGCAGGGTTTTCATACTGGTACGCCTGTGTAAATCTAAAAACGTCATTGATATTGACGTTGTTGAACTCCAAGTCACGAAGCAAGTTGTCGTATTCTTTGAACAATGCTGCTTCCTTCGAGACGTAAAATTCGTTGATTTTGCGTAACTCAAGCAACAACTGCTTGGTAAACACCTTAAGCGGATCAAAGTCTGATGATTGTGGGTCGGCATAGTCCCCTTCAAATTCATGGAAGGAAGCAATAGAAGCTGAGTCAACTTCGTGCGAGTACGATTGAACCAGCGAATCATTCTTCTCCAAGTCTAAGTGGAGATTTTGCAGTTGTGACAGCTTTTTCTTGGGCTTAAACTTGTTCATGAAACGGAATCTGGAGGCTGGGTAAGGGTCGGAAGAGCTACCTTCTTCGGAAACAACGGTGGTGGATTCCTTTTCATCCTGGTTCTTCTGTCTGTAATGGTCCATCAAGTCTGAGACTTTGGTAGGATCGGAGACTGAATAGCTTCCGTCATTAGGCCCGCTGAATTCTAACTGGTCCTGCTGCAACTTGTAGATAACCTTTTTAAGAGCGGGATAGTTGACATAATTATCCTGCCATTCTGGGACAGCATTAAACTTAAGTGAATGAGAAAACTTCATGCTTAAGAGCTGGTAAAATAGACGTAGTTAGCTTTGAGCTGAAGATATTCTTACTCTTGGAAATTTTGATGTTGTAACGCGGGATATCTGAAAAAGAAATCTGGTATGCTAAGAAGCTTCAATCTGGCTGCAAAGAACTGTTCTGCTGCTGCAAAAACCGTTGATGGAACACACAAAGCTTAGAGTAGTTAACACTCGTGTGAGTTTTAACTCAATTGGGCCGTGTCAAAAAATTTTCTGCCTTGCATCACCTCTTCTTGGTATTGAGGCCCACGTTTTTCAAAAGCAATTCCCACGTGGGGCCTATCGTCTCCACTCATCTTCTTGGCAGATTATTAGTCACGTGTAGATTTCTTTTTTTCTGGGGGCTTATATACTTGTAGCGATGAACAGAGTTCCATCCTTCGCTTATTTCCTTTTGTTATGGTCACGTGTTTGTGATACAGAAATAGTATAGTATCGAGATAGTCACAAGCCTTTACGTGACGATACAAATAACCCAAATTGTTTGTCTAAACTTTAAAAGCTTTGGAGCTTGCGAAAAAAAAAATAAGAGTTGTCTGGATCTGGATAGTCTACTTCAATGGGACTTTCCTAATTTCCTTGGCAGCTTAGAACAAAAAGTATCTATTTTATAGATGGTACTTTTAGGTCGCTGTCACGCGAGGTTTTCTGATCGTGCTTAGATAAGCAGTTCGTAAATCATCAACATTCAATGTGGCATTTTTGACAGTCATCGATAAGACTCCACACTCAGCAAAAAAAATAGCGAACCGTCTATTTTCTGTTTTATTTATTCGTTCTGGTTGGTTTTCTACTTACTACTATGAAACGCTCCAATTACCGAGAAACAGTGGTTCATGAGGGGGAGGTCTCAAACCAGTATCGTCCGACTCTACCAATTTACACCACGTCTTCTAATGACCTGGTCCATTCTTCGACCGGCACTCCCATCAGGCTTAACCTGCCAAATATTAACACACACGAAGCTAACCGGTCTCATGCTGAGAATAACTCCAGTCGGCTAAGATCTCCTGAACTTATAAGCAATGGTGACCATTCAGTTGATCATCCTGCCAGCAACTGGCCCAAACTTATGCATAAATGGTCTCATACACACCTGATTCTTTGTGTTTTGCCAGCACCAAAAAAGAAACTCTTATTCTGCGGTACCCAAGACTCCAAAATCCTAGTTTATGACATGGTCGATTACACTCTCAAGTCCGAAATCAACTGTGGTCACGATTCGTCAGTACTTTGCTTATCTATTACGAAGGACGAGAAACATCTCTTTAGTGCTGGCTCCGATTCCCTTGTCAAAATATGGGACTTGAAGTCTACCTCGAACATATTTGCATCGCACATAATTTACTCCCTTGTTGATATTGGTGATATCTTTTCGATTGCATGGTGTGAGTCTCTTTCTACCTTATTCATGGGAGCTCAAAATGCCTCTATTTTGTGGTGTCGTCTCTCTTTAGACAGTGACTGCCCGTCATCGAAAAACTCAGCTGTAAGCCGACTTCCTCACTTCCGTTACGACAAGTTCTTTGACTCCAAAGGTCCCGGAGGCTCAATCAACACCCTTCAGACCAAGAATCAACTTCTCCGTAAAAACCTGTCCACTTCTCCAGCCCCAGATGGACCTATTTTGATTGAAGTTCGTGGTGAAGATATCATTCGTTTTGCCCATAATGGCTATGTCTATTGTATGGATTTGTTTAGGTGTGACGATGAAATTGCATCTCCATCATTTACCCTTCATTACCAGGATCAGTATGATAATGTCCTTGTATCATGTGGAGGAGATGGTATTGTTAATATTTGGGGGGTTAAAGTTGACCCCAAGAGCTTAAACCTCACTATCCACAAGTTCCAGTCACTTGAAAACCATGAGTCTATTTTGTCAATGTCAGTGCAAGAGTATTTATACGTGGGACTAAGTGACTCTACTATCAATGTCTGGGACTTGTGCACTTTCCAATTAATCCGCTCATTTCATTTCGCTCAAGATGATGGCACGGCTTATGATCAGGTATTGAGTCTTGGAATCTACAATGATTGCATATTCAAAGCATCTAATCTTGGTGGGTTGGTCAAGACAGAATTGAAATTGCCCTCAGGAGGAATTGTTTCACCTTCTCTTGATAATGATTCCGACTCTGACTTGCTCCATTCAACCATTGTTATCTCATCGAATGACTCGCTAGCAAACAATGCCGTGTTTAATTCTAAGGGCGAAACTGGGGCCGTTTTGGCCATTAGTATCTTTACAGATACTCTGGGAACTATCTACTTATTGTCAGGTGGGCATAAGGCACTTTGCTTGTGGGATATTTCGAAAGTTGGCAAGAAACAGTCCGATCTGGTCCCACTTATGCCTAGTACTCTGAACTCAAATAGTTCAGATTTCCATTATTCTAATGAAGACTTATTGAGAACCTTGCGTCAATTCATTAGCTACAAAACAATCTCCAAGTTTCCTACTTTATACTTAGAAGACTCGCGACATTGTGCTCAGTTTTTGCTGCGTCTTTTGATAAACTTGGGTGCTGATCAAACGGAGCTTTTCCCAGTGGCCAACAGCAATCCTATTGTTTACTCGCGGTTCAATAAGAGTTATGAGGGCAAACTGGATGGAAAGGCCACACGTGTACTCTACTATGGTCATTATGACGTTGTTGATGCCACAAAAGGTGAGGCTAATGCTTGGAAAACAGATCCATTTGTCCTTACGGCTCATAACGGAAATTTGTATGCTCGTGGTGTTTCAGATAACAAGGGCCCTACCCTTGCTGCGATCTATGCTGTGGCTGAACTCTATCGTACAAAGCAGTTAGCATGTGATATTGTATTTATCATCGAAGGTGAAGAAGAGTGTGGCTCAATTGGCTTTCAAGAAGTTATTTCCCAAAAGAAGCAGTTCATTGGCGATATTGACTGGGTTTTACTCTCAAATTCTTACTGGTTGGATGACGAAACGCCTTGTCTCAATCTCGGGTTAAGAGGTGTTATTAATGCATCCGTAACTGTGACTTCTGAGAAACCAGATCGTCATTCTGGAGTCGATGGTGGGGTTTCGAGGGAACCTACAATGGACTTAGTTCAAGTGTTAGGTCAACTTGTTGATCCTGTAACTAACAAGATCCAGTTGCCCGAATTCTATGACGATGTCTTGCCAATTAAGGACTCAGAAGTGGAGCTTTATCGCAAGGTAGAGGCTGCGGCTGCAAAGAACAATATCAGCAATCAAGACATGCAAGCTTTGATGGCGAAATGGGGTAGCCCGTCGTTAACCATTCATAAAATTCAAGTTTCGGGTCCAAATAATAATACTGTTATTCCTCAAGTGGCGAAGGCGACTATATCTATCAGAATTGTGCCAAACCAGGATTTGGCTAAGATCAAAAAACTGTTGGTTGACTTTTTAAATACCAGATTTGTCCAGGGCGAAAACTCTTTGCTGATTGATATTTTTCACGAAGCTGAGCCATGGCTTGGGGACCCAACAAATTTATTGTACAAGATATTGTACAATAAAGTAAAACTGAGCTGGGGTGGTGTGGAACCACTTTACATTAGAGAAGGTGGTACGATTCCGTCGGTTCGTTTCTTGGAGAAGTGTTTTGACGCGCCAGCAGCGCAGATTCCGTGTGGGCAGGCTTCCGATAACGCCCACTTGATTGACGAGAAATTGAGAATCACCAACTTGTACAAATTACGAGAGATTTTGACAGCAACATTTGCCGAGTTGGGTACATAGCATTAATAGAACAAATAGATTAAGGTTTCGTTTCATAAATGGCGACTGGGCACAGTGTTTTTGGGTGCAAAATCTCGTGCTCCTAAAACTATACCCTTGGTTCAAATGTATTCATTATTTCTCTAATAGTACACTATATTACAAGATGACAGCGTTGAGCTTGGGAGGTTGTGGAGTTCTGTTTGTGTAGCACACGCGAGTGAGGTTGTTTGGGTGCCGCAAAAGGCGTGAAATTTGCTTGACGCTATGATTCTTGCGGAAGTATGCAGCACTATATTGCGATTCGTAATCGTCTTCATCGTCGTCTGACTGCTGGTAATCGTGACAGAGGTCATAGTCTTTATCATACCAGAGCCAGACAAAATGATGGGATTTGTGATGCTTTTTGTGGTGATGGTATTGGTGATGTTGGTGATGATGCTGTTGTTCGTTAAGGGACTTTGGTAAACCATCTATTATTGAATCGCTATCACGAAACCGTAATACCTTGGGTGGTGATGATTCCACAGTGGCGTCGTGATATAAGGATGAAGAGGACAGAAAGGTCGAGCTTCCAGTGTTTATGCTGGCATCCGACAGCTGTGTTGTTTGGTTCAAATTTGCCATGACAGAGAATAGTTCCTCCGCGTTGAGTTTGTCCTTATACGAGACTTTGACGCTATGAAACGTAGTACCCTGATGACTCCTTGTTAATGATCTAAGTCTGGTTGGTGATTCTGGATCCTTTTCATCAAAGAGAACTATGTTGAACCGTTGTCTGGTCGACTCTAGTCCCTGAGACTTACTGGCAAAATTGGCAAATTCCACGCTAATGTCTGACACTGCAAATAACAACACCTGGTCGAAATGACTGCGGTATCGCTGACGCTCGATATCTGAAAGTTTTTGGAGTTGTTTGACATCAATGAAACTGAGATGAGACTCATTTATCTCGAAGTGTTTGATGACAATAAGAATTTCATTGACTTCACGGGCAACATCGCTCAATACAATCAACATATTGCCCGTTAGCAAGCTCAAGTTATCCTTGACAAATGAGTAAAATGGAAGCATCATATCAAATAAGAAACAGCAGTCATGGAGCGATACATTCGCTGGTATTGCTAGCAATGCCAGAGCCGGATTAGGAATCTTGAGGTAATCCTGGAATCCACCGTCAATCGTACTTCCATAGACCAAATTCTTTCGACAGGGAAACTGGGCAAATATATGGTAGGTCTCTGGTGAAAGAACAATGCCCCGGTTCTCTATTTCTCGACAATTGTCACATCGGCGCAAGTTCTGGTTGATGCAAGTTGTATAGGGGTAGACCATGTATTTTGCATGGAGATCCATGTGGGCAAGATCGGGATGAGAACCTATTGTGTGAATTCTGCCAATAATGCTTGATCCAGGTACAATGTTGTTCGCTATTTGTGTCTGGTGATTGCGGCCAACATGTCTGAAGACTTGGAAGTCGGTCAAGTAATTGATGCCCACCATCTTGACTCGTAACACCGCTTCATTGGTGTCGGGGCTCGAAAGCTCGAATTCTTTGGGAAGCTTGGTTGCTTCACGAAGCCGGAACGTGTGTACATCTAGAAGGCGCTTTACCGGCAACGTCGTTGCTTCCTCCATGTCTTTTTATTTGAGAACCGTTTTCTCGCTTACTGACGCACCGATGATTCGGGAATGCTGCACGGAATCCAGGCCAAAATATTTAAAGGACAAGACAAATGGATGATTATTTAAATTCCAAGCAAGTACCGGTTAGCATACAGATCTCTCACTGTCCAATTGGTGGCTGGAGAAAGGACAGGCGATGATTCTTTGTTCCCTACTGTGATTCTGACGTCGTCAATTGTTCCCAAACCGGTAAGTAGGACAAAGTTTTAGACGAAAAAATATTCAGGCACAATAACACACCGCATTTTGACCCCGATTTGAGCTCGTACTCGGATACATTGGGAGATTGGATGCCATCCGCACATGCCACCTATTGTCTGGTTTCCATTCTCTAAAAACACAAACGGGGGCTAAAAAAAATTTCAACAATACAATTAACAAGCCAGCCATGGCTAATGCTATCTGAAGTAGACTTTTGAGAAAAAGAAACCATACCCTTACATACCGGTTGCTGTGATTGCCCGCCTAATTTTTGTAACGAACCAATAGTAACCTTGCGGTAAATGCTCTACAATAAAAAGCCGTTATTCGTTATGATACTTGACCAAAAAAAAACTAAATTATAACCTTTTTTACTTCTGGGCCTTTCTCTGTCGTTCCTCTTCGTCCAAAATCGAAAGCCGTAATGCTTCCTGGAGCATCCGTTCTTCCATAGTACTGAGATGAGATGAAGTAGTTGTTCCGTTGGTTGTCCGCCGTCTTCTGCCGCCTGCGGTCTCACGACGTTCGTCCTCGTCGTTAAGAATCAAGTTTGATGCATGAATGGCACTTGCAGTAGCAGCTTTACGTGCAAGTTTATTTCTTGCCGAGGTAAGCTTCGACTCCCAGTCGGGCCGGATCTGATCAATAGTGATGACACCACGCGCATCAGCAGCAAGCAGCAGTCGCCTTCTTGTCTTCGGTACATTTATAGTACTCGTAAGTCGTATAGGATCCTCTGGCAGACCCAGTACCACCGCATCTTCTGGGATGGCATCGATCCCGTCGGTGTAGTGACCTGGTTTGACGTTACCTTTGATTCCAGTAGAAATGTCAAGTGGTGCATCATATGTTACCCCAAAGCTGGGCAGAGCACAGTATGGACAACTTGCAGGTTCCAGCACAAGAGTATGTGGTAAGCTGTTAGTGTTTTCGGCTGATGCCGCGGCCGAACCAGAGCCGGAACCGGAAGGATCATCGTGAGGTGGATGGGGATCCATGCGTTTGATTTGCACAAAGCACTCGGTACATATTGGCTGGACACAGCAACGTGATACGTTCATGTGATCCGGATAGAACAAGAAACAGATTGGGCATTCCGTTGCGGTGCGGTACAACTTGAGTAACAACAGACGTGATGCGATATCAGGATTCTGTTCTGCTTGCTTGGCTTCAAGAAAACGTGTTTCCTCCTGTTTCTGAATGTCCTTGATGCGTGCCACCAAACGCTTGAGCTTTGCTTTTTGTTCCTGGCGTTTGTAGAAGTTGGCCAGCTTGTGGATCTTATGGTTATCGATATCGTCTTCTTCCTCATTATCGGAGTAAGCCATATCTATCGAGTGTAGAGTGAGTTGGTTGAGAAGTATCACCAACTCGTCATCCAGCCATGATTCGTCATAGTCCTGGAGAGGCGTAAAGAACGGCGCGAGTTGTCGGTTAGTGATAAGGTCACGCACAATGTCGGTATTATAGTCCAAATTGGATTTATAGGTACCATAAGGAGCAAGAAAGCCGCCATCCACGCTATCAGTATACCTAACCACCAAGTTGAGGTAGTGTTGCTCGCGCTGGGCATCCTTTTCTTCCTGGCGTCTGGCCCGCTTGTAGTCATGAGAGGCGCTGAAAAGCGCCGGGTTCGTGCCACGAACACCAGATATACCCACAGAGCCTGAGTGAGCTCTAGAAATCACCTCCGACGTCAGCAGAGCTCTGCTTCTCCCTTCTTTTGCCGGTACGTTTCCCATGGTGGAGGAGGAAGTATGGTGACTTTTGAGGGTCACAAAAAATCCCCCAGATTGGTGGCGCGGGCTCCGGCACAAAGCAACCCTTTTTCTTTTTTTACTTTTTTTACTATTGTAGTATTATATTAAGATTACTATATGTCTCTTTCTTTCTCTCTACTTCTCTCGTGTGATGCCTACGCCGAGGCCAACCCCAATCATTGCTAATATGACAAGAACCCATAAAATACCCATAACAAGACTGCAAATCTTCTGAGTCCTAGAAAACTGCTTGACCAGCGGTTTGGCCTTCTTATGGTATGTGAGTCCCGAATAGTACTGTTGCGCGGTGCGGGTCGTATCAAACACCCCGAGCGATATTAAAAAGTAAAGTGGTGGTATCACCAACCCCATCACCATCATAAAAATAAAGTATGGAACTGAGTAGTGCTCGATGACATTGAGAGATGCCACTCTCGCCTTCTTTTCGTCAATATCCCCGATTTGCTTCTCAAGCTCGTCCAAGTCGAACGTCGTATCTTGCATAGTATGCAGCGTGTCGATTTTTGGTGACACCGGGCCACCCAATGAGGGATTCAGAGGCATCGTACGCACTGATCTCGGACGATCGTGCCTGAATTCTCCAATTCTCTCATTAAACTGCGTTTCAATGTACTCTTTATGCGACTGACCAGATGAGTTCCGCGAAAGTGGCCGTGGCACTTCGGGAACTGCAAATGAGGGCAGCCGTTTTATAGGTGCGGGAGCCCCTTGGCTCAGACTTCCCAAGTATGCCCTTTCGGGAGGTTGAGGAGCTGCATCTTGATATACGCTAATCGAATCACTGCTGGACGAGTGCATTTCCGCGGTTTGAGGCTCCTGCTGCTGCTGTTGATGTAGCTGCAGACGTCTTTCTTTCGATTGACGCTTCTCATAGAATGACCACCGTTGCTCGCCTTCATCGTAGTTCTTATCTTGCACTTTGTACAACATCACAGGCAACTCAGAAGAAGAATCTATTCCGGCAGTCAACTCGCCTTCGATATGACTGAAACGTAATGTCGACGATGCTTGAGGATCAAACTTCCGGCGACTTACTTGTTTGGTTTGTGGTACATCCTTCTTATCGTAGAAGGTCTCTAATTTGGTTAAAAGTTCACCAGATGACATCAGCGACCGCACCGTGTCACGATTACTGTTGGTCAGATTATCTTCTAATGCAGTTTCATTAGGGTCAATCATCAGCAACCGAATTTCTTCTGGTTTTAACGCAGTCTCATCGACACTGGCATTTGTTACATGTTTGAGCGAATGCAGCCTCTGAGGTAATGGTTCGTTCAGTGCCATCAGTAAACGCAATGCCTCACTCGTGACATCTACTGGATCACTCTTGACACTCATTTGTGGATTGCTTTTGCTAGAGCCGGTCCCACTACCTTGATTACTGTTGTACGATGGCCCGCTCCTTGGTGTTTGTGCCGGGGTGATCGTGGGTTCAGGATATTTGATATCACCTGCACTAGTGTCGGATATACCCGTCAAATTGTACACCGACGTTCTGTTGGCGTCGATGTTTGACGAGGCACTTATTACAGCTGCCCGTTCTTTCATCCTACGGGTATCCATATTGCGGAGTTGAGGGTCTGCTTTGGGACGGAACTTACTCGAAGTTGCACTAGTGGGAGTTGGAGTTCCACCGCGCGATTCTGGGTCCATAGAGATACGATTGGGTGAACCTCTGGTCTTCGCTGTTGATAAGTCGATGGGTGGTGGGCGCCTTTTGTCGGTGCTCGATGCAGATTGGGAAGGCAACGCCGAACGTGGTATAGATACAGATTTGAGAGTCGTTGCAGTTGGGGTTGGTTCATATGATTCGTTGGCATTGGATGGTTCGGAGGAAATGTCGAATTCTTCTTTAAAGATGAAGTTTTGAGAATCGCGAGTTGGGGCAGCTGATTGTCTGCCAAAGTATTTAGACTCGCGAGCTTCGTACTCTTCAAGGATGGAGTTGAACGAACCGTCGTCCTCGAAAGATGTAAAGTGCTCGTCGTCATCACCTGAAGACGATGTATCGGCGAAATCATCGACGGTGGTTGGTTTTGTATCTTTAGGTAAGCTGGCTGATGATATGTTGACGTCTTCGGGAAGTGGAAGCATGTCCAGCGATGCATTATGTGATGATCTCAGGCGAGTGTACTTGGGTCTGAGTAAAGTGGTGAAACCACTACGGGAGGGTGATTTGGCAGGTAAAAGGTCGCTTTCAAGCGACCTTTTGGCACGTTCGAGTCTACCACGAAGTTCGGGTTCTTCGCTTATGCTTTCGATGGAGTATGCCGATGTTCGATTCCGGAAGAATGTTTTGATCGATTTGCTTGGGGATGTGTACTCAGTTGACTCGGTTGCTCGAGTTGCGGGGCTTGATGCCCGCGTATTACTTGAGAAATCATCTGACAGGCTTGGTGGTATATGGTTTTCTGGTTTCATCTGGTCATGGGAGTAGCACTGGTGTGTTTTGAATGTTTGTCCGTCTAGGGAGTGTGAGTTAAGTTGTAGCGAGCGTGGGAGCTGGTAAGCAGCGTATTGTTTGTGTTTATTTTAACGAAAGTAGGTAGTTGGAATAGTTTACGAGACGGTACTAAACGTGTGTATGAGTCTCTTCGTATATACGTCTATGATCTTGTGGAGTTTGTCGGTGATCTCTTTGTCAAGCAAAGCGTAGACGATGATTTTTTGTTGTGGGATTTTTAGCGAAAAAAGATTCGCTTGATTTTGTTGTGGTATTTCCTGATTCGGTGGTGCATATACTCTCATTGGGTGCAAATGCACCATTCTGCCTCAACATTTAAACAAGGAGGATTGCTCCTGTTAAACATGTCCTACAACTAAAGGAGGTGTTACTATATTCAATGTACATTAAAACTATTTCTTTTTCTGATTCTTTTTTGTAATTTTCTAGTAATATTCTTTGACGTGTGAAGGGGGTTCGGTATTAAAAAAAATTAAGAAGGTATGGTTAGGTTACTACTGCCTGCAGCTTAGTAGGCCCTTCTTCTTCTCTTCTTACATGGGTTTGTCACTGGTGCCTTAGATCCACCACTGGAACCACCAGTAGATCCGCCAGTAGAGCCTCCAGTAGATCCTCCAGGAGAGCCACTTTGGCCACCAGCTGCACACTGTCCGGCGAATGCAGCAAACGCATTGGTTGCAACGGTCTTGAAAGTGTTGACGGACAAAATTTGCTTCAACAAATCTGGAGCCAAATTAGACTGCTTTAATGCATTAATAAGGTTATTAACTGGCAAAGCATTGTTTTGTATCACTGCCTTAATCAAGTTGGTAGCAAATGGAATGTATGATGGATCAGTAATGATCGACTTCACCACAGATGATGCAAGACCGGAGTTAGCAAGTGATTGCAACAAGTTAACCACGATTTGGTTGGCATCTCTCTTATCGAGAGCTAGCGAGTCATCGTCGAAAAGTGGATAGTTGAACTCTTCTCTGACCAACAAGTCTCTCTTCGCATTACCACCCAGGATCTTGGCCTTGACAAGGTTAGCCAAGTTTCCGATTTCTGCCTTAGCAACATTGAATAATTTGACGTAAAGACTACAGTCGGAAATAAGATCTTGAGTCACAGACCCAATCAAGTTCGACTCGTCCAAAGCTTGGAATAAGGAAGTCAAATTGACAATTCCTGACTTCAACACCAAGATAATAGTTTGAATGACAATCGGTTGGAAAGCTGGGTCAGTAGCAAAGTAGTGAAGAATAGCTGGAGCTAATTGCGATTGGTTCACGGCTTCTAATACCTGAGTGACAATCTGATACTCTCTCTTGCTGAGTTCTTCAGAGACAACATCTCTCTTAGCCTTGTAGGACTCCAATTCGGCCAAAAGTTCCGACAAGTCCTGGGTGTTTTCCCTAACAACAATCTCGCTGTGTTCAGTGGTAGCTGCTGGTGCAGCACTGACGGCAGTTGTGTAGGCCAAAATGGCAAGGGCAGAGGTTGTAGTTAATCTCATAGCGAACGGATAAAATAGCTCTGGTGGTTCTTTCTAAAATAAGGAAAGTTTCCCTGAAAATTAGCTACCTTTATATTAAAGCCTCCTTAACATGTCAGGACATCCTGTTACGTACAGAAGATGTTTTTGTCTTGGTATATTGCTTAAAAAGGTATAGAAGTGAAGATGCTAAATGGTAATTTCCCAATTAGGTAAGATAGTTCCAGGAAAAAAATCGCCGAAATAGGAAACTGTCTTGCACCCACCCCATTTGACCATTGAACCATGAGGCCAGTTTCTCGGCAAACAGAACTTGAATTGGTGGCTTTGAACAACAAGCCATGATAAATCGTACCATAAGCCACTTAACTGTTATTCAAACTGGTAACAAGTAAACCAATTGCTAAATTATATTAAGTAAGGACCTCAGATTAGGCGATCTTTAATTAAAGAACATTACTATTCCCCTTCACCTAAGTCAGTCTAGTTCAGATGTTCTTGTCGTCTACGTTTTAAGTGTATGAAATGTGCATTTAGAGGATTACTTTTATCGGCTATTTGCGTGGGGTAAAAAAACTAGCGATTGAGGCCTGCTTCTTTTTGCCGTCTTTGGCACTAGTTGTCTTAGGTTTCCTGACTGTCGATGGCTTTGGAGTGGTCCGCTTTACTTCGGGCTTGTCTTTTCTATATGTGGTGATAAATCCGTCTTCGTCAACTGTATCTTCTCTAACGGGCGGTTTTTCAATTCGAGCGCGTGCTGGTACAACCGGTTCAGATACCGGCTCTGGCTGTGATTTAGGTTCTGTTTCTGCCTCGGACTCTTCGTCTTCTGCTACAAATATAGGTTCTTCCTTTTCTTCTTTCTCTTCTTCCTTTGTATTGTCTGCGTCCATGTCACTGAAATCACTTTCAAACATCTTTTCTAGGTCAGCTGTGTTAGTGGAAGGGCGAGCAGGAAGAGATTCTTCTTCTTCAGGCACAGATTCATCGGCCAATTCTATGTTAGATGCCACAACGCGTTCTCTCGGTAAGTTCTCGAGTTTGCGTGACTTGTATTGGTATGTCAGAGTGCTCTCGGCCTTTCTTTTGGAGATTTCTTGTTTGCGTGACGTGTAATTTGAAAGGGTATTAGTCTTGGCTGTACTAGCAGCTGCCTTTCTTGAGACATAGCCTGAAGTCAACCCACTGCTTTTGACAGGCTTAGAGGTGGTCTTTTCTGGAATCGGTGCAGGGAGCGCCGAAACAACAGGTCTGGCTTCCGTTTTCTTCTCTTTGATAACTATTTCCGGACCCTGAATCATCCCATTCTTGTAATATTGAGATAACTTGGTGAGATCAACAGGATGTTGACTTTCCAACACAGCAAGGTCATCAGCTGATGGTTCTCCCAGCTTCACCGAGAGTCCATAAATCTGAATTGAGTCTATTGAGGTAAACAGTTCCATGGAATGTGACAAGGAAGTCTCATTCTCCACAAACTGTACCACCGTATCTCGGTTCTTGTGCCCCTTTATCACGTACGATGCTGTTAATTTCTCCTTATTTTTCTCATAAAAGTCTGACATCACATTTTTAGATTGATTAATATGAATGTCCACATTCCTTGAAAGTGTTCTATACGTCACCGCCTTTGCATGTTGAAAGAGCTGTGCAGCCAAGTATTCAACTTCCTTTGGAGACGCGTGCATGGCCATAAGAGTGTTACAAAGCGTATTACAAAAATTCAGAGACACGCGCGTTTTTAACGCAGTGAATACATTTATGAAAATACAAATCTCCTACTTAGTATACAGGTTCAATTGGATGTCTCCAGTTTCCTAAAGTTCATCGTGAACGACTGGCTTCTGGCTGGCCAAGTAAGCCTTCTTTTGTTGTTCTCTCTTCTCTAAGTTACCGTTCAAAGGTCCATCGATCATTTCCTGGGTCACACCACCGGAAATCAAGGTTCTCCAGGACTTGACTTTTTCAAATCCATTACGTCCGTATTGGTAATCAGCAAAGGCTTTCTGAAGACCTTCACGATCCTTGGCGACAAATGGTCCGTAGTTGGCAGTTTCTTGGTCTAAGACCTTTCCTCCAATCAAGACGAATTCCAAATCAGCATCTTCAACGCCTTCTTTAGCAGTATTTACACCAGTTACATGGTCACCTTCTTCACTGAAAAAGGCGTTCTGGTATTGCTTGACTTTACTGTCATCACCAAGTACCAAGTGGTTTCCCTTGAGAACATATAAGAAGTAGTTGAATCCTGGGGTCAATTCTTGCTTGAAGTGTGCACCTGCCTTCATAATATAGTGGTAGTAGTGGATTGGGGTGTAGGCCAAGTCCTTAAGAGATTCTACTCCGTAACTCGTACCTGAGATGACCTTAACCTTTAACTTTCCGTCCTGTTCTTCAGCTTCAGGAATTTCCCAGGCTCTCAAGTCACGGTAACGGGGAGCAGTTTCCTTCAAGTTGTCAGGTAAATCAACCCACAATTGCATACCAACAGTAGGCGAACCATCAGCGTTGGGAATTGGCATCTCCGAATGGACTATACCACGGCCAGCAGTCATAAACTGCAAGTCACCAGAGTATAGAACACCCTTTGAGCCTGTAAAATCTTCATGGGCCATTGCACCATTCATCAAGTACGAAATGGTTTCCTGGCCACGATGTGGATGCTCTGGGAATCCGTTGGACCCTGAACTGGAGAAATGATCCAACATCAAGAATGGGTTGAATCTTCTTCTAGACAAAACACCAATTGATCTCCGGACTCTGGCGCCCGCTCCTTCTGCTTGCTCAATGGCAGTAACAATTTGGGTAACTGTTCTTAATTTAGACATTTCTGTTGTTTGATTGTAACTCATAGACAATAATGGTAGTGAAAAAAATATGAAAAGATAGAACCAGTGTATTTTTACAGACATATATATACCTGCAAGGAAAGTTCTTTTACTTTTTCTTCTAGAATCTACTGGATCCTTATATTATAAAAGAGAGGTTTCGATTAAATATGTTCATAACTTTTTACAAATGGTTGGTAAGCCGCTTTACATTACGCACTTAGTAAAATTAGTAAGTTTGCGCACACCTGTATATAACTCCGCAGAAATAAGCTTTATTAGTAAATACTCACCTCCGTTTGGATCTTAGTAAGTTACTAACTCCAATTTCATCTACGGCGTGCAAAAGTATAAACTGTCTCCCAAACGACATCTAAGACGGTGACATCTGTCCATCCTAATTCCTGTTTTAATTCTTCCACAAACTTCTCTGCGACATCGTGCTTATTTCCATTTTGCTTCATCCATGAATGATACGAGCTCCAGCTCTTCACATATCCTAAAAACTGTTTTGGCGTCATCTTCTTGCGGATACTAAGAGTTGTTTTCTGATCCTGAGTAGGTTGGCCACTCCTGTCTACTAAGTATTCACGTCTGAGAACGTCATGATACAAATCCTGGGGTACTTCAACTTCTCTCAAAAGAGTTCTCAAGTAGTTGCGACCAGGTTGCTGCCAATACGGTCCCATGTACTGCTCGTACCCCATTGATGCATCAGATTCGTACGTGTACTTGTTATAAATTTCATTGGCTCGGGGAAATCCAACAAAGATCGGATCCTTGTAGAACCAGAATGCCAAAGTTCCATTTGGCTTCAAGATTCGAGCACTCTCCTTAAAGAATGCTGGGTGGTCTGCCCAGTGTATACACTCGGCACCTGTAATCAAACTAACTGATTTGGCTGCAATTTCTGGAGGTTGTTGCTCTGCTGATCCAATAAGAAACTTGATTGCATCGTCTTGGCTTTCTTTCTTACATTGATCAATCATAACTGGTGAAGGATCAGTTCCAATGACTTGAGTAAAATACTCTCTCAAATTGAACGCAACAAATCCAGGTCCACAGCCGACATCAACGGCCAAATCGCGACCTGCATCACTCTCATCATGATACTTGATCAAAGTCTCATAAAATTCTGTAGGATAATTTGGCCTGGCATCGCTGTAATGCTGTGAATTAAATGACGAATCAGAATAGGTAGCCATATCTGTTGGTATTGGAACTGGAAATAGTGTTTTCAAAGGCAGTAAGAATGGGTGGGTTTATATAGAAACATACTAGTTAGACCCCACATAAGCCCTATCCGCCGGTACCGGTGCCGGTACCGGCCAAAAAACAAGTCAAGAAAAGGTTGGTATCACTCCACTTAACTCCGGTAGATTGTCGGTTGCAAATGTGAAACATACATTTTTCCGTGTAAATTGCTGTTATTAGTCATGGTGTCATCGTGATACCTGATTCTAGCAATATCAGTGAATCATTAATTTTTTGGATATTTGGCTAGAATTCCTAAATATATGTAACCTTGTAAGAAATTTATATTTTTAACTATTATTCGGTTTTTGAAGGTTAGCTGGAACAATTCTCTTTTGAATACAAAACCAACGTTTTGTAGCTATCTCGGGGTATATTTGGTAGTCTTCTTGCTAATTGTTTGAATTGTGTGGAGAGTCAACTTGATCATGAGATCCATGCCTCAACAATGATATTTTTAAATTGTACACGACCGAATATGTAATTCATCACTATGGAGGAACAGCAGCCCGATTCTACCTCATTTGCCAGTATCTTGGCGGGTGTCAAGAAGATGAGGGAACAGTATGGGGTCCAAGTTGATGATGGACCCCAAGATATTTCCAAAAACGCGTCCACATCAAACAAGGAGTCAGACATTCCCCAAGTTCCTACACCACAAGTAGTCACCAAGTCATCGGTACTGCCTGTAGAAGCTCGATCTACCCCCGAACCACGAGCGCGACCATCAGTTGGACCACCTAGAGGTTATGCTCCTTCAGAGATTCTTGTCAGCAAGTCTCAAACGGGAAACCCATTGTTTAAGGATTCATTGATGAAAGTGACCCCGTGGAAGTTTGATTCCTCAGTCTTATGTGATTACTACATTAACCCCACGCTCCAGATTCTTTTCCTTTCCTTGAAGTACTACAAATTGAGGCCCGAATATATATGGCAACGGCTTAAAAAGCTAAACAAGGGCACATCGGTAGGGAATACCAACGACCGTGCGTTACGGGTCTTACTTGCAGTAGTGGATATAGATTCTCATCAGGAAACATTGAGGGGGTTACTGGATTTTTGTATCAAACATGACTTATCTCTTGTTCTAGCCTGGTCTTTTGAGGAAGCAGGAAACTATATCGTGATGGCAAAGCAACTCGACAATACACCGGCCAAGTCACGCCTGAACATTCAGGGAATTAGGGGCCAGGACTACAATTCCAGTGTAGTGGAGGCTATGACGGGTATTCGACTGGTCAATAAAACCGATGTATCGAATCTCTTAGCCAACTGCAAGTCAGTAAAAAACATAGTACTACAAAGCTGCGAGGCAAATGACAACGGGTTGACAAATATCGGAGGTTTAGGTGCTACCAAGTTGAAAAATATGAAGAGTGTCTTTCTGGAACCATTTATATATAATAAGGAATATTAAGCACTATTTTTGTTGTTGTTGTTGCTGTTGTTGCTGTTGTTCGTATTCAATCATCTTGCTGCGCAATATCAAGTTGGTGTTATTCAAGCTTTCATTCTTTTGCACCAAGATTTCTCTCAACTTCTTCCCATCAGAATCCAACTTATTGATCTTGTATTCGTAGACCTTCTTAGCATCCTTGGCTGACTTTTCCACAAAATACCCAGTTCCTATATCCACCAAATACTCATTTTTCTTTACTACCTTCCCTGGTAAATATAAAGAACTAGTTAAAGGAACAAGCAACTCGTCCTTATTGGCTTTTTCCATGTTGTCGATACTGGTGATACATTCCTTCAATTTGGACTGGGCTGTTTGCAATGCTTGTAATGATTGTGTAAAGTGGTTGATTTCTTGGTCCAACTGCTTACGGACCTCCACAAGCTGTTGTGGTTGGAGCTTACTGAGATCTAAATGCTGAATATTAGACATGGTCGGTGCTGATCAAAACGCATAATTTTCGTTTTGGTGAAAAAGATATACTATTATTGCGGCACGGATATTTGCTATTTGAGAATTACCCAAATCAAGATTGATCACTTCGAAACACAAAGAGAGCTAGTAAAGTTACGACTTCTGTTCCAAAATGATCAATTCAACTTTATTAACACCTTTCTGTGATATCAGGTCAACACTTCATTTGTATTAATTGGGGCATCAAGTGACCACACCTGCACACAACTAGGATCTACGTAACTCATCAATACCTGGTATACCTCGATAGTAATGGGTAACGACGGTGGAACTATAGCCAAAAGGAAAGACATTCTTTCTCGTCATGTCCACGAAAGTTCAACCACTGAAATTTCAGAAGATCAAGACTCCATTCGAGTGACTTGTGCCTTATCTTCGCTCGTACTTCATGGTCAGCCAGTAGTGAGTGATTACAAGGGTAAGATGTATCTCAAGGAGAAGATTCTCGAGTATCTTATTGCAAAGAAACCTGTTGAAGAGTTAAGCCATATTAAAGGGTTGAAAGATGTTGTAGAGTTGAAGATAACCTGGACCAAAGAAAAACCTGCTGCCATCGAGTGCCCGGTTACTCGAGAACTGAAACTGGGTAGCGTATATGCATATCTTCGTCCATGCGGATGTGTCATGCTGAACAAAGTGCTTGATGAGATTTCTAAGATGTATAAGAAGAAACCAGTGGAAAGTGAGTGTCCCAACTGTACCACTTCCTTTCATTTTGATTATGATAGAGTGATTCTCAATCCATTGGGAATCGACAAGTATACCAAGATCAACGAAGAGACCATGAAATACATAGATAGCTTAGGAATGAGCCACTCAAAGAGAGTGAAGAAGCAAAAGAAGAGAAGACAAGAGAATGAACTAGAGGATGACAAGGAAAGAAAAACTGATTCAAAGGCCGAATTGCCTACAAAACGTGCCAAAACGGCATAACTGTATTATATTTATACTATTATTATTAGCTCCTGCTATAAAAAAACACTATGTACATTGATTTTATTCTTCCTTAGCACGAGCTTCCTCATATTGTTCCTTGGCGAAGGTCAACTTCTGCTTGTTCCATGGAGCATAGTCACTGTTGGCCCAAATGTTGAAAGAGATACTGCCGAGACCAACAACACAGATTCCAACCAAACCAAGTACAGTCACTCTGTGCACAACATCAGTAGCACGTACGCTAAATGGGAGTTTGTCGTTCATGATTGTAGAAGTATACTGGGAAGTTCTCTTCAAGTGGCTTGATATATATTCGGCTGGTCACGGACACGACCTAGACTTACGAACTGATTTCTGTACTTTTTTTTTTTTTTTTGCTGTTAATTTTCTCGATCTTAATATTACATTACAGTTACGTACAAAAATTCTATATCAAGGACTTAAGCCATCTGCCATCAATGAGACCGCTTTCTACCAACAGTGGATTAGCATAGACCAATTCAGGAAGCCAATGGCTATTGTAGAGACGAAATATGTTTTCTTCCACCGAGTTATCATGAGTTTCCAACACCTCGTTAACTATAAGGTCCAAGAGCTCATGACTGAGGGTATTGATGCGTGTAAGTGACTCCAGATTCTTGTTGATGTGAGCACTTTCTGCCAATATGCTCTCAGTTACACCGTTAAGCGTGTGCTGGAATTTCTCCGTATCGATATGCCCGATTGGCAACTTATCGTTTTCACCTGCTTTAAACGATGTCACAGGACTAGGTTTGAGAGCTTCGTAATTGCCAACATCAATATTAACTGCAAATTGACGAGGCTGAATTCCCTTAATAATAAACTTTTTCTTTTGTGGCTCGCCAGGTGGGAGTTCTAAGTTAACTACCATTGCTTCCGAGTTGGGGAATGCGTGTGACACATTCTTGATGAATTCAACTGCAGGCAACAAAGGCTTGAATTCTGAAGTCTTACCTTCAGCAGGCTCCCAAATTTCCTGAAATTGCTTTTCATAAGCTTTCCATAATGAAATTTGGGTAACTTCTCCAGCAACAACCTCACTAGTGTCACTTGTTGTAGGAGCCTGAGAATTTTGAACAAAAGGTTCATAGCAACAACGTAACCACGTGGTTGCTCTCAACGGCTCTGGGAACCGCACAATCAAGCTGTATAAATCTTTGGGTAACTCTGGCAATGTAGTAGGAACTCCAGAGAATTGAGAACGTTTGGTAAGACCAAGTTGAGGGACTGGTTTGATATTAGAAGGGTCGTTTAAGGGCAAGTTGGACACAACAAATAATGGCAACTGCTTAATCAATGTATTGAAATTTCCCTTTGAAGTTTTGGTTTGCAAAAGATATTGTAATCGGTAGAGTTGGGAGTCCTTAATACTTGTAGGATAGTCTGGATGCAACGCCTCAGATGAAATATAAACAGTGAGAAACTCCAACACTGCATGAACTAATTCATTGTCGTTAATCAAGAGTTGATTGACAAATGTTTCGAGATGTGTGTCCTTGATGGCATCAATGCAGTTGTTAGGAGTTCTCTTAGTTTCATCTTCGCCAGAATTAGCCTCAACGGCCGCCTTTTCTCTGATAATCAATAAATGAGACAAAGAATTTATCGTCGAGATGAACAAGGATTTATCAGAAGTCCGAACTGCAGTATTTAACAAAATATTGAATAAAGAGTCGTTCTTGGTGTTGTCGATATAGTAGCAACTCAAAGGCTCAAGTAAATCGGTCAAGTAACCCAAAGCCTCTCTGAATTGGTTATCAAACTGCTGCAAGTAATAACTTTCTTGGGAACCAGGCAGGTAGAACCAGTTGGTAAGAAAACGTAACACTTCTGTAATGTTCTTCTTCAAAGGTTTTATTTGAGAAAGCCACTGTTGATTCGATAAGTCCTGTACGGAATTTCGTAATGTAAGGAGAGCATCCAAACTCAAAGCAAGGGAGTTTTGGGTGACACTGGTAGAATTCTTTTCCGATATCAACAGGTATGGTTTAATGAAGTATTTTATCAATTCGTGTCCTACAAACGGAAAATTCTCCAAAAGAAAACTGGAATGTAACGAGATCCTCGTCAAAGTAGATAAGGCCCACTTGACTTCAGTGTCGATTCCCGATTTGAGTGACATAACAATCCGATTCACATCATCAACACCATGATGGTTATATCCAATTGGAGCGTTGTATCCATAACCACTGTAAGCACCGCTGGTCACACTTGGAACTTCGCCAACAGCTGCTATAACTGTTCTTGATGCTCCAGATATAGGAACGATTCCCGACATTTTATGTGTGATTCGAATGGAACGTAAGTAGTGGTTGTTTATATTGGCGATAGACACCTTTAGTTTTTCGCTCAGAAAGATGCGACTTTTTTTTACCTAATGGATAAAAAATGAAGAATGTCGTCACAGAAGTCTAATGTCGTTTGGGGTCCATTACTCTGCCAAATCGGGTTGTTTTTCGGCCGTAAGTGCACTCCGCCACTTATAGTGGTTATTGCTTTCAAGTCCTCGCGATAAAACGGCTCCGCAAAAAGTAAGTTCCGTTATCTGGAGCATATATAAATATGACAATCTAAAATTTTATGATATATATTTTTTTCCTCTCTTACAAATTTCCCCTTGAAGTCTCCTTCTTCTAGTTGAATACTTCAAGATGAAAGTATCTGTGTTGTTAAGTGTTTTGGCGGCTTGTGCCTCCACCCAGGCATTTAGTTTCGATAACATCATCCAACAATTCATTCCTAAATTGCAAGAACCAGTCGTTGTGACTCAAACCGATGTCTTTGCTGCACAATTGGAAGCTGCCCATATTTCTGAAAAGGATGTTCACCCTTATGTTGTTGAAGCTTGGAAGAAATTGCAGTCGTCAATGTCTTCAAATGCAATCCAGCGCAAGATCGACGAATTCTTGACGGAGTCTGTCTCGAAGGATCAATTACACAACACTCAAGCATTCAGAACTAAATCCTCTTCCGAAGAGTTTGAAACCTTCACTACCTCTAACCACAAGGATTATACCTTAAGAGTCAAGGAAAACCACCCTGAATTATTGGGCTTGGACACCGTCAGACAATATACTGGTTACTTGGACGTACTTCCATTGGACAAGCATTTCTTCTACTGGTTTTTTGAATCCAGAAATGATCCAAAAAATGACCCTGTCATTTTGTGGTTGAATGGTGGACCAGGGTGCTCTTCTGCAACCGGTTTGTTCTTTGAATTGGGTCCTTCCCTGATCAACGCTACGTTACAGCCCGAATTCAACCCTTACGCATGGAATAACAATGCATCTGTTATCTTCTTGGATCAACCAGTTGGTGTTGGCTACTCTTACACTGGTGGTGAACAGATTAGAAACACTGCTTCTGCTGCTAAGGATGTTTTCGTTTTCTTGGAGCTTTTCTTCCAGAAATTTGCTCAATTCAAAAAGAATGATTTCCACATTGCTGGTGAATCCTATGCTGGTCACTATATTCCTGCTTTTGCACTGGAAATTGTCAATCGTGCTGATAGATCATTTGATTTAACCTCTGTCTTAATTGGAAACGGTATTACCGACTCGCTTATCCAATACGCCTCCTACAAGCCAATGACTTGTGGTGAGGGTGGATACAAGCCAGTTTTGGATGAGGACACCTGCCAAAAAATGGAAGACGACTATCCAAAGTGTGCTTTCTTAGTCAAGGCTTGTTACGAATTCCCTAGCACTCTTACCTGTGTTCCAGCAGAATTGTATTGTGAACAAACTCTTTTCAGCCCTTACAGTGAAACTGGTTTGAATCCGTACGATATCAGAAAGCAATGTGCTGAAGAAGGTGGAAACTGTTACGCTCAAATGGATTACATTGATGAATACTTGAATCTTGACTACGTCAAGAAGGCCGTTGGTGCCAACGTTGATATCTTTACTGGTTGTGACGACACCGTCTTTAAGAACTTCATTAAGGATGGTGATGGTCCAAAGCCATTCCAAGGATATGTTGCAGAATTGTTAGAAAAGGATATTCCTGTGTTACTCTACTCTGGTGACAAGGATGTGATTTGTAACTGGGTTGGTAACCACGCCTGGTCTGATGCCTTACCATACTCGGAACATGACCAATTTGAAGCGGCTCCTTTGAAGCCTTGGATTACAAAGAACAAGAAGGTTGCCGGTGAAGTGAAGAACTACAATAAGTTTACTTTCTTGAGAGTCTATGATGCTGGCCACATGGTTCCATATGATCAACCAGAAAATTCTTTGGATATGGTTAACAGATGGATTCAAGGCGACTACTCGTTTGGTTACAAAATATAAGTAAGATTTTGATTTAAAGTAATAATATTACACCTTTTCTTCAACTTGATCCTCTAGAATTTGAACATCGATCCCCATGATAACATCGCTGGAACTTTCTTCCTCAACATCGTCAATAGTCTTGAGAGGCCCATGGTACACCTTATGGGCATAGGCATAGTAATATATCACAGAGAATATCCAGACTGATGGGGTTATGACACATGTGTAATTCATCAGGTTCTTATCTGGGTGTCTCTCTGCTGGAAGCATAACCATAACAACAGTGTAAAAAATGAAAATTGTGGAGATCCATCCTATAGTCGGGGAAAGCCAGTCCCCAAGGTAAAATCTTCCTGGATTAAACTTGTGCTTACCGAAGGTAATTCTTAAAAAGGTTGGTGTACCCCAAGCAACAAAGTTTCCCGCAATATAGAGAGTGAAAAGGGCATTTGCGGCTGTTGATCCAATTAAAACCAAAAGTCCAACGATAATTGCCACAATACCACCAAACCAGACAGCATTGATGGGAACATAAAGTTTCTTGTGTACCTTCTTGATCCACCAGGAGAACGGCAAGCCATTGTCTCTAGCAAAGGCCCAGATTTGCCGGGAGATAGCAGTCAAAATTGATGCACCCATCAAGAATTGAGCAAACGCAATTAAGGCCATGAATGCCATAGCCCATTTCTTTCCCAATGCATCAAAGATAATTTGTGCCATAGGTTGTCCAAACTTAGACCCCAAAATATGTCCTGAAATATCTTCAGTAGACATACAGAACAAGGTCATGATGATAATTATAGTTCCTAAGAACCAGCAGGCTCCAATTGATCCCAAAATTCCAAACGGAATAACGTCTTCTGCAGATGCCACTTCCTCGCTGACATGAATGACCGAATCAAAAGCACCAATGGTCCAGATAGCAGGCAACCATGCAGCACTCATTTGGGTCCAACCAATTGGCCAATCCGACAAGTTATCATAGTTGGTAAATACCCAGTTGGCTGATCTGAAGTTTTCCCTAGCTCCAATAGGCATTGCAATCAAAAACAAAACAATCAAGCCAACATTTACGTATATGGAGATTGACTGAAGATAAGCACAATTTTTGGAGGAAGCACAAGTAAGAAGAATATGAAAAAAGACACATCCCACGAAAACCCCGTAAGTTTTAGCACTCGTAATCTCAAAATCTCCATCTTTGGCAATCACAACTACCGATAATATTTCTTGAGCAAATCCATAATCGACTGAACATAAGCCTCCAATCAAGGCAATACTGTTGGTATTGCCTATAATATACGACAATATAGTCTTAAATCTGGGGGGAGCATAGTAATTTGTCCAATAGTATAAACCTCCCGAGGTTGGCTGCGAGGAACCATTTTCGGACATAGAGATCCCGATAAGAAAAATAAAAAATCCACTTATGACCCACCCCCATAAAAACCCAGCAGGACCAGCAATAATCCCCTGAGCTAGAATAGATGAGATACTAGGAAGTAAACCCATAATTGAAAATGCCACTCCAAATGCCTGAATTTTGGAGAAATGTCTTTTCAATTCCGGTTTATACCCGATTTGAGCCAACAACTCTTCATCAGAGTTCAGTAAAATAGCATTGATATTTGGTTCCTGAACATTTTGTATATTATTGTAGAACAGCTTATTTGATTTCACTTGCTCTAGCACTTCTTTATTTGAAAGTACGGTGGACAACATTGCACCCTTGACTTTCAATTCTACAGGGCGATATAAGGGTTTTATAACCGTTCACGTTACACCACTTTTGATTGCGGAGACAAGAACTTCAGCTACATAATGAAACAGTACAATAGATAGTCGGATATACTTTCCTAACCGTGTTTTACAAGACACGATAAAATTTATCAATAATTATCTAATTTCACACCCTGATTTGCCCCCCTGCGGTTCCTTATCTATAAAAAATTGTAGCAGCCGCAAAAATAAT
This sequence comes from Teunomyces pallodes, assembly GCA_030556435.1. Lineage (NCBI taxonomy): Eukaryota > Fungi > Ascomycota > Pichiomycetes > Serinales > Debaryomycetaceae > Teunomyces > Teunomyces pallodes. The sequence goes on from JAKTUA010000004.1 coordinate 133,964, forward strand.
CTTGGGGTGCATGATTACATACTGTACATGCAATTCCGTTTTGTTATCAGACCGTTTGAGCTTATATTATTTTCGGATTGAACTACCAGTCTCGTCAGACCGACTACAATATTGATTGATGAAGCTTCGTGTAATGATTGTTTACTGTAAACTTTCTCCCAGTCCGATAAGCATTGGATAGATTGATTAGACCCTTTTAGGTTCTCTACAGTCTTACCTATGGCTGGTAATTAACAATGTTAGTAAACCTGTAGCCAGGAGCCAGAAATAAGACCTAAATCCATGTTTAGATGAGCCACAAAAGGTTAGATCAGATCTTGCATTAAACATCAAGTATCAGTTAATAGGTAAGCTTTGATGAACATGGTAGTATGTTGCGGTCCTGATCCAACAATAGGGCTCGAGCCCTAATAACATTTATGAGTTATTATATACCGGATAACAAATTTTTTTCACATCATCGCACTGAATGAGGACCTATAAATATTTGACGTTCGCACCAAAATTTTCAGTTCACACCTTATTACTAACAAAATGGCTCCGTATGTACCCATTTGAAAAGTTATCGTGTATTCTTAGCTTTGTCTAGGGGACAGAAACTTCTAATGATAGCATAATCACCAATGATTATTAGTCTTCCGACGTCTACCATGGGAAGTCAGATTTTTCTTGCAGCTGAATAATTTTCACAAAACCTCATTATTAGCCAATGCTTGATAAATCTGTATTCCTCTGAGTATTATATTTAAGCTATACGATGTGGATTAGAATGAACGTGGCTGTTCAGTTCTATTCCGAATGCGCACCCTTTCCGGGAGCCATAAACATCTGGGCTTATACCTATTAACACCAGAGGGATAACACTGTTAAACGCGAGTGTTGTCATGACTTAATTACTAACCTTATAGAGCTCCAGAAACTTTCATCAAGAAGTCCAAGGCTCAACAAAAGACCAACGAAGAACGTGCCGCCGCCAAGGCTGCTCGTAAGGCTGTATGTATTTTTACAACTACAACACTATTATTTTCACTGGCAATTTCCACTTTATATTTTTGAAGATGCATAACAACCACGAATTTGGCTAGCTTCGGCGATGCTGTCATTCAATTAACCATCTTTCGGGACTGAGAAAATACATGACCCAAATCGCCAGTGAAAAATTATTTAAGGAGTATAATACTAACTATATTAGGCTAACAAGGAAAAGAGAAAGGTTATCTTTGACAGAGCTGCCGCTTACCAAAAGGAATACACCGAAGCTGAACGTGCTGTAATTGCTTCCAAGAGAGAAGCTAAGGCTTCTGGTTCCTACTACGTTGACGCTCAACCAAAGTTGGTCTTCATTGTTAGAATCAAGGGTATCAACAAGATCCCACCAAAGCCAAGAAAGGTTTTGCAATTGTTGAGATTGACTCAAATCAACGCCGGTGTCTTCGTCAGATTGACCAAGGCTACCTCTGAATTGATCAAGTTGGCTGAACCATACATTGCTTACGGTTACCCATCTTTGTCTACCATCAGACAATTGCTTTACAAGAGAGGTTACGGTAAGGTCAACAAGCAAAGAATTGCTTTGTCTGACAATGCTATCATTGAAGCCGCTTTGGGTAAGTTCAACATCTTGTCTATTGAAGACTTGATCCACGAAATTTACACTGTCGGTCCAAACTTCAAGCAAGTTAACAACTTCTTGTGGCCATTCAAGTTGTCCAACCCTAACGGTGGTTTCAGAACTAGAAAGTTCGAACACTTCATCCAAGGTGGTGACACTGGTAACAGAGAACAATTCATCAACGCTTTGGTCAAGCAAATGAACTAAGTGTGATGTTCTTTTTTTACTTCTTTTCTTTTGAAGGGTACGTATTATAATATATATAATATAATCATCACTTCATATACCTTTTTGTATAATAAATTTCACCGGTTACATAAAGTTATGATTCGTAGAAAATTGCCCTAACTAAAGAAATCTGCAACAGAGTAAACTGCATAGTCCAACCATTCAATTTCTTTCCACCACTCGACAGAAAGTTTTTGTCCATAATCATCATAGACATATGCATATCTTTTTGTAGGCGTAAACCATATCGCGAACAAGACTGTAACTCGAAGAAGATTTAATAGAATATAACATGCAAGTACAAGCGCCAATACATCTAGGAATAAAGTGCGCTTGGTTCTCTGTTTGTACTTGAAGAAGGAGTAGTACTGCCTTAAGAATGGGAGCTTAGCAATAAACTCACTTCTTTTGGAATCCGAGGTTGTCGGCAATCGCTGTTTTAATTGGGAAATGAGGGTATCTTGCTTAGCTAAACCGTCCATTAGTTGTTTTAGCACCGGTTCATTGCGCTCATTCTCCGCCTCCAATAAAGCTGACTGGTGCCTGTAATCCTTAGCAACACGCTCTAGGGTGGTTATTCGTTGATCTTTCTCCTGTATCCGTCTGTGTAGCTCACTTGTACCCAAAGTGGTTTCTCGAGATGTTCGTACCCAAAGTTGACTCTCAAGGTTTTTAATATGCAAATTAAGTGAATGTATTTCTTGTTCAAGCTTTGAAACCTTTCTTTCTTCCAGAATCGCTGAATATCTGAGAGGTGTATGCGGGGGAGTCAAAGTAATTGTAGCATTTGGCCGAAGATTGAACAGCTTAAGATCAATTTTATCATTAATTGCACTCCTTGGCTGTCTCGAATTCAATCCAGAAGAATGTATTTCTTTCAAGATTTGTTCACGCTTTCGTTCATTTTCAAACACCTTTGGTGTGAACTGGCCAGCCAATTTCCTCTGTAGTTCAGCCATAGTGATATCAAATCTCTCCTGGAGTAAATTGTCAAAGCTATTATAGTTTACTAGTCGCAATACAAACTCCTTTGCTTCTGTCTTGCGTAGTTTCATTGAAGGATTCTTCACTATCATTTGTTCAAGAATCTTTAGCTCTTTTCCCAACAAAAAAGACTTCACTCCTAAGACATTTTCTATTTCTGATAAAAGTTGAAGAATTTCGGTCACATATATATGTGAAGTCCCGTTGATCTTAGTCCAACATCTGTCAATCAACGTATCCACCAGTGACATTGTTGTGAGCTAAAAGGTAAACACAATTTTCCAGTGAGTTGCAAAACGCGCCTGTCTATTTTTTTCTAAATCTACGTATCCGCCGATGAGAAGATCTCAGTATTCGAGTTACCAGAATTATTAATAATTTAAAGACTGAAGCATATCTAATATAGCAGCTTCTATATAATACAGCTATCTATTAATAGGCCCTTCTTCGGCCTTTAAGGCAACTACCGGCTCGGGATAGACTCCATTTTCTTCTGTCTTTATCGCAGCAACTGGTTTCTCTAGCTCTCCTAAAACCAGTATAGACGTGTCATTGGTGACTCCATCAGGGATGATGTTTTCAAGAAGTTTCACTTCACGATCAAGCTCGTATAATGCTTTCATAAACCCATTTGTAGTGTCCGCTTCATTTGGGACAGGGTTCTTGGACTCGTATTCCCTAATGAGTTCACAAATCACTGGGATCAAGTCATCTACCAACACCCCACTTCCATAGATTTTGCGTAGAACAAACTGGAGAGCATCAACCTTTAGCTCCCGTGACTCAGTGCCATTTCGAATCTCTTCAATTCGTTCCGAGTACGCCAACTTTGCCTGATTGGTCAACTCCCAAAGCTCCTCCAACACATAAATTTCATTCCTGGGAATGGCCCGAAGCTTCTTGCCTTCTATCCTGAAAACTTCAAGTTCGTTAATTGTAAAACGGGTCTTCAAGAATGCATCGCTTCCTGATTCAACCATCTTACAAATTGGACAAGTGTAATTATCCAGCTCCACATAATCGGGAGTCACCTCCTCAATACATTGGATATGGTACCACTCGTTACACTGGTCACATTCAATCATTGTTCCAAACTCCTGCTCCCGACATACACAGTAATACTTTGGGTCCACCAGCTCAGTAAAGTTAGAGGCGTATGACGTTGATAACATGTATGAGTCTGCCTTAGAAAAGCTGAATTCACTCTTGTACAAAACTTCATATAGTTTTTCCACAAGCTGATTGTGAACACTTGCCTTGGGGTTGGCTTGATTCACTTTTCCCTTAGCCAAGGTCGTGACCACCTTGTACTCCTTCAACTTGTCCCATACAAGGGAAATCCACTTATTAGTTGCAGAAAGCTCATCCAGTAGCAGACCAAGGTTAAACTTTAATCCTGATTCATTTATCATGTTCTGTAATTGTTTGATATCAGCATATGTTGCTTTAGATTCAGGTTTCATAAAATTCACAAACTGCTGGATAGTATTAAAATTAGCATGCACGTTAGAAAGTTCCTCGTAAACTTCAATTCTGATGAACAATTTACCACGTTTGAACCTTGTAATAACCTCATTCAATTTTATAAGGTCAAGGTTTTCCATGTACTCAACATTAAGGATATTAGAAATTTCTTGGTTGAAAGCCTCACTCTCATGAATTATACTTTCCACTGACTGAATCATAGGCAAATCAGTCAGCGATAATATCTGTAATCCTTTTTCAAAGAAGTTACGCAAGTCATCAATAGAGAATATTTCTTTCTTGTCGCCATAAGGATCGGCACCTTTCTCAATAAGCTTATAGGTATCTATCCATTTCATTTTGTCTCTTATTCTTGTCATAAAGCTCAAAGAGGGAATATGGAGTCCGAAACTCTCTCCAAGATTGATCAAATCATTAAAGTCCTGAATGGGCCTGTTTTTCTTCGACAATAAGGCTCTGGTAGCCTTATCAAAGTTTTCAATTTCATTCTTAAACTCTAGTATCTGATCAATTTCAGTACAAGAAAAGTTTAACGTCGGAATTCTATCAACAAGTTTGGCCAAATCTGACAATCCATTCGATTTCAGCAATTCATTGCCACTTCTGATACGCTGCTGATGCTTGATTGAGATTAACTTTTGACACTCTTCAATAAATTGGTTAGAATCAGAAAGAAACAGTTTCAAATTATCAAGGTAGAACTTGAAGGTTTTCATTCTTTCTAACTTTGTGACCTTGTTAGCATTATCAAACAAGAAACTCGAGGATGAAATTGCTGAATATATTCTTTCACCTTCATTCAAGAGTGTCTTGTAAGTTTTCAATGATACTTCGTTATTGAACGTAAGTGATTCATAGTTGGTGATCCACTGTTCAAAATCAATTGAATAATTGCTCAATATTCTTCCAAAATTCTTTAACTTTTCATCTGAATAAGCCAAATGCAACTCAAAATAATACTCTTTGGAAAGGGTCTTTTCCTTTTGGTATTCCAAAAAGCTTTCCATCGAAACAACAAAACTTTGTCTTGACCTATTGTTTATGACAACCTTGGAAGGAAAGCAATTGATTAATTCATCGTCAGAAATCAAGTCTGAATCACTGAGTGCCTTCTCTTCTATTATTACCTCCTTCGGTTTAAACTTTCTAACCTGACTTCTCAACTCCAATTCCTTCTTACATAATATCTCATAAAGGTTGGAAATTTCGGCGTAAACATCAGATTTGAATCCAATACTCTTCCCGGAGTCATACAACTGAATAAGATTAACAAGCAATTTGAATGTCAGGAAATTGGGCAATATTCCCTGCTTGGCTAGCCACTTTTCTCCTTCAAGTGCATAACCCAACCAGTCCTTTGTAGCAAAATTCACTTCTTCACTCATATTGAAACCAAATGAAATAGTGCATGAGTATGTTTTGGGCTGCTTCACAATGAACTCACCAGGTTTTTGGAGCGCAGTCGTAAATTTTATTCCCCTTTCGGTAAGTAACTGAGGAGTGATAAGGAATTCCTGATTGTACCTTATATTGTCTCGTTGCAGGTTCCTTTTCTCTATCAATGATTGGTACAAATCATGTTTGTGTTTTAATCTAATTTCTCTTGGGTTGTTTATGACACTTTCCATGGAATACAATAATGTATCCTGTGCTATTTCATCGTGTTCTAGATATTTCACAATTCCATCAGTTTTCCACTCCTGGTTGTTGATATTAATTCTCTTGTGTTCCTGCTCATTTACTTCCTTAAGCAAAGATTCGAACTTACGGGTTTCCAGTTCTGGAATAAAGTACCACTTCTTACATGCTCCAAAAAATTGGTAATTAATCAACTGGGTGAAATGATCTTCACATCTCCAATTTGAAGCACTGAGACTCATTCCAATACTTAATCTAGAGCTTACTAACTCCTGATTATTAATATCACCTTCCAAAAATGCCCCAAATAATGAATTAGGTAGTATAGGTATGTTATGTAAATTCCAGGGACTTAAAGCAGACTCTAAGGTATCTTTAATATAACCAGGTGAGTTGAAAAATGAAGCCTCAGACTGATTAGCCAATGCAATGGAATTTGATAGTACTCCGGGTACTTTGTTATTATTGCAGTTCATAATTCTACTGCTGGATGCATTGGTAGTTAAGTTACTCATATTATGTTTGAAGTTGACAAAATCGTCACCAACCTTCATAAAACCAGAACCATTGATAAAGCTAGGAATATTTTCTCCCGATTCTAACTCAAATCCATCGCGTAATATAGACCGAGTCCCTTGATTTGAGACTAATTTCCAAAAGAGATCTTCGTATTTCTCATAAGCTATGAAATTTCTCTCCGGGACAGGTAGGTTTGGCTCGTTTAAATGAAAAAAGTTGGGGATATTGCCTGGTATTTTGTTGAATGCGGAGGTATTATTTTGTACAATATACTCTTGAAACTTCAAATCTTTTTCCATAAATTGCCTCAATGAGTAGACAGAAGCACTTCGTGGGGTTGTCTTGGAACTGCTATCATCCTGATATTCTTGATGTGCCATTATCGAATTTATCGCGTGTTTAAGCTGGTTAATGGGCTTTAGCGAGGAAAATACGGTATCTAATACCTTCTTGCGCTTCTCCTCCTCTTCGTTTTCATCAGCTTTTATCACTGACGTATTTGGCTGTTTAATGTCAACTAAATGAAGCGAGTTTACCAAAAAACCCTTTGATGTCTTAACTTTTATCGTTCTTTTGAATTCCTTTGATGACCCAAGTACTAACGATGGCATCAATTTCTGCTTTTTGTTGGATTCCAGTTCCAACTCTAGTGACCTTTTACCATGTTCATTGAGATCATTACTTGAAGAAATGCTAGCTTGGGGAGTAGGCTGTACCCCAGCTAACGAAGCGAGCTCACTCTGCTCCATACGTTGTTCCAATGGATAGATTATCTTTTGATATGAAGTTCTAAGAGAGCTGCTTAAACTTGTCATTATCTTTCCCTTATATCCAAGTTCTCTTCCTATTTGGGCCCATAATTTTCTGTTGATGACTTCTAGATAACCTCCTCGTATTATGACAGAACGAAAAAGCCGATAGAGATCTATTGGTCTCTTGTCTATCATAGGTAACTTAATAAGAAAGTTTGGTACCGATTGTTTCTTTTTCTTCGGTATTTGAGGTTGCGGTGGTTCCAGATTAGAATTGGACAGTGGCTCGGGGTTTGATGATTCTGCCAGAGAAATCGTTGTGGATGTTTGTGGAGGAATCAGAGGCGTTGGTTCTTCACATTCATGATATCGGGCCAATTCATTATGGAAGCGAAGGCGATTTTCCAACTCATTTTGTGAAGGGTTGTAAAGGAGCCTACTGGATTGAAACCAGAACAAATCGGAGCTGATCTGAATATTATTGCGAAGAAGTCCATCATCGTAGTCTGGAAGTCTGAATTTGTAAGCACCTGTTGCGGTAGCTTCCACGTGGTGATTTTCAAAGAAGCTTATTGGGTCCTTTAGCTCAGTCTGGGTGATTGAAAATTCAGGCACTGCTGTGTTCTCCGTTTGAATATCTGTTATGTGAATTTTATTTGGAAGATGGTAGTAGTCAAGTGGAAAGTTGGTCTTTGTCTTCAGCTGGGGGTAGTAGAAAGGTGAGTAGTTTATATTTGTAACCTGACCATTGAATGAAACCGGCAGATTCTCTATAGTGAACTGATATGTACGTAAGTCCGGAAGCAGAGACAGATTGAAAAACCGTGTTGTTTGAGGAAAGTCTGACGGTTGCGACGTCTTGGCCATCTCATTTGTCTCTTCAGTTGCTAAAGACATTGGAGAGGGTGTGAAAATGAGAAATGGTATCTGAAAAGTATTTCAGGCGGGAACAACTTTTGAGAAAAGTGCGAGAGAAAGAAACAAAATAGTATTACGATTCTCTACAAAATTTGTGGTGTAGTGGTTAAAACATTTTGTGTCAACGCAAAAATGGAATTGATATAAGACCAACATAAGTTAATAACTATATAGATACTTACATCAAAGCAGCAACGGCGGCAACAATACCGGCAGCGACACCAGCAACGTTTTGAACAGCAGCGTTTTCAAAGCTGGAAACGGAGTGGGTTGGCTTAATAGTTGGCTTAAGGGTTGGCTTAGCAGTTTCACAAGGGCCTTCACATGGAAGAGTAGAGGTGATAGTTAAGTGTTCGGTAATAACTGTTGGAACAACGCATGGTTCAGTAACAATGACGGTGGTTGGTTCAGTAACAGTGATCAACTTTTCGTTACAGACATCTGCAACACAGGTAGTGATGGTAACGGTGGTTGATTCTGGACAGTAAGTGGTGTAACCAGTGACAGTAATGTCAGTAGTGACAGTGACGTTCTGAACAATCGAGCTGGTTTCCGTGGTGGTGGAGTTGGTAACAGCAGCAGAAGCAACGGCGGCAGCGGACAAGGCGACAATGGCAGAAGAGAATTGCATAACGAAAGTATTTAGTTAGATGTAGAAAGAAAGAAAGATGAAGAAGCACAACGTCACCCTCTTTATATATTCCTTTCCCAACGATCATGCTTTTCCGTATCCCCTCATAGATGGAACGCGTTTTAGCACGCCCAGAACCTTCCGATCTACATTATTGTAACATCAGCTCAGTAGTTGCAACAAGAGGAAATAAAAAAAAAATGTTGCAAAGCTGTGATTGACGCACTCGCTGTTTGTATTAGGAAAGTGCGTTTCCGAAAAGGTTAAGAGCCGACATTCCGCGACTGCAACCGATAGTGGCCACTCCAGTATCTCAGCCGATCTCACCTTGCTAAAAGCAAGATTAGCCTATTTTAGTGGCAGATGGCCTAATAAAGTTTTATCATTTCGTGTGGGTGTCATAAAATACGTGTGTGTGAACCTTATTAGGCTACTGGTTCGCGCCATTCCTTATGAAATCAACACTGAGGGGCGGTTTCTATGTATTCTTGGCGATTACTATCCCAGAAGTCGCTTCATTATCAATCTCATAGATGCATTCAACAACAATACATATAGCTAAACAAACGTACGTGACGGTGGTACCGTATTGTTAGAGACAAAAAAAACTTTAAATAAAAACACTTTCGCTAGGTTTCCACCCCTCCGTAGGCACCTTTTTGGCTATTCATCGTATACTTCCCACCTCAGGGGCTCAGATTTCCAGAATCACCTAATCAATAGCCAATAATAGAAACAACAAAAATAATAATAAAAAAAAGAGGAAATAATGTGCCTTATGACCTTGCCTTGACCTTGCCTTTCTCGCCTATTACTCTTCTTGGTATCCATCCAAGTCAGAAAAATCTAACTCGGCAAAATCCACTGGCTGTTTACCGAATGTATTCTCACCTGAGTATAACACGTACAAGAATCCGTCTTCATCTTTATGTTCCTCGTATACCGTGCTGATCAAACCTGCTGTGGGGGGTAAAATATCATTCACAAAAATGAAGATGGCTTTTTCGCTTGGCAACTTGATTCTCTTTCTAATAACATAGACAAATTGCCCCACGGTTAAGTCAACTGGAACCAAGTATTTACGTTTGTCGATTTGGGGAATATCGGAATTCTCAACCTTCTCGCATATGACGGGTACACGGTCATTAAATCTTTGAAGGATTCTTGAAGCTTCTGCCTTTCTTTGTTCTGTTATTGTTAGTACCCTGAAGAGAGATGACTATCATTTACGCATTCCTTAAATACATACCCAACGAATAATCGTCTTTAAACTGTGATCTCATCTGGGGGTTGTTAGTACATATAGTGTGGCGGGTAATGAGGGACTGGGATAACACCTTTGGCTGAAACAAGCAGTAGCCAATTATAGAAAGTCCCACTAACACTACTTACTGTTATCCTGATATGTTTGTGTAACTAGTTTCTTGGTTTCCCTTAGTTGTTAATAAAAGTAAAGGGAATTGCCCCTGACTGTTATCTAATCGAGGGCTGATAGTTTCCTGGTCGTGTGCAGGTATAAAAAAATCATGACCCACAGTGGCGAACTGCATTGCATGTTTACTCTAATCGCTGGACAGATCCACAAATGTCTCATGAATACTGTCTTCTTGATTGAGTATTTATACTTCAATTCAAATTGGTACAATGCTAACTTATTTGGAGCCTAGAACCGTTCGGTTTCATGGTTAACACGCCATTATCGCTTTGGTATTGCATATAAATCTGGCACACGCGCCTGTGCGCGTCCGTTCGACTTTGAACAAATCTAACCACCACGCCGTCCTTAAAAAGACATCAAGAAATATCCTTAAAAATCAATAACAATGCTTAGATCTATTCGTGCACTTTCGTCTTCGGCTCCAAGACTCTCGTTTGCTAGAGTTCAACTTTTAGGAACTGTTGGCTCTGTCAATTTCAGGGAGACTAAAGACGGCGTCAAATTTATCAACTACTCCTTAGCTGTCAACAAGTACGCTCCACAAGAAGAAGATGGTAAAACTACTGATTGGTACAACATCTCAGTGTTTAATGAACCACAAGTGGTTGCCTTTGAAAAATTCTTGAAACCTGGTGTTCAATTGCACGTTGAAGCAGACGCCAGACAACGTGTGGTTGTTGACGAGGCAAGTGAACAAAAATACACTTTGACCAGCCTCAAGCAAAGAAGTTTTGATGTTGTCAGATACGCTAAGAAGACTGAAGAAGAAGTCGAAGAATAAGTATTATGCTCATAATGTTTACCATGTATTAATATATTTAGTAATGTAACTTGTCAGCCTTTGCTAATTCGTAGGCGTAACCAATTGTTAACTTGATATGTTCTTTGATGTGGTCGAAATCTAATCTATCAATTGTATCTTGAACTGAGTGTATGTTTCTTGAAGTGTACTTCATCTCACTTTCAATCAAAAACGACGAAGGATATCCGTTCTCCAATGCAGATGCATGGTCAGAACAAGCATATCCACACTTTGTTTCATGGTAAGGGATTTTGTTGTAGTTAGCAATGATAACCTTTAAAAAGTCATTAAGATTCTGGTTTGTGTTGTCAGAAACCAAACCAAAGTGAGGCTCAATTCCAGACTTGAGAGTCAATTCAGTAGAACCAGTCATATCCTGTTGAAGCATGGCAACAACTGTTTCATTTGCTGCTGCATATTTGGCAAAAAGATCGCTACTTCCCAATAATCCACCTTCTTCTGCAGAGTAATAATGGAACTCAAGTGTGTTGTGTGGCTTAAAATCACCAGCAGCGTACGCCTCGATAATAATTCTCAACGCTTCCAAAGTAGTCACAGTTCCAGATCCATCATCGTCAGCACCTGGAGACTTCATTAAGTTGGGGAATAATAAGTTGATTGAGTCCTGGTGAGCTCCAACTACGACTTTGTCGGCTGTAACCCCAGGGATCGAAACAATAATAGAGTACTGGTCCCATTCCTTGTGGTCAACCTTCGTGATAATAACACTATCCTTGACTGGAGCAATGATTTTAGAGATAGTGTCATGCAACCAATTAGCACTTTCAAACCCGGATTCCGACTTGTAGTAACGAGTGTAAAAGGAGGTAAACTTGGCCAAGTTATTATATACCAAGTCAATATCAATCTGGTCAATCAATTTACCAACCTCTTTAGCGTAATGAACCTTATCAGGATAATTGTACTCGGGAATTTCAACATTAAGGCTAACTTGAGGGTATCCCATTAATTTCATAAAAAGGTTTTCGTACCAAGGAGTTTTCTTAATAGCTGCAGCTTCTTCTATACTGATACGACCAGTAACATCAATGAAGTTTCTTTCTTGCGCCTTTAATTTCAATTTTTCTTCCTCGGTGACAACCATATACTCATCCGGGCTCAACTTGATCAAGCGCTTCTCCACTAATTCAACATTGTTGGCCGAAGAAGAAGATTTCCAGTCGAGATTCTGGTATCTTGAAAAATCCAAAGTCCATTGAAGAGGAAAGGCACTCGATGCTACGAGTAAATAAGCAATAGGAAGTAGCTTCATTGTTGTTTGAGGAAAAGAAGCTTGTCTGTAATGAGATAAGGAGGGAAAACCGAATTTGCCCCAAGTATTGTGCCGTTCGTACTATGTACAGGAATGACTTCTCTGTACGGCCCTCTTTTTTCCCCGTATGTCACTAAATTCGTAGCTGGCCTCGATTAAGCTAGGCTGAAGCCTCTTCTGGGAATATCTCTCTGTATTTTTCTTTGTGATGGTATTCTTCAAATTGGGAAGTGTCGCTAATGGATGATTGAACTTACTAGAAGATACTTTCTATAATCTTGGTTTGACCTCTTTCCATAAAATAAAACAGCTCAATTATCAATTGTATTGCAAATCTCTGCATTCTAGTCGCGTTCCCTGGTTGTGTTTTTCTCTCTTTCGTTTCTCACTTTCCCAACTTTCAAGTTTGCAGTAATCCAGCACTAAACATTATTTGGTCGTGTACAGTTCAGAATCAAACTTTTCCTAATATAAACAACGAGAAGACTTTTGCTCACCAACATCCAAGGGCATGACAATTGCTGCGTTGAATAGTATAGCAGGAATCAGGAGTGGTGACACAAGTGGAGGATATGCTCCTGTTTCAGGGGCCAAGTTTATCTCACCAACGATCAAACTCAAAGATCCAAACTTAGATTCTCTTCAATTCCAACAGGACAAGAACCCGTCCAAGGATGCTACCTCATCAGCAAACAGGAGATTTTTCCATCCAGTGAGTCTTGAAGCCAAGGACGTCAATTACAAAATCAGTGTTCAGAACTTTTCCAACCTTCCCCCTCTTCAGTTGGGCAGTAAGTACATCACAGACTTAAACAAAATTGATTCGATGGCACCATCCGATTTATACGGCACAAACACTCAAGATAAATCCACATCGGGTTTAGACAACTATTACTTTGATTATGAATCTGGCTTGGGCGATTTCTCCCGTTTTGAAAAAGTACAACAATTGAATCTACCAGACAAGTTTTTCGATGAGTACAACTCAACGGAATGCATAACCAAGATCGGTTTGTTTCCAGAAATTGACAGATCGTGGATTGCTATTGACAACAAGTTAATCTTATGGAACTATAAGATCCCACAATCCTCGTTTAACCAAACATCTCAGTTCTTGACCATAGATCAAGTTAAACATACCATTTTAACAGTTAAATTGGTGAAGCCTAAACCAGGTGTGTTTGTTAAAGAAGTAAATCATTTGTTGTTGATTGCAACCACGACTGATATTCATATCTTTATCATAAAGTATGATCCTTCTTTTAACAATTTGGAAATTTTCAATCCTGATTTATCCATCTCAGTTCAGGGTTTGATTGTTAACAAATTTACCGTAAACCCAAAAACCAATGACATTTACTTTAGTGGTGAAGGTGATGGTATGAACATCTGGAGATTGGATTACTCTAATAAGTCATCTTTTATTAAGAATAAGTGTGATAAAATCTGCCTCACAAAGAGCGGTCTCTCCAGTGTCATTCCAAACAAGTTACCTGGTCTTGACTTATTCAACTATTCTGACAATAATTCTGCTAGAGCAAATACCTCATTAGCAAATATTCCTGAGACAATTGTCGAGTTGGAAATCGATTCCGAAAGAGACATACTCTATTCCTTATCTAACAAGTCTGTCATTAGGGTTTATAAGCTCCAAGAAAAACAAGACCAACTTACTGAGGCTAGCAGATTACTTCCAACTCAAATTTACAGAAGTGCATCTGCTCTCTTTGTTGACATTGCCAATTTCAAGGTATTTGAAAAGTTCAAAATTATTTCTATTCAGCATATTTCACCTCAGGAATCATCAGAAGTTCAATTAATTGCTATTACATCTAATGGGTGTCGTATTTTGTTGAAATTAGGATCTACCAATACGTTTGGCTCCTTGCTTTTCAACAATTCTAACTTATCATCGTCGTTAAGATTGAATTTTACAGGCATCAAGTTTCCTCCTTCGCGTGAAGTTCCAACTGTGAACTCTGAGTTGGATTCCTTCACTAAGGGTAAGCAATACTTGGCACAATTGATTGACAACCAACAAAAATCACAATTATTAAAGAATACCAAGATTGCCAAAATCATTAGTCCTGGGGTCTTCTTGTGTGTGAAAAAGACCAAGAAGTCAGACAAACTTTTCATCGCTACTGCCAACTATGGGTATCTTAAGAAAAACAACAAACTTGTTGAGGATGCTGAATTCATAAAATACGGTGCTAACGATGACGTATCATTCACATACATTCATGATATCGTACAATTAACACCATCCATGAATGCAAGTAACACACCCAATGGCTATGCTAATATTTTAGCCAGCCAGTACACCAAGGAGCCATTAAAGTTTGCTATTTTAACAAACTTTGGAATTATAATATACCAGTTTAAGCCATCTGATCAAGTGTTAAAGTCATTGAAAGAGGAAATAATTGAAAACTTTATTGAAGAAAACGGCTTTGAAGAAACTTGTTCCACCTTATTGTACCTAGCATGTTCTTATGGCCACCACAACTCTAACGATTTATTCAGGAGAAAAGCTCAGATATTATTCTCTACCTGTGGAAATAATGCCAGATTGGTGGACAACTCTCAATTACAAAACCCTACTCATCAACAACAATTAGCAAGTATTGGTTCTTCTAACGAATCACATCCAACAGTTGACCAAGTTGTTTTGAGTGATAGATTTTACGGCACCTGTCTTCTTGTTTCAAGACTCTTTAGAGAACATTGGAGTAAGAAAGTCTTTGTTCCATTGCCACATATTAAATCCAATGCTTCAGGTGACGTGGAAGTGGCTTCACTCAGAGATGATAACTTGTTGATTCAAAGTTTAAACATTGACAAGAAGCAGGTTGAGTTTTTTATTGGTTCTATTATTGTATTGATTGATTTCTTTGTTGATAATGGAAACAGTATTCCAGGATTAAGTGCGCCAAATTATAGCTCTGATCCTAGTCAATTTGAAAGCGAGGTTTGTTTGAGAGCTGAACATATTGCATTTACCTCAATCATCAAATCTTTGAATTCGATGAAGGAAGCACTCTCATTCTTAATGGTCTTGATAGAAGAAATTCAAGTCAACCAAACCAACTTCAATGATATTTTCAAGTTCTTGTCTTTAACCAATCAGGTTAACTTATTAAGTTTATCTTTTAAGGATTTGCTCCTTCCTACTAGAGAGGTCAAAAACTTAATTAAGGATTTGTTATCTTCAATCATTAACAAAAATATATTAAAGGGAGGTTCGATTGACTTGATTGCCTCTTCATTGCAAAGTCGTTGCGGCTCTTTTTGCTCCACTGACGATGTGTTCATCTTCAAGGCGATTGAAAACTTAACGAGAGCTAAGAATATTGGCTCTAGAGATAATGAATTGAAAAACAAGTGTTTGAAGAACGCCGTACTGTTATTTGAACAAGCATATGAGTCGCTTACTCTTGAAAATATTGAGAACTCAATCAACATCATGTTGGGTTTGGAATACTACGCTGGCGCGGTTGACTTGTTGTTGAAGTTAGCAGCCAAGGTAGGAAACAAACCAAAAATTACCAGTCAGTTTGAATTTAACAACACCAGTGTATTCCAGAAGCAGGCCGAAGATAACCAAAAGAAGTTGCAATTGTACGACTTGATCTTCAAGATTTTGGCTAAGGTTGACGAGAGGGCATTGAAAATCACTGAGACTAATAATCACCTCTTGATCAATGATTTTATTGAGATCAGAGATTCTGCCTATGAAACTTGCTTTGCGTCTCATGATAAAGGATTTCACTACGAATTCTATTCTTGGTTCATTAAGCATGGGGTGAGCGACCGTTTGTTGGAATTAAATACACCTTTTATTCTTCCATTCTTGGAAGAGAAATCAGTGGATGACTTGGCATTAAGTAACTTGTTATGGTTATACCATGCTAAGCGTGAGAACTACTTTGAGGCAGCTGGTTTGTTGTACTCTTTGGCAATTTCTGAATTCAAGTTAGACTTGAGTCAAAGAATTGAATATTTATCCAGAGGGAATGGGTTCTGCAACTGTGTATGTCCACCTAATTTGAGACAAAAGATGATTCAGTTGTCCTCGGTTATCCAGGAATTGTTTGATGTTGCTAACGTTCAGTTGGACATTTTGTCTACCATTAGAACTGACTCAAGATTGAGCAAGGAGAATAAGGAATTGGCCGTGGAAGCATTGAATTTCAAGGTGTTAACTATCAGTGAACTCTTCAATACCTATACTGACCCATTGGGATACTACGACTTGTGTTTGTTAGTGTTTAAAATCTCCGACTATAAGAACACTGATGATATCTTGAAGAGATGGGAATTGTTCTTTGAAAAGATTTTCCATGAATATTTTGTTGGAAAAAAGGCCGATCCATTCTACGCTCTCGTAAACCGTGAACTCAGCTCAGTAGGGCCCAAGTTATCATCAAATGATTTGGTATTTCCAATTGATGAATTAGTTAAATTGGTTGGAAAATACATTCATGAAGCTATAGAGGAAAATTCAGTAACACAAACACCACCCAAAGGAATGATTGTTGATATGTTTATTAAGTCGGGAGTGAGCTACGATAGGTTGTACTACGTTATGAAGTCGTTGATAGAACACAATACTTTTGAGACGTACTCCGGGTTTACCAACGATTTGAAGAGGAACGAGATGTCTTACTTGATCAAGAATTGGTACGAGTCTGATAAAAAGTTGCGTGAATTGATTCCAGCTGACAAGATTCGTCACCTTGATGAGTATAGCGTGGAGACCGACCCTGTTAATGAGTTTATCAAAAGTAGTGGGAAGTTGATATAAGTAAATACACACAACATATATTAGGAAATAGAGAGAATGCATACTTATGCTCGTTAATTTAATTCGTAGAAGGAGTTCTTTTGAGCGTCAAATGTATCGTACGACGGTCTCAAGATGTTTCCAGATGGAGTTGGATATGCCAGATGGGCTGTTCCCAAGAACAGAGTGATTCCATCATAAATTAACCGAACAGCATTTGACTCGGCACCTCCTGGTAAAATCACATCTGCAAACTCCTTGGTTGGGAAAATGAAGTTACTCATTTCGGTCCGAGATACCTGCAAGTATGCATTGATAACTTCGTCCAAATTGGCTACATTTGCAGCCAAAACATCACGTCTAATCCAGCGGATTAAACGGTCATCTGGATCACTATCTATGAATACTTTGAGCTGTGCCATATCGCGAAGTTGTTTATCGTAGAGGGCATAAAGACCATGAACAATGTAAATCTTCTTGGAGTCTGTGGAAATTTTTGAAGAAAGAAAGTTTCTCAAGGATTCAAACTGGAACCGGGACGGTTTCAAAGGAGTATGGATCTTTTCCTTATTTACGACAATGGCACTCGTTGAACCAGAGGAGTACTTGGCGAGTTCGAATGGTTGGTCTTCAAACAGTTTGAGGTCGACCAATTCAATTTCAAGCAGGGTGGCCAGAGCGATCTCGTCCCGCAACATCTCAGCTGTAGTTTTCTTCCCAGCAGCGTGGCCCCCGCCTATAAGTATGATTATTGATCTGTTCTCCATATGGATTAACGTGGTGAAAAGAGTGAGTGCGATGAGATGCGTTTTTGGTTAGGAAAATTGAAGTCTAGAGCGAAAAGCACCTTTTCTCCAGATATGGACGAATTTGATAGAGAACAAGACAACGAACTTGAGTTCAGTCATCAGAGCACCAAAGGTGTCAAAGTTCATGCTACTTTTGAGAGCATGAAGCTTAAACCAGATCTACTTAAAGGTATCTACGGGTATGGGTTTGAGGCACCCTCTGCGATCCAGTCGCGAGCCATTATGCAAATCATCAGTGGTAGAGATACGATTGCCCAGGCACAGTCTGGTACAGGAAAGACAGCTACATTCTCCATTGGGATGCTTCAAGTGATTGACACGAAATCTAAGGATTGCCAGGCTTTAATCTTGTCACCCACACGAGAATTGGCGGTTCAAATCCTGAACGTTGTAAAGCACTTGGGCGATTACATGAATATACATGCCCACGCATGTATTGGGGGCACACATGTTGGAGATGATACCAAGAAACTTCAGCAGGGTCAGCAGATTGTTAGTGGAACACCAGGGCGTGTAGTGGATATGATAAAAAGACGCTTGATTGCAACCCGGAATATCAAAATGTTAATCTTGGATGAGGCCGATGAGTTGTTGACCAAAGGTTTTAAGGAGCAGATCTACGAGGTATACAAGCACTTGCCACCTGCGGCTCAGGTTGTTGTGGTATCCGCTACTTTGACAAGAGAGGTGTTGGAGATGACTAACAAGTTTACCAATGACCCAGTCAAGATTTTGGTGAAACGTGATGAAATAACTTTGGAGGGCATCAAACAGTTTCATGTACAGTGTGAAAAGGAAGACTGGAAGTTTGATACGCTATGTGATCTCTATGACTCGCTTACCATTACCCAGGCGGTGATATTCTGCAATACGAAAGTTAAAGTCAATTGGTTAGCGGACCAGATGCGGAAACAGAACTTTACTGTAGCGGCAATGCACGGTGATATGAAACAAAACGAACGTGATTCGATTATGAGTGACTTCAGAACCGGTAATTCACGTGTTTTGATTTCGACCGATGTGTGGGCCCGTGGCATTGACGTGCAGCAGGTTTCATTGGTGATCAATTACGATTTACCACTAGACAAGGAAAACTATATTCATCGTATTGGTAGATCGGGACGTTTCGGTAGAAAAGGAACTGCCATCAACCTTATTACCAAAGACGATGTACCAGAATTACGTGATATCGAAAAGTATTACAGTACTCGGATCAAAGAAATGCCGATGAACATTAATGAGATCATGTAACAATAACAAACGAACCCGCGTTTTAAGCAATAATAATATGAAAAAAAATACACGACAGCGTCTATCATAAATTTTTGGTCGTGTCACATGGTCTCATCTCACTATCAAAATTTTTTTTAGGCGATCCGATTTCTCCCATCTCTCTATCTTCTTGTTTAGTACCCCATTTCTTCTTCATAATGGACCCACAGTACCTTTCCTCCTTGGAGGAAACATTGAGAAAGACTCAGGTTCCTGACTCTGCTGTTATTAAGCAAGCAGTGCAAGCCTTAAGCAAGGAACTCTACCCAAATCCTTTAGCATTGCCTTCTTTGTTCCACATCTTGCAGAACGCTCAGGACGATGACTTGAAGCAGTTAGCAGCTGTTGAAGCCAGAAAGTTGGTTTTGTCCAAGTGGGAAAACGTTGACGCTTCTTTGAAACCTTCGGTTAGAGAATCATTGTTAAACAACACCTTCCAACAATCTTCTAAGCGTATCAGACACTCTTCTGCTGCAGTCGTTGCTGCTATTGCGGAGATTGACTTGGAAAGTAACGAATGGTCTGAATTATTGCCAACCTTGATTGCTGCCATCCAAGACTCCAACACCCAAACCAAGGAAATGGCCGCATACACTTTGTGCAAGATCTTGGAAACTCAGATTCCATCCTTGATTCCTCATGTTAGCGACTTTTTGTCATTGTTTGCTGCTTTGTGTGCTGATCAATCTTCTGCTGAAGTTAGAGTTAGTGCTGTTTTGGCTTTGGACGTCTTGTCTCAATTTATTGAAGAAGAGGCAGAAATTAACATGCAATTGGCAAACAAGTTCAAAGACTCCATCCCTGCCATGGTTGAAGTTTTGAAGGAAGTTGTCTCTCAAAACGACACTGAAAAGGCTGTAAATGTCTTCAATGCCTTCAACACTTTGCTTTATTTGGACAACAAGTTGATCGGTGAACACTTGGTTAACTTGATCCAATTGATTGCTGAAATTGCCACAAACACCCAATTGGATGAAGAATACAGAGTTTTTGGATTACAGTTTTTGATTTCAAGTGTCAGAATGAAGAAGTCCAGAATCTCTCAAAACAAGTTGGGCCCACAGCTTACCTTAATTGGTGCGAAGGTTGCCTCTGAAGAAATTGACGTGGAAGATGAGTTGGAAAACGAAGATGAAGAAAATGAAAATGAAGAAAACGCTCCTCCATCTTTGGGTTTGAGACTTGTCGCCATGTTGTCCGCTGAGTTGCCTCCTTCTCAAGTCATTACTCCATTGTTCGAGCAATTGCCTGCTATGTTATCCTCTGCAAACCAATTCGAAAGAAGAGGTGGTTTGTTGAGTATTGGTGTTGCCTCCTCTGGTGCTCCAGACTTTGTCTCCGCTCAAATCCAAAAGATTATGCCAGGTATTGTCAATGGTTTGAAGGACCCTGAAACCATTGTCAGAGTTGCTGCCTTGAGAACCTTGTCGAACTTGTCTTTGCAATTGAGAGATGTTATCGCTGAATTCCACGAACAATTATTGCCATTGATCATCGACCTCGTTGACTCGGCTTCATCTGTCATGGCTTATAAGTATGCTTGTTTTGCTTTGGATGGTTTGATTGAATTCATGAGCCATGATGCGATCAGCAAGTACTTGGAACCTTTGATGAACAAGTTGTACCATATGTTGAAGCAAGCAAACTCTTCTTCTTTGAAGGGTGCCGTGGTTGCTGCTATTGGTTCTGCTGCCTTTGCTGCCGGTAGATCGTTTACTCCATACTTTAACGACTCTATCCAGATGTTGGAGCCTTTCATTACATCTACTGATGTTCAAGGTGCCACTGAAGATGACCTCGAATTGAGAGCCTTGTCTTTTGAAAACATCTCCACAATGGCCAGAGCTGTTGGATCTGAAGCCTTCTCTGCCTACGCCAAGCCATTAGTTGAAGCTTCTTATGCATCTTTATCTTCTGAACACTCCAGAATCAGAGAATCTGGTTTCTCCTTTATTACTAACATGGCGAAGGTCTACGGTGCTGAATTTGCTGGTTTCTTACCACAAGTTGTTCCAAAGATTCTTGAGTCCTTGGAACAAGAAGAATATACCATCAACCTCGATGATGAAGATGATGTCGGTGAGGAAGACTTGGACAACGCCTTCAACGTTCACACTGGTATCACAAACGAAAAAGAAATTGCCGTTGTTGCCTTGGGTGAATTAGCCAACGGTACTGGTAAGGATTTTGCTCCATACGTTGAAGCCTCTATTAAGGTTTTGGCCGAACAAATTGAAAACTCATTTGGTATCAGAGAAGCTGCAATGAATGCCTTGTTTACCATTACTAAGGCTATGTTTGTCGCTACTCATGGTAAGGACTTCAAGGCTCCAAAGGGCGTTCCACAGCAATCTTATGTTGACCCATCTGTTGCTCAATTAATCAAGCAAGTGAGAGAAATTGCTCTTCCTCTTTTGGAAGAAGAATTTGAAATGACTATGGTCACCACTATCTTGGATGGTCTTTCTGATGCTATTATTTCTTTTGGTACTGCTGCCCTTGTTGACGATGCCAACAGCACCGGAGCATTGGAGAAGTTATGCGTTGACTTGATGGTTATCTTGAAGAAGGAACATCCATGTCAAATTGAAGATGAAGAAGGTCCTGTTGATGATGACGATGTTTCTGAAACCGATGCCATGTTGTACGACTCCGTCATTGAAGTCTTGACCAACTTGTCCTTGGTTTTGGCTGCTGATTTCGTCAAGATCTTTGCCAGCTTCAAGGATGTCATTGTTTCCAGTATCTCCAGTAAATCTAAGACCATCAGAACCAGTGCAGTCGGTGCTCTCGCCGTCTTCGTTGGTGGTATGAAGGAAGCTAACCCTTACAGCGAGGAATTGTTGCAACTTTTTACTAACCTTGCTGCTAACGACAAGTCGTTGGATGTCAAGAGTAACGCTGCCTACGGTATTGGTTTAGTTATTGAGTACAGTGCTACTGATTTCAGCTCTACCTACCCTCACATTTTACAGTTGTTGTTCCAATTGTTGACCAAGACTGACGGTAAGGCCGACATCGATGACGAAGAAACCAAGGATGTTGTTAGAAGATCATACGCCAACGCCTGTGGTTGTGTTGCCAAGATGATCTTGAAGCATGAACAATCTGTGCCATTGGAACACGTTATTGCACCATTGTTGAGCCACTTGCCATTGAAATCCGATCTTGAAGAAAATGTTCCAATCTTCAAGGTGATTATCAAGTTGTACGAAAACGAAAACCAATTCATTACTGCTGAAACACAAAGAATTGTTGATATCTTTGCTCAGGTCTTTGTCGCCGATGCCGAAAGAGCTAAGTTGATTAAGGAATCTACGTTGGGTACCGCTGATTACCTCGAAACCATGAAGCAATTCCCAACTGACGAGCTTAGGGAACAAGTTATTGCCTTGTTGAAGTTCTTAGACCAAAAATACTCGGGTGTTGTTTCTGCTAACGAGGTCTTAAAACAAGTCATTGCCTAATTTATTTTATATCATGTGTATAATGAACTTTCATTTTATTAGTTTCAGATTTTGTACTTGCAGATTTGTTCCATCAGAAACCTTTGATCGCTGTATAAGGAAAAATTGGACTTCCGCATTGGGACTCTAAAGGGCATTACACTTTGTAATTGCCAGAAATGAGTTGGCTAGACACATTGTTGCAAAAATGAATATAAATTAGCCAGCATAGAATGCCTTTGTTGAAGATTCTAATTAATCATAAAGTATATACAAGTTATGGCAAGTGCTGTCGTCGGAATTTCATTCGCAACGGTGCTTTGTGTGATACTCTTAATTCCTCCTTACATTTGGCACTGCAAAAACAGAAATATTCCTGCCATATGTCTTATCACATGGTTTCTTTATACTAACATTACTGCCCTTATCAATGTCAATGTTTGGGGTGGAGATGACTTCTACGAGAAGTGGGATGGTAATGTCTACTGTGACATAACCGCAAGGTTGGGGAACGCCTTCCCAGTGGGACAAACATGTGCTATATCAGCATTGGCATTCAATCTCTTTATGGTCCTTAGGGCAAAAAATCCAACATTCGTCGAAAAGAGCTGGAAGAAAACAGCAATAGATTTGATCATTTGCTTGACTCTTCCTGTTTATATCATTGCAATTAGTGGTTCGGTTCAACTGTCTCGTTATGTCATCATCCGTTATTCGGGGTGTCAAGGACCAATTATTAGTTCTGGAAAATCATTGGCAATGTACTCGGTCTGGAACTTAATTTCAGCCATAGTTGCTTTGATTGCAGCTTGTTTGACCTTATGGCAATACTTCAGAATGAAACATGATCTCAGTGACATTTTAAGATGCACCAACTCGGGACTTGACTTAAAAAGATTTGCCCGGCTCTTCATCTTCAGTTTCTTGATCATCTTGGCATTGTGTCCTCTTGCTATATACTATTTTGTTGGGGATACCAAGCTAGCAAAACAGTCCCTTCTTCCGCACCTTTCTAGTTGGAACACCATTTTGTTTTATGACGTTGGGTTCGAAAACTGTTCCGATATTTTTCTCAATATTGGCTTGTCTGTCATAACCTTCTTGCTTTTCGGTACAGGTACCGATGCAATCTTGATGTATAAACTGTTGGTGAGAGTTCCATGGTTCACTAAAAAACTGGAGAACAACTACTTTCCAGAAGGAAGCGTTCAAGCATCCAAAATTCCGAGTGAAATATCCCATTATACTACCAGCACATTGTACACCAATAATCCTGCTATGCGTGATATAAATGCCGAGTTTGGAGATTTGTTGAGTGACAAGTGTGATAGCCCTCTTTCTGGAAAAAATTATTACGACTTGACAATGGTTGACCTCGAAAGAGCAAATACATTGTCAGAAAGTAATATTGAGTTTCAGGACTCTGACCAAGCATCAAAAAGTGCATTCGAGTATAGTCTTCAGATCAAACATAACAAGTAACCAAATTTAATTATTTATTAGTTCAGTAAATTTGTCATTGAATGCTTTTGCGTTAACCTTACCCTGTGTTTCTTTCATAGCCTGACCTACCAAAAACTTGATAGAATTCTTCTGTCCGTGTTTAATGCGCCGGACAACCTCTAAATTATTATTCATAATTTCCTGGCAAATTTCGGTAACGGCTTCATCTAAATCCTCTTCTGAAACCCCCTCTGGTATTTTCAAATCATACTCCTCGATTAGTGCATCAAGTGTTTTAGAGCTGGGGAATTGAATCATTTTAGAAAGTAAGAGCTTTGCTGATGGGGGTGTAAGCTCTTTTTCGTACACCTTCATGATAAGATGACCTAATCTGTCTGCAGTTATCAATTTCAAATCAACTTGCACCTCGAGCTTAGTAAATGCGCCAATCAATTCATTGATAAACCAATTATTGATCAACTTCCCTGGTTTTTCTACCTTGTCCCCAAGATTATCAAACAATGCATAATAGTAGGATAATAATTCACGGTTCTCGATTAGGAACTTTGCGTATTTTAACTCTATCCCGTACGGCCTGGCTGTTAACTTTTTTAATATAGAATCTGGGAACTCGGGCATACTTTTCTCAATATCACTGATTATTGAAGAATCTAATCTTATCGGTGGCAATTCTGAATCTGGGACATATCTGTAATCAACTGCATCCTCCTTTTTCCTTAATGTAACTGTACTTTTGCCGGTCCAACCTCTGGTTTCCTGGACAATCTTTTCTCCGTCTTTAATTGCCTTAACTTGGCGGTTGTACTCATACTTAATAGCGTCCTGGATATCACCGTGACTCTTCAAGTTTTTGATTTCAACTCTGGGGAACTCGTTAACACTGACATTGACATCAACTCTAATTGCCCCTGTTTCAAGGTCACCAGTACAAATGTCGAGGTGTCTTACCAAAGTCTGATACTTTTTCACAAAAGCTTTTACCTGCTCTAAATCTTCAAAATCGGGTTTTGTCACTAGCTCTATCAAAGGAGAATTGGCTCTGTTTAGATCAATATTGACTGATTTATCAAACTTGTTGTGAGTGGTTTTACCTGTATCCTGTTCAATCTGGATCTGATCTATATTTATTATCTTACTATCTTCCTTTATGCCATCAAACTCCTTGTTTAGCTCAAGGTATCCATTCTTTGATAACGGTTTATAGTGCTGTGTAATCTGGTACCCCAAAGGTTGATCAGGATAGAAGTAATGTTTTCGATCAAAAGATGATAGCAATTGAATGTCTGATTTAAAGGCAATTGAAGTCTTTAATGCAAGGTATAAAGCTTCAGGATTAAGCTTGGGCTGAGTTCCTGGTAGTCCACAATCGAAGTAGCTAACTTTTGTATTTGGTAATTCATTGAAACTGGTAGGTGATAGAGAGAAGAGTTTGTATTTGGTCTTCAACTGAGTATGTACTTCAATACCACATTTAAACTTGTATTCAGGATCTAATTTGAATCTCCGGTATGAATTCACGCTGAAGAATCTCCGTGACATCTTTGGCTACTCATCATAAGTTGATTCTCGGATTTTTCTGTGGAAAATTATTGTATGCAGGTGGTTGCAACATTCTCCTAAGAATCTGTTGAGATTGTAACGGAGGAGCTCTACGAAGTGTTTAGATAATTCAACAATTATGCACACAATCTTACCTGTGTAGTGGTGGTTCAGTATTTCTTCTACAATGGTTAAAGGGATGGAGGCCGCCCGGTATTTGTTTTGGGCGAGATTAGGAATAAATAAAATTGAATAACACAAGATGGATGCTTGTGTTGTGATTTTGTGATTTTGTTGTTTAAAATATGAGTTTTTATTCAAGCTATTTTTGTAAGGGATTATTGTTGTTTCAATTAATTTTTCTTTTTGTAAGTTAACAATCAAAATCGGTAAGGAAGTGAGATCTATACAATGAATTTCCCCATTACATAGACCATGTTCCAGCAAGGAATTGTCACCCCACTTTTGTACCTGTGGAATGCCTTCAGTCGCTCCACGAGTTGGGCATATTATGTAATCCCATATTACATTGTATTGTTGATTGTATAAGTACAATATCTCTCCAATGTTAACTGATTGTGTAGTAATGAGATATTTAAGGTCTTCTTATAGAAATCTGACTTGTCACTAGCAGTTTTTTCAACCCTAGCACGGTTTTGTTTGTACTCAACTTTAATTAAAATTTTATGATTATTTATTTATTTCATATACTATCCAAAAATCCAAGAATCTTAAAATTGTATAAAAGGTGACTGCAACTTAAAAAAGGACAGTGAAAGAACATTGAGAAATCAAAAAGCAAGAAGATATCACTCAATCATCCTCTCATTAGAATTTGCTGAATTTTATTTATTGATTATGAATATTAGAGGTACAATTTTTTGATAGGTATTTTGCTAAGAAAACCTTGAAGTGATACATCCATACCGCAATAAGATTTTTACGAAAAGTTCAATATACTGTCAATTGCTTATAAAAAGATATATCAAACATTTTAATTACTGATCGAGTGTAAATGATAATTATAGACGTAGGTATTCGTTAATAAAAGATACTAAATAGATTGATTAAGATTCACCAACCGAAAAGTTGCAATTTGCAACTCAATAAAACGTTTTAGAAGTCAAAATGCATGCAAAATAATGGTTTTCTGTTAAATAATCGTCAAACTTAGACATCAGTTGGGTCAATGACATGCAAAGCAATACCAGTACCACCTTGGCAATCGTTGTTGGCCAAGGAGAACTTGTTGTCACCAGATGGACATGCCTTCCAGTTGTCCTTACCGTCCAATACCAAGTGGTTATCCTTGATTGAGAAACCACCAGTTGGCTTTTGTTGGCCCCATGGATCAACATTGCCTAATTCACCTGTACTAGCATCATGGTAGACACCAGTACCATCTTGGTCAACCAATGTTCCGTCTGGCGACAAAGTGAAGCTGACATCAGTTCCATCGGAGCCACCAACAGAGAAAACATGTGGGTGGGATGCAACTTTCTTGATGGCTTGGTTTTGGAATTGAGAGCCAGAGTTAATTGAAACGACACCAAACTTGACCTTCTTGCCAGTTGCACCACTATGTGGACTTTGGGTTGATTGTTTAGTGGATGCAGTAGAAGTGGTCTTGGTTACCAATGTAGAAGAGGAAGCGGAGTCTTTTTCAGCGACAAGTTTCAAGGCAACTGGGTTACTAGAGTCAGAGCACAGGGTTGCCAAACGGTAGTCGTTGCCATCCTTGCATGCGTAGAAACCAGACTTGTCCTGGGTCAAATAACCGTTGTTAATGCTCCACTTCGTAACTGAATTTTTGGATTCTTTTAATTCATTTTCAGCTCCAAGGTTAATGTATTGACCATCGGCCTTATTAATTAAATAGCCGTCATCATTAAGTGTGAATTGGGCTTCAGATCCACTGGAAGCACCAACAATCACATTACCATCCTTAACACCAATTGGTGCATATTGGAATTGTGATCCAGAACGAATAGTAATAAGACCAAAGTCCTTAGCAGCTGCGGCAATGGATGCCAATGCCAAAATAGATAAAGTGGAGGTATATTGCATTTTGTTGATTGAATAGTTTGTATTGTAGTGATGATGAGAAAAGGGAAGAAAGGGTGGAAATTAAAGTCATATTTATACTCTTCGAACAATACTATTAATAGCAAAAATTTGGGGTAACATCAACAATGCATCATAGTACGTATTTTGGAGTCATGTTGAAATATTCATCATATGGCCCCACAACGTAAGTGGAACCTTCATGGACCATGACGTCATATAACATAAATGTTTTGAGCCCTTACGTGCTTGGAGATAACCATCACAACGGTTTATGTAAAAATAGAAATTCAGAACTCCTCTCAAATAAACAATGTATGCATAGAAGTCACTTAGTGTTTAGGTCATTCTTTTCAAATAATTTTGGAAACAATAAGAAACTACTATGAGTTTCGAGAAGTAATAATTTCTTAAAAAATAAAATATAGGATAGATTAAAAAACATTACTTGACGTGACACAACATGAACAAGACTTCGTGGCCAAGCTGGTTAAGGCGTAAGACTGTTAATCTTGAGATCGTGAGTTCGATCCTCACCGAGGTCGTCCTGTTCTGCCTTTATGGCCAAGTTGGTAAGGCACCTCACTAGTAATGAGGAGATCGTCAGTTCGAATCTGGCTGAAGGCATTATTTTTTTGATGTTTGAATCGCTGTTTTACTTTCTTTGCATTATATACTTAACTATTCAATTGAATTTTAAGGACATTTCAACAGCAGCAGCACCCCAGTCTTCACCATGATTATGCATCTCACCCTCAATTAAACCAGCTCTAGCTTCGGCCTGCTTTTCAGTCAAACAGGTCAAAACCCCAAAAATAACAGGCAAGTTCAATTCAAAGTTTAATTTCATCAATTGATGAGTAACAGAATCACAGATGTATTCAAAGTGCATAGTGGAGCCTTTAATAAGAACACCAATTGGAATAACAGCGTCCAAAGGTTTTCCTAACTTCTTTTGCTGTTCGACAAACAACTGAGAGCCATATGGTAACTCGAAAGAGCCTGGAACAGATTCAATGATAATATTTTCATCCTTTACATTAAGTTCTTTGAGACTCTTGACAGCACCGTTGACTAATGCCTGAATAATCTTATGATTCCATCTAGCATGGAGAATACCAATTCTCAAATTGGACCCTTAAGTTAATATAAGCCCAAGTTATGATGCTTGTACAACAAACTTACCATCGTATTCTTTATCCAAACTTCCTAAACCTTTTACTGCCATTTTATTGCCACTGTTAGATAAGAAGATTCTTCAAATCTTCGTAATTTAGGACCAACGACTAAGTCTAGGGTTACCCGCACACTTCATCCATTTGCCTCCTGCCACCAAGGTTCACTCGGGAAAATTTTTTTCTTTTTAAATCTCCTCCTACTGAAGGCATACTTTTTAAACTAACCGGACTGGATCTCTTATAACGTTGGTTGAAACTTTATAATTGTAAGGTTATAAATGTAAAGTTTAAAAGAGCCTATGAGGGTGCCAGTTGATCATGATATGATGATATTGTTTTTGTCTAGAACATTTAATGAAGATTTCATACAATGGTATATAATAGTCTTTCACCCCTATCTGACATGATCAACGAGCTGCTTTCAATGATGACAGCTCTACGTTAGATTCTTTATGACATAATCAAAGCACCTCTGTCTTTGAGGGGAGTGATTATACCCCGCTACAGTTACCCAAAAATCGCATCAAATCTTGGGTACATTTTTGACGTGGCTGTAGTCCGTGATTCGGCATCGTCCTGCATGTTATCTTATCGCGACGTAAAAAAAGTCACCCTAAACCACAGCTCCTAATTCTTTCCGTAAACCACAGTTACTCTTTCTCAGTATGTCTGTAAACCCGATAAAGTATTCAACCGTCTCATACAGACATTCAGAAGCTCCCCAACGAACGATATCAGATGACTTTGAAGCTACCAGTAGCATTTTATCCGATTACGAGGAGTTGGTGCTAGATAATGACGACCAGTCATCTTATATCTTGTTTAATCCGCACCCCAAGGAACACACCCCTGAATTCGACATTTTATCATTAACTAATACTATATCTCAAGAAGAAGATATAGCAGAAGACGAAGATGAAGAAGACGAGGAAGAAGAAGACGAAGATGAAGAAGAAGACGAAGATGAAGAAGAAGAAGGTGACGCTGAAAATGTGACGCCTGCTCATCCAAACAGGCGCGTGCAATCTAGTAGTATTTCACACAAAATTAACTCATGGTATGATTCAAATCTTTTATCGTCAGATAACGCTTTAATAGATGATAATATTGCTAGTTGGAATGTGGACGAACTGATGGGGAGTTCCACACTCAAGTCGGGCACAAAAAGCAATTTTCTTGCTCCGTTCTATGGTGACGACTTATTCCAGTTTTTAGATCAGGAGGATATTGAGAAATTCAAAAAGTTCCACAAGTTATTAAATATCCACAAGTTCCTACTGGCAAAGAGTAAGGAAGTGTGCACGGTATCAGCATCGGGGCCGAATTCGCTCTTAAATCAATTAATTTTGAAAATGCTAATCGCGACTAAGCAAGAGGCTTTGGAACTGGATGAAGAGGATACCCCAGTGCTGCAATACAGACCACCCCAATACAGATTTGGCACATACTTAACTACAAAAAAGAACCAACCGGAAACGTTTTTAAGTTCGAGCACTTTTTCGGAAACAACGGGAGGTTCATCGCTTATCATGTGTGGTGGAGTAGGGTTTGGCGGCAACTCGTCATGGAACGATATTTAGGTTATAATAGACACGGAAATAAATTGATCTTGGATTTTTAAACTGTGCAGGTCAAGGCAATTTCTCGCGCCTTAAGGACGAATTTTGCCATCGCCGATAACGAATAGTTATGAGTGGGAACATTGGAAGCAAAAATAGTAGGGGTTGATAAATGCGTGAAAGTAAAGCAATTATATAGCTCTGTCGCTCCGTCTCTATCTCTTGCAGTTGATTTATCTTCTAAAGTACAACAGAGCCAAGGATTACTTACATAAACTCGGTTGTAGATGCTGGAAACGGCTACAAGCTAAGGCCACAGCACGTGACCAAACTGAACGACGACGAAAAATTTCTTTGTCTGACGATTAAGAGTGAAAAGTTATACGAAAGAACGACGTTGGCTGAACATTATTATGAGTGGATGTAAGTAAATCCATCAACTGCCCATTATCAGAGAATTGTATTCTAACATCTAGTTCGTCTCCTTGACTTGGTTAAATTCTTCTTGCCAATCTTACCAGAGGTTGAGCTTCCAGCTGAAAGAATTAGTTTCGATGAAAGAGTCATTTTCACTGTGGGAACTGGTATCATCTTTCTCCTCTCCCAGTTACCACTCTACACTTTGGTGTCCAATGCTCAGTTTAAGTTAGAAGACCCATTCTACGGGTTCAGAACTACCTTCGCCATGGAGAAGGGAACTCTTTTGGAATTGGGTTTGTTGCCTATTGTCACCTCGGCTTTCTTTTGGCAATTAGCTGCTGGTTTAAGATTAATTAACGTTAACTTGGGCCTCAGAGTAGACCGTGAATTGTTCCAATCTGGACAAAAGTTAACTGCTATTTTCTTATCCGTTGTTATTAGTGCTGGTTTAATTTACACTGGCTACTACGATAACGTGATCCAAGGCTACAATCCATTAGAAGATGCCACCCCATGGGGAAGCTATGTCTTCATTTTTGGTCAAATTAACGTTTGGTCTTTAGTTTTAACCTTGTTGATCGAAGTCTTTGACAAGGGTTACGCTTTTGGTGGTGGTATTTTGTCGTTGTTAGCTTTACAAACTGCCACAAACTTTACCAAGGACTTAGTTGGTTTGGAAGTTTTCCCATTGAACAATTCTAACAAGTATGAAACTTTTGGTGCCTTGACCAACTTAGTCAAGAACTTTAATATCTTTGATTTGTCTTCTTTGCCCGCAAATGTTATCAACTCGTTCACCAGATTACAATTTCCAAACTTGACCCAATTCTACGTCGGTATCCTCACCATCCTTGCTATCATTGCTTTGCAAAACTTTAGAATCGAACTTCCAATTAGATCGACTAAGGTTAGAGGCATGAACAACATTTTCCCAATTAGATTGTTGTACACTGGTGCTTTACCAGTCTTGTTTGTCTACGCTATTATTGCAAACATTCAAATCTTTGGTTATTTGTTTGCTGCAGTCTTGGAAAAAACAGGTGCTCCTACCTACATCAGACCATTGATCGCTAACTACAAGTTAGATGTTGTATCCAACAGCTTGGTCTTGAATTCTGGTGTTTTGTACTACCTTTCGAGTCCTACCTCCTTGATTCAAACTGTGCTTTCTCCATTAAAGACGATCATCTACGGTACCACCGTTCTTTTCATTGCTCTGTGGTTTGCTAACAAATGGAGTTACATCTCGGGATCTTCTCCAAAGGATATCTCGAAACAATTCAAAGACCAAGGTATCTCCATTGCTGGTAAGAGGGATATTTCTATCACCAAGGAATTGGCTAGGGTCATCCCAGTCGCTTCTGTTTCAGGTGCTTTCTTATTGACCGGTCTTGCTGTTGTAAGTGATGCCCTTGGTGGATTGAGCAAGGGTGTTTCCATCGTCGTCGGTGTTTCTGCCGCCTTTGGTGTCTTGGAAGAATTCATGATGGAATTCCAACAAGCTGGTGGTGCTTCTCAATTCACGCAAGCTTTTGGCGGAGCATCGGCATAATATAGAAGTTAATTACCAAGCCGACTCATAAATAAATGCCAATGTATAAAATATAGTCATTCGAAATGAAAAATAAGGCTGTAGATTGCCATTATGCTATCAATTGAAGTTGTTTAAAAAAATTAAAAAATGACTCCGACGCGGTTCGAACGCGTGCATCTTTACGATAGTAGAACTTGAGTCTACCGCCTTAACCACTCGGCCACAGAGCCCTTTTGTTATGATTTTACATCTGTAGTTGGAAGTACTATCAGAAGGGAAATTATATAACTAGAGTCAACCTAGCATGAAATACTCTGGTTGAATTCAATTCCATATATATTATCGTTTCGTCAGTTAAATACAGTTATTCTAAGCCATTACGTTAAAGCTGTCACCCTCAAAGAAATCCATCAATGCTTTGTCCACCCAATCACAGCCACTATCCGAGAGAGGTGAGAAGCTTGATTTGTAGTCTAGTTCTGACACATCGTTTATCAAACCATTTCCCTTGAAAACGTGGTCATCGTGAATTAGTACTTCACTATTGGGTTCACTTACTTCACTAGTTGTGGATGAGTTTGTTGCAGATCCTGAAGTCGTATTTACTTTGCTGAGACTAAACTTCTCAATTTGAGCTTCTATCGGAGGCAACAGGTCCTTCATCTTGGAGTACAAGTTCGGCTTCAATACGTTCAACGAGTCTCTGATATGCTTTGCAAGTTTACCTGACAACCTCCAATGATTCGAAATCGGGTAAATTGCTAACAATGCAAGCTTGATATATTCTGTATAGCAATCCAAGTCACTAATAGAAAACCCCGATTGCTCTTGCTCAATTGCATTTTCCGACCAAATGAATGCATTTAAATGTACTAGTGAAGAAAGTGCCAATGCGCATGCAAACATTGGAGTTCGTTCCACAACTTTTGCAGATCCCGTGTTAATGAGTGATTCGATAATGGAGTTTGCTGCTTCTATCGTCTTTCTGGTATCTATAATTGCTAAAGCTTCTGTCTTAAAATGTGTAGGTAAGTCTTTGGCCTCCATTGGAGTTTCTCCATTG
This sequence comes from Teunomyces pallodes, assembly GCA_030556435.1. NCBI lineage: Eukaryota > Fungi > Ascomycota > Pichiomycetes > Serinales > Debaryomycetaceae > Teunomyces > Teunomyces pallodes. The sequence continues at coordinate 167,378 of JAKTUA010000004.1, forward strand.
CAGTTCGGATTCTGAGGAGCATTAATTTTCCACAAGTAAGAAAACGGTCTGAAAGCAAAAACCTTAGCATAATTGAAAAGTAAGGTTGCTTGATGCACACCTTCGTTCACCTGGCCACTAGTTTGGATCAAACTTGGAGCATTGAACATGTCGGGATCCTCCAATTCCATTTCTCGGGTAGCAATTGATGCTCGAAGCTTCTTCTTGACAGACTCAATTGGATTCTTATTGAGAATATACACATTCATCTTTACAGCCTCAATAACAAGTTTAGCACACTCAGAGCGTGATTTATAATCAAATTCGCTTCTTGGGGGATATGTTGGATAATTGACGGTGGTGGGTAAAGCCTCAAGTCGTGTTATAGAACGACCATCTGCTGATCCCATAATAACTTCGAAAAAGTATAATTCCCAATAAATTCTTCTGACATTGTCTAGTTGTAGCAGGACAGGAACCTCCCTCAAGCGCATCTCATTTAGAGGCATAGGAGGACTTTCGACATCAAGATTATTCAAACCAAGTGACTTCACCAAGTGTATGCAGAAGTGTCGTATTTTCCGAGCAAAATCATGTAGAGCGGAAATATGACCGATCAAAGAGATTAACATCAAAACTTGAAGAGTCATAGTATCGTAGGTATTTGTCTTCTTAATCAATTCGATACACTGGAATAATCTATCTGAAATCAACGCCACGTCCTTACTGTACAAGTTGTTCTTCTGGCCATCTCCAACAATTTTCATAATAAGTAAAAACTGAGCCTCGACAGTGGGATCAGTTAAGAAAAGATCCAATTCTTCCTTTGGAGGGAAGAATGGATGGGTACGATGGAACCTTTCATAGTAGTTCTTGATGATTTCCTGCCGGTCAAAGGTGATGTTATCGAGGAAATTCTGAGCGTTGTAGAGATTAATGGAAAGATCGGTGTGTAACGTGTCTATGTTATCTTCCTCACTAGTCTTGGAGAACATACAATCCAACTGTCCCAATGCGTGGTCTATTTTCATTCTCTTTCTAACTTGCTCAAGAACGGCCTCATCTTGATGGTTATAGTCATTACGGCCACGAAAATGGTTGGCTGCATCCTTTCCAGGACAATTCTTATCAGCGCACTGTGAGACATCCTTAGAACATGGAAGATTCTGGATGCTGTCGAACACTTTTTGGTTTGAGATTGAGGCATTACTCTCCTCAGAAAAAGTCAGGCTGATTGAAGGCAGCAAGTCTTCTATATCTGTAACATCGGATGTAGGTGACTTTTTCTTATTACTTACGCCCTTTTTACGGGCTCCACCACGGTGACTTTCCACATAGACACAAACTCGGCCTGTCTTAACGCACTTTGCACAGGTCGGTGATTCGCCAGTACACTTATAGTGTCGCTTACGGCACTCAAGACATGCTCTGACAACATGCTTACGTCCAGTGTTGGCTTCTTTTGGTTTATCCATGTCGATGGAATAAATGTTGTCTTCTGGATGGATTTGTCGCGGGGTTTGAATTTGACACAAAAGTATCTTACAAACCCCGCGCACTCAGCTAAAAATCGCCATTCCCCCAGAATTCAATACTAAGTCTGCCGGGGATGAAATCATGGTATGAGACAGGAGTGCACTGACGACAACTGCACATGCATTAACGCAGTAGCGACCAATGGCTACTGATCAATCATTGTCCTCTTTTTCCAACAATTGGAAAAGAAAACATATAATGTTCCAGAATTCCTTTAAATGAAAACAAAAAATAAACAAAGTTAGGATAATTCAAAAAGGTACTCCAACATTTGAAGCCAGAGAGAAATTGTGCTTTGCAGGTTGAGTCCAGAGCAAGATGCATTTCATTCTCTACTCATGTGCAACATTTCATCTCCGGAATAAGAAAAAAAAGTAGATATCCCGTTTGTTAGTCTGCAGTACAACAACATGCCTCCTTCATTGAAAGTTGTGCTTCTAGGAGACTCTAGCGTAGGAAAAACATCGTTGGTGCATCGGTTTACCAGTGGATCGTTTGACCACAACACCTCCAACACCATTGGTGCAGCTTTCATCACCAAACCATACATTGCACCTTCGGGAGAAACTACCTTAGTTTTTGAGATTTGGGATACAGCGGGGCAGGAACGATACCGGTCTTTAACTCCGATGTATTATCGCAACTCGCGTGTGGCATTAGTATGTATCGATCTATCGAATGCACAAGACACGCTTGAAACTGCTAAATACTGGATCGACCAACTTCACAATAATAATACCTCAGAAACCCCCGTGCGAATATACTTGGTTGGCACCAAGTCCGATTTGATACAACACAAAGATATTCCTGCTTCTGTAACCGACTACGCGACTTCCAACAGCATTACTTTGCTTTCTACCAGTGCAAAGTCGGGAGATGGTGTATCTGAATTGTTTGAGACACTAGTTAGCAACCTTGAGGAAGACTTCTTTACATCATACGCTGAAGCGCACGATCGGGACTCTCCTACAGTGAATCCACTCCTGGCAGTCTTAGCACCACGACCCAGCAGTTGCTGTTGACGAAATAATTGCCCAATAAAGCGCGTTAATACATACATAAAAATATACAATTAGATTACAACTCCATACCCTTTTGTTTCCAGTAGTCTCGCTTAATATCTTTGTCCAACAGCAGTTTCTTAGCTTCTGGAGCTTTGGTCTCTTCCTCTGCCGCACTTTCTTCTTCGGATTCAAGTCCAAGAATATCTGAAACAACTTTCTTGTTATTTTTAGCTTCTTGGACTGACTGAGAAGATTTCTGTGGTTTTTGTTCCTTGAACTCATCCTCACTTTCGACTGTCATATCCGAGAAGTAATACTTGTCATTTCCATCAAATCCGTCACTTTCATCCTGCTCTTCTTCTTCAACATGGTTTACCAAAGCATTGTTGACTACCTTATGTCTATCATCATTAAAGTCTCTTACCTTTCCCTTATACTTGATAATGTCTCCCAAAATCAGCGCACCTAAGCGTTCCTTGTAAGAGGCAGAGTTTAATTCATAGCACTTATCAGTGAGCATCTGGTATGCACCTCCAAATGCTTTCTTGATATCCCGAAGATTATACGAAGATCGCGTAATATTGTTAGATGGGTCTGCTGGATCTTGGATAACAATCGCAAATGGATTCTTACCAGCACTCAAGGCACGATGTTTGGACTTGGGTAAATAACGAGGCAAATCTGTTTCGGGATCAAATGAAATGATCAAGTTATCGTATGAAAAGTTCCGTCCATATAGCTCAAAAAACTCAATTAAGAGTGCTCCGAGATTGTCGAGCGCCGACATCGTAGAAGTGGAAATTTTGGGGTGCAACCTCAAAAAGTGATAACACAAGATAATTGTTGCATATCCTCCTAATCCACCAACGTGCACGTTATTCAATTTACGTGAACGAAGAAATTGTTTCACAATTAAGATGAGCTCTCTCAAGCCAGGGGTCGAATCTAACCAGCGCCGTATCCTCTTCGCTGCTTCAATCCCGTTAGTACGCTCAAATGAGATATCCATATCAATTCCTGTAGCTGGATCGACAAACTTAATGATAGGCACTTTGGCCTTGGCTATCACCTCTATATTTCTGGCAAGCTTGTTGTTCCGCAAGAACGAAGAAAGCTGATATAATTTGGATCTCTCCTCATAGTCACCTGTTTTTGATATCACCACTAAATCTATATCAGATCCAGGTAAATAAAGATCGGTAGCGGAAGACCCAAAAACATGGGTCTCAGTATCAGGCCAAAACGAGGATATCTTTTTCTTAAGAGTATTGACGACCTTGTTTCTTGTATGGATTTCGTGACTGGAGGGCGAGATATAATTCACAAAATCTTTCATTTCCATTGTAAGCCAATCGGCTATCTCCTTTTGTCTGGAATGATCGTGGTCCTTAACCCAAGGGAAAGGAGATGTTGCATCGCTCCTAAGATGCGTTTTTCCATCTTCGTCAACACTTAGCACTCCATCGTCTGAAACTTCTCCGTCGTTTTCATCTTCCTCTGAAGAACTGAATCCAAACTCGATAAAATCTGCATTCTTGGTTAGCTCATTATCAAGCTTAGCTTTCTTGGTTACTGGTTCGTCGATTTCCTCGCCGTCATCACTATTATGTTCATCCGATTGAACCACAATATCAGATTCATCCGAATCAACAAGCACAATATCACCCCCTTTATTCTCGTAATCAAATAATACTTCGGAGTCTGAAGCTTCATCGCTAGGAAGAGCACTGAACGTATTTTCAGCAGGTACAATTGAACCGTTGCCAGTTTTTTTCAACTTTTTCCTTACCTTTTTCGATTTAGGCTTCGGGACTGGGTTCTCTCTGTCTCTTACCCTCTTGGTACCCATTATTCGTCGAGTTTATCCACTACTGGATATTGATACCGCTAAAAAATTTCAACCTATGTTAGGATTTCCAGGTAGCGTGCATATAAAATACATATATACAGGAATGCTGCATCACTAGTTGGAAAAGGTGTGTTCAATCCCCACCTGTCAAGCTCCTCTCCTACTATTGTACTTCCTCAAACAAGTTTAAGGCGTTAACGCATTAGGGAAACATATAACAAGTAATATATTTTCCACTTTGGCTATTTTAAATATTTGATTTTCCTTCTTTAGACCAAACTCTGCGTTGGTGGTCCTAATTAAATAGCTGCAATTCTACTGATTAAAAGTGTCAACGGTAAACACCACCAATCATAACGAAAGCTAAAACAACGGCAACATTTATGGTGAAAGCAATTTTCTTAAATTGACAAGACAGAATAAACAACTCTGCTCCCAAAGACAACAAATTAAATACCTTTGCAGTCAATTTTGATTTTGATACCTCAGGATATGATATGACCTCAGTAACAACTAACGCCACAAAATACCATGTTAAACGCACAACAGAGCGATCTTGCTTCGATTTGAAAGTCGGAATAGCATTATGCGACTCTGAAATAGTAAGATCGATGGTGTCAATGTCATTAATACTCGCTTCATCATTGTCTTCATCAAGCTTCTCTCTGATATTAGACTCGCTTTCAGTATCCACAAAATGATATTCATCTCGGGTTTCAGTAGGAACAAATTCATCTCTCATATTTTCCAAGTAACGAATAACCTCCCCTGATGATGCTCTATTTGCTGGGTTATCACCCAGCTCATTCTTAATCATCAAGTAGATAAGATTTTCAAAGTGTTCCAGGAACACTTGGGAAAATGAATTCTTCTCGGTAACATTTATAAACCATTCATGAAAGCTTTGACGAGTGAGTTCAAAATACCACTTCATTATTACTTTTCTCATAATAGCGGGATCCAGCTCGTTCAGAACAAACTCTGTGAACGGAAGGGTGCCGGCGCAGAGGTAACATAAAATCAATCCTAGCGAATATATGTCACTTTCGTAATTGTATTCGTTGATTAAACGATCACCCCCATTGTTTGGATCAAAAAGCCAGAGTTCCGGAGCTGTGAACTCTAGCGTACCAGTGTTGCCACATCTATCCTTACTATTAGCATTAAGAATTGGTACATCGTGGTCTGGAACAGAATGACTTTCAATTAGTCTTCCCTCCCCGAAATCTGAAACAAGAGCTTTAGGCAATGCTGAGATTGCTTCCTCAAATTGCGAAGAATTATCAAAACAATCGGCTTGTGCTCTGTTCAAAAACTCTGATTCAAGCAAGCAATTTGATGGCTTCAAGTCACGATGAAGAATTCGGTGTAAATGCAAGTAATGTACTCCACGAGTGACATCCCGGAAAAACTTCCAAATCTCAAAACTGCTTAACCATTTTCTAGATTCAGGTAACTGTTCGTTTTTCCGAGCTGATTTTCGTCTCAAACGCTCCTGCTTAACCTGGTCTTTCCAGGAGGTATGTATGGTACCAAAATTCTTCTCTATAAGATCCTCTAGGTGTCCACCACCACAGTACTGCTGCAAAATAAAGACGTAGGGTATCTGTTTGTTCTTCTGCTTAGCCTCCTTCTTATCCGAAAGGAAAAATGTGCTCGAGTCATCTATATCGCCAAGCTCAAGCCAAACATGGTTGTACCTGATTAAATTATTTTCATTGGCTCCCTTGACCAGCAATTCGTAAAGAATCAAAACCTCATTTAAAACTTGTTCGAGCAATTCAAACTTATCTCCAACGCTTATCCGCTTTACAGCATATGTGCCAAGATTAATATCATTTAAGACATGTTTAACCTTGTAAACCTGGGCATGTGCTCCACTTCCTAGTACATATGGTGGAACCTTTTTGAAGAATCGCTTGAAATAGTCCTGATTAAAAACGTGTTCTGGAATCGAGTACTGGAGCTTGGCGGAATGTTCTAATTCAGTGGCATCATCGCTGAGTGAGGTTGAAGATGGAAGATTCCCCAACAATTTAAAGTAATCCTGATGCATAAATCCATCATCGAATTGGCCTAAGAAACGTCCCTTTTGAGTTGAAGGTTTCGAGCTAACAGATCTTACAACCAACCCAGCGTCATCATGCGAACTTCGCTTTCCAGGGGGGTAACCAGCCCAAGAGAACCCACAATTTGGACATTCAATATAGGCATCAGCTTGATTGTTGAATTGAGTTTTGGTAAAGTTTTCGTGGGGATAGTCACGTCTCGAGTTATCGCCTCTATTGGTCGATAAGAGCTCTATTGTATTGTGCTGATTATTATGCAACACAAGAATTCCATTATTCGGATCGTGGTAGAGTACTTCATGATTAGCGTTATACGGAACTATGGACATAATTTTCAATTCATTAAAGAATTAAATATTGGTCTTGTTCACCAACATGAAGAAGGGATTTTTTGCGGAGTTGCTCCTTGTCACTTCTATTTGTCAAATATCTCGCGATACATTTTGGGTGCGAAAAATGCTTCTATTAGTATTATATACACTGTTATAATCTTTGAATTTAACATTGCTTCTTTTTTTGGTCGAATGTTCTAATACGAAGCATAAGTTCCATCATTCGCGTCTCTAGTGCTAACTGTTGTTGCAAATCTAATCCCATGATATCCTCATCATTTACCTTTTCTATGCACTGTGTCATTTCTTCAATCCAATTTTTCTCTTTTTCGATGTATGGTGAACTGTTATTAGATATATCGGCGGACACTTCAGCTGGTACTGCCAGTGGAGAGTCGCTCATTTCATATCTATCTAAAACTTCCTTCTCTTCAACCCATGGAAGCTCCTTCTCATATTCCAGAGTATTGATGTTCTCGGAATTATTTCCGAAGTTATGCGAGTTACGTCCAGGAAGGCCCTGTTCATTGGACTCAGTTAGTTTGTGTAGTTCTTCCAGTTCTCTTTCCAAATTATTTAACTTGTTGTTTTCATCATCGAGTGAATCTTCAATCTTCTCGATGGAATCGACCTCATTTTCAATGTTGGGCGTGATTACTTCACCATTATCTGCCTGATCTGAAACTTTACGTCGTTTACTAGATTCAAACTGTACGTCAAATGATGATCTTTTGCTATTTTCTTGTTCAAGGAACCCGCTCTGTAAAATTTGACTGTAATCCAAATACCCAGTTTCCGAGCCTGGTTTATTTTCCACATTAATCGTACTATCCTCATCACTTTTTGAAATTGAATGCGTTTCATCTTCGTTGTTCATTGCTTGTTCAACCAGAGACATCTCTGCTCCTGATTCATACGTAAAGTTAATATCAGTTTCATTGGAATTTTCTCCAGCTTCAATTGAAGTCACTGTCTGTTCAACTATCGCCTCAGACGACCGTTTACGCCTCATCTTCGTAGGTGCATCAGACAACTTAGCATTTAACATCGCTGTGAATGAATGGATGTCAAAGCCTGTATTGCTAGGCGTGTCCTCCAACTTCTCTTTCTTTGTTCCTTTTCTTTTTGATTTTGCTTTCTTCTTGCGAGTTTTCTTTTGCTCAGCCACTTCTTCAACTGCTAAAAGTTCGAAAGACTCATCCTCTGCTAAGCTAGGCTGCGAGTTCTGAGGCGTCTGTGATTCAACTGTTACGTATTCAACAGGCTGGTCAACATTCGATTCATTCTCTACTGAGATCGAAGACTCCACCACGCTTGTATTTATCTTATTCTCAGATTCAATAATTTTGGCTCTTTCTTTGCTAACTTCATCTACGAAGATCTCAGTCACACTCATGTTATTTTCGAACATTGCTTGCTTCAAGAGTGGTAGTTTATCCAAAGAAGTCTTAACATAGGGATTGACATCGATATTCGTGTTGGTTAAAGTTGCAACCAAAAGACTATCCACGACAGCCAAATCACTACTAGATTCAATCTTTTCCGAAAGGTAGACCTTCCAAACTTGAAGAAAATCAAACAGTAAAAACCCATTCAAATCACGAAACTTAGCAAGTATGTCGTCCATCAAAGAAAGCAATTCTTGATCTAATTTGGTTTCCACCATAAATCTTATGATACTGACAAAAGCCTCATCGTTTTCAAACTTAGCTAAGAGACAATTCAATGTGAATTTTTGAATGGCGTTATGCGGAGCATTATGTACTAAGCTGACAAAGTACTTGAACGTATTCAAATTCCACTGTGGAACGTTCAAACTTTCTAATGCTCTTCTTAATTCGTCAATGTTAGCAATTGAAACGACACTCTGTATCAATCGCTTCACAAATTGTTCAAAATTGCTATCAAAATAGGTACACAATTCACCGCAGAGAGCAAGGTCAATATCAGATTTATCAAGTTGTCGGTTGTTTAATATCGAAAGTACAATCTGTATAATCTCAGAATGTCTAGCATGCAACTGTAACATATCAAGCATGAAAATAATTGTTTTCTTGAAATTGAGGGAGGAAATTACCAAGGTGATTATTTCCTTTAATTCATCCGTTTTTAGAGTATTCAAACAACTGGATATAATAAGGGAATATATGTCAAACAGTTTAGAAGTGCCGTTTGATAACGAGGAACGGTTTACTAATGACGACGGGTTGAATGTATCATGTAAAGTAATGATGAGTTTAAAAGCCGAATCGTAAGAAATGCTGTTGCTTTTGAACAAAGACTCAAACATAACAGGCAAATTATCAATTATATCAAATGTAGCCTCAGAAACTTGTCCTTCTTTCTTTGTTACATGGCGAATGCTTCCCAAAAAGGTATTGACAAAGTTGATCTTTTCTTCAACTAATAAGTTATCCTGTCTAAAAATGACTATTATGTTATGCATGATTCGGTCAAATTTGGAGTGAACCCAACGAGGAGGCAATGAGTTTATTTCACTTAATAAAACAGGGTCCTTACGCAAACAGCGAACATCAATAAAATTCCTGTCATTCATTGGAGCCGTGCTTTTTAATAGACGCATAAGGATGCTGATCCCCAATTGGTTGGTATATGACGAAGATGGCTTAAAATAAAGGTTAAGAAGAATGGGTTGGATAATTTTATCCCAATAAATATGCAAATATTTGGTGTTCATCTTGATAGAAACTGGATTTAACAAAGTGTAAAGAATTCCCAAAAACAAATGATGTAGTACCTCAATAATTTCCTGGTTATTCTCCGTATCCAAAGTAAAGTATAGTTGTGTCAATAGCTTAATTTTCAGCTTCAACACATTAGTTACAGCCTGCTGTCTTTCCTTGGAACTGTAGGTTTTCATTATCGGATCGACAATGTTCTTAAGATCCATCAAGCCATAATTGCAGACATTGTAATTCACTGCCCTCCATGCCTTTAATGAAGTTATTTTGGCCTCGATATCTGGCAATCCAAAGCAGAATTTAGGAACCTTCAACCATTTGTTCAAATATTCCCAGCTATCAAAGCTTTCAGAACCGCTTCCAACAAGTAAGGTAATAGCAAACCAGATGTCCATGGCGTTTCTATAGGATCCCATTTCAATCATATCTTCAAGTTTCAAAATCACATAGTCAATTGCTAAATCTTTCAGAGAATCAAACAGCCCCGAGTCAACTTCTACCAGAGATTCCGACACAAGCGACGCAAATCTGTTAGCCAACGGCGAAGAAAGAAATTTCCTTACCGCAAGGGAAACATTTCTGTCGTTTAAAAAGGTTTTTGCAACTTCCACAAGACAACCAGTTCCTGCTTCAACACATTTGGTAAATGAGGGTCCTGAAATTGAACATAAATTCAACAAAACGAAACCAAACCAGCTATCAATATGCGTAGCCATGATTTCTGGTGAGTTTAGGACAAAATTTTTGAAGCAATTAAATTTCTCAGTGACCATAGACGAACTGGGAAATCCTTGCATACTCAACAAGCATCTGAGTAACAGTTCAGGGATATCTGTAGATTCTAATAAAAGTTTCTTCTTTTTTGCATTGAATTTGCAGTCCTTAATGAGTACAAGATATGGTGATACCAATGCTTTCGATATACCAGGTCGAGGCAACACACTACAAGCGTGCTTATAAAACCATTTTGCATCATCCAAGGGCAAAAAATTGTTAAGTTCTGTGTCCATCATGATGCATGTTATCAATTTTAAAGCTTGGTTAATGATTCTGATCCGAAATGGGTCATTTTTGCTCGGCAGGCCATTCGTATTCACCTTGCTATTCTCTGCTGAAAATATCTCCGTCTCTAAAGCAACAATATCCTGTTTAATCAAGGCGGACAACTCTATAATATAATTGGTTTCATCAAATGGAGTGGGGCTACGTCTCGTATTTGTCGGACTTCTTGTTGGGCTGTGAGCTGATTTAGATGCAATGGTGAAAATCTTGATTCTGTTTTCGTTTGTGTTGGACTTGTAGAGATTATTTAATGTGGCATAAACTTCAAATCGCTTGTCAAACTCGGGATGCTTCAATACCAGTATACAACTATCCACGAGGTGGGTTAAGCTTGGCGAGTTTGCAGGCAACTGTATTATAGTACCGGAAATCCAAAATTCCGGATGAGATGGACCACTCAGCTTGTCATTTGAGTTTTTCGTCCATAAACTTGCATCGTTTGGATCTGTAGGTTTGAAATGGTTACTAATGTTAATCGGCTTGAGAATGGATCTTTTTGGTGTCTGGTTGGGATCTGGCGAACTTGGAAGATCAGAGACTAAGTCATCAGAAAATGCAACAGATTTCTTTCTTTTTACGGGAGAGGATGACAAGTCTGGATTATGTGTCTTACGTTCTCCATAAGGCAAATTAGGCCTCGTCTGAGTGCTCTTAACAGGTGAAGATTTGAGCTCGCTGACATCATCGTCATCGTCATCGTTCTCGGTATAAGAGCTTTGTTGCTTCTTTGAATCAGCAACAATAGTCAGACCAACTTTCTCTTCTGCCCGAGACCTCCTTGTTGATCTTTGGTACCTCGTCTTCTTGGTAATCGTCATGATGCTCTTTTTATGTTTCAACGCGTACGCGTAAATTGATCTACCTCATCGTGTCTGACGTGTACTTACCGAAATTTGCAGCCATTTCTATATACTACACGAACATTACTATCTGCTGTATATTACAATTATTCAACCTTAGGCCTCTTAGTATCCAGATCATCATCAGAAGTCTCTAGGGGTCTCTTTTTCTGGTTTGTATCTGTTTCCGGTAATTCATTATTTGCCTTTTCAACGTCAGCTCCATTGTCATCTCTTATTTCTTCCTCTTCCATTTTATCACTTTCATTTACTTCAGGTGCATCGCCTCGCTTTGCTAACATTTCTTTGGTCAACATCGTACCAAAGTTTAACCACTTGCTTCCTCTGCTCTGTTTTAATTGTCTCCATAATAGAGCAGTACGTTGCTCAACGAGTTCTTCAACTTTGTCTGCATCCCCTTCCTCAATTTTTACTGAAAGCTTATCAATACTTGACTGGAAATCGTTGTTTTCATGATCCTTCTGTAATTTTAGTAATCCTGTTTCTGTCTTCATCTTTCTTGAAAGTTGAGGCGAGACATAAGCATGGAAGTATTTTTTCAGTCTAAAAGGCAAAATCAGATCAGCTTTTTCTTCCATCTGTTTCAAAGTTTCCTCTCCTATGAGTTTGTCAACAAAGAACGATTTATTAGTCTTGGGATCCTTTCCATAGATCAACCATGACCACCACATCTTTTCTGACAAAACCAAGTGTTGAACTAGAAATGCGAATTGATTGTCAACATTGCGGAAAACATTAAATAACTCCTTCTTGATCTTATAAAAGAAACCCTTATGTGACTCGGATAATACTTCGTCTGTGATATGTTTTACTTTAACTGGAGCACCAATGGATCTTATGAACTCATTTTGGTTGCTAGGTAACAATTCCAAATATAAATTTGCAATGACAAAGATCATGAATAAGTAATGAAGTCTTGCTTTGGAAGTGGAGAATTGGTCGTTCAAAAAGTCACGGTCCTGATCCTTTAACTTCTCATGATCATTCTTTGATGCTCCTCCAAAAGTAGAAACCCAATAACTCTCTGGGAAATAGTCTAAGTTCTCATATTTCTTTATCAAATAAGTCTGTTGTTCTTCAGATTTCGATTTCGGAACTAACATCAGATCGACATTGTTAGCCGATTGGTAGCTCACTTCTTCTTTGAGCAAGTAATTGTACACACTCAGAATACGGTCAATAAGAGTATTAAAGTCTTGTGAAGCAGGCTTTCTGAGGTACATAAATGGATCATTAAAAAGTTTTTGAAGATACACAATATCTTCAAGAAAAGGAGATTTTATACGTGGAAATTCAGGCGCAACACGGTTCGCAGTATGGAAGTATTTGTTCAAACCAGTATTATCCTCAAAAGCAAATATATTTGAAAGGAAGGATCTAACACGGTATTGAAACAGGTCATTGAACGTATCTTTTTTGTAGGAGTCTCTTTTCCCTTTGTGATTAGTTCGGATATATCTATCTGTAAGACTATTGCAGATCTCCAACAATGAAATCCTGTCACCAACTATAGACCGATCAAAGAGTTTTTCTGTGATCAATTGTTCTCTAGCCTCAAGATAGTACCAGAAGATCTCCGCTTCAAATATCTTGAACAAGAACTGGGTCACTTGGGCGATACTGTCATAAAATATGTGTTTAAGATACGGATATTGGAAAATAAGATAAATTTCATAGTCTAACAACAACAGAATCTTGTTATAAAAGGTAACCTGTTCTGAAGAGAGTTCAACTGACTTAAAAACAAGTGACTTGGATAACTCTGCATCACGGGTCAAATATTTTGATAAATATGAATCGATTACTTTAGCAAATGAAGATGATATTATTATGTCGTTTGTTTTCTGCTCCAAGTCTTTGTTGAAAGCATCTATCTTCTCCTGCACTTCTGGATTGTTGGTGATCTTGAAGTTCAAATTATGATTGGAGATGATTTCATTAATAGAGGGTTCATTGTCAAAGTTTGAGGTATATTGGAAAAGATTGTTATCATTAGGGAGCGAATCAACATAGGCAAGTAAGACGCTTGTTAATTCCCTTACGGGAGCATCTATCCCTCCCATTACACTTCCAAGATAATGAGTACGGTCAATTGAAGATTTATGCTTTTTCTGTGTATACTACATACAGGAAGACAATAAATATGATACAAACACGACTCGTGAACATAATACTACAGTGGCTTATTATTCATAATGATTCACCATTCAAACTGGGTTGATATTACTTTAAGGAATATGTACAATTGAGTTGGAAATGTAGAATTGGTTCTACGCTATATTTAGGCTGAAGGTAATTCTAACAATTGTCACGTCACTTGCGACAGGTAAGCCTGAGTTAAGGCAGCTTGCAGTTTCCAGTCAAACTGTGGTCATATCTGTACCCCATGGACCATTCTGTATGATAAAATTCAAGGCCCACTGTAACTTCTGGACTGAGAGTGTCTTTTTTTAATTATTCGAGCGAAGGCAGACGCAATTATTCATTGTGTAGTTTGCTCTTAAAATTAGTGCAGTAGAGATGTTGGTAGTTGTTAACAAACCCATCCAATGCTAATTCTAACATTGAATTGCGATTAAAATTAACCATCTATTGCAACCAACGGTCTGCATCAACCTAGTTTCGCAACAACTGGGCAATTTTTGATTTCACAAAACCTGTTATAACAAGTAAGGATAACAAGGGGATTAAATTCAGATGTCAAACTTCTTTGATCTTAGTTTCTTCTTATCACTCTGAATCTTTTTATGAAAAAGGCGTTTCTCTTTGGATTCTTCCTTTAATTCTTTCCACTTTAGTTTATCTTCTTCACTTGTCTCACCTTCAAAAACTGTTTTATCTTTGATTTCCAGAAGAAGCTTGCGGAAACATTCGTCTGTATTGGTGTCTCGACTCCGAGAAGCGTCGCTTTGGATTAGGATCCCACCCTTTTTCGTTTCGTATCGTATTTTATTTTGTTGGATCTGATCTCTGATTACAGCAGGAATCCAGTAACAAAACTGAGGATTAAGCCATTCATGTGGCTCCATAGATACTGTGGCCTTAGAAGAGGTTTTGTTAACCTTTTGTCCTCCAGCTCCACTACTTCGACTATAACTAATGTCAAACAAATGTGTTGGTATTTGGTTCGCTCCAAAAGAAGATACCCAAGTCTTTGCACGGTCAACTTCTTCCTTAGAGTATGAAACACATCTTACACATCCAAGCTGTATTCTTCGTATCATGTTCTTCGAGATTACTATCGTGTATTCAATCTAACATATTTTTTTTTTTCGCGGGTCATAGACACTTTTTAGGCGTGTTGCAAAACCTTGACCGCATCACTGACGTCCACAGAAGTGTTGTCTGGCTCAACAAACAGTTTTGTGACTTTGCCATCTTCAACTAAGAGAGCGTATCTCTTGGATCTATGGTTGCCAAAAAACTTTGAAGCATCAAACAACAAGTCCAATTCGGTGGTGAATTCACCTGCTGGATCAGCCAAAAATCTTACCTTTTCAGCAGCAGCACCAGTGGCCAAGGTTTCACCCCATGCCTTAGTGACAAATGCGTCATTAACGGCAACGATGAAAACATTATTGTAACCCTTTTGAGAGAAATCGTTCAAGGCTTTGACATAACCTGGAACGTGCGATTGAGAGCATCCAGGAGAAAATGCACCTGGGACACCAACGATAACAGACTTGCCACTACCAATTTCCTCAGCAAGGTTGATTTTGTTTCCTGGAGAACCTTCAAAAACTGCAACAGATGGAATTTTGGCACCCACGCTGATAAAACGAGCGTTAAGCAATGTCTTACGGGTAAAATTTCTCGAAACTTGTAAAAACATGGTCAATTGATGGAAGAGTTAAGATAAATTGTTGGATTTCTCCTCTTTCCTCTTTCCTCTACGCCAAAATAGTTTGTTGCTCCTCAGATGCAGGCCTACTGCAGTTTTAAAAAATCCAATATCCAGAAAAATTAAACCAAAAGACAATACCAGAGAGAATTAGCGCAAAGCAAAAACAACCCTGACGTACAATATACAACTAAACACATCAAGAAATGGCTTCCAAGATTGATGATCTGATATCGACTCAAGAAGCGATCAAACTTTATCGCAGCACTCTTAATTTCAACGTGATAAGTAGATACGATCCACAAATCAAACAGCTTTTGTACCACACCGCACACTGTGTCATCTACAAATTCAACGATAAACTGCTGGAATGGGAAAAGAGTGACTACCAGGGAACATTGGCATTATACTTACGCGATTACACCGTTCCAAAGACCCAATCTTCTTCGTTGATT
Organism: Teunomyces pallodes; assembly: GCA_030556435.1. Lineage (NCBI taxonomy): Eukaryota > Fungi > Ascomycota > Pichiomycetes > Serinales > Debaryomycetaceae > Teunomyces > Teunomyces pallodes. The sequence goes on from JAKTUA010000004.1 coordinate 183,067, forward strand.
GACTTGCAAAACTTGTTTAGTTACGGGTTACTTTTATTGAACAGAAATAATCCAGAGTGCTTCTCGCTTGGATTGCTCCCTAACAAAGTTACGAAGCATTTCTTTCCCCATGGAATAAATAACTCGGGTGTATTAGAGATGGATGTCGAATTAAACGACAATTTGATCATTGTACGGAACTTGTTAGGCGAAATTTATGGGTTGTGGGTTTTCAATGAAGATGATAGAATTAAGCTTTTTAAAAGTTTGGAGTATTGCTTGAATAGCGAGGTCTTGGGTTAAAGTTTGGTTGAGTTGACTGGAAGCTGTTTAACTAGAAATATTGTTCTCCAAAAATAACCATACGGATCTTTTTTTTTTAGAATTGGCAGATCAGGTAACAGAACCTGGCAAGTATCACGATAATCGGCGGATCCACAAGCCACGGCGTTGCACAATTTACTCTTCTGTTTTCTATATCACTCTTGTATATTATAATAAATTTTAACGTGATAGTCACATGACCGAAATTTTGAATTTCAATATTGAAGACCTTTGTAACCAACAACTAACTCCGGTTGTATATTTCAAGGTACCGTGTCACCGAGTACACGAGATATTGGAGAGTAATTGAGGACGAATCAAATTGTGGAAAACATTCTTAGTCAATAAATTCAAATTAAAATCAACTTTCCAATGAACAACGGAGGCCTGCCGCAAACAGATGCTCCTAAACAGCAGCTTCTAAAACAACAGCTTTCACAACAGGGAGTAAGACAAAAGCCAAATGCTCAAAACTACCACTTTGCGACTACTACTCAAGAGATCTTGCGGAAGTATTCCAAGTACCCTGCGTCTTTGAGCTTACACATTTATGAGACACATTACAAATTCAACAATACTCAAGACTCGAACATAATACCCAAAGATTCTCCAATGATCAAGGATTTTTTGTTACATGTTCTTAAGGAGCAGATCCCAGTACAAATGGCTGAGTTATTGAAGGACTTTGCAATTCGTTCCTATGATGGGTGTTTGATTTTACAAGTTTATGACCATAGACACATGGTTAAGACAGCAAGTGCATCACGTACAGCTCCTACTGGTGACTCGAAGGAAACGAAGATAGAAACTACAACTGTGGTAAAGCCAATGACCTACAGAACGTTGTTACGTCCAACACAACTTTCACTCTACTATGACTTATTGTACCACACCGATTCCGCATTGACGAAATTCAGCGACTCTTTATCCCTTCAGATGGAGTCCGAAATCTTGGCATTGACGAATAGAAAACTTGATTTGTCGGTGCCGCTTAACCCATATCTCTGCGATGACTACTTGAAGCCAGAGGAAGATTATCCTACAAAGGTTTGGGACGAGAAAACTCAAGATTACAAAATGGTACATAATCACCGGAAGGCCGTTGCATACGAACCACGTAAGTTACATCTGGATGAGTTGGTCTTGCACAAATCATCAGAATACGAGGAGATAATGCTTTTGCTTTCAAACAAGTACAAGCGTCCAGACGAATCTCAGGAAAAGAAGTTGGTCACCGTTGGAACGTCTTCGTTGGTTTCTGCGTCGAATTCTATGAAGCCAGGAAGCAAAGAAGGTACCGAAGGCCCAGAAAGCAAGAAAAAGGAAACCAATAATGGAACAATTTCGGCTCCTACTCGTAATACAACTGGCCAATTTATGAGATTACGGTTGATAGAAGAAATTAGAAAAAAGAGAGAACTTGACAAGGCACAGCAAGCCGCCAAAATCCAGGCCCAAGCTAATACTATTAATCAAACAAGCAATAGGACGATTATCACTGATAATAACGTGACACCAACTCCTCAGATGAATCAGTCTCAAATTAAGCAGCAGAAACTCCAACAGATGCAGCAACAGCAACAACAGCAGCAACAGCAGCAGCAGACACAACAACAGCCGCAACAAATGCAACAACAGCCAGCACAAAATAATTTTAAGCGGATGAAAAAGGAACCAATGGTGACTCCAAATGCGAACAGTATGCGCCAGCAACAACTACAACAGCAACAGCAGCAGCAACAATTCAAGAACGGTGTTATATCACAGGCTCCTATGGCATCACAGGGTCACATGAATCAAAATCAATTGAACCAGAATATACAAGCCACTCAACAGCCAATTCAACAACAGCAGCAGCAGCCGCAACAGCAACAACAACAGCAGCCGCAACAACAACAGCAGCAGCTGCAGCCTTCTCTCCAACAACAACAGCAACAACAAATATTCCAAAATTCTCTTACCCAAGAAGAACAGCAGACGTTCAGACAGATGCAATCTAAAATGAGCGCATATGCGCAAATGGGAAATCTCGGTGTTACACCAACTGGACAACAGCTTACTCCACAGCAAAAACAACAGGCTCTTCAGCAAACAAAGTTGATCCAACAACAGTTGCTTCAAAAATTCCCCGTGTATTTCCAGAGACTTCGTCAGTTCCAGTTGCTCCAACAGCAGAGACAGCAAAAGATGCAACAAGGGCAGAAGATGGCAAACCAAGCTCAAGGAAATGTTTCAAACCAGCAGCAGTATATGATGAACCAACAGAAGCAATATCCAAAGAAGTGAAAGTGATGTTTAAACATAGCATTACATTACACACTTAATCTTATAGAAAACAAACTAAACCTTAACCAATGACCTGGAATAATAGTGGTAACTCTTCCATTTACTTAATCCGTTTTGGATAGAGTGCTTCCATATACCCCAAGTGCAGTGATTGTTGCCATCACATAAAGCAACCCCTTCCCTGCTTCTTTAGCAACAGTCTTCAATATTGAACTATCATTCTTCTGACGTTTCCTCGAGGAATCAATCTCATCTACTTCATCCAACTCAAAGTCACCGTTGAAATCGCTGAAAGTTCTCTTTCTCTTTGGGCTGAAAACTGTGATATCTATCTCTTCGGATTCGTCGTCAACTGTTTCGTTATCAGACACCAGTGCCTCAGAGTAAACGATATCTGAATCATTTTCGGTTACATCAGTTAGATCTTCATCAATGAATGGACCCTGACAATCGTCTAATCCAAATGTACATCCATAGCAGCTTTCTTCTGGACCGCTCAGGTTGATATCTGACCCCAGGTCCAGATTGTCAGAATCCTCCAAGTCCGAATAAGATACACCCAACAACAACATGTCAGAATCGGAGTTAGATTCCAGCTGCTCTAAAATGGAGCCTGATTCAACTTTAACGAGATCATCTGCCTCCTCAACACTTTGATCAGAGCAATCTGCAAAATCAAGACAAGTTTCCTTGGTTGTTGTCTCTGATTTCTTGGTACCCCAGATGTTGTGCAGTGGTTGTAATATTGGAGTGCCAAATATATTGTGGCTCACAGTAAACTTGCCTTCCAGTTCCTCTTTCAGGATTTCTGGAACGTAATTGGGGACGGTTGCAGCCAGACCTGTGCAATAGGTAGCGAATTGATCGTCATGGGAGTTATAAACATCACCATCGCCATCATCACCACCGTTTACTTCATTATCTTCAACATTTTCCTTGATTTCCTCGGAATCCGAAACAGGTGACTTAGTTGTTTCCGCACCATCCAGATCTTGACCATCGTCGCTTGTTGCAGCATCTGGAATAAATTTAATCAAATTGTTTTCAATCTCCACATGAAAACCTAGCGCTATTTGAGGGTCAGTGAACTCCGTCAAGGGCACAGTTTTGGCATCAATGTATTTGTCTTTAACGCTTTTGAGGACAGAAGAAGGCTTCGAAACTACAAACCCAACAAAGTCACCTTGCACCAATTCGAACCATTCACCAGGTAGGATTAAGTTTGAGTTAATGACAGTACCATAAGTCGAGTTATTGTCCCTTAGGAAGAAAACTGAATTGTTGTACATCAAAGACGCATGGTTTTTAGATAAATGGGGGTTTCGGAAGAACAAGTTGGTAACATTATTTGTGCGGGAAACATTGACATTAGATGCCCGTTTAATTTCAACCTCTTCTCCCTTGTCAAGAAGTAAAATTCTCTCGTTGCTTATAATTTTAGAAGTCATTAATAAATATGATTAGTTATTGTGTGTTGCCCGCAGATTTTATTTAGCCCCCTGTCAAGTGTGATCTCTTTTTTTGCAATCCTGTTATCAGTGTAACTATGTGCAGGCATCTAACATTTCCGGGGAGTTCACGAGTTCTAAAATATTACGGTTTGAAAAAAGCGACAATCAATCATAGAGCAGCAGCATAGGACACGAAAGCAATATACCCATAAGGGATATTAATCGAAAAACCATTCTGATAAAAAAGTCCAAACATTCTTTTTTCCTTTTTACTATTGCCCTTGAATATTATTAAGCGGCGATGTCAGCTTACAATGATCATTTGTCTGCACTCAATGACACCATGAGGCACGGATTCGATCAGGACTACAACTCAGAAAACTTCTTAAACCTCCTCGCAAATACATTTTACATATATTTTGACGACAAGCGACACAACACTAATGGGAACCCTATTACGTCCGGGATGAAACAGTCTCCTAAATTTTCACGCAACTACCAACCCATTACTGACTGGAAGGTAATGAAAGAGCGCCAGAAGACAATCAGTGCAGTATTGGTATTGTGTCTTAACTTGGGTGTAGATCCTCCAGATATAATGAAGACATACCCTTGCGCCAAATTTGAGGCATGGTGTGATCCGTCGACATTTCCAGATACAAAAAAAGCCGTTGAGTCGATTGGTAAAAATCTACAATCACAATACGAAACGTTATCTTTGAGAACACGATACAAACAATCTTTGGATCCATGTGTTGAAGATGTGAAGCGGTTTTGCAACACTCTTCGTAGAAACGCCAAAGATGAAAGAATTCTTTTTCATTACAACGGTCACGGAGTTCCTCAGCCAACATCCAGTGGGGAAATCTGGGTTTTTAATCGAGGATATACTCAATATATTCCAATATCGTTATACGATCTTCAAACTTGGTTGGGAGCACCTGTCATCTTTGTCTATGATTGTAACAGTGCCGGCAACATTGTCCACAATTTCAAAAAATTTGTTCAGAAGAGAATCGACGATGACAACGATAACAATCATGATACAAGTGCTCCTTCACCAACATCTGCATACTTAGACTGTATCCAACTTGCTGCATGTAAGAGTAACGAATTGTTACCCATGAGCCCCGATTTACCAGCAGATTTATTCACATGCTGCTTGACATGCCCAATTGATATTAGTATAAAGTGGTTCATTATGCAAAGTCCCTTGAAAAAGAACTATTATTCCCTTTTACCCAAAAACTCCATAGGTAACGTCATTATTCCGGGAAAATTGACCGACAGAAGAACCCCCTTAGGGGAGTTAAACTGGATTTTCACAGCAATCACAGACACAATCGCTTGGACATCTTTATCAAGACCAATCTTCAAGAGATTGTTCAGACAAGATTTGATGGTCGCTGCATTGTTTAGAAACTTCTTGCTCGCTAAGAGAATTATGCCACATTTGAACTGCAGTCCAATCAGTGACCCTCCATTACCTGATCTTGTCAGATTCCATCCTATGTGGGATTCTTGGGATTTGGCCATTGATCAGGTATTTGCTCAATTGATCAAGTCCAGTAATCCAGGATCCCCCCAAGCACCATTATCTTTACCAGCACCTGCTCACCCCAAGGGATCAGTTTCTGGTATACCTAACGCTCAGCAGTTCAACAACTATCAGCATTCAACTTTCTTTGAACAACAATTGACAGCATTCGAAATTTGGCTCAAATATGCTGGTCCATCCACTAAAGAATTACCCGAACAGTTACCTATCGTTTTACAAGTATTATTGTCGCAGGTGCACAGATTAAGAGCATTGATTTTACTTTCCAAGTTTCTTGACTTAGGTCCTTGGGCAGTTTATTTATCATTATCGATTGGTATTTTTCCATACGTGTTGAAATTATTACAGAGTCCCGCTCAAGAATTGAAACCCGTGTTGATTTTCATCTGGGCACGTATAATGACAATCGACTACAAGAGCACCCAACAAGAATTATGCAAAGACAAAGGCTACAACTACTTCTACTTGATTCTCAATTCCAATCCATCAAACCCAATCGGAGCACCCGGTGCACCAGGAAGTTCTGGAAACATTTTGATAAACGATGACCACAAAGCAATGAGTGCTTTTATTCTTACCTTGTTCATTAAAGATTTCAAAAACGGACAACGTCTTTGCTTTTCTATCGAGATTATTAACAACTGTCTCAAGTTTATCCAGACCAGTGAGAACCCCTTGTTACGTCAATGGTGCTGTTTATTATTATCACAGCTCTGGTACAAGTACCCTGACGGAAAGTGGATTATATACAAGGATGGTTATTTTGCAAGATTATTAACTTTTGTGAACGATCCTATTCCAGAGGTTAGAACGTCTATCATTTTAGCCCTCACTAATTTCTTGAGCGACAACGATTATAACCAATCGAAACAACAAGGAACATCAACTGACATGAGAAGAGATGAAATGAAACAACAGGACTTGAAGCTCGCGAATGTTATATTGAGTTTGTTAGGTGACGGGTCCGCCATGGTCCGTAAAGAGGTGATTTATTTCATCAATCGTTTCATCTCAATTTATTCTAAATTCTTCTTGATTGTTGCGTTTAACCAGTTAGAAGAAGAAATTGTCTTGATTGATAACGCAAACTATTTGAGTGAATTTAGAAAACGTTCTCCAGCTTATGGATCTATTTTCAGTTCTATTTGGAAGGCCCTCTTAATTCTATCGGAAGACCCTCATCTTGAAGTAAAACAGTTGGCGGAAACCTTAATTGACTCGATAATGGTTCAATTGAACGAAAGTGAATTGGGCCCTCTAGTCAAAGAGATGCAAGACTATCTTTTGAGCAAATCGACGATAAATATTATTGAAAACTTCAAGCCAGTCAAGCCAATTGTTAACCGTCAACTTGCAAACGGTAACAAACGTCAAGTATCCAGTGGCTCAACTATGAACAGGAATAGTAATCTTATGATCAGTGGATCCTCCTTGAGAACAAAGAGTGCATCTACGTCGAATTTGAATTCTCATCTTCAAGATGAACATGACTCTGACACCGAATCTATCTCATCGAAGCTCAAAGGTATCACATTATCCAAATTGTTCAAATCGTTCCAAATGACAGATCAAAATGAGCTGAACTTGAAGAGAATACTCAATTACGGACCTGTCCAGAGCAGGTATGGAAGTGAATACAAACCTAAAACTCCTATGTTTAAACCAAGAAATTTGTCGAAGCACCCAGTTCTTGAGAATGAATCAGGATTTTTTGAATATAGTTGTGAATACTTCCAAGAACCTCAAATGTCAAAGAATGAAATTGATGAGCCAGGTTCAAAGGAATATGTTAAACGATTGTGGAGAAGAAATAGAAATGAGTCAATTATTCAGGAAACTCAGCCTCAGAAGGAGTTGGCCATAAGGGGCGATTGGAACAAAAACATTGTGACATTGAGCAATAAGACCGTACCAAAATTGATAAAGTTTACTCAGTTTGAGAAGATACTTGTTGCTAGTGACGAGAAGGATAACTGTACAGTTTGGGATTGGGAAGAACGTAAGATCATCAAGAAGTTCTCTAATGGAAATCCATTCGGTACCAAGATAACGGACATTAAGTTTTTGAACGAAGACGACTCCCCGTTGCTATTGGCAGGCTCATCTGATGGTGTGATAAAAATTTACAAGAATTTCCACAGTAATGAATATGAAGGGGATGAAGAGACAACTCAGACGGAGTTGGTTGCATCATGGAGAGCATTAACCGATTTGCTTTTGACTTCCAAGAGTTCGGGTTTAGTTTCCGAATGGCAACAGTCTAGAGGTTCCCTTTTGGTTAGTGGTGATGTAAAGATTATTAGAGTCTGGGACGCGCCTCGTGAATTGTGCTTAGTGGATATTCCTGCAAGATCATCATCGTCAATCACATCCCTTACATCCGACCAAGTTGCTGGTAACATTTTTATCGCTGGTTTTGACGACGGAAGCTTAAGAGTTTATGACCGGAGACTTGATTCCCGTGAAAGTATGGTAAAGGCATGGAGACCTAGCCAAGGTACCGGAAATGGGTCCATCCGTCAAGTACACATGCAACGTGGTGGGTTCCGCGAGTTGGTTAGTGGATCATCCAACGGGTATGTGAATCTTTGGGATATTCGTAACAATGATCCCGTCTTGTCATTTAACATCGAAGAGAAGTCGATTCGTTGTATTGATGTTCACGAGCATGCACCTATAATAACTACTGGGTCCAAATCAGTGAATATTTGGAGTACCTCTGGTGATTTGCTATCAACTTTGAGAAACCCACACGAGACATATTTGACCAATAGAACATCAAGCTACTTGGCAAGCACTACATTCCATCCCCATAGGATGATTTTGGCTACCAACTATATTCAGGATGGTCATATCAATATTTACACTTGTACCGATACGGCCGTGGAGTATTAATCAGCATTATATACCTAGTATAAGATAAAAAAATATGACTAGATCAGACGATAAATTGTCGAATAATAAGTAACAGATTAGTATTATGTATAGTGGTTATGCTAATTTCTCCAGAAATTACTGTATTAGTTTAGTATTTTCTAATATCACCACTCTCAGCTCGCTTGTTATAACCGTTTTTTTTGCCAAACGCATTTATTTCTTCTCCGCTCCGGCTTTCGTTATTATCAATGAGTCAAGCTAGTCAAGACATTACATTTGCCCAACGAATGGTCAGTGCCTGTCTGGGCTCTCTTGTGACTTCGCTAGTGGTAACCCCTTTTGATGTAATCCGGATTCGTATACAGCAACAAGAAATATTGCCATCAAACCAAGTATGTTGCCAGAGTCCACCTACATCGCATCCTGCTGCAGTCCAGCAGCTCAGAAATACCCTTGTGACCAACATGGGAGTACCTGCTTCAGCAGTAGCCGAATCCTCGGGCCCTGAACTCTTCTGGCTTCACAAATCATTCTGCAAAAACTCCCATGCACTGGACTGTACCCGAATCAACTCAACCTTTCAAGGGTTTGTATCTGTCAGTAAGAACGAAGGATGGCCCACATTATGGAGAGGTCTCTCATTGACTTTATTGATGGCAATACCGTCGAACATCATTTACTTTACTGGTTACGAGTATATACGAGACCGGTCACCGATGGCCGATCATCCTTTTAACCCGCTTATTTGTGGTGCATTTGCCAGAACGTTATCAGCCACTTCGATAGCTCCACTAGAACTTGTGAAAACTCGACTCCAATCGATACCTTCTGAACGCAAGTCTTCCTCAAAGATGCTTACAAATTTATTGAAGGATCTGTATTCCGATATGCAAACCAAAGGAGTCTCTAGTCTTTTCAAGGGTCTTCAAATCACTCTATGGCGGGATGTTCCATTCTCTGGAATTTACTGGTTAAGCTATGAACAGTGGAAGCTGCGTTCGCTTGATTATCTCGGTGTATCATCAGCACAAGCAGACTCCTGGAAAATATTTGCATCATCATTCTTTGCCGGCTCAATTTCGGGACTAACTGCTGCATTTTTTACTAACCCATTTGACGTGGGCAAGACCCGGCTCCAGATATGTGACGATACCAAATTGGGGAAAAAGCCATCGATGTTTGCTTTCTTATTGGACATATATAGAAAAGAAGGCACTGGAGCATTGTACGCAGGGTTCGTACCCCGAGCATTAAAGATTGCCCCTGCTTGTGCCATAATGATCTCTTCGTATGAGATTGGGAAGAAGTTCTTCCATAATGGCAACGCCCAACTGTGAATAGAAATTATTACTTAGATTCTATGTAAATACTTTAAACAAGAAGAACATTCTTGTACCGTGTGTACTTTCACCATTCATTGTAACTAAAATTATTCTCGTTATTGGTAGTCATGTTCATAGCACTGGGTCCAGATTCAAATGGTTGACTCTGTGGGGTCACAATTCCTTTTTGGTGCATTTTCTGAGACACTTTATTGGAACCCTCATTTGTGACAAGAACAACAGGCTCTTCTTGCTTCTCCAGATAGACAAGCGTATTGTAGCTCTTGGTGATTAGTTGATTTATTTCATAGTTCACAGCATGGAGTTGAACCAAGTATTCCAAAATGGCCGCCTTCAAATCGTTATCGATTGATCTACTAAATTGATGGAAAACAACCTCTTGATTCCACAAGACTTCCTCTAATCTTTCGTTTAAAAGGGTTGTATGTGACGCCCGTTCCCCTCGCTTTTGTTCGCTTTCCTTAAGTTGTCGAAGGAGTCGAGTTTTTGTGGCACATAGCTCACTCTTCTTTCTCTCTCTCTCGGCTACCAGGACTAAACTAGAACGGAGCTTGTCCAACTTCTCGATAATTTTGGATTCGGTCTGTTTCTGCGCCAAAAGTATTTTACTAAAATCATCAATCAAAAGGCGATTTTCTTCAGCAGGAAGCTTGGGAATCCAGCTTCCAAACTCATTTGAAAGCTCAACTTTGAGAAGTGTGGATTTTCTTTCACTCTTGATAAGCTTTGAGAGTTTGTGCGTGAGCAGATGGGACAGAGCCAGAGATACAGCTTCAGGGCCACCAGGATCCAATCCGGTCGACTTGTCGGATCCAAGTGAGATAGAACTACCGATACCTGAAAGCGTGGTTATTTTCTCCATTACCTTTTGGAATGCTGTAGGTGGCCGTGTTAATTCGTCCGATTTTGCACCCAGTCCAGTTTCAACTATATGCTGGGATAACATCTTGATAGAATCTGGTCCTTTCTCTAGTGGTGGATACCTAACACTGTCAGTATGATATTTCCAGTACAATTGTTTTGATTTTACTTACAACATAAGTTCCTGTTTAATTTATTTTTGTTATATGATTGTAGTTAAGCGCCAATAGACCAGATTTTCCTCGATTTTGATAGAGTGGTTGCCAAAAAGAATTATGCGCGCGCTACTTCTTGGAAACTTCTTCATCGAGATTGAGTCCGGTGACATCAGCAATCTTCTTTCTCAACAGTTCGACTGAGCTCTGAACAGACTTCTTACCAGATTCGGAAGTCTGCTCGATCGACTTAACCCATCCATCAGCAGTTTGGTATGCAAGTTCCTGTTGTTTGGCGATGTGAGGCAACTTTTGTTGTTCTACGCGCCAGGCAAAACTCTTGGTATTCTCGTAGGTTTGAGGCAAAAAGTACTTGAAAGAAGCAAGTCCCAAAACCACCGGAAACACAGCCTTCGCAAGTAATCCTCTCTGACGAGCAGCAATGGTTCCAGACAACCCTGCTATCACAATGTAAATGGCATTTGGCAACAAGTCTTCGCTCTTGTTGTGGAGACTGCTGACAGTACTGGAAAGTTCTCTCTCAGTCTGATTGAGTTTGTTATATCCTTGGTTGAGGTATTGCTGGGTCAGATTATAAACACATTGGACTCCTTCTCTGACGCTCTTGAATGCCGTCTCAAGCGAACTAGGAGAGCGCACCGAAATTCCATCAATTATCCGATTAGGACCCAAACTGGCTATTTCAGTACCAGCAGCGGGTGTCACTGTTCCCGGAAGCGGATAGACATCTTCATCATCCTCGTAGAATTTCCGTTTATCCACCATCTTTGTTTCCTGATAGTAACTCGAAATTCAGATTCAGTTCATTCGACAGAAATTGATACATGCGACATAACCACGACATAGTCGCGACATCAAATACTCCTGAAAACATCTCATCACCTGCGATTAAGCGTTTGGCACCTACACAGAGTCGAGTTCAATCATGTTACGAAGGCGTTTCATGTCAGTTAAAGCATCTCAGCGGATATGGGGCCATTTTTTATCCACATCAAGCTCACTTGGTAACAAGATAAACTTGAACACTTATGACTACTTGTCAGATCAAGCTACTCCATCGCCAAGTTCTTCATTACCATTTGAAGACAGGCGTTATGGTGGGTCATTCGGCCAGATAGTTAAAAGACTGCAATCAAATTCTCAACATTCTTTAAAACAAGGAAATCAAAGTTTGCTGGACATATCCCCATTCCGTAACGAAGATGGATCATTTATCAAGGGCCAAACCGCTGAAGAAGCCCGTCTCGATGATCTTACATTGCAAGCACGAGTTGACCATAAGGTTACAAAGCTACCAAAGGAAATTGCGCATGCCATAAACAATCACATCTTACGTTTGGCTGTGCCAGACAGATTAAGAGAACGAGCCGCACAGATCTTTCAAAGTATCAACAACGAACAACTCCAAAAGGCACCAACTTCAGCACTTGACTGTGATGCACACATTGCCGCTTTGTTCCTTCAAAACTACTCTCATTCGAGACAAGTATTACTAGAATTGAAGAAACGAGTAGGTGATAGTTTTAATCCACAAAGGGTGTTAGATATTGGATATGGACCAGCGACGGGGATAGTAGCCCTAAACGAAATTATGGGGGATGAATGGGTTCCTGAAGAAAAGGAGGCATACATCATTGGAAGAAATAACTGGGAAATGAAAAAGCGGGCCAAGATAATTTTATCGAGACAACTAAACGAAAACTTCAAAGACGATAGCATGCCAGAAACCGAGAATAAAGAGGAGAAAACAGTAAAAGAAGAAGAAAACGTTGGGCCAATTCGTACTGGATCCATTAATATTCGAACAAGATTGCGGGACACATTGCCCACAACCAAGAAATATGACTTAATTATGGTCAACCAATCGCTTTTAACACGAGAATTTAATTTCCCTAGGGATATTGATACTAATATGCACCTAATATTAAGACTATTAAATCCTGGAGGTCATTTAGTGTTAATTGAGCGGGGAAATACACTTGGATTCGAGACAATTGCTCGAGCAAGACAAGTCATGATAAGGCCTGAATCATATAAGAGTGAGATAGGTAAGATCCCTCGTCCTTACATTCGGGGATCATCCTTGAAGCCACAACGAGTTAAGAAGGAAGATCAGTTAATCACCGAGGAAGACATAGAGTATGAAGCAAAGTTGCTTGCCCAAATGGAAGAGGAAGAAAGAAAAGGATTGGAATTTGAAGAAGAGTTAAATGAGAAGTATGGTGAACTAAGTGAAGAAGATTTAAAGTTTGAGTTTGAAGAGGATGGAGATTACGAGGTGATGCCTGTTGAGGCAGCCGGGCTAAGTTCAGAAAGTGTTGACTACCACATCAATATTCTTGCACCATGTCCTCACCATGGCAAGTGTCCACTTCAACTTGGAGACCCCAAATACTACAAAATCCCATCACATAAGCATAGACTTAATTTCTGTTCATTCAATAAAGTGGTGGAGCGTCCACGGTTCACTGTGGAGTTGAAAAAGGGGAAGAGACTTGCAGCAGAATGGGACAAAGGAGCTAACGACGGATTTGGAATTAACAGTATACCAAAGAAGGACTTACAGAAACTTGAGGGATCAGGCCGTCCTGGAGGTAAGAATACTGAAAATGGCTCGTACTCGTACTTGATTGCGGAGAGAAGTTACAATGATACTGAGACGATCAAGAAGATTGAAAATGATCGTAAGTATAACAATTACGATATTCAGAAAGGTGGAATCAACACCTGGCCGCGGATTCTTGACAATCCAACCAAAATTAAGAGCAATGTTCGGCTAAATGTTTGCTCTCCAACCGGTAACATAGAATTATGGCAAATTCCCAAGAGTATGGGTAAGCAAGCTTATCATGATGCTCGTAAGGTAGATCGTGGAGACTTATGGGCCTTGGGAAACAAGACTGTGACAGTACGCAGTAGTATTTCTGAAGAGGCAAGAGACAGACTTGAAGTTCTACATAAAACTCAGAAGAAGACATTCCTCAAAGAGCAAAGACGCAAGAAATGGAAGAAGGTCACCAGTAGATCGGAGCTTGCGTTTGAAGGCGAGGCTTATACGCTTGCTGATTCAATTGCTACTGAATTGGAGGCTACAAAGAAGTATAAGAGCAAGGGAAAACGGGCCAAGTTCGACGTTGACCCTAGACTGTTCGATGGACAGTGAACAACCATGTAAATAATACCTGTAAATAAAATGTTTATTATAGATTATAATAACCTGGGAATAGAATACCCTCTATAGTACAACGACCGTCGAGAAATGAATCATGCAATCATAAGTGACTACTTTCTTCTGAAAGAAGAGCCTTCAGTCAACTTAGCCTTACCACCGGTTGGAGTGCAAAGCACAGTCGAACAGTTGTCACAAGTGACAGCAGTTTGTGCGTGGGAGAACACAGTGGTGATGGTCAAACAACCTTGACACTTGACGTCCATGAAGTAGGATCTTGGTTCTTGAACCAAGGTCTTCAACTTGTGGGTCTGAGCTTCAGTAGCAGCAGATGGGTTCAATAAATCCTTGACTAAAACCATGTTGAAACTGTTTGATATGTAAGAAAGAAAGGGTGGCACAAGATTGGAGCGAAAATTTTTCTTAAGGTCTTGAGAGCTTGAGCGAAAAAAGAAAAAAAAATTTTCATCCACAACCCCAGAACCTCGACGGCGCACGACTAGTCTTGCGTCTGAAAATTATTCCAAATCGGGAAACACTCATCTCTTTGTTATAGTCCCTGCTGGTCTGATAAGCCTAGCAGTGCCTGACAACACTTCGAAAAGGCTATATGAAAACTACGAGGTTCTCTACACATCTTCCCCAGTTATCCCTCTTCTATTTCACCGAAAAGAGTGTTAAACTTATTTCTTGTTGGTGGCTCCCCGCTGTCCGCAAACGGAAGCGCACGAAGTTTGTTTTTATCCTATCTGGTACCTGTGAATAGTTCATTTCGCATGTACGCGTAGATCCTTTGTTTTGGCTGCCAAAGTGCGGAATCAATACGATATGGCTAATTTTTTTTAATCTTATTGTAGTTTTTTATTACTAACTCTTCTTTTCAAGCGATGGGTCCCATCGAGAAATACTTTCTACTATTGGTGATACTTGTTCCCTCACTCTTAGCTGTGACGGTCCCAACGACGGTATGGAGTCCCGAAACTACCGTCTGCGTCTACAATTTAGTAACAAACTCCTTGATTATTCTTCTTGTGGCCTGGGCAGTCAAATATTCCGCAGATTGGCCATGGCTATGGCTTGCCCTGCTTGAAACCAAAAAGAGGTCCCATATCGAGTATGTTCGGCGTGCTCTAGCCAAGAAAACTCCCCCCTTGGATCTCAAGCCTACACTCATACAAATCAAGCAAATTCAAGGGTACGAACACATGGCTTATTTTTCATGTCTATTATCTTCACTTGCAGGCTGTGGGATTATGTATTGGGCCAAAAGACTAATTGTACTCGATGAAACACGCAAATCGGTTGTATTTAATAATTTGAATATCGTCTTGTATGAAAGTTGGTTATTGATCAGAATCTACTCCACATTAACAACAAAAATTCAGGAATCAGCTAATGATGACATTGATATTAATCAGTATCTACCAGCGCGTACGTTATCCGATTATATCCATACAACTCTTTCCTTTTTTGGGATTTCAAATTCAGCAAGTAAGTACGAAATACTTGAAGGTGAATTAAATCTGAACCTCAAAAAGATTGCTGAGTTGGAAGAGGCTTCATCGAAACAAGATCTCTTGATTGAAACTCTACTCAATGTCCAGAGTACTGAGTTTGCGTTAATTAATTCCAACTTGTCCAAAATTGAAAGTACATTACAGCACCACGAATCCAAGACAAACAAACTTTTGACTCCATTCCCACTCAATCTCTTGGAGGATGAAACTTTGCTTCTGCCTCAATCGATGCTGCCCACCCTGAGTCCCCTATTTGATACCTCGGCAATTTTCCCCATACATACAATCGAAGAAGAGGTATATGAAACTGAGTCCGAGGATATATCTAAGGAAGATACCTCAGATATAATGCCAGTTATCAACACAAAGCCTTCTCTTTATGTTGTCTTGACTAAATTATTTGCCATAATACAGCAGGGATCAATCTACAGCAACCCGAGGTTGATTTATGAAGCAATAAAGAAGGAATTATTATCTGTGTTAAAGGCACAGGTAGAATATCACATCAATTTACTTTTTGGTGCTATTCGTGGTATACTTTATCCTTATTATTTTACTTACCCATTGTTTAGATCCTTGCTTTACACAGCAACATACCCTACACGGAAGTTGACATCAATTATAATGTATCTGGCTACGATTCAATATAATTTGGTTTTGTTGTGGTTTAGAATGGTCTTTTTCATTCCCAATTTAGGTCTCAAGATTGTCTGGGGTGTTTTTCTGGCAACAGAAAATACTATACGAGTGGAAACGGTCCCCAGTCATGTCCAGTTATCAACCTATCCCGAAACTGACGGTATGAAACAGTTTCGATTAAAGACGTCAGGGAGATCACAATTCAACTCCTCTGACTATTATAACTCTGAATCCAGAACTAAACGGTCTGGAGTACTACAGAAATTAAGGCTTGAAAACTCACTGGCACATAATTTGCAGCTATAAGTTTACTTTATTTTATTGTATTTTATTTATTTATTTTTTTTTTTTTTGATAGCGAGGAGTGATTTATAATCCGCATAAATAGTTTATCAAATCTGTTTCGCTTGTTCTAGAACACCGCCCTGCCAAAATAGCTAACAAACGAAGACCCAAGAAGGTACGGCCGCCATACCGGAAGTACGTGTATAGGTCAAACTATATACAGAAAGGGAGTAGCGATGAAGAGGAGGATGAAGTCAACGCCAGCGATGAAGAAGAAGATGGAAGCAATTCATCTATAAGGACAAGAGACTTGTATGGTAACCATCAAGATTTTAGTACCAAGACTAACTTGAATATCAATGAGATATATGTCCTTACAGATGATACCAATATTTCAGGTAAACTTTGGCCACGTTCCCAGTTTGAGAAGATTGATGTGTTGCAATGTGCGTTGAACAAAGGAAACGTACAATATAACACCAAGAAGAAGATTTCCCTCCAAGTACAGGTTCAGGAGGGTAATTTCATGAGATTCCCTGTGGAAATCGTTGTCCGTATTCTTGAAATATTACGTGCGGAGGGAAAGTTGAAGCCCAAGTTCCTTCGACTCAACAAGCTCTTTTATTTGTTAGTATTACCACTACTTTATGAGCGACCAAAGTTGAGGGCAACAAACTTCTTTGCATTTGTGGACACAATATCCAATAGCAAGACGATTGGAAACAATGTGAAGGAGTTGGACCTACTGTATGTGATTCAATCAGGGAAGAATGCGTTTGTGGCGAAGCTTCTCAAACGGACTCGTTCCAAGTTGGAAGTATTTGTGGCACCACAGACAAGTTTTGGCTTAGGTCCGCTTATTGCATTAAAAAATTGTACCAACTTGAAAGTATTAGACTTGGGTCACGTCAGTGAAACTTTGGATTTGGAAAAATTATTCAACTCTATCAAGAACCTTTTACATCTCACTCATTTTGCATTTCCTAGATCGTCTATAGAGATCCAGGACTATAAGAACATTTCATGGCCTTCGAAGTTGACCTTCTTACGGATTTCAGGAGGAATCACGGATGACTTTCTTGTGGAAACTCAATTTCCAGAGACTATTTGTCAACTTGAATTAACCCATTGCCCCGCAATCAAAGCAGATGGTTTACAAAATCTATTAATTAAACACGGAGCGAAGTTGAAGACACTCAAAGTGCGGTATCCCATGCCAGGACTTAAAGATAATACATTAGATCTGGTTTTCAGGCTCTGTCCTAATCTAATAGTCCTTGAAGTCTCTGTGGACTATATTTCTAGTCGGTTCTTTGATGAAGAGAATTTGGAATACACCGATGAACCTCGACTGTTGCGTACGTTATATATTGATAGCAGTGGGCTGTTGGGAACTTCTACTCGGCTTAACCCAATTGATTTGGCGCTTGCATTAAATGAAGATAGACTTCCAAAGTTGAAAAACATTCAATGCACTGCAAAGTTAGCATGGGATCCCAAGAATGAGTATGTTACCTACATTGCTGATGAGATGGATGAGAGAAATGGCGGTCTCTATATAGGCTATTAGTTGAATCCTGTATAAAACATCATATTCGTAGTTTCACAATAATCTTGGTACTGTATGGAGGACACAAATGAGGTTCCAGGTGTTTAGTATAAAAATTTAGAACACCGGCCCCGATCCTGTCACTTAAGACATGAGCATATCTATCAAGCTACCACGCAGTGAGGAGACTGATATTGAGAAGCTATTGCATGGCTACAAAAGCAAGAGTCGACCTTTGGTATTTTTTGATGAGACGATACACGGCTACATAATATATCAGAATGATCAGGTATCACGTTCCAAACGATCCACAGCCTACTTGGAAGCCTTTATCATGCCAAGTGACGTGGAAGAACAAATCAAGAACAATTGTTCTTCGGAGAAAGTTTCTTCTTACAGCATTCTTCACAAGACTTTAGATGAAAGTAACATAGTGCATGACGGAATTAGCGACATCGATGGCCAATATTATATTGTATGGAAGTTTGAGTTCCCTGTCTTGTACCCAAAGAAGAAGTTAACCAACCCAAAACTTTATGTTACTTCTGTTTTGCATGATACCGACGATGAAACCGTTGTCGATATTGAACGTCTGGAATCACCTCAACAACAGATTCTCACTAATTTCGAGCCTGCTCAAAACGCTAACTTGTTAGAGGAGCTCAATAATCAAATTCGCCAGGAAATTCCCCAGTCATTTGAGTTATCTAGTGCAGTTGTTGAGAAATCACCAAGTCCCGTCTCAGATGTCGATCAGACAGTGGATGTCGAAGGTGATTCGACAACAATTATTTCTCGAGCTCTCAGTGCCAGCATCAGTGTACCTGTGTCTGTATCGTTGGTAATACGGTTAAAATCCACCAAACCGGCTGGTAGAAACAATATTTTGTTGGCAACTCTCAACATCGAATCATCAGACGAGATCAACGAAATAATTAGGCAGGAAGACTGCTACTTTGAAATTATTGGCATGGATTTAGATTTCAAATGCGGGTCTATCTCAGAATATGGCTCCTTTGGATACCCGATTAGATTTAGGTCCAATGATTCGCTCAATTTGACATACAAATTGATTAACAACGAATTCATGGACAAGGAAATACGCAACGAGAACAACTACCAGTTCACGAAACCTATCAGTATAAAATTGTCCCTTCGAGTACAGAAACACCTTTGCGAAATCGACTCCTTTGAAAATTTGAGTAATATTATTACGACAAGTTGGACACCGCTTTTAGACTTTGGAATAATTGCTCCCCCTATTAATAATTTATTAAAGACGCCAACTAACCATTCACAATCACAGTCACAACCTAACATTCCTTTGAAGGCAAATCCCCGAAAGTCAGCTATGCTAAATAACCTTTATAAAACCAAGAGTCCGAATGGGGGTTTAACTTCAATCTCAACGGGTACATTGAGCTCAGTCAGCTCTGTCCAAAAGAAGGCTGTTATGGGAGCTACAACTTCATCTGTTACAGTTAATTTGACCTCAAACATAAACTCCTCACTCTCAGGATTAAAGTTGACATTTATGGGTAAGTTAAGCATTCGCTTAGGAGAAATTCTTTGTTGGAAGGTGCAGGCCATCAACAATTCAAGCAATAGATTGAATCTATCACTTCTTGTACAAAGCCCCATGAATACTGCAACTGCAAGCAGTACTCCAATGGCACACACACTATCCTCTTCTAACTGCTTGAGCACTGAAGAAGGTGAACAGAAGGAGGATATCATTATCCTTAATCGTTCTCAGCTTAATTCAGCATACGCTTCTACAAAATTAAATACAAATGGTGTTATTGTGTTAAACAATGACGTTCGGATTGGCCCAATGGAAGTGAATACTGTGTTTGAGACTGAAATCAGACTAGTGGGAATTTCTAAGGGAATCTACAACCTAGATGGTATTAAAATTTATGATATAAACAGTGGTGATGGTCTTGACTTTGGGAAATTAGTTGAAGTATTTGTTGTATAGTAATAGATTTATCATAGACATTCCAAAAAAAAATGTTAAGGTATTAAAAATAAGGGGCGAGCTGGGAATTGAACCCAGGGCCTCTCGCATATTTGTAGTTTTCAGTTTATTTCTAAACCGACGCCCAAAGCGAGAATCATACCACTAGACCACACGCCCGATCTATAGTATTTTCGAATATCCAAAACAATTTAGATATTGCATAATTAAATTAGATCTAAATTTGGAAACGTTGTAGAATATTCTATACGTGAGGTCACAGATATAAAAATAAATAATCTAGAACCAGTGACTCTTAACAGACTTTTCGGAAGTACTTTTGTCAATTTCATGTAAGAGCATAAATTAAGCTTGACCTGAAATCTAAGTGAGTCACCAACAGCTATTTAAAGCTCAGGAGGAACAAAAGGTTGTTGTGAGTAAAGAATGATAATATTTTTTTCTATAGGAAATCCAGGACCATCCAATCGCCACAGTACTGGGCACTATGCGCTTAAGTACCTAATGAAAGATTATGGGGCGAAGATACTATCTCCGAGAGGTAAGTATTCCGTCAGTACCGAGGGCGAACTTGTTTTTGCAAAATCTAATGTTTATATGAACGAGTCACATCTCGCGCTTGCATCCTTAGTCCAGAAAGAACGTGTACCTGCTAACGCTACTGTTGTTGTGTTATACGATGACTTTGAGCGTGAGTTGGGAAAGGTGCGACTTCTACCCCTCAAAAAGAACGAGTCACATAATGGAATCAAGTCATTATCTCAGGTACAACTAGATATATATAAGCTTGGAATTGGAATTGGACCGAAACCTTCGGGCGCATCTAAAGATACAATGGCAGCGTGGGTGTTATCGCCATTCAAACCATATGAGAGAAGTATATTGGATGAAGTATCGGTGCCGCTTGTTATTAAGTATGTTGATACAATAATTGAGGAAGGATCTAATGATTATAATTCTATTAATAAAAGAATAAGAGGCTGAACAATAGGGATTTATGGAAATGGTACAAAAATGATCAATTTTTTTTAATTAACATATTAAGCGAACAGATTTAGACAAGATCAATACGGAATTTCCACATTGATTGATTGTACAAGTGTTACATTTACATGTATTTTCTAATCAGATATTATTGTCGTGAAATTCGTCAAATAAGTATGATATTGTGCGATTTATTTCATATTGCAGCCAACAGCCCGAAATCAATCATTTTAATTTATTTAATGCGTGATATACCGATATTTATTTGTCAACATATATAACCACCAAAGTATATTTGAATCATCCATCCCGACTTGGCAGTTCGGGTCCCTGCCAAAGTTTTGGCTGCGATAAACGGCGTCATAACCTGCACATGGTCATATTAAACACAAGGTTTGGGCCCAGCCAACGTACGGCACGACAAAGCCGCAGGCTACAACGTTTATATAAGCTAATTTACCCGTTATAATATCGTATAGAAAGTTTTCTTGAAAAATTTACTACCCACTTTGAATCACACTATGACCATTGATTTCGCTAAGCTTGTTGCCGAAAGACCACAACCAACCTGGACGCATACCCCAGATCAAATCTTGGAAGTCGCCAATCAATTGATCAAGGAAGAAAGAGAAATCTATGACCTGATTGCCGCTATTGAAAATCCAACCATTGAAAATGTTCTTAAACCGTACGCCAATTGGGAGAACAAAAATAGCTTCATTGAGAACCAAATCACTTTCTACCAACACGTCTCTCTGAACAAGGAATTGAGAGACGCCTCCACCAAAGCGGAAGAATTGATCCAAGAAAACTCTATTGAACAGGCTTCCAGATTGGATGTGTTTACGGTGTTCAAGAAGTTGGAAGAATCAATCAAGGGTAACACGTCTCTTGATCCAGAAACAACCAGATTAGTCGCCAAAGTTGTCAACTATTACAGAAGAAACGGGTTGGACTTGCCTGAGGAAAAGAGAGAGCAGATCAAGAAGTTGAAGATTGAATTGAGTAACTTAAGTCTTAAGTTTTCCAAGGTGTTAGGAGAAGAGAAAGATTTCCTCCTTTTCACTGCCGAGGAATTAGAAGGTGTTCCTCAAGATGTGTTGGATCTGTTTGAGAAAGTCAATGAGGATGGTGTTGAAAAGTTGAAAATGACTTACAAATATCCAGATGTCCTTCCAGTTTTAAAGAACGCCAAAAACCAAGAAACCAGAAAAAAGGCTTACGTGGGTAACCAGAACAAGTGTCCAGAAAACCATGAGATTTTGGATAACATTATTAAAGCAAGATTTAAGTTGGCCAAATTGTTAGGATACGAAACCTTCTCCCAATACGTTTTAGAAGAAAGAATGGCCAAAACCCAGGATAATGTCTTAGATTTCTTAGATGACTTGAAGAAGAAGCTTAAACCACTTGGTGAAAAGGAAGTTACTAAGATGATTGAATTCAAGAACCAGGATTTGAAAGCTAGAGGATTACCAGAACAGGAAGAATACTATGCCTGGGATTCCAGTTACTACAATGAATTGTTGTTGGAAAAGGAATACAGTGTTGACAATAAGAAGATTGCAGAATATTTCCCATTGGATGCCACTGTCAACAAGATGCTTGAGTTCTACGAGCTTTTGTTTGACATAAAATTCGTCAGAATTGAAAAGCCAGCTGAAGGTTCGCTCTGGCACGAAGATGCACAGCTCTTTGCGGTGTTCCAAAATGTGAACAAGACGGAAGCTGAAGTTGAATTCTTTGGCTGGATTTATTTTGACTCTCACCCAAGAGAAGGTAAATATGGACACGCTGCTAACTTTGGCCTTGGTCCAGGTTATGACGATGAAAACGGAGATAGAGTGACACCAATTACTGCGTTGGTGTGCAACTTCACAAAGCCAACACCTGAAAAGCCTTCTTTGCTTGACCATCAGGAAGTTACTACTTTCTTCCATGAATTGGGTCATGGTGTACACAACATCTTGTCAAAGACTAAATACGGCAGATTTCATGGAACTCATGTTGAACGTGATTTTGTTGAAACACCATCTCAAATGTTAGAATACTGGACTTGGTCCAAGAACGAGCTTCGTGCCTTGTCTTCGCACTACAAAACTGGTGAACACCTTAATGATGAATTAATTGACAAGTTGATTAGCACCAAGAATGTCAACACTGGGTTGTTTAACTTGCGTCAATTGCACTTTGGTCTCTTTGATATGCAATTGCATATTGCTCAATCTGATGAGGATCTTGAAGCTATCGACTTGACCAAGTTATGGAACGATATGCGTGAAGAAATTGCTCTTGTTTCCAGCGGTGGAATTCCTACAAAGGGCTATGCCTCTTTCGGCCATATTGCTGGTGGATATGAAAGTGGCTATTACGGCTACTTGTACTCGTCAGTGTACTCAACTGACATTTATTACACTTTGTTCAAGGAAGATCCAATGAATGTGGCCAATGGTATCAGATACAGGGATATCATTTTGAAGAGAGGTGGTTCCCGCGAGATCATGGACAACTTGGTTGAACTCTTGGGAAGACAACCAAACTCTGATGCTTTCTTGAAGGAAATCTTTGGTTAGAACGTATTCTTGCGATAAAAACACGATTTATGATTAGGAAAAATAAAGTGTAATATTTCTTTTCTGATTATTTACGTTTAAGCATCGTTAGTTTGGCCTTCAAAAGGAGTGAGCTTAGCAGTACCTTCAGCCCAGGACACACCGTTATAGGTAATTTCCTTGATGGCGGCGATAATATCTTCGTAAGTACCTCTGACTTGCTTCGTAGAGTCTCTGTCTCTCAAAGTAACGGAGTGGTCCTTTACCGAGTCAAAGTCGATGGTGATACCAAATGGAGTACCCAATTCATCATTTCTAGCATATCTCTTACCGATGGAGGCACCAGAGTCGTCAATCTTGAAGGCAATTTGCTGCTTTCTCAAGTAAGAAGAAACCTTGTTAACAATAGGCTTCAATTCAGCAGTGGACGACAATGGAACTAACAAAACCTTGGTTGGTGCAACCAATGGTGGAAGAGACAATACACCTCTGTCGGCGTCTTCTGGTCTGGACCAGAATTGGTGTTCCAAGACCGAGTAAATGATACGTCCAAGACCAAAAGATGGTTCAATAACATTTGGAGTGAATTCACGAACGTGTTCCGTTCTAGTGACCTTTTGAATATCAATCAAATCAGTACCTAATTCAATCTTTCCAGCAACACCATCAATTTCAACGCTAATCTTGCTGTTTTCGGATAATTCCTTAGCATAGTCTTCCAATTCACATTGAGTTCTGGACAACAACCATTTCTCAATGGTACCAGCATCCTTTCTGAACAATGGGCCAAACTTCTTCTTTTGAATTTCAATTTCAAATTTTTCAACAACCTTAGGCTCAGGCAAAGCCTTTCTGACAACCAACTTCTCGTTGGTTCTGGCAGCGTGGACACTTAAATCGTAGGCAGATCTGTCAGCACATCCAACACACTCAATCCAACCATAAGAAGTGTGCAACTCAGCATCCCAACAGTCAGCAGCATAGTGAGCCATTTCATTTGCCATATGTTGTCTGAATCTCAATCTTTCAGTGTCGACACCAATCTTCACCAAGAACAAGTAGATTCTAGCAATAAAGTAACCCAAGGTTTCGTTATCAACTAAACCGCTCTCGACAGCTTCACCAACGGTCTTTTCAATAACTTGGGTCGAACCAGATTCTTGAACTTCCTTTGGCAAGAATCTCAACTTAATGTGCTCGACTTCGGAGAATCTAGCGTGCGACTTGTCTTCTGGGTCGATGAAGTGTTCAATTTCAGCCATCAAGAATTCACGAACTCTTAACAAACCAGCTCTTGGGGCAATCTCGTTTCTGAAAGACTTACCAATAGCTGCAGAAGCAAACGGCATTCTTTCGTTGTTGAAATCTAACAACTTAGAGAAGTTTAAGAATTGACCTTGAGCAGTTTCTGGTCTCAAATAACCCTTCAAGTTACCAGAAGGACCAATTGCGGTCTCAAACATCAAGTTGAATTCAACTGGAGGTTCCAACTTTCCGTTGGTAGCAGGGTTATTAATCTGGTACTTTTCAATTAATTCACCCAATTGAGGACCTGAGTAACCATCAATTTGAGCCAAAACGTTCTCATATTCCTTGACTACATCGTCATCCAACTTGACATTTTGGATTTCCTTGACCTTCTTCTTTCTCTTCTTCTTGTCGGCGTCTTCCTCGACTTCTGCAACCTTGATACCTCTAGCCGCCTTATCACCTTTCAATCTAGCTTCTAAGACTTCCTCAACCAAGTGGTCAGCTCTGAAGATTTCACCGGTCTTCAAATCCTTACACATCCAATCAGCAAACTTGTCGACGTGTCCGGAGGTCTTCAAGACTTCGTGTGGGGTCAACATGGTAGTGTCAACTTCCAACATGTCTTCCTCTAAGATAAAGTGCTTTCTCCAGGTATCAACGATGTTGGCTTGAAGCGCACATCCTGGAGGACCATAGTCATAGAGACCAGAAACCCCACCGTAAATTTCAAAGGCTGGTGCAAAGAAGAATCTTCTCTTCAACACCTGTTCTAATTGTTCCCTACTGAAGGGAACAGCAGTTTTGGAAGCAGTAGACATTCTAGCTCTAAAAGTCCGAATCAAAAGTTTAGAAACAGTAATTGTGATATATCAGTTATTTGACCGTACTTTGTACAAGGTCAGGAGTGAAAAGTTTGAGTCAGCGCTGGGCTGGACACGACAGTTGCAAATCTTTTTTTTCTTTGCCCAGTGAAAATTATCTTAGCTGCAAAATCAGGTGAGAAACTGGGAACTAATTAATATCCAATGCCGTTGTAAAATTTTACTCTGTCAACAAAATCATTACCCAAAATCTATAACTGACCTATGCTACCTTGTACGTGCTTTCTATAAAGTTCTCTTCGTCATAATTCTCATCGTTCATATCCCCGCTTTCCATGAACCTCTTGACAATTATCAGTAATAAAGTTATTATGCACGTAAGGGCAAACACTTTATCAAACCAGTTATCAATGAATCTCACTTCACGAGTAGCAACGGCAACATTAGTAATAGAACTTCCAGATAAACTTAGTATTTTAGAAATTTGATGGGAGAGATTTGCCGGCAAATTTGTTCGAATAAGTAGAGCAGTTGCAAGAATGTATATCCCCAACATCTCTGATATCACTAAATGTTTTATACTGTTCTTAACAACAGCCGATGACCGGCTCTTGGGCAAAAACTTGGTAAATGACTTAAATGTAATGATCACATTTGAAAATGAGCATACAAACAAACTTCCTGATAAAACGAAACTCAACAAGTTGATCAATTGACCTTCTGTGACTGGTAAATAAATTAGCGATTGTAGCAATTTGGCCAAAGTGATGGCCAATGCATCGCTCGATACAGGCTCATCACGTTCATCGATAACCAGGGTCTTATTACTTTCGGCATCACCATACATGTACAACATGGGAATCTTTACCAAAAACACATTTATAATTCTGTACAAACAGTATCCAGCAAAGGAATAATTTGCCCAGTAAAGTAAAGTAGTCAATGGATCCGATGCATTAGACTTTGTACCCTGCTGCTCAATGAACTTAGTAACATTGCGAGAGAAGTCATCGTAGATCCCGTTTCGAAGTCTAATCAAGGCTTGAATTTCGTCGTTCAATTCATTTTCTTCCAGGTTTCCTCCATTGATAGCTAAACTTGACAAACTAGCAAATGACTGAACAGTGTTTATTATTCCTCTTGGGATCGAAGTCTTATTGTGCAGAAGAACATTATCTTCAGATTCTTGAGGCTTATTGTAAATGGTACCTCCTTTGGAAACTAACAAATTATTCAATTCCTGTTTTCTCTTTGATAGTAAAGAATTTGTGTTGTTGAATGATTGGATCGAAGTGTTTAAGTCAGACTCAGAAATATCCTTAGAGTAAACTCGGCCATTAGGAATATGCTTTTGTTGAAGTCGTTCAACGAGAGAATCGACTTTAAATAACTTATAAGGTGTGGAAGTGGAGCCAATTCCAGATAAAATGGCTAATATGGTAATTCCAGCAATCGAAACTTCGTTAATTTTCTTTTCTATCAATGATCTGGCTCGATAAGTGGATGAGGAAACAGGAGAAAACGACTGTGAAAGATCACCACATTTGTGAAGAAAGTAAAACCAGGCACCGAAGAGGACTATGAATATTATTAGTCTAAAAGACAGCTTTGATCCTCTATATGGTAGTAGATCTTGGTTAGAAAACAAACTGAGGACAAGGAATGGCTGTACCACGGTTAAGAATACCATTAACGTGTCGATTGTGAACTTGAAGAGAGTGAACCTGGTGTCCGGGTTGAAAAATTCGCCCAATTCACACATAATCAACACAATAAGTTCAATTCCTAGTGCGATAGAAGCACTGAAAACAACACCAACAATGGTGTTATCCGTTGAAGGGAGCGATGAAGTGGCTCTTCGCATATCCGTAACGATATCGTCGTCTAGGTTATCTTGATCATTGATATGTAAAACATTGATGTGATACTTACGTGCCACATTATTGGCCAAGTAAGCATTTATACGGTTCCGTGGAATATGTAACCGGGCTGAATATTCTTGAATGATGTTGTGATTGTAGATATACTTGTAGATCCATATCAGTATGGTACAGTATAGAACAACAAATGGAACAAATCCAAGCACGTACAGACTCATCTGGAATACAGATGACAGTATCTTGTGGCCTGTTAGAAAACGGTTCTACCGAAATTTAAGCTTTAGGTAGAGAGAGACAACTCACTAAAAGACAAGAAGCCTTACGGTTATATCAGAGTTCTTCCGGCATATAAGACATGATATAAATCTTTGTCAGCACACGACAATTTTTTCTCAAGAGAAACTCAACCACAAAATTTTCAGTGCTAATATCAAGAGCATCAAACAAATCACAACCATAACAGCAAGATGCCGATGCGTTTAAGATCTGAAAAGAAGATGAGGAAGTTCCTCATCGAGCAACTTAAAGCTCGTAAAATTTTTGGAGCTAGAATTGCGGAAGGTAAGAAGACACAAGAAGATTTAATCAACCTTGGATTGGCTCCACAAGTCTTCTTATTTAAGAACTTGTTTTCGGGCCAAGTGTTGTATTCACAGGTTCCAGCATACCACCAGACACAAATCGATCAACAGTTTGTGAGACCTAACTGGGAAAACAGAAAGCCAGCAAGAAGAAACGATTTATGGAGAATTATGTGCGTAGCTACCTTTGATAATTACGACTACGCGGTTGCTGCATTCCATGGATTGGTACAATTAAGAAAGGCGCGTGATGTATTCCAGAAAGATGCTGCTAAAGCCATGAGAAGAAAGAATGACGACGGAAACACCTGGTACTCGGGCCAGTACAGACCAACATACTCTCAAGAAGCTGTCGCTGACTTGGCACACATAGTAGACGAGTTTGAGTTGGATAACACTAAGTTACAATGGGAAAGCTTGTGGAGAAAGGGGGGAGACAAGCACTGGAGGTTGGACTTGGTCGAACACGATAGTTTACCTCCATTCAACCCTAGAGATCAGAGCATTTTGTTAGATGATTTAAAGGAGAAAGCCTTGCAAGAGTTTGCCAAGTTGAGGCAGTTGGAGGAACAGGCTGAGTCCCACGGCGAGCCAGTGGAAGCCGCTCAAGCAGCATGAATAAATCTGTAAATATGTACATAGATAGAAACGTGATCTAAACTAAAGAACATTTGAGAGGCTACACTTTCCTAATTGGGATATTATAGTCGGTGCCGAAAAAAAAAGAAACAGAAGTAACAAAGAAAGATCATCCTATTTTTTGTTTTGCATTCAGACCAACCTCTTCAGAGACACCACGAAGTGCAAGTCGTGTAGAGTAAAATAAAGTATATACGAGCAATCAAGTACCACGGTTAGTATTTCATTCTCTCAACCACAGTTTAATTCTGCGTCTATTGTCCCACAGTTTTTACAGACTGTGGTATATTCTTGTGTAGACCGGCTTTGTCACCTGACATTACCTAACTGGTGTCAAAGGCCGCCAGCTAAAATTTGTGGCCGCAATTTAAGGCCCGCTATAACGAACAAAAATTTTCCCTTTTAATTAAACTGTCAGTCCACTCTCCAGTAGCTGCCAAAAAGAAACACAACCAGTTAAGAGAACTGTGGGAAACGGAATGGACTACTACTACCGCAGACTGATGGGCAACGGTACCGTTGCCAGTAAATTCCGTCTTACACCCGCCCTTCAAGGCAAGCAGTCAAATATTCGGACCGAGATCAAAAGTTCAGAGTCCGATCCTTCATCAAAATCAGCAACAACAACAGTGGCAACGAGTCAAACCCAGGTTTCTGGATCGTCTACGACTTCCCATTCGAAATCTACAAGCTCTTCTTCAGAACCCTATGCTTCGAATGAAGTTGTTCCTACCTCCATTTTCCGTCTTGTTCACACGTCGGGAACACCCCAAACAAATGAGAATAATGTCATTCAAGATGGCATGGTTATAAAGCAGACTGGAAGTACACCAGTCGAATTTCCCGACACTCACCACCCGAATAATTGTAACCGGTGTTATCGTCTCAAAAAGAGATGTCTGCGTGATTACCCCAAGTGTACTAACTGCCTGAAGAAAGGAATAGTGTGTGAATACGTCACCAGAAGCAATAAAAGAAGAAAACGTATTCCGGGCGCGAGAAACATTCCACACATTGCTAATGAAGAGGATAAAGACGATTCATCTGAGGAAGAGGATTCACAACAACAACTGGTTGTATTCGAGGCAGTGGAGAAGGACAAGGAGAACTCAGAACCAAAAGCCATTGCACATAAGTTAGTATCAGTTTCTTCCCTACTTTCTTCAGAAACTCCAGACAACGATAACTCCACCACCGATAGAAGGGCCTTTAGAAAGCCGCACACTGCTGCTCTTGCATCAAGCGCTAGAAGAGCCAAGGAAAGGGATCTCTCCCTTAATGAGAAGCTCATCGTCAAATCATTAAAGCCAACTATACCTACGAGCTTGAGAGAAGAGTATACTACAATGAAGTCAATCCCAGACGAAAACTTACCCATCACATTTGCATTAACATACTTTGAAAACTACGCGCACAAATACCCGTTTATTAACAAAAATGAACTCATAGCAAACCTCAAAAAAATAGACTTTAAAAACGAACCGATCATCAACCTTGATATTTACCTCCTCATGAGCATTGGTTGCTTAATTCACGACTCCAAACATATTCTTAACCCAGAGAAGAAGGATTTCCCCAAGTACTTTAGCGAGAAGAACATTGAATCTATCGTAGATGTTCTTAACTTGAATACCAATGATTTCCAAGACTCCGAGGAAACATTCGAAAATCTAAAGTTATTACTCTTGTTAACAATCTACAGCATCACCTCGCTTAATGAACAGTTTTGCTGGACTTTGTTAGGGATATTGAACAGATTGGTCGTTCAATTAGGCTACTATAAGGGATCAAATATAAAACACGAACGGGTATTTTGGTCGGTTTACAATTTGGATAAAGAATTGTCATTGTTATTAAAGAGACCAAGTCAGTTACCAGCTGAAAACTTTATTCGACTCGAGTTGCCATTAACTTCAAAGTTATACAACGATGAAAATATCGATTTAATCAACCAAGAGATCAAGTTTTATCACTTTGAAGATTTCCTAGTTACTGCAAATTTGTCATCTGAGAAACACAACTTATACGAAGCGTCAAGCAATTTGGAGAAATGGAGAGTAACAACAAGTTCAATTATTCACAGAACTTATAGTCAGTCGCCCTACTTACAGGAATTGACGTCGATAATCAACTTAAATTACTACTATTTATTGATTGAGTTGGATCAGATTTCCACCAGCGAGTCATTCCAATTTACTCTTCATTTCCTTTCAAATTCCTTTTCTATTATCATAGCTGAGTTGGATTCAGCAGATGACAAGTGTGGTATCAAACTCTCCTTAGCCACATCACTTTACTGGTACAAAAAATTATTTCGGGTTATTGAATATAGCATTGAGTCGTTACTAAAGATTGTTGAATCGAACGAGAAGAATAAGTTGGATCTCAGTATCAAGCTCAGCGAATTTAATGGCAACCTACAGTTGATGATTAATCTTTTGAAGTACATTGCTGGCGATGAGGATTCTTCGAAAGAAGGCTATATTTTGCAACACATACCTGACATACTTGCCTCGTTAACTAGTCTCAATATGCAATTGATGGGGTTCAATATCATGATGAGCAAAGATAATGAGCGTGCTAAGTTGAGTGCCGATGTGAGCCGTATTAAAAACGAGCTCAAGAACTATGTATAGTATGTTAAAGGCTAATATGTACCAATAAATCTTTTCTTTTAATTTTTTTTACTTTTTGCCGAAGCAACTAAGAGTAGCAGGGACTCTAGTAGCAAAGAAAAAGATAACAAGGAGAAGTAGAATGTTGTTCTGCGTGTATCTTAAATCGCAGAGGATCTCGTGACGATATTCTTCAGCAAACACCGATGTAGCTTGCTATATCTGCTATATCTTTTTTCTGTAGAGCACCGCAAAACATTACTAAGCGGTGATAACTAATCCGGAGATAACGCTTTTTAGGTGGTGGAACCCTGTAAATAATATCGAATATTTCTTTTTGTCTTGACAGTATAAGTAAGTGACATCACCTCTCTCTGAAAGATGTTTTAGAATTGAATTCAAGCATATCAGCCTTCTAAAATGACAATTAATTCCTCGACTGCCATTCCTGCTTCTGGTTCTGTTCCATATTATATTCCTGAACCAGAAACGGCTCCAGGTACTATTTATGGCGAAGAATCTGAGTCTACTCCAATCTTGTTTAAACCTTTAAATATCAGGGGCTTACAATTGCAGAATAGAATTGGTGTTTCTCCAATGTGCATGTATTCCGCTGATTTGGACGGAAAAGCTACTCCCTTCCATTTGACACACTACGGACTGCTTTTGCTCAGAGGTCCTGGAATTACTATTATTGAGGCTTCTGCTGTGAGCCCTAATGGTGGTTTGTCTCCACGCGATCTTGGAATTTGGAACGACTCTCAAGCCCAACAATTAAAGCAAATTGTGGATTTTGCTCATTCCCAGAAACAATTGATTGGGATCCAAATCGGCCACGGAGGAAGAAAGGCAAGTGGCCAACCAATGTATGTCCATTTGGAACAAATAGCCGACGAAAGCGTCGGTGGTTGGCCTGAGAAGGTCGTAGCACCTTCACCAATCCAGTTTAGACCTGGAGGCAACTATGTTGTACCCAAAGAGTTGACTGTGGATCAAATTAAAGCCATTGTTGAAGATTTTGGAGACGCTGCTCGTAGAGTTGTTGAAATCAGTGGTATGGATTTTGTTGAGATTCATGGAGCCCACGGCTACTTGATTAACGAGTTCATGAGTAGTTTCTCCAACAAAAGAACTGATCAATATGGTGGCTCGTTTGAAAACAGAATCCGCTTTTTATTAGAAATTATTGACAACATTAGGCTGAAAATCCCTCAAGCAGTACCTTTGTTCCTCAGAATATCTGCTCTGGAAAACACTGATGATTCTGAAGGTTGGACTATTGAAGACTCCAAAAAACTAGCCCATATTGTTATCGAGAGGGGCGTTGATGTGATAGATGTTTCTTCGGGGGGTAACAGTTACAAGCAAGGTGCCAGAGGTGAAAAAAAGGGTCCAATCCACGAGCCATTGGCCAAGGCAATCAAGGAAAGTATTGGAAATAAGGCAATTGTCGCTTGTGTTGGTAAACTTAATAATGCTCAAGAAGCCAATCAGTTGGCTGAATCTGGTTCCTTTGATATTGCCATGATTGGTAAGGGATTTTTACGCAACCCTGGTTTGGTTTGGGCATGGGCAGACGAATTAGGTGTCCGGCTTCACCAGGCTCTTCCTTATGATTGGGGATTCCATCCAAAACGTGAGCAAATTAAGGAGTTGATTGAAAGAACATCACGTATTTAAATAGGTTTTTTTGCTGTTAGATAAATGCGAAAAGACTGACATTATTGTATTTAGAAAGCAAATGAATGAATTTATTCTTATTAGACAGAAACTGGTTTCATAGTAAGAGATGTTTTATTTTTTTTCGCATCCATTCTCCTGTTCCAATTCTTACTGAAACTGTGTATTTTTTTTGTAAATCAAAACTGGGTCGTGCGCGGACCATTTAGATCGACGGCAAATCGCGACTCTTGCCACCACCAGCTCCTCCATATCACAACTGGTCCTCTGATTTTAGTGGTTACAGATCGTGCAATTACCTACAAAGAACAGCCACAATGCCGCCTAAAGCCGATTGGGACAAATATGTAGCACCATCGGAGGATGATGAGAAGAATCAAGAGAAAATTGTGCCCTTGAGTGAGGGCGATATCCAAGTACTCAAGACATACGGGATCGCTCCGTACGCTACGTCACTCAAAAAGATAGAGAAGGATTTGAAGGAGATTGAAGAAAGGATAAAGGAAAACATTGGTATTAAGGAAAGTGACACCGGTTTGGCTGCTCCTCACTTGTGGGATGTTAGGGGTGACAAGCAAAGAATGTCCGAAGAACAGCCACTTCAGGTCGCTAGATGTACTAAGATCATCGAAGCTACTTCAGAAGCACGTCCTGGTGCTTTGAGCAATGCAGACAATCGCTCGAAATACGTCATTAACATCAAACAAATAGCCAAATTTGTCGCAGGTTTAGGTGAACGGGTATCGCCAACCGATATAGAAGAAGGTATGCGTGTGGGTGTGGATAGACAAAAGTACGAGATTCAGCTTCCATTACCTCCTAGAATTGATCCTAGTGTGACCATGATGACTGTGGAAGAAAAGCCAGATGTCACGTACAGTGATGTTGGTGGGTGTAAGGAACAAATTGAAAAGTTGAGAGAAGTTGTTGAATTACCATTGCTTTCTCCTGAAAGATTTGTCAAGTTGGGTATTGACCCTCCAAAGGGTATATTATTGTACGGTCCACCAGGAACAGGTAAAACTTTGTGTGCTAGGGCTGTTGCCAACAGAACCGATGCAACTTTCATTAGAGTTATTGGTTCAGAATTGGTTCAGAAGTATGTTGGAGAAGGTGCCCGTATGGTTCGTGAATTATTTGAGATGGCCAGAACTAAGAAAGCATGTATTATTTTCTTTGATGAAGTCGATGCCATAGGTGGTGCAAGATTCGATGATGGTGCTGGTGGAGACAACGAAGTCCAAAGAACCATGTTGGAATTGATCACGCAATTAGATGGATTCGACCCTCGTGGTAACATCAAAGTGATGTTCGCTACTAACAGACCCAACACGTTAGACCCTGCATTGTTGAGACCTGGAAGAATTGACCGTAAAGTCGAGTTCTCGTTACCAGACTTGGAAGGTAGAGCCAATATTTTCCGCATTCATTCCAAGACCATGAGTTGTGAGAAGAACATCAGATGGGAATTGATCTCGAGATTGTGTCCAAATGCTACAGGTGCTGAATTGCGCTCGGTGTGTACTGAAGCCGGAATGTTTGCCATCCGTGCTAGAAGAAAGGTTGCCAATGAAAAAGATTTCTTGAAGGCAGTGGACAAGGTTATCAAGGGTAACTTAAAATTCAGTTCCACGTCACAGTACATGCAATATAATTAATATACATTTATCATTATCTAGTAATTTGTATGTTGTTATAGTTAGTCCCACCAGCTGACACACCCCATCCCGTCGGTCTGACAGGAGGCCAACAATGCGTATGGAGGAGCTTTATTGGGCACGTCTTCCAAGCCGAGGGCTTCCTTGCTTGACTTAGGTTTAATATTGACAAAAATTTCTTCTTCCACTCTGAATCGAATTTTATCGTTGATATCAATAAATAACTCGGTTTCTTCATCTGGTTTCCATACCCAAGCCTTTTCCACTGGTTTGAACTCGCAGTTTTCGAAGATGTATGATTTTGGGATGAAGATTTCGTCAAAGAAATCAAGTTTGACCTTTATACCCTCGCTTGAGCATTCCGAGACCCATCCGACCAAGATCTCGCCAATAAACGGCTTCCAAACTATAGAACGAAACCGCACATCGACAAATGCACCACCATCGCCAGGTTTGAGAAGACCGTCTTGGATGTCTAGCAAGTCCCATACAGTAACGACAAGACCAAGATTGGCGATGACTTTGTTGGCATATTTTTTATTCAATTCATCCGTTATGGCATGCTGAATGGGGATATTGAATGTATGTGGTGGGATACGCACGAGATCCTGGATTTCTGACAATATGAACATGATGCGATGGACCTTTCGAATTGCGCAGCGATTTGATTAAAATCATCACCGAAAATTAATTACAATACAAACAGCCAAAAAAAAATACACGCCGCAATGCCAAAGACATCGGATCGAAGGTTGGCCGGAGGACGAAATGCAGCAAGTTACTTACAAGCTGCAAACAAGCTGCGTATTAATAAGCCATCGACAGCAAGGAAACCAACTGTAGAGGTGCTGAAACCTCGCGATGGCACTACAGTTAAACGATCTGGAGGGGGGAAGACGTGGGAGGATTCGTCGCTTTTGGAATGGGATCCCAAACATTTCCGGCTCTTTGTGGGCAATTTAGGTCCGGATGCCACTGATGAGATGCTTACAGATGCATTCAGTCAGTACGCCACGATGAGCAAGGCGAAAGTACCAACTGATAAGCGCACTGGCAAAAATAAAGGGTTTGGTTTCGTTGCGTTCGCCGATGCTGAAGATTATTTCCGGGCCTTCAAGGAGATGAATGGAAAGTACATTGGTCAGCATCCTGTTCAGTTAAAGCGAGCAGAGAAGATAACTGTTTCGAAGAAACGGTAAGGGAAAACAAAGGGTAATTAGGAGAATAAATATTTATTTGTACATATTAATGGAGATCACATTTTTTCAGCCAGATATTTTTGTCGTTTTGCTCGTTGTAATAAAAATTTTAAGTGGTTCATGTTTATCGGAATACGTTTATCAGGACCTTTGGCACCAATCCGACTGCTGAGAGTAGTCGTCGCCGTACGATTCAAATCCAACTTACCACAAGATTTTAATCCTAAGAAGACACTTCCCTCAAAAGGAGAATGGAAGCACATGAAGCAACATATTCCTGGCGAAGCAGTGCAGACAAATACGCTTAAGGATAGAGTTCCCAAGTTCCCATTAGTCAAGGAAATAGTCCCAACTCTATTACCACGTCCTGGGGTGCCACAGGTCGGAGCAAAGTATTCGTTCCGTCAAGTGATTCAAATCCTCAAGAGTAAAACACAACCAGAATTGATCTACGAGTCTGAACCACATAGATTATATTTTTTGGCATGTTTCTGTTGTGCTGTGATGTTTACGATTTATGGACTCGTTCTCGCTGAGTATGCTGTTTACCAGGCCAACAAAGACTACGAGGAAAATGTCGAAGAACTTAATGATGTCGAACTTAAACAGCAATGGATAACGAGTCTTTTGAAGAATTCGGTATTTAGTCTTGTGATGCTTGGAGCAGCTTATGGATTTGGCAAATTTCCAACGAGATTGGTCCGCAGAATGTGGTATTTGCCTGGTCCGGTTGAGCACATTCGTTTCACATCATATCCACTCTTTCCTGGTCGTCCTACACCAGTAATTACTGTTCCACTTGCCAATTTGACTAGAAGACACACAGCACGGGTATGGACCGGCAAAGGGTTCTATGGAACTGCCGATAACTCAATGTTCTTCTTTGCTTTAAAGGAAGAATTGGCTAAAAAGAAGTCGAGAACGTGGGTTGTTGACCGTAAAGGTTTCTTCTGGTCGGATGGCCGTGTGTTTGATTTCTTATTCGGAAAGGAAACGTTGGCCGAAGCCGAAGCCGGTATACCTTACGATGAGCAGATAGGTATTGTAAATCGCGAGGTGAAAAAGAAGAAACAGGCGTTGCGCGCAGAACATGGCCGGTTCTGGCAATGGAAGTTGGGAGCCAAGGAGCTTAAAAAAGATGTGGGTCTGGCCAAGAGCTACATCCAGGAACTTCAGGAACGTAAGAACAATAAGCCCAAACAATTGAAGTAAACAACTTCTGAAACACCAGGCTGCAAAAAAAATTAAACAAGAAAAAAAAATACAACCAAAGTAGAAACAAAGTCTGAGACAATTTAAGAATCGCGGATGCTTCCGCGGAATCTGTCACAACTGTCACCAGTATCAACTGCACTTTCCCGCCCCCTGTATATAGTTTATGAAAACAGAAGTTCCTCAAATGATTTATTTTTGGAGGTTTCTCGATCGCTTACATAACCCCGCTCCTCTTATCGTCCAACTTTGAAATTGAGCGCGGGATATTGCTACCAGCATTTACACCCTTTCCCTTGATCGGACTTTGACCACCAGTGTACGGTTACTGCTTGTGCACTTCCTGTTGGCAACTACGTGAAACTCTTCACCTAATTTTTCCTCTTTCCCAATCACCCTTCTTATGGCTGTGTTCGCAGTCATTTTTTGCCACTAAGCACAACCCGCCACCGCTCGACTTTGAACCCCTGCCCATCCACTATAACATGGTTGCATCTTTACGTGAGCTCAAACGCAAGTCAGAGCTTGAAGACATTACAAACACAAAATCAAAGCACAAGAAACTCAAGGTCACGTTTAATGTATCTAAGTTTTCCAAGGAGCGACTGCCAACCCAAACACCACCCTCTCCACCGACACCGGGAACATCACCCCACCCCTACGATCAAGTCAAATCACCATCTCCATCTTCATCTTCGTCCTACGACAAGTCCTGTCCAAAGACTTTGGATAAACCATTCCAGAGTTTGCCTCTGTTGTTGACTCCTAAAGAAGAAGAAGACGACGACGACTACGATCAACCCTTTAACGAAAATAATAACGAATGCTCTCCTAATAACGAATCCAATAACGAAGAAAAACAACTACAGAACCTCAACGCAAACCCGGACTATATTGCCCTTTCAGCATCGTTGCGCCTTTTGACGAAAACTCGCTGTGCTATCGAAAAACAAATTACTGATTTGGCGCAGCTCCAGCACCAATACAACGATATGGATGATCGGGAAGAACTTACGAAATTTGTGATGAAAATTTTGACGAAGCAGGTTGAACTTCCTCAACTTAACCACCTCATTAAGGCACCAATGGTAGACTGGGGAAGATACCATCCAAACCTCGCGACAGTGACAAAGCAATTCGAAGCAAGCATGCCCAAAAACGATGAGTCGTTATTTAGCTCATTACGCTTGTTTGATTAACATTACATGTTGTATATAGAAGAAATAGCGAACAGTAAAAAAACGTCGAGACTAATGTTCATCCTCCAGATCAGTTACCAAGAACGCATCAGAGTTAGCTGGAACATCCGAGTTCAAAGGCTGCCACTTTTTAGCTTCCGGCTTTTTGTCGTCAGTAGATGTCCGCGGTTGTTCTTTTTGTCTAGAAGGCAATTGAGGTAAGTCCTTGTTGTCGTCGTTGTTGTTCAAGTTAATCTTGTTCGAAAAATCATTTGGCAAGATCTCTGGATCTTCGTCAAATCTATTGTTGTTTCTCTTATTATTATTCTTGTTGTTGAAGGATGAACCACCCAATGCCCCGAATAACTTTGGGTTCTGCTGAGATTTGGGTTCTTCTTTACCGTCCAATTTTCTAGCCAATCCACTAACCCAGCTATTGAGAGTGGTTCTAGCATCCTCGAGCCCTTGTGTAAATGTTTCCTTAATTTGTTCGAATTCGTCTGGAGAATCATCTACAGGTTCGGCGGCCTGACGAGCTCTTCTTTGTTGGCGTCTTCTTCTTCTCTCTTCTTCCAATTCAAATTCCTTCTGTAACCGACGGGCTAACAACTCATCGTCAGTAAGCTCGTTCTTCTTGTGTGTTTGTTGCTGCTCGGTTGAACGGACTGGTGTTGGAATTTCAGGTTTGAATGTTGGGTCAGAAATATATAACAACGCATTAAATGCTGGATCAACATGACCTTGCGAAGCAATCAAAACCGCAGTGATATACTTTTCATCAATACCAGGAAATGCTTCTTTCAATTCATTGGTAACCTTCGTAATTGGATCGACAGGTCTGGTAGGCTGTGGAGGTGGAGCTTCTTCGTCATCAATCGGGATTGCTTCTAAATCCTTGTCATCATTGGCAACAGATTTGTCTTGCAGTTCATCTTTCTTCTCCTCTTGAAGCTGCACCGGTTCACTTGCAACCACTGTCAATGTTTCTGGTTCTTTCTTCGCCATCGTTAACTTATCACTATTTGGGTGGCTATTTTTGGCTTAACTCCCACAATCCTTGAATCCATAAGTTCACGATTTACTCTGACACGCGTATTTTACAGTCCGAAAAATTTTAGTTCCAGTATAAAAGGGTTGATGATTCCGCATCCATATTTTCTGCTCCCGATAGTATTTTTATAAACCTCCGACCATTAGATAGAGCTTTATATTGTTTCTTTCGATATAGAGTGTGGACAGCGGAGACAAAGCGACTGGTATTGGCTCCATTTTTGTGGAAAAGTCTTTTCTTTGGCTTGGACATATGGATTCATTACCATACAAACGTAAATAATGTAGCATGCATACTAGTAGAATTCAAGAATAGAGTGTACTATTGGCAGAAATATGTTTTCTGTGATAGAGAAGTCAATTCAAAACTATAGTCGGTATTAATTGCAACCTCTAATGCTTTAACTACAAACTTTGGAATAATATGTCATCTGTAATTGGTTTATTATGCTATGTGGGTAAACATACTCAGTTTCGACGGTTGTCACTGAGGTTTTATTCCAGGTGTTACGGAATAGTTTTTAGATTGTCTGTATGCGTAGGAACCACTTGCTTTAGCGTTCAGCACGTTTTTGTTCCTTCAATTCTCTCAACTCTTGTTGTCTTCTTTGGAAGTCCAAGTTCTGACATTCTTCCCAAGCATGCTTGTCATGCTTACAATCCACTGAGGAGTTAGCTGATTGTCTTATAAGACAAGTGTGATAGAGGGCGTAGTAAGCTGCACATCTATCTCTCCAACGCAATGGAACCTTGTACTTTTGCAAATCTTCTTCAGAAACTAGAATGTTAGTCTGGTTCGCAACACTCAAATCTCATTACTTACGAAGTGGAGGAAATTCAGTAACCGACATTGTATTGGGTTAAGTTAATGAAAAGGTTTTGTTGATGGCCAATTAAATTTCTTTCAAAGTCATGTATTATATACAGTACATATGGCCTCCCATACTTGTCTACATAGATTTAGTCAAATTGCTGGAGATATACGATTCGAGATATCCTCTTAATCAAAGAACCATTCAAAAGGTCATGATGAACATTATGTCTAATTTTAGTAGTAGTGTACTGTTCTGTTCATACCATTTTTTGTTATATTAATTCTATATGCAAAAAAATTACATTCATAATTTAGTCGAATCTAGCAGCAGACTCTTAGTTCAGACTAAATGACTAACTGGAAACATCTGTTGGTCGAATAACCTAATTCATTATTCTGCTTACGAAGATTTCTGAGTGTGAGCTTGAAGTCTTTCTTTTAAAGCGATGTATTGACACTTGTAGAACTCGTCCTTGGTCGTGCTGCAGAAAGAGGTACCTTTGTCTAAGCACTTGTAGTAATTGATCAAGTGAGCGGCACAACGGTCTCTGTTGACGTAGGGAACATTATGGTCATCCATTTCTTGTTGAGATGCTAGAATGAGGTTAATATCAGATTCTTTCTGGGATAAAATAAAAACAATTTGAGCGGTTAGTAATTCACTGGTACTTACGGATGGCTGGATATTCGTACTTTTCAGCAGTAGCAGTCATTATGTCGTAAAATAAGATAAGATCAACTAAGGGACTACGCTAATACACTTTCGTTTTGATATCATTGGTGAGAAAAAAAAAATCTTACATAAGCTCAAGTAGATTTTGTTACGAAAAAAAAGAAGAGACTGCCGATCCCAGGAATCGAACTTGGGTTTCTTCGGCCACAACGAAGTGTACTAACCACTATACTAGATCGGCATTTCATGATAAAGAAGTATTTCTTACCCTTCTTAAACAAGCGGACTATACTTATAAAAATAGAATCAGGAATTGAGATCCATTTTCCGAGATTTGAAATTAGGATATTTAGCCGTATCAGATAGTTGGCCCATTCCTAAACCCAAAACAGTAGACATTGTTTGAAGTATATTGTCTTCATTGTTGGACGGAATGGTCCAAGGAAGGATAATCCGGTGCATCGTTAGGTGACTGTTCTGTTCTGAAATTGAGTCTGGATTCTGCCCCCCCACCCTACTCGTTATTGATTGAAGGAACCACGAATGTTTGCCGAACCGAGCCATACTCAGCCACAGCCGGGTTTTTCCTTTAGTGTGGGCAGGGCGCTAAAATCTTAAGAAAATAATAGAGGAGAAGCCGCTTCGCTTGCGCTACCCTGTCATATCAGTAAGTTATTAGTAGTTTATGGCATAAGCGATAACTTGAAAAATATACATAATAATAAGCGCTATAGCCGATTTCATTTCAGGTCATCACAAAATGCATTGTTCAAGCGGAGAGACTTTCCCCCGATTTCACGTAGAGGGTTTCACCATATTTTTAGCTATCACTTTAGAGGTGAATCAAAAACACGTGACCATATTGGTTCGGATTCATAATTACCAGCCGAGCTCCCGAAGATCCATCTGCATCATGCTTCCCGTAAATGATCAATTTCAGCAGGATGCCCTGAATCTTGTTAAAATGTGTTAGCGATCTAGAGTTTCAATTATTAAGTGCTAACAAAACGTTACCAAGAAACTTATTCCAGAAATGCCTTTCCTAACCGGGATCTTTTGCCAACCATCCGAGCTTCCTTTAGGTGTATGATATTTGTGTAAAATAATACAATCTTGAGCAGAATAAAAGAAATCTGTTCCTCTCAGTTACCAAAAGATGTAACTTGATTATCATCCAAATTGCTCAAGCACTACAGCAATTACAAGCAGACTCGTAACACTGTTCTGCATAGCGGTAGTAAATCAGTTGCGCGCGACAGATATCGTCTACAATATTTTTTGCTTTAGCCTCTAAGCAATGGAAGCCAGTGGCATTCTATTCTTTAAAAAATATATTGTATTTTTGAGCCCACAAACTCATTTCAAAATAACCGGCTCCCTAAATCTGGAGCCTAGTTTCCGACGCTATGGTTATGTGTCAGTGCAGGACCAAGCAATTTCACAGCTTGCAGGTACATTATTTGACACTGTGACTGTGACTGATACAGCCTACCATCTATACATCCTATTCCAATCTATATTGGTAGGTTACTTCATTTGCATAAACGAAATCGTTAGCAAAAAGATGATGAGGCCCGGAACCTAAACTACTATCCGATTAAGGTGGCTAGTTAAGGTTTTCGTTTTACTCAAAATCTTGTTATGCATCAGTTTAGCCGCCTGCATAAATCTTGCTGTCAGGGCATCGAAATTGTCCGATTTAAAGCATTTTCATATGAAAGGCAAGACTAAAAACGCGCAACTACTAATTGGGCTGACCACCCTGGATGAAAATCGAGGCGCCTGTACCTTCCATTTCCTTTCTCTTAGATGTTTCAAGTCGCTTGTGAGGTTACTGTCGGCATTTATTTATTTTCTTCGAAGAATATTACTTTGAGGCTGATGTGTCCTAGCGAAGTTGACCAACTCATAATCTTCTGTTGTAAAGTGGGCGGGTATTGTAGTCCACAAAAATATTATTGTTTTTTTCTTGAGAGTATTACTTTTTTTTTTCTCACATCCTATGTCCGCGGATATTTTTTGATTCAATCTCTCTTGGACAAGACAGAAAATATTGAATGCTTAGCTTTGCCCCTTCTAGAATAAGGACACAAATAGCCTGCCTTATGTCAACCAATACGTGGCACTTACAAGTAAACTCAGCTCATGTTCGATTAAGGTTGAAATAGTTAGCTGATTGATTTGTTAG
Organism: Teunomyces pallodes; assembly: GCA_030556435.1. Taxonomy (NCBI): domain Eukaryota; kingdom Fungi; phylum Ascomycota; class Pichiomycetes; order Serinales; family Debaryomycetaceae; genus Teunomyces; species Teunomyces pallodes. The sequence goes on from JAKTUA010000004.1 coordinate 226,037, forward strand.
AAGACTCTCTAGGTAACATCCGCAACTAAGGTGACTCTAAATGCAATTTACGACGCCCAGGAATAGATGAGTCTCGAATTTCGCCATCGGTGAAATCTGGTATTTCCCGGGCACAAGAAAATGAGGAGCAAGTTCCAAGTGCGCATCTAAATGCAAAAGGAATATCGGATTGTTGGAAGTGTTCCGGATAGTTGGAATATCATGTTAGCCGGGTTGCACATATGCCTACATTATCCCCATATGAACTATTTTGTAGATAAATCTTTGTTCTAAAGTCACAGGTAGACCTAAGGTGGTTATGATGTTTTCTGGGTCGTTGAGTGTCAGACAATTCAGATTTCATAATCAAGTCAATGCTAAAACATTACAAGTAACCTGGATGCTTCGCCGGTTGTTATGAATCACTAGTTAACAACGGGCTTCTACAAACCGTGATATTAAAAGGTATTTATTGCGTGTAATGCTGAGTCTTGAAATGTCTATCCTTTACTTCGATATTACGGCTCTCGATTATAGATGTGCGCCAATGATTTTTGCGGTCCTGGTCTGTGGAGGATATAATCTCAAGATTAAGATTCCACGATTAATATATCTTCTTCTTGTTCCTAATCGGGTAATAAGACTAACTTTTAAGCCATCGGTTACAGGGATTGTAAATATATGTCGATGAGCTTATTGTCTCAGTAAGTTGCGCTTCTGTTTCAGGTGTGACTTTGTTTTCTTTGTCCGATAAGAATAGAGTAAAGTTTCTCCTAGTGCAGTCTAAATGGGGCTGGAGACCTTTAGGTCTTGCTGAGTTGCGGAACTAGACAATTGTCTAAATCAAACTTGAAATTTTCGCACGGATAGCATTTAATTCCATCCTTTCGATAAAAATTTCTACTACATCTATAGAAAATAATTGTAAAAAATAATCCTTAAAAGATGCTTAAAAATATGGAAAAAAATAAATACAAGTATCACAGCAAAAAAAAAAAAACTAATGACTACTTAATATCAAAGGATAATTATAATCGTCTATTCATAGAACCACTCTTCAAAAATATATAAAGAGTCAAGTACATCTCAGGTTTTGGATTCTTCATTTTTAAGAATCAACTTTAAGGTTACTATTACACATCTAATGTCTTCAAACGTAAAGTTACCTTCTATCAGTGAGTTGACCTCCAACTCACCCATCTCAGAGAAGCCTACACATTTATCTCCAATTGTACGAGAGGGATATTCATTAAAACCACTTACAAACTACACCACCAAAGAAAAAATCACAGCCATGCCACCTTTCAATCAGCTTCCAACCCCTCCACAAAGGCTGGCACCAGCACCAGCTTCAACACCTGCTACTGCGCAACCTATACCAGGCCCTACTCAAATACCCACGTCAGAATCAAGCCCTTTGCTACATTATCAATACTATTCTTATCAACCACAAGGCCCAATGGTGCCTCCACCTGCATTCTACCAACCACAGATGTATCCTACTGGAACTCCATATGCAATTCCGCAGTACGCCATTCCAGAAGTCATTAACAAACCAATCAACAAGTGTCATCGTTGTGGAACCACAGAAACACCCGAATGGAGAAGAGGTCCTAACGGTGTAAGAACATTGTGCAATGCCTGTGGTTTGTTTCATGCAAAGTTAGTTAAAAGAAAGGGTGCTGCGTTAGCGGCTGAAGAAGTCTTGAATAATAAAGTTTGCAAAGGTAAAAATGGAAGAAGGATCTCTTTGAAGAAGCATCTCTTTAACGAAAGCTTGTTGAAGAATAACTCTACGACTACTATTATTCAAGGAAAGCACTACACTGCTGCCGCTCAAGCCCCACCTCCGCCTCCACATTCAATGATGGCCTTGCCATTACCACCACCAGTCGGACAATACGTCGCTCCACAAACCTACAATATGCCTTACAGCTACCCACCACAAGTGTCCATGCCTTTAATCCGTCAATAATGAGTATTTAATAAATAATGAGTTACCCAAGGATGATGTAGATAATATTATTGTGGAATTTGCAGAGAAACAGAGTCAATGTCGCAAAATGTACACGCTGAAGAGCAATATTTTTTTTCTGTGTTCGACGAAGAATGCACAGAATCTAAACTCGACATTATTCTTGCATCTCGTATCAACACACTTGTATTGAGGCTCAACATATAAGTAAAACGGATACTGCGGTTGGTACTTTACGGTAGTAGACTCATTCTGGCCTAAAACCTTCGTGGGATTCTGGGATCTTGTCCATGTTTTGAAAACCCGTAGTTTCATGACAAAATTGCTGAATGATTCCAGAATCTGTAACGTGCAGGACCACGCGTTATTTTTTAGGCTTAAGGGTTTTTGAGTAGTGGCACCTTTACGGAAACCCAAAAAGGATAAAACAAGTCACAAAACTTTAATGCGAAAAATTGTGCATGAGAGTAGGCTGTATCGGACAGGAAATTATTTTTTAAAATATTTTTTCCATTTTGTCCTGGTTACACAAGGCCACCGGGACTACAAGGGTCGTTTTTCACACCTGCTCACAATGCAAAGGGGCTATTTTTGGTTTTCAATCGATCTTAGATTGGTAGTTTCACGCTCAAACTAATTTTCGGAACCTATTTGTCTTCCGAAATGAATTGGAAGGTTATGTGCTCTGGATGATTCTGACAGTATCTCGATTGTGGGGCGAATCGTGTTACTTTTTTGGATGTGGGTTACCATGTCTTACGATTCGGCTCTATTCCCCTGTGCTTTGTATTCAAACTATTAAAAAAAAGACATTGGGTAAGATTGTAACATCGATTATGTTGGGCTAAATTGTCAGATTCTGTTAAACTCTAAATGAAATAATATTAGCAAATGTCGAAATCCTGCGCTTTTTTCGTCCCCCCTCTCGCCTCAAAACTACACATCTTAGAGAATCCTGTGTTTCCTAAGAACAGATGTGACGCCTTGTAAGACGTCGTCGTGTACCCCGGCAGTCGGCATGGCAATAGCATTATCTCCGTCCTGGTAAACACCGGTACGAAGCAATACAGATTCCCAGCCGTAGTCATTTGCCCCCTTGATGTCAGATTCAGGATTATCGCCGACCATATAAACTTTCTCGAACGGAGATTGTGTCGGAGCCTGACCCAATTTTGGTAATATCTGCGAAGCCAGTGATGAGCGATGTGCCGACATTTTTTTTCTCCAGTCTATGAGAACGTGCTCGGCAAATGCGTACTGTATTTTAAACGGTTTTCCCATGATCGTCAGCTGCATGTGTTCATCTGGCCTCAACCCGTTGGTTTCTGCGTAAAGGCGCTCAACACACATACGAAATGCACCCTGGCCGAAGCGAGAATTTGGGTAATCGTTGGCCCACAAAAAGTCATTGTTACTAAAAATGATTGGCACTGCCGGCTCGACTGTGCGTCTCCGCGATTTGCGGCGAGTGCCAATCTTGCCGTGTTCGGAATTAAGAAGATCTACAACAATTTGAAGATCTGAACCCATGTCGCGTGGGTCGTTGAACACCAAAATTGCATCAATTGGTTTCGTGAGATCTGCAGGCACAGAGTATTCCTGCAATTCATAAGCAGAATATCTGTGATGCGGTGCTACTGCAGGAGTTTGGTTAATAATATCGACTGGTAATACGACGTCGGTAAACCCATAGTCCAAAGCACAGTGACGAGCTTTATCTCCTGGGCCACCGACCACAAGAAGCCGATCGTAAACATGGTTAACAGCGAGAGCTTTCATCGGCGTATGACTTTGCACTAACTGTAGCGGGTTAATTTCAACGCCGATTAACTCAGACACTTTGCCAACCCTTTCGGCTTCTTTAACTCCGCCTCCGTTTGTCATCAAAATGTATGGAACCTCATTCTGTTCCAATAGTTGTAGCGCCGATCTGGCCGATGGAATAGCCTTATTACCACGAAGTAGAACCCCGTCAATATCAAACACAAATCCAACTTTGCTAGATGTATGGCGGATCGTATGTGAACATCTGGTGGCGTTACGGAACAGAAATCTGCTGATGGGGAGCATTAGTTCGTTGGTAATTAGATTACCGAGATTGATTAGTGATCCGCGTTTTTGTCACGTGTGCTCGGGAAGAGGCTTGTCCATTATTTTTTATCGGGCTAGTTTGCATTGTTTCGGCTTTTGTCGGCATAAATTCGGGTATCGGTGTCAGAGAAAATTGGGGCCTGCGGAAATACGACAGGGCGGAGTTTACAAAAGGCTTGCGGACTTACGGGCATTCGGATTTACGGACTTAATTTCATTTTGGGACGACTTTGTATAAAGTTACTATACATCGGCTCTTAAAATTTACCGAGTACACCAGTCCCGACCATTATGGACTTGCTTGTTACACAACCACCCTTCGAGCCACCAGGAGATGGAACCAGCAATAACAATGCCTAGACTGTCACTCACGCTGACACAGCCTAGACTGAACTCTCGCTTTTCTAGATCCACCTCTTCAGACACCGACACGTAGGTGTTAACATAAGCAAATCCGCCTAACAATCCTTCGTAGAGAATCAACAATAACATAAGATCAATTCTCGTGAACGGCTGAAAGAATATTGCCTGGTAAAGTACGATTGCAACATTGATAGCCTGCAATGCCGCTAGAATGTACAACTGGCGGATCCTTATGCCAAAATTAATGGACGAGCGACTAAAAACCACGCCCACCTGGTACAAGAAGCCATACACAACATAGATATCGCGATACGAGGTAAAGAGCCACTTTGGTAGTTCTTCTAAGGGGAAAAGTAGAGTTGGTGAAATTCCCTGGTTGATGGTGTACTCGCAGACATACACCGATGCAAGAGGGAGCATGTAAGGCACTACCAACGGACCTATTTGTGCAAGGGTCGACCCGAATTTTCTTGTTCCTGTCAAGAAATTAGGCGTTGCAAAACCAGTGGTGGTCTCCGACACTATTTCAAATGGTGGAAGAATGCTATGGAAGGTGGCTACAAAGCCCAAAGGGAACGTACAGCACATAAGAAGCACAGACATGGAAGGAAACCCCAAAATATTGGTCAAGATCATGTACAAAGAGCTTCCACATATGCCAGCAGCACCTGTTCCTGACAGAAATCCGCCAATTGCACTTTCACGATAAAAGTGTGACATTTGGAGAAACGAAAGCTCACCCAACCCCGAAGAAAGCGAAGCTAGCATGATCCCCAACATTTTCCAAGATGAAAGAGCTACCAAAGCCATACCTGTACACGAAAACACTACTAGCATCCATAATCGACGGTAGTATGGAACACGGTGGATAAAGAAGGGAGCAGCTAGTTTGAGAACAAAAGCCGGGATGATATCAGACAAAAGAACAACTGCCTTAGGGCGTGAAGTGCCTACAAGATCAACCGCAGCAGATAGAATTATGACATAAAGGACGTTGTTAAGAAGTCCAAAAAGGAAGAATGATAGAAATACCAGGCGCATGGTATGGATCTCAGTGATGTCATATGTTTACTGTTATAACAACCAGAAAAAAGCGTGTGTGTAACAAAAAACACCTGACCAGGGCTTGTACACTAAAATAATCCGAAGCAGATACTCCGAAAATATGAGTAATTTGACAACGTGTGGTCAGAGATACTTTAATAGAGTGGAGTGCTACAACTCGGACGTATTCAAATTTCTAGTATATATGGTTCGATTCTCTCTATCTGTCTTCTCACCGTGATCCTTGTAGGCAGGGTCCGTTCCTAGTAAATCATTCGCTGTATTTATTCTGCTGTGTATATTTTAGATTCTTTTTTTTTTCGTCTGTACTGCCTGTACCGGCCGACAAAAAGATGAGTCTTTACAAATTTTCAGCTTACTTCAGATTTTTTCACTTTCTATACCAGGTTTATCATGAGCAAAACCCCTATTCCAGCTGAATACGACGATACCCGTATCTTGGGCTACGATCCATTGGTCCCACCAGCCTTGTTGCAACACGAAATCAAGGCTTCTTCCAAGTCCTTGGAAGTCGTCATCAAAGGTAGATTCGAATCATCGCAGATCTTGCAAGGTAAGGACGACCGTGCCTTGGTGATTGTTGGTCCTTGTTCTATCCATGACCCAGCTCAAGCCCTTGAATACGCCGCCAAATTGAAGAAGTTGAGTCTTGAACTCGAAGATGACTTGCTTATTATCATGAGAGCTTACCTCGAAAAGCCAAGAACCACTGTTGGCTGGAAGGGCTTGATTAACGACCCTGATGTGGACAACTCTTTCGACATCAACCGTGGTTTGAGAATCTCCCGTCAGTTATACTCTGACTTGACTGGCGTCACTGGCTTGCCTATTGGTTCCGAAATGTTGGACACCATCTCGCCACAATACTTCTCCGACTTGCTTTCTTTCGGTGCTATTGGTGCTAGAACCACTGAATCTCAGTTGCACCGTGAGTTGGCTTCTGGTTTGTCCTTCCCTATCGGTTTCAAGAACGGTACCGATGGTGGTTTGACCGTTGCTTTGGACGCTGTTCAAGCCTCTACCAAGGGCCACCATTTCTTGGGTGTTACCAAGAACGGTATGGCTGCTATCACTACCACCAAGGGTAACGATAACTGTTTCATTATCTTGAGAGGTGGTAAGAAGATCACCAACTACGATGCTGAAAGTGTTGCTGCTGCGAAGGAAGCTATTGCAAAGTCAACCAACCCTAACATCAAGTTGATGGTGGATTGCTCGCACGACAACTCTCAAAAGGACTACAGAAACCAACCAAAGGTCTTGGACTCTGTTGTTGAACAGATTTCGAACGGTGAAAACACTATCATTGGTGTCATGATTGAATCTAACATCAACGAAGGTAAGCAAAGCATGCCTCCAGCTGGTGAAAACAAGTCCTCATTGAAGTACGGTGTTTCCATCACTGATGGTTGTGTTTCTTGGGAATCTACTGTTGAAATGTTAACCAAGTTGTCCAAGGCCGTTCAAAAGAGAAGAGCCTTGAACAAGCAATAAATAGAGAAATAAATGTAATTAGATTTTTAAAAATAGTAAATTCTCAGACTTTTTGCCATTATTTTTAAAAACAAAAATTTGCAGCTATTTTCAAAATTCTAGAAGACGTTCTTTATGGTGGTAAATATCTGGTCGTTGTCGGCACCTTTCTTCATCATATCGAAAATGGCCAATCCTGTAGTCTCTGCATATTTATGTTGTCGATTAAATGGGTTTCTGGCATTACGTTTGTCGCTCAAAGGCGAATGAATTCCGTACCAATCACGCTCAAATGGCAATGCAGCGTAACGGGACTCACTTTCCACGAGATCTGCAAAATATCGCGATCTATCAGCTTCACTGAGGTCGCGTGGGTCTGGTTCGTTGCCGATATATTCAACACGTTGAGACAGTATCTCCAATGCTTGGGCCAAGTGGTTGACGACAAAACGGGAACGCTTAAATTCGAACCCCACAATACAGATACGTTGAGGGAAATGGCCAAATAACTCGTAGAAGCGGCATATCAGAAACAAGACGTTTTCGAAGGAGTCACGGGCATACTCTTCAAGCGCAGCCCGTTCCAAGTCAAGACCCAAACGGCGACCAAGGGCCAAGTACGATTCTGATTCGGAAACTGGACCACAGCTAGCCTTGGTCTGGCCTCCCGATATAACCAAAAACGAGCTTGGGTCTTGTGCTAGTATGGCGGCGCTACGTTCAAGATGATCCTTGAAGCTGAGATGGTCGTAGCCAGTAATCTGGAAATCAACCAACAGCCATTCATCACGATGATTTCCCACCGATGTCTGGTTAATTGGCTTCCAGATCGAATGACACGGCAAGATAATTAGCGTGGTGTACATTTATGTAATTAAAATTGGGGAAACTAAATTATATTAATAATAATTTTCGTGCATGTATTTATAGCTCACCACCAAAGCCTTCCAGTGGCAGAATGCTGCGATGACCACCATGACATGGAAGATCTGGTGCGAGTTGCCAACGATATCGAACGGAGCTGGCTGTCGGACAGGTTTATCGCCTACGTGGAACATGCGTTCAGGGAATCGTGCCGCGTACAACACTGCTCCAACAATGTAGAACGCACCTTCGAGCAATACCCACGCGAGACCCGAAGCCCGAGCGGCCTCTACGGGGCCGTAAAGCCAGAAACCGGTGGCCACTGGCAACACACCAGACATACCAAAGGCAATGAAGAGCGCCAGCCGCGTCGGACGGTACTCGGGCGTGTCGAACTGTGGTACGAGAGTTACTGCAGCACACGCGGCGCCCAACGCCAAAAAGAGCATCACGAACGCCGTCCGGATCCATGGATTTTGGTGGAAAGAGAACAATACCGCAGCAATCAAGCTGCCGGTGATGAGTACGACAATTCCAAAATAGTCGAGCTGGTTGCCGCGTTTCTTGACTGGGAACGAGTGACATTTGGTACAGTGAAACATCGACGACAGTCCGAGACACACGGTGGCAGCAATGCCGAACATCACAAGATTCGCGGCTTCCCATCCTTCGTACGTGGGATACTGCGGAAGGTAATACTTGATATACCCAACAATTGCTGTGATCACCACCGCGGCTGGCAATAGATGGGAATAAATGTTGACGGTTTCATTGTGCACGTACAACAAGCTCCGAAAGCATGCCAGGAAGGAACGCGTTTCCTCCACATATCCTGACCGGATATAGTGGTTATCCTTCTGCCATTCGTCTAGTTCATGGTAAAAGAGCGTCATATGATTATGGTAGATTATATTAATAAAATGCGCGCTTACCGTTTCTATTAATGCATATATTAACCTTCTGTAAATGACGGCTGGATCCCTTCACAGATCCGTTCATACTTCAGCAACTTCTCACCAACATCGACAAATTCGTCCCGGCGTCTCTTCGACTTGTCGATCCTCTTTTGGAAAACTTCGCCAGTATAGAAGATCTTCCATGGCGAACCTGCGACCAGATGCGATCCGTAGCACCGTTCAAAATACCACTTGTTCACAGGATTATTGCTACGTGACCGCCAAATCAATTCGTATGGATGAGATTGCAAGATAATCTTGAAGATAACGTCGGCAAGCCCCGGCAAGCCTTGGTTCTTTTTGGCAATCGCAAACTTATCCAAGTACGCTACCCCGTCTTCCCAAGTAATAATCGCAGCTCCATCATAATCTCCAAGAATGATAACTGTGGCCAATGACTGGTTAATACGCTCAAAGTATCGGTCAACATCAAGCGACTTACCAAACGAATCATTAATGAGATCGACCAACTTGTTACGATCAACAAGCTTGTCGCGGATTAAGTTGTCAAGCGTGAAGTCGTCCGGGAAAATTCCCTCATCCAACACAACAACTTTGGCACCCTTCTTGATGATCGACGTCGAAAGCTGCGGCGTAGACTTGTTGCTGCTTGGTAACGACAGCGAGATGATTGGACGGTCAGTCAACACGTTGTAGATAATTGGGTTCAACTGATCGTTGTTCACTGACATTATGTACGGTGTAGTAATAATACCAGTGGTATCGTCATTGCCCAGTCGAGCCGATACCATGTTCAATATCTTATTCATGCTGGAAAGATTGGCAATTTGCAAGTCTCTCATTTTCGGAGTGAGAAACCCAATATAAAGCTCCAGAACAATGTCAGAATACTCCTGTGAAAGGTTAATAAACACATGACTGGTTTGCTGCCGCTCAATAGAAGGAATTCCTCCGATGGGGTCGATAATCACGACCTTCTCAATCGAAAGAAGATCCTTAGTTTCCAACACCGACGAGCAGATACCATACATAAGTTCATCCAGGCTGATAAACTGCTGCATTGATGTTATGGGATCAAATGTAATTGGTTGGATGATGGGGATAATTCCTTGATAAAGCGGGATCAAGATCAGTTCTAAACTATTAATGACCTGATGGCCGTTTTTCTCGGTGAAAAGCAGTCGTAACACAGTTGTTTTAAGTCCATTATCTTCCAAAGGCTCACCCAAGAGATTCATAATCTTATTGACTTGATTGATCATGTACAACTCCTTGTGCTTAAACGTTGCCGTCGCCAAATGGTCATAATCCAACATTATTATGGGAGATATCCCGAGATTGACCAATCGCTTAAACGTCTCCAGGATGCCGCGCCACTCTTTCAGGCTGATTCCACTAAACTTGATTTTAAATATGGCCAATCGTAATGGAATCTTCTTGACCTTGGTGTGTTCGTCGTATATTCCAATGAATGGGTTTTGCTTGCTTAAAAATCGATTAATAAACAATTCACGTTGCTTGTCTCGTTTTGTCAAGTCAATGTCGATGTCCCGATTGAAACTCATGTTGCTGAACTCAAACTGGTTCTGGTACTTGGTGAGGTAATTACGAGTCTCTCTCTTGGTAGTGGTTGACTTCAAGATAGACAAGATCAAGTTCCTTTTAGCATCGGTAACTGATTTGTGTGTCTTGAGGTTGGAAATGAACTCCTTGTTCAATGCCCGTAGTTTGCTCATGTTGTTGACATAATCCCTCAACTGGTGTAGGATACTGAAAATTGAGTCAGAGGTCCGCATTTTCTGATAAAAACCCTAACCGCAGTAATAAACTAATAAATTATCTTAATATTCCTCATCATCACCCTCAGACTCGACTTCTTCGGTTTTTACAGTAGTATCATGCAATTGACGTAACTTGTTCATGACTCCCAAAACAAACGGTCTCAATTCGTTGATTTCCAACAATGACAATCCCATTAACTGAATGTTTGATTCGTTCAACTCGTGCAAACCTTTTCTTGACTTAACCAAACGGATCTCTCGTAAATCCTGGAGGACTGACCGAAGAAGATGCGTGGGATCAGATAAATCATCGGCAGCACGAGCCAATAAGATCTTGGAAATTTCAAGCCAGTTCCATGGTAGGTCACTAAACTGAAGTGGCTTGCGGAGTTCATCTTCATACTTTTCCTTCAAGTATGCCACATTAAGCCACACTGGTGGCACTATGCTACATTTGTCCTGTGATTTAAGGATAAGTGCCGTCCATAATGGTACTTGTTCACGTCTCATAGCTCTGAGTGCTGGAATCTTTGCACCAATAAGCTCGATTTTGTTCATAGAATAACGGGGCAAAATTGTAACCATCTCGTTCTCTGCAAGAAAGTTAATTTCCGCTGGAAGAAGAGTACTTTGTAAATGCCTAGGAAGTGCCATTATATTCTGAATAGTCTTGGTCTGATAAATTAGCTCATGTGACTAGAGATGTGATGTATTTCCTACGCGTCGGGCGTGGAATAAACGCCTTACTAATAAATTATGTCATCGGGAAATATAGTTACCATCAATATTTCGCACCCATCCATCACGATCTTTTGGTTGCCTACCATATTATGACTCGTATATTTCTACCTACTGGTACATTAGCGTCTGAAAGTCAGTGTTCTACCCGAATTGATTCTAGGCTTCTTTTTGCTTGCTTGTGGCCCGTCACCTTGTTTCGTGTACGGATCAAATGCCCGCTTCTTTGGCTTATCTTTTCGGTCCCTGTTTTTCACATCAAGTAAGATCTTATCAGCATTAACATAGTCCACTACTGGTTGACTTTCGGCTTGTTTCTTGGCCTTCTTTTGGAAAACCTTTTTCTTACGAAGTGAAATGACTTCATTAGGATTAATATCCTCCTTTAAAATTGATGGTTGCGAGTAGGTTGTATTAGATTGTTCCGTTGCTTCCTCATCATCATCATCTTCTTTGTCTTCCACATTCTCGTTTTCTTCTTCCGCTTCTGGTTCCCCGTTCTGTCCCTCGAATTGTACCTGTTGTACAATAGAATTTTCATACTCTTGCAATCCACGGGCAACGGCTTCTGCTCGTTGATTTAGTTCATCATTGAATATGTGTCTTTTCACTTCTCCTTGTTCATACTCCACAGTTATTTGGTCAGCAGTGAAGATATTCAGGAACAATTTGGAATCGAACAAAAGATCATCATTTTGAATCAAGATTAACTCTTCGCCTTCTGCCACTAACTTATCGATACTTGCAGCAGCTGCAATGATCTGATCATAATCCATGATATCGAGATCCTTACTGGCACTAGCTTGATCCACAAAGTCTGTTTTCTCAGCATTTTCAAGAGTTGTTTCAAGCAAAGTAGCAAGTTCCTTGGCATGAAGTCTGACGTGTTCCGAAACGTAGTTGGAAGCTGTTAAGACTTTCTGAACATCTATTGGCTGTGATAAGTTTGCGAGGTTCACCAATAATTGATTCGACATCACATACCTCACAGATTCATCATCCTGACGAGCCTTAGTATCTCTCCAGTCATATAAAACGGCAACAGCAGCTTTACGTGACATTGGAATATTATACTGATACATTATTGAGGCAAAAGGTTCTGCTGCGTTGTTAGCCATCACTGGGCTGGATACAAGCTTATCATTAACCGGTCTGAATTTGGTGTACTCGAATCTTCTCTTGGCAACATTTCTAGATTCACGAAGAACAATTTGAAGCTTGTTTTCCTGTGCATCAACTAGCTTGTTCTTCAATTGATCAAAAATATTGAGCAAGAAATGAGTATCAGAACGAGCATAAGCCATCATTGCCGGGCCCAACGGACGTATTCTCCAGTCAGCCAACTGGTACTTTTTCGAAGTTTTAAAGTTGGCGTAGGTTTCAAGCAAATATGCCAACGAGAACTTAGGGAACCCTAATTGACGTGATGCATGGTATGTGTCAAAGAGAGAAACAATATATAACCCTAAGTCACGTTGTAACCAAATGATATCCATAAATGCCCCATGGAAAACCTTGATAATATTTGGATCAGTGAACACAACGTTCAAGGGTTCGAGATCATCTCTTAAAGCAATGGTATCGATAATCCAATCCTGGTCTCTATTGGAGATCTGCATCAAACAAACAATCCCGTAGTATGTTCTGTAGTCGTGATGTTCAAGATCGACGGCAATTTCACTAGATTCCTTCAACTGAGCAATCATCTCCTGCAACAATTCAGGGGTATCAACCCACACTGGAGATGTAGAACTCCAATCTTGAGATGGAATTGGGTCACTCTTTGTAAGGATACTTTCAGGATAAGGCTGGTTATCAATCTCATAAGTATATGGCTGTGGATAATGTGGAGGATCCAGTTCTTTGGTTTCATCATATTCCGGCTCCACAAGCTGAGTGCTTTCGTCCAACGACTTTAAGCTGTGTGGCTTGGAAGTAAGCTTTGGCTTGAAAGGAGCGGACTCGCTGAGATCAACTGAAATACGGAACTTAAGCTGGGGCTTACTGATACGTCCTGGGTTACCCTGTTCAGTTGTCTCTCCATCTTGCTCTCCTTCTAAATATGTCATTTTCTTGGTGTTGTTTCCTCCTTTCATACCATCGAATGCATAGTCTATCTTTTCAAATATCAGGTCCAAAACATTTCCAATTGGCTTCCATGAAAGCTCTGACTCAATATTTTCCTTCCCAAACTTGATCAAGTTCTCATCGGTGTTTTCAACTACTGAAATGAGTCGGTTGGTGAGATCCATCAAGTTGGATGCTGTTGCGTCAATCTCCGTGCTGAGCTCTGAGTCTACAGATCGAAAAAAGTTGACATCCTGTGCCGCAAGAGCTGAAGAAGCTCTAACTGTTGACATCACTTGAGGAAGTACATCCTTGAATGGGTCAGACATGGTTGATTTCGCTGGTTAGTTTTGGTGATAAAATTCCAATGGCATCGAGTACATAAAGAAAAAGTCGCGTGCCAGAAATCACATGACCACATCGCATTGCTAATTTTCAAGTCTCATCGCCAAAATCAATTACTACCAAACTATTAGTAATTCATCAGTACCACCGGCAAAATGTTTACGTGTAATACATGCTCGTTGTCGTTTCCTACTGCAGAGGACCAGCGGACACATATGAAGTCTGACTGGCATCGTTATAATTTGAAAAGAAGAGTATCACAGTTACCTGCTATTGATGAAGATATGTTCAATAGTAAGGTGGCATCCTTATCAGTGACCGAAGAGCCAGCAAAGAAGGAGAAGCAAATGACCAAGAAGGAACAGAGAAGAAGAGAGAAGGAAGCCTTACAGGAGAAGAAGAGAGCCATTTTAGAAACTGCTAGGAAAGAAATGTTGGCAAGAATGGCCTCCGGTGAATTGCAGGTCGAAAAGAAAGATGAGCAAGAAGTCAAAGAAGCACAAGAAAACCCTAAGGACAAACCAGTGGAGCCAGAGGCCGAAACTAAACCAACAGAACCCGAAGAATTAACCGAAGAGCAAATCTACGCCCAAAAGCTTAAGAACAAAATTGATATCCCTCCAACCACCTGTCTTTTCTCGCATCCAAAATACAACCGGAACTTTGATTCGGTTGAAGAAAACATAGATCACATGTTCAAAAACTTTGGACTTTACATTCCTGAACGGAAATATCTTGTTGATGCCGCTGGCTTGATCAGTTATCTCGCCGAGAAGATCAGTTTTGGTTTCTGTATTGCATGTAACTACCAAGGGAAGAACGCCGAAGCGGTTAGAGAACATATGAAGCAGAAGAGACATATGAGAATTCCATACGAAACCGAAGACGAGAAGTTAGAGATTTCGGGATTCTATGATTTCAGCTCTACATACGACGACGACGACGAAACTGAGATAGTCGAAGCTGAAGGTGACGATGAGGACTGGGAAGATGTATCTGGCGAAGAAGGCGACGACGATGAAGATGAAGAAGAATTACCAGCTGATTCTAATGCTCTTTACAGTAATGGATCGGAACTTGTTTTGCCTTCTGGTGTTGTGGTCGGCCACCGTGCATTCGCAAGATACTGGAGACAAAATTTGGCACCAGAAAGAATTTTGAGTGAAGGGCAAGGAACAGTTATCGCTGCAGAAACGAGACACATGTTGACTTTGCGTGATAGAAAGGAATTGGCAACTCAAAAGAGAGCCTGGAGCAGAGAAAAGAAGAGAGAGGACACCAATGATAGAAGAGCCCAAAAGTTCATCAATAACCAGCCTCACTTCAGAGACCCATTATTGCAATAATAGCATTAGAATACAAACAAAACGACAAATGCCACTAGTAAATCAACTATGAAGTTCATGAGAACCGACCATGCGCCAAAATAGAGCAACTTAGGTGAGAACACCGTCCAAATGAAAAGATGAAACCGCAAATTTATGCACGAACCAATGAGATTTACTGCTCCAATTGCGTAATATAACAAGGTAGTGTTTGATTTGATGAGTAAGATTGTCTTTCTGATTCCGACAATATGTGTTAGGTTCTTGGCTTCCTTTTTAAACTCAAAGGTTACGTTGAATGACTCAAATAACATTTGAAGCGATGAAAGGGACCAGAAAATTGGACCAGCGTAATTTGAAATAAACGTTAAAATACCAACAATCCCCACATCGTAACTCTTTATACCATTGTAAGCGTTGGACAAGTCAACTGTAGCAAGTGAATTTGTGTTCCCCATCGAGAAAAATGCAAGGTTTTGTAGACATATAACAAATGTCGTAACAAGAATTATTAACTGATCAACATTAAGTTCACTGAACTGCGTCGTCAATATTTTGGTAAATGCAAATCTAGCAATATAAAATGCAATAAAGATGGGGATATTCTCGGATCTTGTTTGTTGAAGGAGATAAAATGTCGAAATATTAACAAAATCCGAAAGCAAACCAACTTTTGCCTTTCTAATTTTGCCAAACAATATTCTTACTCCCAATAAGGACAAAATAGTCCAACTACTCATTTGGGAAAGTTCCGTAATAACTCTTTGTAACTTGAACTTTAACTCGTTGTCTGGAATTTGATTGTCCGTTAGTTCGAGCCCATAATTCTCAAAGATCCATTGGACTAACCAATCTGTCCATTGTGGTAATTGGCGACCATCATTGTAGGATTGACACACCTTGAACAGGAGAGAAAGTGAACTTGTGATAAAAATCCCAAGAAAAGATATGAATGTACCCATCTGTTGATATTCCCGAGCACTCTTATCAAAGTTTGCAAAATCTAAGCAACGATTAAGACCACCTTGGAACCAGATGGTGAACGAGAACAAAAAGTATGTGAAAACAATAAGTGACCACAACAAGTCAGGATTATCATTCAAGTATGATGCAATCGTGATCTTTGAGACAAATTTCTGACCACTGTTGTTCCAACCTCTGAGTGCACGCAAAGCGACCACAAGCATGAAATAATAAGATACTTTATCCTTGATTGCTTTCCTATCAAAAATCATGTATCCAGCCAAACTAGTGATGGTAAGAAACCACCATAATTGGTGTTCTTCTTCAATCAATGAAGAGCCATGAAAATGCAACGAATATAAAACAAAAAGAGATTCACAGAAGACAATGACTTTGTGTGAAACTTGAGAATTCTTGAGGAGATAGTAATTAAAGGCAAGCAACAAAATTATCGAAGAAGCCAAAACAAGACCGTATCCAAGATAAATATCAGCGTAGCTATAATTGGTGGCAGATGATGCCAATTCTAGTTGGGTTGCCTTGAGAAACTCATAGAACTCATCAGTCAGACTTGATGCATCCAATTTGGCATACTTTCCGGCAATTTCATCGCCAGTTCCATATTTGGCAGCGTACAATTGCATCAATTGTTTACTATTCTCTCGTAAAACTTCCTTCTGTTTCTTGGGTGTTACAAGCAAAAGAAATTCTTGTATTATGACTCCCAAACTATTCTTTGGAATCGGCAAGTTCAACAAGTATGATAATGTGGGAACAAGATCAATTTGGTTAATTTTGGAGAAGTACGAAAAGTCCTCGCTATCAGGAACGGGAGCCATATTTTGAAGTTTCAAAGATTTGAATTTGGGTGAGATAAGTGCCATACCAGCGCTGGTTTCTCCAGCAGAGGAGCCTCCATGGTTACCAATTTCGTTCATTCCATGGTCACCCATTATCACCAAAAGTGTATCTTGATTTTGATTAATATAGTTGTACAACCGACTCAAAATACCGTCCATTTCACGCTGTTTCGGGCGCATAAACACCGAATCAGGACCACCTTTATGACCGATGTGGTCTAAACCCAAGTAATGAAGAATTAGACCATCCCAACTATCCTTAGTGAGCTGAGTGTCCAAGTGACGCGTCACATTGTTATCAACTTCAGTGAAATCACTAACAAAGAATGAATTGGTACCTTCAAACTCGGAAAACTGACCCGGAAACAACTTAAGCCATGTATCATCACCAAAAAAGTGGATGGACTTGTCTTGGGAAAGAAATTGATTGATCCACGAATCTTGAGAACCCAAACCTTGAGAATCATCCTTGTCATCAGCAACATTTAAAATGGCATCCAAGAAACTTGGAGTTCCACCGGTTGTGATACCTTTAAGACGCGGTAAGGTTACCGTGGGTGGATTGGAAAAAGCAGTAAACGGAACTGCCGTACCATCTATTACCAATTGGTGGAGAAATGGCATATTTGAATAATTTTCCAGAAACATAAAGTCGGCACGCATAGCATCGACTACCATGAAAACAAACTTGTCAAAGTGGGCTTTATTCTTACCTGTTGTGAATGGAGACGTGTTTTGACTGAACGTGTTAAACCCTTGAAGGGCAACTTTCGAGGGAAAAAATCCCTTGAGAAAGACCACAAGGCCTGTTATATGAGTGAATACAAGAAGTATATATAGTATCCATCGCAACAGGAGGGAGTTGAACATGATTGGAGTAACTAGCAGTCTAACACGAGTGAGCTGCGACATATGCACTAATGTGTTGCGACACAATGCGGCATTCTTAAAAATTATTTTAAAGAACCAAACTGCATACAATAAAACATATATGTGCAGTACCTATAGCGACATTTATTATGACATATCGCGACATACATAGCGTATGTCGTTATCCGCTTTGTGTAATTATACACCATACTCCAAATCTGTCAAAATATGATTGGCTGGGTTGATAAGACTCGATTACCAAGATAAGACTTGGCAATGTTTATTGGTCAACTTCTCTGTTATGTATCATCCAAATCTGGAGTCATCGAAAGAATCATCTTACTAGAACTTTTAGCAAAATCTTTCAAGATCTTTAATTTGTTCGTATAGTTAATTTTGAAATTGCTATTGATGTAGAGTTTAATTCCCCTCTTCATGTACAAGAGAGTACTCTGGGCCTACGTTATCTTTCTTTTAATAGGATTTTTTTTTCGTAAACCTATGTACCCCCACCGGAACTCTCCGCCTGAGATTAGTCTACTAGCGGGTTTTCTTGATTTATTCCCGTTGCATATAATCACGTGAAGTACGGAATGGAAAGCCATTTCCGTTTTGTGGAGTAATATATAAATCATGGAGATTATCTTGCAATATGAAATGAATTGCCATTAGACAACATGACTCAATTAGAAATCACTTCTGGAAGACTTATCTCTACCATTCACGAAACAGCAAACAAATTTGGTGCCACCGGTGCCTGGGGCAAAGATATTACCGAAACTGGAGTCTGTAGACTAGCACTTTCGGACTTAGATAAGCAGGTTAGAGACTGGCTTATAGCAGAAACTACCAGTTTGGGTTGTGAAGTCCATGTGGATGAAGTTGGTAACATTTTCTCTGTTTTCCCTGGTCAGAAAGAAGGTGCACCTACCGGGATTGGTTCGCATTTAGACACTCAACCAACTGGTGGCCGTTACGACGGTATTCTTGGAGTTCTTGCTGGTTTGGAAGTGTTACGTACTATGAAGCAGAACAACTACGTTCCTCAATATCCCATTGCATTAGTTGATTGGACCAACGAAGAAGGCGCTCGGTTCCCAATGTCGATCATGGCTCTGAGTGTATGGGCAGAAAACCAGACATTGGAGTACGTCTACGGCCTTAAGTCGGTTTTTGATGAAGAAAAGGGTGTCACTGTGGAGTCTGAGTTGGAACGTATTGGTTACAAAGGTGAGACCAAGGCTCTGTACAAGAGCAATCCTCTCAAGGCCCACTTTGAACTTCATATCGAACAAGGGCCAATTCTCGAGCGTGAAGAAAAGGAAATAGGTGTTGTTGTTGGTGTCCAAGCATACGTCTGGTTCAAGGTCCGTGTTTACGGCAAGGCTCAGCATACCGGAACTACTCCATTAGCTGACCGTAATGACGCTCTTTTGGCTGCTTCGAGGATGATTGTTGCTGGTAATGAATCTGCCAAAAAGCATGATGGTCTCTTCAGTGTTGGTGTTTTGAACTTAAAACCAGCTGTTGTCAACGTCATTCCTGAATATGTGGAATTTACTGTGGATATTCGTCATGTCACTGATGCTGGTATGGACACTATTGAAGCTGAAGTCAAGGAAAAGTTCCAGGAGATCATAAAATCTGGTGGAAGCAAACTCAAGATTGAGCTCGAACACATTTACACGTCGAAGGCTGTCAATTTCCATGAAGACTGTATCAGTTGTGTGCGTGAGGCTACTGCACAAATTGGTGCAAGCTCAAGAGATATTGTTAGTGGTGCCGGTCATGATTCTTGCAGTACCAGCACCAGAATTCCTACATCTATGATCTTTATTCCATCCAAGGATGGTGTAAGTCACAACTTTGAAGAGTACAGTACTCCAGAAGAAGTAGAACGCGGTTTCAAAGTTTTATTGAACGCTGTTTTGAAGTATGATGCCGCAAGAAAAGATTGAACTTGTGGTTTATGTCAAAGTTTGAAGGAATTTCCAAACAACTAAACACAACTAGAACTGTCGTAACTAAACAAAAAATATGAAACACATAAAATGTCAAGTTCCACGTTTCATGAATTCCTTTGAATGCCGATATACAACTCTCCAAATATAAAAGCTCGTGTGGTTCTGGATTCCCAAGTGTGGTTATCTGGAATACCGTTCCCACATCCTGGAGGTATACCAAGGTTACCATAATAATTAAAAATAAATGAGCCACTAATAGTGTATTAAAAGTTCATCAAATTAGATTAGTTTTATAACTATTAAACAGTTACTTTCTACGCTTTGATTCTGAGACGTAGAGCTCTTATAAATGCTGGACGATATGCTTAGATTTTGAAATGATGTATTTACTTGCCATAACATTATGAATCTCGTTCATGAACCAGTGTTCTTTAGTCTGCCATTCTTCTTAATAGTGAAGCAAGGCGTTCTGGGATTTGAGAAACTCTGTAAGATTAATAGAGGTACATGCACCAGCGAATTCGAGTATGCAATTAGATAATTTCTTAAAGCCTGGGTAAAGTACTCGCGAGACTAGATAGGTTCTTAAGGTCCTAACTTCTATGACAAATGGTTCTAATAACTACTCTTGTTCGACGAACGATTCTTCAAAAATTAAAATCAGTGAATGGGTCCATACCTGCTAGGAAAATCACAGCCTTGATAATCAGCATGGGTAAGAATATTGTCCCAAACAAACCCACAAAAACAACAGTCACAAAATGTGCCGTATCAAGTCGATGAATGAATGGCCAATGCACAAATCAACATAAAGTACAAAGAATATAAAAAGATACAAAAATGAACAAATAGAAAGAATATGTAGAAAAAATTTGCAGTTGAAGAATATTCGAAGTAATGCTGATTTTGAGTTTGAATTTGAGTTTAAGTTTGAGTTTAAGTTTGAGTTTTAAGTAGAGATTTCAGTTTGAGATGAGTTCTTTAATGTAGAAGTGTCTGAAGATGAACAAGCTTTTACGAGAGCGCACTACCGCGCGGAGAACTTTATTGCACCAAAGTCAAATGACGCTAAAATGAGAGTAAAAGTTTGGAGGAGGTCAGGTCACACTTCTAGAATATTGCCAAGAGCGACCAGCGCGGCTAGGAAACAAAGGGTATATTTAAGCTTATCAGTACAAGCTAAATCCGGTTCGGATAATAATAAAAAAAAGAATTTCATTAATCTTAATCATGCTTCATTAGAGACAAATATTTTCCACCTGCTACAAAAACGGCGTAGTATAGATGCCTAAGGTATGAATTTAGAACCCCGAAAGTGGCAATACTGATCAGGCGGAAGAGCTTCATAGAAATACGAATCTCGCCCCGCATTATAAAGGGCCCAACGTTTCTCGCATTCGCAGCCTATTAATATTAGGTGATAGACTAAGCGGGGTTTCCAAAACCGGTAACAGCGCTGAAACGAAGAATTAATTTATTCCAAGCATAATCGTGATAGTGGAGAAGTTGGGTCGCATCTCTCTTGTGCCGAATTAGGAAATTTTAGATGCGCGATTAGATGCGAATTTCGACCAATACACTGTCAACGAGTAGTACTGATGAGTTACAGAAGACTTACTTGTGGACAGAATGCACGCTGTTAGACAGTGAAACATACGTGGTTGTCCAGCCTGAGGTAGGTGAAGATTAACTTTAACCGTTTTTTGCGAGAACAAAGCGCCTCGTTTTAATTTGATAACAGTTTTGATTGCGGTATCATTGATTTAACGCATCTTATCGTGGGGAACAGATATTATATAAAAGAAAGAGTACCCCAGAGAATATCACACATAATTAGTAACGCGTCTAGTAATGACTAACTCACGTATACTATCGCCAGTGACCTCTCAGGTTCACGTGGACGCTTTCCCCATCACCTCGATTCTTTCTAACAGAGATATAACCATTAATGTCGACCATGTAATAGATGAGGACGAAGCCATGATCCTTGCCATGGGATACAAGCAGGAGTTCAAGCGTGAGTTTTCGTTGTGGACTGTTTTTGCCGTGTCTTTCTCAGTTTTGGGATTGCTACCGTCAATCGCTGCCTGTTTCGATTATCAACAGTTAGTGATTGGTATCTCCCCTCTCCCATGGCTTTTGGCAGTGTTCTTTGTTACATCAGTGGCACTTTCGCTTGCAGAGGTAGCCCTGGCCTTCCCTGTGGCATCTGGTACTCCTTATGCTGTCTCCCAATTAGCTCCACCCAAGTACCTGGCGTTTTTGACCTGGACAACATGTTGGGCCAACTGGATGTGTCAAATTACCGCTGCACCTTCGGTGAATTATAGTGGTGCATCGATGATGTTGGCATTAGCCAGTTACGGAAACTCTGACTTCAAACCTTCGAATGGTATGGTGTACGGTTTATCGACGGCCCTCATGGTGATCCATGGGGTAATCTCGTCATTACCCACCAAATGGCTTGCTACATTTAACTCGGCAGGTACCACATGTAATATTTTGTTCTTAGTCATTGTGTTTGTGATTATTCTTGCCGGTAACGACCGTATCAGTATTGTGGCCAACGGCGGTGTTGAAGGTGTGACCGGTGCCATCTCCAAATTCAACAGCAATGCAACAGCTTGGTCAAGTGACAACCAAACCGATTACCCTCAAGGTATTGCTATGCTCATGTCTTTCTTGGGTGTTATTTGGAGTATGAGTGGTTACGATTCGCCTTTCCACTTGGCCGAAGAATGTTCTAATGCTGCAGTGGCTGCCCCACGTGCTATTGTCCTCACATCTTCTGTTGGTGGTATCATTGGGTTCCTTTTCATGATTGCCATCGCGTACACGGTAGTTGACATTGACCAAGTTGCTGCTGATCCACAGGGCTTGGGCCAACCATTTGTAACTTACCTCACCCAGATTCTTAACAAAAATCTTGTCATCACTGCAACTACACTTACCATCGTTTCATCTTTCTTTATGGGATGTTCATGCATGCTTGCAGCATCTCGGGTTACCTTCGCTTATTCGCGTGATGGTCTTTTCCCAGGATCGAAGTGGTGGAAGGTTGTTGCTAAAAGAACTCAGACTCCAATTGCTGCTGTTTGGATTAATGTTTTGTTGGGCCAGTTATTTTTATTGTTATTGTTTGCTGGGGATGTTGCTATTGGAGCTGTTTTCTCGGTGGGAGGCATTGCAGGCTTTGTCTCATTCACTATTCCAACTGCTCTTAAGATCAGTGTCTCAAGGCACAACTTCCAACCAGGTCCCTGGAACTTGGGCCGCTGGTCGACACCCATTGGAATTGTTTCTTGTGCATTTGTTCTTGTTATGATTCCAATTCTCTGCTTCCCTACCGTCAAGGGTAAGAATGTTACTGCAGAATCTATGAACTGGACACTGGTGGTGTTCTTTGGCCCAATACTTTTATCATGGATATGGTTTGCCATTGATGCCAGAAAATGGTACATTGGTCCAAGAAGTAATATTGATGAAAAGGACTTGGTTTATGGTGACAGTTACGTTATAGATGGGGAAGAAAAGGTCAGTAAGGTAAGTTACGTGCTGAACGAGAAAAAATAGCTTTTGAGCTGACGGAAAAAGAAACCTGAAGAAGAAATCATAGATTGTTGCTGCTGGAACCCTTATGAAGAGCTGGACCGGCTGTAACGTAGTTTAATGCGTATACATACACTAAAACAGAAGCATTTTTCTGACCCCTCTAAGCAGGATATAACCAATCTTAATTTTTTTGGTGCTACTGACTTGTTTTTGCGCACTCGACAAAAAATGTCGTCGTTTGTTCAAAAATTGAAGTCGTAGACTACAGAAATATTGTCTTTTTATTTATTCAATATTTGGTATAAACAATTATATGATCTAAACACAAGAACCAAGTTACTTACAATGTGTAAGTAATCTTTGTACCGAAAACATATTAATTTTATTGCAAAATAACTATAGTATGGAACATCGAAGATATTTGTATTTCTTGAATAAGAAATGAACTGAAAAAGAAGAATATAAAACTAGTTAAAAGCAGAGCTTACCAGACAACCCGAGTAACAGTTGGACTAATCAAAGCGGATTCTTTGCCTCGCAAATTGAAAAACAATTATCAGAGTGCTGAATACTATTCTGAATATGAGATAATGGAACAGAAACCGCCACATCAATAATTCTACCTCTTAAGGTTTCTTTTTCCAAAATCCTTTCTCTTTTAAGTCTACTTTTTATAAGATGCCAAAACTGTTCAATGGGATTTAACTCAGGTGAATATGGAGGCAAGTAAAGAAGTTTATATCCTTTAGTGTTTACTATTCTGTTAACACTTGCATTTTTATGAATACTAGCATTATTCATGACTAAGTAACTACCTTTCATAGAAGGACGTTTGTCCAATTGTTTCATAACATCAAGCAAAAATTGCTTAAAGTGTCCAGTTACAACACCGTTTGATAAGTCAACAACTTCATTTTCGTTTACCTTACGTTTCTTTCTTCGATCGACTTTTGGCATCTTCATACTTAATTGAACAAGCCCTTCACCACAGATCGCCCCAAGTAGAGTTTTGTTTTCTTCCCTGGTAAATAGAGTCTTAACAACAGGTGTTTTACCTTTCGGAGCCCATGCTTTACTTCTATTCAAGTTGACGTTAAAAGCTGCTTCATCGATGAACACACAAATTTTGGTGAAATCAACATCAGTCCCTTTAAGATGCTGGACAAAGTCAAACCTAGCTTGAATTCGAATTTCAGAGTTTCTATCAATACTCTCAAGCCTTGGCTTTTTGAGAGAAATACAACATTTGTTTACAACGAACTTGGGAACCGTTTCGGCGCTAACAGTCAACCCTTCAAACTCTTCGATCAAAGCATCTCTCATGTCTACCAAAACTATCTTGGGATTGTCATCAACCAAGTCATAAATGAAACCAGTGTGGTCTTCATTCAAAATAGGATTTGCAGTTCTACCTCTTGGTTTTGACTCAGGTATTTCCCCTGTTTCTTGATATAGGGCAATCCAACGTTGAGCAGTTCGAGGCTTAAATCCTGCCTCCTTAGCAATTGTGGCAATGTTTTTGTGTGTGTTGTTCCATTGACAGATTACCTCTTCCTTGTCTTCAAAAGAGTACTTACGGTACGATTTTGATTTCGTTTTTACAGCTTTCTTTAATTGACAGCTATTCAGCTCTTCACTAATTGAATCATCTACTTCATTGCAGCTTACAACCGATGAGGTTCCAATATTTGGTTTCTGATATACTAGAAAATTACAAAGAGAATCCAATGTAACTAAGCCAACTGTATCGATCTCGTCAATGATGGCATTTCCATGCTCGTCGACCATCGTTTCATCACCATTTTCATAACAAAAAGGGTATTCCATTTTCCTGGCTGCTATGAATGATAGGTGTAAAAGACCTCTTATTTATAGTAGGCGAAAAATAGGGGGTGTGGCAGTTTAAGGGGCTGGCTAATAAAATATATAGGTTCTAATGCTGTACACGCAAATAATTTACTCGGTTCCAAAATTTAATTATGAAACTGCTTTTTAGTTGCACACTTGCAAGTAATGATCAATTAAGACAAGCAGTCAGCCATTTACTCCTTTACCTACGACTTCAATTTTTGAACAAACGACGACATTTTTTGTCGAGTGCGAAAAACAAGTCAGTAGCACCAAAAAAATTAAGATTGGTTATATCCTGTTTAGAGGGGTCAGACAAATGCTTCTGTTCTAGTGTATACAAACACATTTTTGTTCTCAAACTTTAGAAAACTTATGGCGACAAAAAGCTTGAAAGTCTGGAATGATTTTTTTGGAACCGTCCTAATCTGGCAAATAACTCATCGCGGCCATTCATTTTTGTAGGCAATATCGGGATAGGAGGGAATGCTGATTAATTATGTGCAGTATACAGAAAGCGATAGCTCTAAAAGACCCAATAGAAATAATATAATCTTCGCAAGTAACTTGACACAAACTATCGTCGCAATGAATCGCCATAGAAACGACGACAGAGCTATCTGTACATTCTATAATAAGATCGGGGCATGTCGTCATGGCGAGAAGTGTTCCCGAAAACATATCAAGCCCGTGTCATCGCGAACGGTGCTTCTTGCTAATCTCTACGAGAACCCACGGTTAAATAAGAATAATGACGAAGGTGAGTGGGATCAGAAACAGTTACAGCAGAACTTTGACCAGTTTTTCCGGGATGCATTTGTCCATTTTGCCAAGATCGGCGAAGTTTCGGCCATGGTTATATGTGAGAACGAAAACGATCATCTCAACGGCAATGTGTATGTCCAATTTGAGCTGTATGAACTAGCTACTGCAGCCACGATTGCGTTGAACCAAGAATGGTTTAATGGCCGACCAGTTTACTGCGAACTTTCGCCGGTAGACAACTTCCAAGAAGCCAACTGTCGGGCACACGAGGTTTCAACATGTTCCCGGGGACATCACTGTAATTTCATGCATATACGGAAGCCTACAGCATCGGTTGAGCGGACGCTATTCAAAGCCCAGGAAGTGACACAGACGAGACGCAAGTTGGATAAATTAAAAGAAAAGAGTCGGACGGAAATGAAACCCGAAAAAGAAGAAACTACACCAGCTACCACTTCCAACGAAGCAGGGATCACCACTTCGATGGTGCAGCAGTTATTCGCATAAAGAGGGGGCTTTAGCATTTTTTTTGCATTTTGCATGGAACGTAGAACCGAGATCAACAATGTACTAGTAATAAAATATGAGTATAAGTTATAAAAAGTTATCTGGCGGTAAAACGGGAATTGTAGGCAGGGCTCCGGGGTTGCGCTTCTACGAAAGTATGTTTGTCTCCGAAATCCGTCCGAAAGCTCCCACGCTCACGTTCCACATCGTCGAAAAAAACCCGTCTTGCAGGTGCCAGCAATGTTACTTCGATTAACTGCGGGCTTCAAGACCTACCACACGCTGTCAGTTATACTACGGAACCGGCTAAGCTATCATAGAATTTCCCAGATTAACCCGCCCCAGAACTACATAACTAGAGCGTTGCAAGTGTCAGCATTGCGATCCAAATCGAGTAAACAACAAATACCACATTTGCAAACGATGACTCAAACATCAGACCCCAAAATTAAGCATACTCATGACCATGCACAGGATGCAGCAGAGCAACATCACCACGAAGAGCACGAGGGCCACAACCACACCCACTCGCTCTTTGGCAACCATACCCACTCACACCAGACCAACGAATTGCTCCAGACTGACGCCAAGTCTTTCCTTACCAACCCCGCTGTACGCATAACGTGGATCGGGCTTCTAGTAAACGTGACAATGGCAATCTCAAAGGGCATTGGCGGAATTTATTTTCATTCTCAGGCATTGGTTGCTGATGCTATTCACTCGGTTTCCGACATGGTCGCAGATTTCTTAACCTTAGCCACCGTCAATGTCGCATCGAAAGTCGGCACTCACGATAAGTATCCCTTGGGATACGGTAAGGTTGAGTCAATGGGTTCCCTTTTTGTCTGTGGAATCTTATTGTTTGCCGGAATCGGGGTCGGATGGTCCTCGTTATTACAGGTGTTTGAGTACGCATTGCCCTCCTACATGTACGAATACGCAGCAATGATTCAAATCGGACACTCACATCTGCATGCAGACATGCCAGCTTCTCACAGTCATGGTCATGGTCATGGTCCTAACACCCTTGGCGACACGGGTTTATCCGCGGTTCCAACAAAACCTAACATTAACGCCGCCTGGCTTGCGGGTGGCTCTGTCATTGCGAAGGAAATTCTCTTCCGTCAGACTATGAAAGTTGCTGAAAAGACCAACTCTAAAGTCTTGGTGGCCAATGCATGGCATCATCGTGTTGATTCGTTGACGTCCATCGTAGCTCTCTTGACGGTGACTGGTGGTATCTTGTTTGATGTTGCTTGGTTGGATGCTGTTGGAGGGTTGGGAGTTTCACTTCTCATTATTAAAGCTGGCTGGGGTACATTCAAATCCGCTTGGTACGAATTGATTGATCGTGGTGAACGCAGAGGAGATGAATCTTACGATAAAGTCACAGAAATTGTCAACAAAGAACTTGAAAGCTTTGAAGGTTTAAAATTGGCTAAGCTCTCGGTATTGACTGCTGGTGCTAACACCAATATTTATGCAACTTTAGAGACTGCCAGAAATTTGACCCTCGACGAGTTAAAAGTGATTGAAGAGCAGTTGAAGGAAATGATCATTAAGGACGACAAATTTGTCAGAAATATTTTCATTCTGTTCAAACGTGAACAACCCTCTCAATCGTAAGATATGACCTAGAATACGATCTTTTCCATATAGATTTACAATAGAGTATTTATATAAGATTATGAAAACTAGAGCATTTTGTAGAGAGGTTGCCTGGCGTGGAGGTAAACTATCATACAAAATGACGTTGATTTTTTTTTTCTATAGAAGATTACTCCACCATCGCTGTAGGCGATATGACGTCGCTATTTACACTTTACTTCTTATTCTTATTCTTCTTCTTGTTCTTAGAACCACCTTCAATGAACTTCAAAATCTCATCCACAGACTTTTCAGCAATCGAAGGGTCTTGTTGAATAACATTCTTCTTCTTGGACTTGTGTCCCTTCTGGGACTTTGGAACAACAGGTGCCTTTGGTGCCTTGGCAGCAACAGCAGCAGCTTTGTGCTTCTTTTCATGTTCTAAGTACTCAATGTAATTGGCCAAGGAACCAGCATACTTGGCAGCCTGCTTCGACAAAGAATCTTCAGGACCAAGGAGCTTGGTAAAACTATCTTGGGCAGCAGTAAAGTATGACAATGCAGTCGTAAATTCACTGTTGGTCAATGCAGCCATACCCAAACGGTACTCGATGGAAGCTGTTACCTGAGAAACAGAACCATGGAGCTCCTTAGAAATTTCCAATGCACGCAAGTATAATTTAGTGGCAGCAGCATGATCAGCACGCGAGACACTTTCTCCAAGGTTAATGATAGCAGTGACCTTAGCTGGGTGATTTTCACCATAAACCGAACTCCACAAAGAAATTGCGTGGCGATACAACTTCAAGGAGTTAGTCAAATCACTATCGTAGTAACCGGCATTCATATAGGCAGTAATGGTATCATGCGAGTCAAAACCAGTTGTTCTTTCAGCGATTACAATGGAACGACGTGACATCACCGAAGCTAACTGTTCACGACCAAGTTCAGAGTAAATTTGGGCAACTGCTGCAAAGATACGAGATGTTTCAACGTGAACAGGACCGTAGATTTGTTCCTGAATAGCAACAAGATCAGACAAAAGGGTTTCGCCAAGTTCCTTGTCACCTTGAACGATCTCATTTCTGGCAGTAGCAATGATTTCATCAATAACTGACGACCGGTAAGAAGTGTCCTTGACAACAGGAACAAAGGTTACAATATCAGACGGAACAAAGACAGAAGAACGCTTGTTGGACTTCTCAGTGAATTTGTATTCAATAGCCCTCCATTGAATACCAAATTTCAAAGCAATTTCACGAAGCAATTGCTTGGAGTTGATTTCAGAAACCCAATTTTCAGGTAACTGGTAACGGAAACGAACAAAAACTTCATTCTTAACCAAAGTAAAAACTTGCTCACTAGTCAAGCTAGTAAAGTCTGCACCCCCAAAAGAAGCCAAAGATTCTGGAATTTCAGCTTCAGGTGAAGTAGTGATGGCACTTCCCAACAAACAGTTATGGAAATGAGCAACCAAGCTGGCCATCAAATAGGTAGGAACTTCCACAGACAACTTGCGGAGTAAGTGCTTGACAGCTCTAGCAACCATTTCTTGAGTAGAAAGGCGGACAAGAACATTGTAATTAGCAACGACTGGTTCAAAAGTACCCTTAGTTGGTTCTTCTTCCTTAGATTCTTCCTTAGATTCTTCCTTGGCTTCGTCCTTGGCTTCGTCCTTGGCTTCTTCCTTCGCATCTTCCTTAGCCTTAGCCTCAGCTTCTTCTTTTTGTCTCTTGGATTCTTCTAAGTTCTTAGCAATAGTCTCTTTCTCTTCCTTCAAATAAGCAGCCTTTCTCTTTAAGGCTTGTTCAACTACATAACCCAAATATCTCAAGTTAATACCCTTCTTATGTAAAGTTTCCGACAATTGCTTACCATCGAAAGAAGCAATCTGAACTGGGAACTCATCCAAGAATTCTTCAATTAAGATCTTAACAAACTTGGACATTTCGACAACAGTCGCGTCTTCTTCCTGTCCATCAGGGTTAAATTCAACGGTTGGAAGTTCCTTCTTGGCATCATCACCATTCTTCTCAACTTCTTTAATAACCTTTCTCTTCCACCATTCTTCAACAGCTTCCTGACGTAAGAGGGCTTCACCATGAGGGTATGGATTTTCACCAGCGTAGTGTTCCTTGGTGAATTCTACGTCCTTTGGTGTAGTTCTGTATAAGTCAATAACATACTGACGGCCGTCAGAACCCCTAATACCCTTGGTGTCCTTAGAGACAACCAACTCAATATCCTTTTCAGTGTGCTTTTGCAAGTGGAATACCTTGGCAACTTGATTTAATGGTTCTTCAAACAGCTTGTCATTGGCAATGGTTTCGTTGTCACTGGTCAAACCATACAATACTTTTTCACCATCATCAACAAAAATACCGGGAACAGGAGCCTGGCAAACAGTTCTCTTCCCCATGAAATCAACAAGACAAGTAACCACGGTACGGATACCAAGTCCATTGCGGTTAACAACACGAAGAGCGGCAATGTCCTTGGCTGCAGTGTAACGAGCGGCTTCCTCACCACCAGTAGTTTCAAAATTTTCGGCAGTAGTAGCACTGGCAGCGTAGAAAATACCATTCTTCAAGTAGAGGTGGCGATCCTCTGGTTCGGCTGGATTCATTGGGGTCAGGTTACCCAACACAATATTAGCGGCAGTAGTAGAAGCAGTCGAAGCAAAAGCGTGGATGGTTCTGGTGATTAATCTTTCCTTAATGATTCTTTCATTGAATGATTCACTTGGAAGGTCACGAAGTGCTTGAATATCTTCGTTCCAGTCTTTGACGTAGTCACTTCCATCAACACCGTTAGCAATCAACGGCAATTGGGTACGGGACATATCAGCAGTAGTCTTAGCAGCTGGGTTTACAACCCAAGGAGAGGACAAAAATGAAGAGTTTGGAAGCAAGTATGTTTCTGGATGATCGGTGGCGGCCCAGTTAGCTTCGTTAGCTTCGACAGTTGCAGTGAACTTGTTAGAAAGGCCGGAGACCAAATCGTACAAAACGAAGTTTGAACCCTTGGCACCAAGTGCTCTTGGTTCAGGGTTAAAGCTGGCAGCAGACGACTTGTTAACAAAAAATCCTGTCAAGTGACAAGTCAAGTGAAAGGTTTCCTTTTCCAAAGTCAGGAGAGTCAAGTAAAGCAAATCACCTTTGGTACGTTGGTATGGAGGAACAGGCCAAGCAGAGATAGCCAAGGATGTAATTGGGACTTTGAAGTTGTCACTGAGTCTAGAAACAGAAGAGTGAGAAACAATTGGGGTCAGTTGGATAGCGGCAATATCATCGACAAGCGAGACAATTGATTCCACCTGCTCTTTCGTGAAAGATGGTGTCTTGTCGTCATTTTCCGATGTGGAAGCAACCACTTCAAGTTGACTTAAACCAACTTGGTCAAATTTAGTAGCACCACTGGAAACACCGGCATCCTGAGAGACACGGTCCAAATAGTGGAGACCAATAACTTCCCTGAACCTGGCGATATGGTCATAAACAGCAGCCAAGTTGTAGGCTTTATCCTTGACTTGAACTTCAAGTTGTTCTGGAATTTCCTTTTCCCATGCAGCAAAGACTTCTTCCCAAGTTGAAACTAAGTCAAAGGTAGCAGAGACGTTAATACCGTCGACGATAATATCGTAGTTCGTAAGATTTCTGGACACTGGCAAGATAGCAAGTGCCAGCTTGAATTCTGCTAATGATTCAGCAGGAGATGAAGGAACCTCCAACGCAGCAGTGGCCACGCTGGAAGGCAACGAGACCTTCAATATAAGAGAAGGTTCTGACATGTTGGTGGTGAAAAATTTGAGAACAATAAAAAAATGAGAAAATGAGAACGTCGGTAGACCAAGAACGTGAAAACAAGTTGTGAGAAGGTGAGACACTTGCCGAAACAGAACGTTGCAAAACAATTATACCAAATGCAGATATGCAAGAATGAATTACAAGGAGACTAGTTAAGTTGATACAGAGAGACTTAAAAATGAAGAAGAAAACAGACAAGTTTGAAAGATCAGATCTGAAAAAAATATGTATAAATAAAAAGTACGGCACCAAATGCAATTCATGATGCAGGTAAGAGGCTAGATCGTACTCGAATTTTATGATATTTAACGTAAGTTATTGCAAATTGAATTCCTCTCCAGTATATCTTTATAAAATGGACTATTCATAATTTCTCCATCTTTTTAATAGCGTAGTATTTTTTTTCTGGGGTTGTCCAACATTTATGACCAATTTTGACGTCGCCATGCACTCCCAGGCGCTCAGTAATTGGGTATCTTTCTCGGTATTTTTCTCTCGGAATCCTCGCTAGTGTGTACATTTTGCACGTTATCTGGGCACTACCTCATCCTGGTCCAACTATTTTTGCTGCGAATAATAGGTAATTTGGTTGCCACTGCTTTTTGACAAAGCATCTGTCTATTACGGTTTGACGATAAGTTGGCTGTCAAACAAGAAACATTCCGTTGGTTTGCCTGAATTGAATACTTTCTAACCCTCTTCCAAGATTTTCTTGCACGTTCCTGATCTTATCTTAGTTCGAACAGGTTAACAACTACCAACTTATAATACTTGTTAATGGATCTTCTACCCCAAGAAATTCTCATACAGATCTTCTCACATGTTGATCCAAGACAACTTAACGATGTAAGAGTTGTCTGCAAAGCTTGGAATAAAGCAGTATCCCATAAAGAGACCTGGTTAACTGCATTTCGCCGCACGTTCGGTTCTCCACGCGTGTTCCCATCAGTATCAAGCTCACTGCTTTGGTTAGTGGAGTACTACGCTCGCGTTAAGGCATTGAAATTATGGAATAGAGCAGCCGCTGTGCATCGTTCTTATACTATTTTAAACAATGGCTCTATGATCGATGGGTGCTTGGCCAACTTCGATACTAATAACGGATTTGGCAAGGTTCTCATATTCAACCAGGTAGATGGGTCACTTGCTATAGGAAATCTCAAGAATGGTCGTGACCAAAGCTTTTTCCCTGGTGGAAGAATATTCTTCCACTCCATTAGCGCATACTCACTCTCCTGGACAAACGTGCTAATTGGGACCAACAAGGGCCAGGTTTACTTAAAGTCCTTGCTACTGTCAGGATCCAGTCTATCATACATACAGTTTGAAGATCACACTACAGCAGTATCGGCAACATGCTTGAATGAAGTGCCAGATAAAAATAAACAGAAAGTCGATGCCATTACCGGATACATGGACGGCTCTGTGCAGCTTTGGACTATAGCTGGAATTAGAACTCATCAAATTCAGTTGAATGAGCCTATCATTAATATTGCATCTGACTTTAAACGCACAATCGTCATCAATACAGATAGAACAATCTATGTGCTAAGCTTTTCTACCCTCGAAGTTTTAGCTTCCGTCGATCTTGGGTTTAACGTTAAAATAGACGGCAATTCGCTATCATTAACGGAATTGCAAAGAGTCAACACCTTGCATGTCGACTTTGCCGATAATAATGCAATTATATGCTACGAAAATTACATTAAGGTTTTCAGCTTTTCGAATAACACGATTACCGTTAGGGTCATGGAGCTTGGCGATACTCATGTATTTCTATCAAAAATGCAAACGGTGTCTAATCAAAAATTACACAAGAGGAATTCTAGTATTGTGGGAAAAGATGGACTTTTGTTTGCAAATTCCTTGACAGATGGTTCAGTCGTGGTGTGGAATGTTCGAGATATTGGACCTATCGTTCCTATCTGTAAAGTTACCAATTTTGGTCAATATATGGATCCGTCAGTCAACCATGATATTATGGCAATTGCACTCAATCTGACAGTATTGGCGATTGGTGGCACAAATGGTTATGTGGGTCTATTCCAGGTTTTCACTGGTGAGTATATCAAGGATGCCAGCACCAAATTCCCCAAAAAGTTTCTGCGGATGCATACTCACTTTGTTCCAACTACTGAAATATTCCTCAATGACAACCAACAAGTAGCCAATGGGTTAATTATTTGTGGCGATTTGTTCCAGTATTTTCAGTTTGGTGATAAGGAATTGCCGAAGGATACTACTGGCTCTACGAAGAGAAGATTCAAGAATGAAGCTCGGCAAAATATCCAAGACGAGATCAATGAATATGACTCGATGGTTTATTTGGACCAAAGGACGACTGAACGTTTCGATCGATACAACGGTACAAATCTAGACGACGACGACGACGAATTATCAATAGCAATAGCATTAAGCGAGAGCTACCAACAGAGACCTGATATGGACCTTGAACATGCCATAGCCCTTTCTTCATCGACTGTCGATTCGGAAGAAGAGGTTCTTCAAAGAATATTGCAACTCTCCCTCGTGGACCAATAGTAGCTCGAAGCTTTTCACGGTACACAAGGTGTGGAATGCGTCTGAAGCAAGCGGAGAGAATTCTATTAAATATATTAATCGCCTGGTCACTTAGAAAATGAGGGCTCAATGAAGAAGTCAAATGAACTTAGTCAATAGTTGCAAATGCAATTCTAATTCCGGGTTTCTGATTCAGATGTTACCAAATTGGAAGTGCGCACACAAATCATAAACTGTTGGTTTGTATGAAGGTCAGAAATATTTTCTACAGGCGTCCGACACGACCTGCATGTTGTGGCCCATTAATACACACCTCTGAAACAACCACATTGTCAGGATGAGATGTCTCGTAGGGTACCATTATCTTCCGGTAATGGAACTATCAATGGAGTCCGTGTGGTACCAGGTATCCGGATACGGATATCTGAGACACACCTTCCATGGACCAAGGAGTTACTTGAAGTATAAATAGAGGAGCTCCAAACAGTCTATCTAGAGGTTATCCAATTAGGCTAGTTTTATAACTCAATACCAAGTTACTTTCTATAAAGCTACTCTAATTTCTTCCCCACCCCCAGACTTACAGTCAACCTCACTATACTACTGAATTAGGCAATCAAGCGCATTCTGCACTTATTACCTGAGAATTTATTATAGCACTTAACATAAACAAATGAACTTATGTTTGACTCAGACACGATATTTCCCGTGGGTATCTACCGGGGTTTGGAACGTTGCCGCGCAATTCCGTTTTTGTCCTTGAGTTAGCCAATAAAATTGTTCATTTACTGAACATGCAAAATTTTTTGGGTCACTATACGACTCTAACATGTAAACTGGGTTTTTTTCACTACCTCGTATGATTCAAAGGCCAAGATGGCAAAGGGTTTATTTTAGGAAAGCTAGACACAACAAATTTATAGAATGAATATTTAGGATCATGGTGTTTGCAAATTTTATAAAGCAGGCAAAGTACTCACATCATGAGAAGCTCCTGTTCTTCCAATCCTCCTACCCTTATTTACATTCTAATTCCTTAGTCACATACTATCATTTTTTCAGTAAACGTTGGAACAAGGACGGCCCACATCCTTCTAGCGCAGACCACAGACAATTTTTAACTATAGACAGTGGCCACTATGGACTTTATTACGTTATCTATGCACACGAAGGAAAGAGAAAGAAACAGATCAAATCAAGTCCCAATGAAGTCATACTTGAACACATGAAAAACTACGAAGAATCATTTCGTACTGACTTCATTTACGTGGACAATGTTACCAAGTTTTTTATTCTGAAAATCAACCAAGAAATCAACAATAATATTAATACTATTCGCTTCATTTCACAACGTTTCTTGTCTTCACTTTCAATAATTTCACAGAAAAAGTCATTTCTCCAGGCTGTCAGGCAGTTTTCATCCTTGAATCGTAAAGAAATCACCCCAGAGCCGAAGATAGTAGAGATAAAGGATGAAGAAGAGCCGGCTGATACCTTCGAGTCTACGTTCCTTAAGAATCAACTGGCATTAATAATAGAGTCATACAACAACGCCACTAGTCCAGATGATTTGAACATCATATATCCCTTATACCAAGCATTAAAAAGAAACGAAATTGCATTACCAAGTATTGATATTTACAATATAATCCT
This sequence comes from Teunomyces pallodes, assembly GCA_030556435.1. Classification (NCBI taxonomy): domain Eukaryota; kingdom Fungi; phylum Ascomycota; class Pichiomycetes; order Serinales; family Debaryomycetaceae; genus Teunomyces; species Teunomyces pallodes. Next base: position 261,915 of record JAKTUA010000004.1, read on the forward strand.
TAGATCAATCCTTGGTAGATCACTTGACTCCGAGCTTACCTTAGAAGCTTTTGAAATCAAGTTGACAACCTTATTGACTGTTTATCAAGATATTTTGTCTCACTCTATTAAACCTAATTATGAGACGTACGATATAATAATTGATGGATTGTTAGAAGGAAGCTTACAAGTGTCAAGTTTCATTCAAAATAACTCGTTTCAGGATGTTGCATACCAGAACAAGTCAAGAGAGTTTGGCCAGATAGGAATTGACATCATTAATTCCATCAAAGAATTACCCAAGTTGAAGTTGGAATTAATTCTACCTAAGTTATTGGATGTATTGAAGAACCATCCATCCTTAATAAAGAAAGACATTTTGGAAAAGGTTCTTCCGTTATTGTTAGAGCAGAGCCTGTCCAATCAAAAGTACCATCTTGACTTTATTAGCTTGTCCAAGTATTTGACACAATTTCACTGGGATACCAATGAAGAGATTTATGCCTTTATTAATACCATCTATCAGAAGTATCAAGATTCCAAGATAGATGACAATCATTATTTGGTTTATGCCAGACTTATCGAATCCTTAATTCACAATAAGCACTTTACTATGGCTTCTAAGTTTTTGGATGATATTTTAATAGACTACAAACAATCATTGGAGAATATCAATAAGCCAAAGAAGGAACAAATATCTGAGATCATTTCCTCTTATCTTTTGGCATTTCATCGCCAAGACAGGAATAATATTGAACTAGTCTATGAATTAATAGGCAAGTTCAATAGAGTTTCTTATCTTTCAGAACTTTCACCAAAAGTTTATGCTGAATTAATTACTAGTTACGTGGCAGAATACCATAAATTGGAATACGAGAAGATGAAATTAATAAACTCGAATTTAACAGATGAAGTGGAAAAATTGCGACTGTCTCAGCAAATGTTGTATTCGAGAATATGGCAGTTATATGACTATGTTGCTATAACAAAAGAATACCAAGCAGCTTCTACAATAGAGATGTTGACTTCTGGAGTTCATTGCCGTGATCAGTTATTATCCCTTAGCATTAATTTGGGTGATCACGAAAGAATCTTCCAGCTAATTAAGGAGATAATGTTGAAAAACCATTTGGTTTACGACTTGAATATATTCAAGACTTTACTCAGTTACTTGCATAATGGGGTCATATTCAATGCTAATGGGGCTGCTTTTAACGAGTATTATCTTGGATTAATCTGGAACTTGGTAGAGACACAATCCACACATTATGTGACGAAATCAAATGATTTGAACAATTTTGTATCTGAATGTGTGGGTTACCTAGTGACAAGCAATTCTGAGATGGAAATTAATCACCACTTTGTTCAACAATTCATGAAATCATTAATGTTTGAAAATGCTGTTGACAACTTTGACCTACAAACTGATAACATTTATGGATTGATTTCTGTTTCAAAGTTTATCATGGTGTATGCTGGGGAAGATAAATCTATTTGGAATAAGATTTTGAATTTCCAAGCGAGAATAATTAATCAATTTGAAGATGCTGAGAACCATTACGTTAAATTCAATGATGATGTGCATCAATACAAATCAAACTTGAAGTTATATTTTATTAACTTATTTGGATCCTTGAAAGAAGAGAATATATTATTTACTCCTGATATAATTGAAGCTTGTTCAATTTGTGGTGTTGATATCAAACTGGAGATTAAGCAGGATTCAAAAAGTAAATTGGAATATGACATTAATTTGAGTAGCTTGTTAAACGTGAATTACAAGACTGGAATTCAAAAGTTTGTTGAGCTATTCAATAAGGGTCATAAATTCAATTCAATGACCTGGGAGATTGTACTTAATCATAATTTCTATGTACAATATTTGCAAGTTGCTTCCAAGAAGGTGCCGGTTGCTCAATTGGTTGAAAGTATTTGGTCTCTGAATTTTTCTCGCAAATTTAAAATCGAGCATTTGCTGTCCTTATTAAAGTTTAATAACGACAAAATTAATATCAAACTTGTGGAGTTTCTTCTCAAGTATGAAGTCACTGACAGTGAATTGATCTTAAAATTAATTGAATCAGCAAAGGTGTCAAGTAATATTTATTTGAGGAACCTAGTTTGTGATAAGAAATTTTTCACCATGATATTCTCAAGAAATCAAGAATCAGATTGGATTGTGCAATACCTTCTGTTATTAGAAGCTAATTCATCTCAGGTTATTTCCTTAATTGAAGAATTTGATTTGTTGCCTAAGCACAAGAACCTCAGTCAAAAGGATATTATTTTATTAGAAACCTATTATTCCGCTCTTTTGAAAAGTGGGGAGTTAGAAAGGTTTAACAATTTGTTCAAGAACTCTTTAAAGTTTTACAACTATGAAAAGTCGCTTGTTTTGATCGAGTTAATGCTTAACTACCATATATTTATGGGAGGAGAGAACAACCTTAAAGTAGCGATTTCTTCCTTTGACAAGTTTTCGGATTATTCACCTTTTATCAAGTCATCCGTTTTATATGCCAAATTTTTAGGGTCTGCTTATGGATTAGAGACTTTCAAAGCAGAGACTGTCTCTTCAGTGAATGATTTGTCAATAAAGATATTGACAGGAAATCTTTCACAAATGAAGGAGGTTTTTGATATAAACAAAGAGCTTGCTTCAACTAAGTCTAGTCAAAGTGAGTTGATTGATTCGTTATTGAGTAATTTGCTTAATTTGACATATGCGGGAAAGGGTCATGTTGGCATGCAAAAATTCCGGAATGTAATGAAATTCTTCAAATTAGTGGGGTGGAATCGACTCAGCTTGAACCAGTTGGGTATCTTGATCAAATTCTTTACTTTGAATAAAGCCAATGAAATTTTGGGATTAATTTTGACTAAGCTAATTGCGTCTAAGGAGTCAATGGCTGGAGTTTTAAACTTTTACTTTATGGAAACGTCACTTTCTGAATCGGAAGCGAGAGAACTTCTTGGAATGATGAAGTCAAGTTTTGTTTATCTCAAGGATGAGATGAATTTGTCCAGTTTACGGGATTACTGTGAGACTAACGAATTAAAGTTGGATCAAGAGTCAGTTTAGGATTATTTATTAATGATGGAGATACGGTTATACATATACAAACATATATACTAATATTATGAGAAAGGATTATTTATTCGTAATTTTGTCTTCAGTCATGAAGTTATTTTGTAAATATAAATAATAAATCAATAAAGTTTACCCATATACCTGTTTTCTGGTATGCATTATAGAGGTCTCGGCCTTTGATTGATCTTAAGATCTTGAAATACCGAGTTCGCGAGGTCTCCCAATGAATCAATTGGTTCCTTTTTCTTCTCTGCTTGTTTATCACCAACCGTCAGTAGTTCAGAATTGACGCTCAGATCATTATCGTTTCCCTTTCTCTCATTATCTTTCAGTTGTTTTTCGGTTTGCATTAGTACTTCCTTCACCAATGCAGTGGGTTCAGATACTGGGACAATTTTTGAAGGAGTTGTGGGGTTCTTTGGTTTAACTCTTGTGTATCCTGTAAACCATACCTTGCTCAAGTAATCAAACATCCGACTCTTCTCTGAATCAAATTCAAAGACTTGTCCGACATCAAACCCGTCTCCACTATACGAATCAATCTGGTTATACGCACAATACATATAACCAGAACAAAGACCTGATTTTACCCAGCCTTTCTGAGGGCCCCATTCCGTAATCTGATCAAAGGTAGGTTGATCTGGGGGTATATCCTGGTTTATTTGATCCATATCCTTCTTTCTCTGATCCCACAGCTTTGCTAACTTCTCCTCTGATGTTCTATCTGGTGGACTTCCAGGCTCTCTGAGATTGGGTAAATCTGGCGGAATAACCGCTGCTCTAATCTTAAGCGGATTCGTGTATAGTTGTTCAAGTTCTTCATTACTGTACTGAGGAGGAAACTTCATTCTGTCTCTGAAATGACCATTCTTCTTACAGTAACTGAACCCAGAGTTTATCCACAATAAATTGCCCATACTATCAACATGACCAGGGTGGGTTGAACATAACTCCACAGACGTTGAGTTTGGATAATATGTTCGATTAGGACTTATAGGTAGTTGACCAACACTGGCGGCTGAGTAACGATTGAACGCATAGTTTTCATCACCAGCCATCGCTAATCCTAACCAATACATTTCCTTATCGCCCCAAATTGATGACATGACTGGCTCCTTCCAAATTGCAAGCGGATAAGTCATCAAAATGCCGAGAAAATGATCGTACTTATTAATAGCCACGATTCCTGCTTCTTGAAAATGGCGCCATCCAGTCATGTACTTATTGCTTAAAGTTTTGTTTGTCACCAATGGAATATCAAACAATGTATCCATGGAAAGATTATTAATGGGAAAAAGCTGCGAAAAGAAGTTAGTTTCCACAAAATCATTTGGATCTCTTAAAGATCTATCCTGAAAAAAGAAAGTACCCGATTTCCGATACTCCTCGGACTCAAAGAACTCAATTAATGGCACAAGTGGAACAGAATCAGCATCAAGCAATAAAATTTCACGAAAGGATGAAAAAAGAAGAGCTAAAATTTTATTTGAGTAGCCATCAAACTTGCGTTTGTGCCCTCTTTCAACAGCTCTTGCAACATTAACCATCCACAAGTCTTGAATAGGAAATTCACTACCATATTCCTTGTACTTCTTTAATAGATCTAGTTCAGGCATAAAGTGCCTTTGGTCATAATTGAGTTCTTGGGAAAGTAAATCTTCGACTGGAGAAGTGGCTGCATGAACTATAATTTCTCTTCCATTTTTGTTAATATCTCCCCGATGCAAAATTTGAATTGGAAGTTGGTTATTTAAAGCTCTGAGAACTCTAATCAACTTGACAAGATCACGGCTATGTCTTGAAGTGGCGGAAATAACAATACCTCTGCCACTTGTTTTTTTGTGAAAGTAATCAATCATATTATCTGAATCATCCAACGGATGATATTTCCCGGTGAAGGAAACATCTTCATAGATAGGAAATTCATTAACCTTTGTTTCCTGATTAATATGCTCAAAAGTTGGTAAAATGTTGCTCATGAATGGGAAAAGTCGTTGAGAAATGTCTTTGTAGTAGTCATTATTGTCAAAAGCATTATCGATAAAACACTTTCCAAATATTCTCATTAATGTCACGGTATCTGCCATCGATTGACCTACTTTCTTGGTCTGTAGTACTTGATCCTTGTATTGTCTGTTGATTGTTTTATTGTCTTCCTTTGTAATTTGGTATTCGTCTTCCTCCGACTTACTCTGTCTTAGTCTTGAGTAAGCTTCATTAAAAATCTTAAGCTTGTCAGTAATACTCTTGTCATATACTGTATCTGAATACTCTTCAATTTGCCATTCAGGATACTTGTTCTTGAACTGAGCAAAGAAAGCGTCGCATCGTTCATGTAATGGCTTTGCTTTAACCTTGATCGGATCACCGCCAAACAGATTCACGAAATCTTTGTAGTCGCTGTATAAATAGTTTGAGTAGTGGATATCTTGTCTAACTGCATAATCAGAAGCATAGAAGCCGTCTAGGCCGAATGTGTCGTCGAACACAAGATCTCGGTATATTCGGTGAATGTGACTAGAGTAGACAGCGCATAGAAGGATAATGCTTAGCGTTGCCAACAACAATACAAGACCCCGACGTAACAGGAACCTCATTTGCAGCTTAGGGAACGTTGTTTACAAACAGGAGCAGTAATTCAACGCGTTAGTTTCAAAACTGCCCCAAAGTCTGGAGGCTTAAATCTGAGACATTCGCGCGATCCGACGGATCTTACAAAAAGTTAGATAGATGTAACGTTACTTAGAAAATATGTAGTATTTCTGATTAACGGGCTTTACCGTCAGCAGCCTTAACGTAGATAACATCACCATCCTCAACAAAGTAGTCCTTACCCTTCATCATTAACTTACCTGCGGCTCTGACACTATTTTCATCACCAAGTTCTATCAAGTCATCGTACTTGATAACTTGTGCCAAGATAAATGTCTTTTCCAAGTCAGTGTGAATAGTACCAGCAGCTTGAGGTGCGGTATACCATCTTCTGATAGTCCATTCTCTGACTTCATCTGGACCTCCAGTGAAGAAAGAAATCAAGTCCAACTTCTTTCTCATTTCAATGATGATCTTTGGCAAAGCGGATTGAGCACCAAGTTCCTTGGTGTAGGCGTCTCTTTCTTCGTCAGATTCCATACCAGCCAACTTTTCTTCCAAGGAGACCGAAAGAGGGATGATCAAATCACCTGGAGAGTTCTTGTCAACCCATTCCTTAATCTTCAAAAGATGCTTGTTCTTTTTTCTGACATAATCTCTTTCAGACAAGTTGATCAAGTAGATACAAGGCTTAGCAGTCAACAAGAACATGGTGTTGATAACTTCGACTTCCTTTTGAGTCCACTTGTGGTTTGCAACTCTTTGTCCATCTTCCAATAATTGAATGATTTTCTTGACTAATTCGGCCTCTTCCTTCTTTTGCTTAACTTCCAAGGATTGACCACCTCTCTTGGTAATCTTTTCAATACCTTCCAAGTGCTTTTGAGCAAATTCGATATCCTTCAATCTTAATTCTTCAGAAATAATTTCCAAATCGTTCCATGGGTTCACTTCTTCATTAATGTGAATAATTTCAGCGTCCTCAAAACAACGGACAACTTGGAAGATCGCATCGACAGCTCTGATATTGGCCAAGAAATTGTTACCTAAACCTTCACCAGCGTGAGCGCCCTTGGTCAAACCAGCAATATCGTACAACGTCATGAAGGCTGGAACTTCACTCTTTGGCTTGTACAATTCACATAATTTGTCAAATCTTGGGGATGGGACAATGACTCTCGCTTCTTCTGGTTCAATGGTAGCGAATGGGTAGTTAGCTGGGTTACCCAACGGAGATCTAGTGATGGCCTGGAAAAATGTCGACTTACCGACGTTGGCTAAACCAACAATACCAGACTTCAAGTTGTTACCGGGTCTACCTAACAAAATAGGCTTTTCTTGGGCGTTCTTCTTCTTTGGTGGCATGTTTTCTACTGAAAAGTTTTAATAATGATTTTTCTCACTTTTTGAGTCCTTGCTTGATGGATCGATGAAAAAAAAAATGTCGTGTCAACTTCTTCCGGACATTTGCCAACAAGAGAGAATGTCGTGTTTTTTTTCTCAGTCTCATAATTTTTCAATGTCCTTTAGGAGCCATCATCTTCATTTCCAGCTATGTTGAAATCCATAACCCGTCAAGTGCGGGCATTTACTAATGCTGCATCTTTAAGAAATGCACCAAAGTCATCTTGTGCTGCAGGAACTGTGTTGAACTTGAAAATTAGAAAAAATGGTGATGAACCTGTTGCATTGGAGGACTCTGAATACCCACCATGGTTATGGGACATGCTTGACAAGAAAAAGGTAGATGAACAAATGAAGGATGCTGATTTCATGAGATGGAGAAGAAAACAGTTGGGTGATCAGAACACGAAGAAAATCAAGAGCAACAACTTCTTGGCCAACATGAAGTGAACAAACATGCTACAGTGTAAATTATTTCTTGTATATATAATAAAGACAATTAAATTCAATTAAATACGATTACTTTTAACTAATTACTTGTATTTGGGTATCTGAGGTGTATTTCATCTGGGCAATTGATATGGTTTGACTATCAAGATCAAAGACTGTGTAGCACGATCTGAGAAAGTTATCACCCAAAATAGAGTTTGAACCAGGAATGATTCCGAATACACAGAACGGGACCCCTGTATTGGAGTTGCCACCATCAACAATAAAGTTTGCAAGAGGGGCTTGAATGGTCTGTTTGTCGTCAAAATTGAAGTTTAAGGTATAGTTTCCATTTCTCAAAGAACATGGAACAATAAATCCTCCCGACAGAGTACTTATTGAAGCGTTTGGTGCAATCACATCAACCATGCTTTGAACAGTTGCGGTTGGGAGAATTGATAAGGTAGCACCAGAATCTAGAAGGACTGCATTTCCAACTTGTATAGGATCCGAAGTTGCTTTGAATCCGAATCTGTTCAGAGTTCCAAAGGTTGAAGCCATTGAGCCTAGTTTCCCAAATATTTCAGAAAATGAAGGGAATGAATTGTGACCATGTTTCTTGGTCAGTGAAGCACTAGATTCTTGATGAGACTGGATTCCTCCTCCGTGTATTACTGTTATAACAGTGGAACCACTATGATAAACAGTAACAAAGCCATCTTGGTGGTTGCCGGGGGTACTTTGGATACTCAGTTCTATAGCACTCAAATCCATGCTTGAAGTATGCGAATCCAAATCTGTATATGTGACACTTGCCACGATCTCACCTGTTTCCAACGCGTTAGTTGGTTGCAAAGCATTGCTTTGCGAATATGTCAGTCTGGATTCCAGAGAATAATATCCCAAATACCCTGATGGTATCGAAGATGCCACTGGATTTGAGCTTTCCAACAGTGAAACAGGTGTTGATTCCTGATTTGAACTACGTGTTTGTGGGAAGTCGCTCAACGAGCTGAAGAACTCCAGCAAAGATTTCTCAGAGGAGACTGTTGATGACAAACTAGTGTGAATCGTTGAACTTTCCTGAATTGTAACTGTGGTAGCTTCTCCTGAACTTGTACCTGTGTTTTCAATAGAGTCAGAAGGTTGCAAGCTTGTATGAACTGTAGAACTTTCCTGAATCGTCACAGTTGTCGCTTCATCGGAGATCGAACTGGAGTTATCAGCTGAAGTCGAAGTAGAATTGGAATTTGAAACAACAACAGAGTTTTCAAGGTCCACTGTGATTGACGTCAAGGGAATTTGTAGATGGACCGGTTGACCATTTGTTTGTACAATTGGAAATGAAACTAAATCGCCGGTGAACTTTGCATGGTCAATTCCACCAAATAAAATCGATCCCGCGGTAGCGTCCGAGGAAGTTAAGTATAACGAGTAAGCAACCTTATTGATTAATCCCTGCTCCTTCATTAACTGTGGAACATTCTGATATTTTTGTTCAGTGCCTTCTAGACTAGGGTATCCAATTCCAAAGACACCCACATTAGAGGTGGTGTTCCTTGCGATTGCAAAAGTCGCGTTGGTCACCAGTAGCTGAGGCAATAAAGAGACCGTATCCTGGCCAAATGTACCATTGGCATAACTTTTGTCCACGTATGAAATATAGAATGGAGTGCTCCCAGCCTTCCAAGATGAAGATTCAGAGCTATTGAATGTCCCATATTGCTTACAGTCAATTGATCCACCATTGGCTGCACATTGTGGGTTCTCGGAACCCATAACCCATAGGTCTGAGGAGCCTGTATCTAGTAACACTTCCACAGATGTACCTGGGGTACCGACTTGAATTGAGGTAACGTAGAAAGCCTTCTTATTTATCAAAGGAACATCATAAGTCGTTTCGTTGGAGTCTGTATTTGCAGCCTTAATCGAGGTCGGCTGCGAATCGAGTTCGTCATTTGAGAGACCTGCTGCAACATTTTCTGCGAGAAAACGAAAGGAAGAGCAGGCTTCTCTTAAAGTTCCTCCAGTAAGAACATTGAAATCTAACTGAACGAATCCATCAGTTGCAACTGCACTTACCAATAGAACAGAAGACAGTAAAAGCTTGGAAATTCTCATTATAGTGCTTGACTAGTTCAATTGAGAGGTTTGGCAAAGTAGCAAAAGTGAGGTACTTGTAGAAATTCACAAGAAGTAATATCTAGCAGAGGCATTCGTTCTGTTTCTTATTTATATAGAACTAAATCGGGCGTTTCAGAATTGGTTATGGTGCATGTATCTTTTAGCTGCACCTTAAACTGCCATGGAACCAAGACCATTGGAATGCTGTTTTTGTTGGAATAGGTTTTAGGGTTACTACGAACGACACGTATCGTGTTAGCTTTAACAAACGATATTCTCCTAAAAGATTCAAGTGATAGATCTTCTTGGACGAATTTTGGCAGCCAGAAGGCAGAAAAAAGAGCTTCACCTATAATCTTGTGAAATCAATGCAATTCGTAGAGCGAGCACCTAAATAATTGACGACTGCAAGGCTTTAACCACAACTGTAAACGGAAAGTAAATAACTAAAAAGAGAATAATTTAGCTTAAAAATAGAATAGAGAGAGTAATCTTTCTGTGAGTATGGTGCAGAAATTTTTGTTTGAAACAAAGCATTCTTTTAAACCGTTATTCCTGAAACATCGCCTTATGCGTCTATCTATTCATGCAGGGTCACTATAAATCTTCTATAACCATGAATCTACATTTCGATCACTTCCAGTCCATAGTTACCATGGGTTTGCTTCAAAATCATCATCACCCCAAGCCTTATGAACTAACGAATTGGGCATCTGCACCTCTTTAAATAGCTCATCACCTTTGATATCCAGTGGTACTGACAGTACAGTAGGATCGTCAACCCGAGTATGTACAAGCGGGACATGAGCATGTGCATTTACATAACCATGATTATGGTCCACCGCCTCCCGCAGTTCTCCGCCTTCTACCTCTTCTTCTTCTGGTTCATCATCTTCTTCTCTTTCTTCTACTTCTCTGTCATCGTCTTTTTCTTCATAGTCATAAGTGTCATTAAAATTCATTTCTCTGTTTGCAGTGAGAATATCGTCAATATCATCAATAACCGATATGGGTAGCGAAGGTTGATATTTTTTGCTTCTTAACACTCTCACACCTCCTAAACCAGAACCGTAAGAATTAATAAGTTCCTTCAAGTTGGGTAACGCAACGTCAAAAACAAAATTGGAATTCAAGTAAATATAAAATTCCTTTGTCAAAAAGTTAGATTGAGTCATATAATGCATAGGAAGCTTTGAAACTTGATTCTGTCCTTGCTCGCCCATCAACTGTTTAATCAAACCAACCAACTTCTTAGGAAGCTTCACTTCATCAACCTCATATTTATACAACTTATTTGCAACCTTGAATAATTGAAAATAATTCAAGCGATCAAACAGATTGATTGTGTTAATTAAAATTTCCTCTTCATGTAACAGTGACATGCATTGAAGCCACTGTAAAATTTCAATGGTAGGCTGATACTGAGCTTTGCCGATGTGATACAATGAATTGTAATAAAACCTAAGGTAATGCGAATCATGCAAATCATTCTCATTTGAATCTTCACTCAACAAGTTATGTAATTGGAACTCGCTTCCACCTAACAAAGAGTGCAAATCACCGATACTATCAATTAAAGGTGTCTGGAAATTATGTGATCTCATCCAGTCTTCTATGGATGAAATATTAAGTCTGATCTGGATGGCCTTAGACCTGGAACAGTATTTCGATTGGCTTAATATTTTGTTAAAAATCAGACAATTACTTCCGTAGAAAACTTGGGAGAAAGTCTGGGCACGTAGAAGATTGTCCACCTTGTGGATGTCTAGAACGTAATCCAATGCGCCTAAAACTTGAATGTATCTGATAGGTGACGGTTTCATAAGATCAAACTGAGTTGGGGGATATAACATATTGAAAATATCCTCGTAAGTGTTGGGATGCTTCTTCTTGTTCTTGAAAAGATTCCAATCCTTGGCATACAAGACATTAGAAACATCCGTAAGATTGGTGTAGTTCAACAAACAATCATCTACTAAGCTAACCAAACGCGAGCAAATGGAAAATGATAATGTTGCAGTCAAGGATTGTACCAAATTTATCATTTCCTGTAAAAACTTTGGAAATCTTCTATAGATATCACCTTTACTCAAATAAAAGTGCAAAAATTGAATTACTGACAACCAGTAACTGACACACACTATGTCGACTGATCCACCGGTTGTTGACTGCTTATTTTCCTGGGTCGTCATGTTAATCACTCCTGACTTAGTATCCGTCACCACTCTCAATCTAGTGACAAAGCAATCAAAAAAGAATTCTGTCAACTCTCTACTGTCCACTTTTTGGTGAGCATATCTTATTAATTGAAATGCAATTGCAGCTGGGATTTTAGTATCGTGTTGAAAATTTACCTGTTTAATTCTCAAATTAAAGATGAAATCCAAGAGAGATGGTATATCACTATCTGTAAATTTTATGAATTGATCGGGTAGCAATTTTTCATAATTAAACTCGGGTAATTGAGTGATCGTGTGATTTGTGGACAAAACACCTTCATCGTCTTCTTCCAAAACAAGATCGTCGGCTTCCACGTGAACTTCTTGGTAGTCGGATGCAGATATTGACAGAAGTTTCAACTTCGTTGTCAAGTCATCTTCAATTAAAGGGTCACGCGGATCAAATGAGTTTGAAGTATACACATCATCTTTATCAATTGCCGAGGACTGGAATAAATTGTGAAGTTTAAAGTATTCGTAAACTTCTGGATTTTCGGGAGTAACAAGAGACACCGCATTTTTACCACCGGTTGCTGGTGCAAGGTATGGATCAGCTTGGTAATTTAAAAGGAGTTTAACCGTGTCAAATTGATTGAAATGTATGGCCCACATTAGAGGTGTATAGTTAAAAACGGTATCGTATTGGTCAGGATCGGCCTGGTGAATAGTTAATAACAGTTCGATGACAGCGTAATGATTGAAACAAATGGCATAGATCAAGGCTGTAGCACCTTTCCCTTCTGGATATAACTGGCCAATAAACTGGCTATGCATGCGAATCGCTGATTCAACAGTTACCAAGTCCCCATCACACGCTGCTACCAAAAACTCTGCAAATGCTTGCTGGATATCCTCGTTGTTGATTGCGTCCAGAACTACTTGGCTCTGAAGAGCGGTCTTGGCCGCCAAAATGGGAGCCATTAACGGATCGGAATGATTCAATATCGTGGGTAATACCCCTGTTGCAGCCGCCCACGAATTCATTCTGTGGCTACTAACTCTATAACTAGGACAGTAAAGTGACACACTAACTTATGCTTATTTTTGCCTCGTTTTTTCCTGGAGTGTATGTTGTACTATATTATTTATTTTAGTGCTTACACCGAATACCGGCAAAACTGGCAGCTAAACTGACGCGCGCAGCGATGAGTGTCGGCTCACTCGACCAAGATTTATTCGGGTGTTTCTTTCTGTTTCATCTGAGGTAACCTGACCCGGAAACAAGAAATTTGACTTGTCACATCGCACTTTTGCATCAAGGAAACCCTTGATACAAAAAAATACTACCTACGACAAAACAAACTTGACCTAGAACAAGATGCGTCAAGTCAAACGAATTATTGTACCAGTGCTAGTTGTGTTTATTTTCACAACCTTGTTATTAGTTATAAACCATGGTACCAAGGTTTTTACCACCCAGACACTGATCTTTGACACCTTAGCACAAATCACACAACCACAATACTTGACAAAGGGTGAGCCATCAACATCCCATCTGCCTGCATCGGCATCTGTTTTACCTAGCGCTACACCAAGTGAGCAGCCGGTGCAGATCCAGGAGAAAGAAGAGGACAAGAAGATTGATCCCTGCACTGTGATACATCCCTCTAATAACGGTTTTATAGATTTACGTGGCCTCTCTTCCATAGAAAACGATGGAATAGCTTTGGCTTTACCATGGCAAGCAAGAGGATACGATAGCAAAAGGAACTATACTATTGGCATTTGTTCCCATCCATTTAGGAAGACAAATGACAACAAAGTCATGAAAGACAACGTCAACATCACCAACGTTGGAGCATACTACATCGATCCTTTGAGCAACCAATATGTGTCACTCGGTGAATATTCCACTTCACCTAAGTTTAGAGGCAAGAAACTCGTCATGACGTACGAAAATGGGTCCTACTGTGAAAACCTCTACAACAGCCAGACTGGGGAAAAGCTCAGAAAGTCCACATTACTCACATTCACATGTGATCGTGAAATGATGGCAAAGGCGGCAATTTCCTACATTGGCTCATTTAATGACTGCACATACTACTTTGAGGTGAGATCACATCATGCATGTCCTACAGCTGCAAAACATAATGACTTGGCAGCTATATGGATCTTCTTGATTATAATGTTATCGGCATTGCTAGTTTATTTCGCAGGCTACAAACAACTTCAGAAATTCAAGCGCTCCAAGGTTTAGCATAAAATACAAGCATCTTCATAACTTTAATCTTTTATAATGTATATTAAGTTTCTATTTGTGTTACCATGTAGATGGTCCGAAAGTTTCACCTGGTTTCAACTTGTAGTAAGGTGCACCAGTATAATCCTTCGTTTTCTTATAGACTTCGTTGCCCCACCAATTCAACTTACCACCAGGATAAGTAACGCATAAGAAAATAATAACTGCTGCAAACGCAACCCCAGCATCAAACCCAGCTGAAATAACATTATTGTAGCGGGTATGGAAGTTCCTATAATAGTTCTTGAGATAGAAATTAAATGCAAAACCTGTCGCAAAATATAACGAATAGTTATACAAAGTAGATGGTGGAATATTTCCCGGACCAGTGAAGAACACAGGAGAGTTGATTCTACCATACCACTTGTTTGGGTATCTCTTCCATAATAACCACGTGAAAACTGGGAAAACAGCTCCGATAAGGAAAAACCAGAGCAAAGCATTGTATCTCTTTCCTGAGGAGAACAATTCTTCGACTAACGAGAATGTAATACTAGCAGTGTAGATAACCTTACCACTAGGACAGGAGAATTCAGTACCGGCAACACAAATGTTCTTGACATTAAACCTCATCCATTGCTGTACTCCGACATTAACCAAAGCAGCCAAAATAGTTCCATAGATCTGAAAGATAAACAAAGTCCGTGGGGGAATCTTCATATATTGACCAAGTTTCAAATCTTGAAGAAATGATAAACCTTGACGGTTGGGGATGAAACCCAAAAGTTTAATCAAAGTATTGGCGATGGGGTTGCCGACAAAAACATATCCTGCGATTAATTCAGTAATGATGTTTAACCCGACATGTTGGTTTGTGGTAGCTTGAAGCAATGCTTCAAAGAGGAAAGTTGACAATGCAATTGCCACCCCGAGAATTAAACCCCATGTTGGCATTTGACTAAAATGTGGGTAGCCAGAGATAGCTCCAAAACCGAAACCAAGCGATATTAAGAAAAACAAAGCACTCCACCAAACAGGGACATCCTTAAAATGTTTCTTAATTTGACGTCTATGAATATCATCCCCAAGGTGCGATGCATTCTTAAAAAGACTCACAATATCTTGACCGTGGTATAAGATGGAGTGTGTGATAAGGGAGGTAACGGCTGCGAAATTTAGTGCGTAAGAAAGCAAATATGAATATGGAATGAACAATGGAGAATAAGCCTTGTAAGCTTGCTTGTCGACTCTTCCATTTTTCATAATCTTGGAAACATTGAAAACCTTTTGTTTGTTATCAAAGGATGAAGAACTAATCATTGGCATATACTTGGCGTACCAGGTGTTCGTGTAGTATAAGAATGGTAAAATAATAGTGAAAAACAAGAAAGTTGAAGCATATGTGTTGACCACAACATGGAATGGTGTTGCCAATGGCGAAACACCCATAGCTTGCGTAATCTGAGTCCAGTCAAAGGTAATTGGGATTCCAACGGCCAAGCCTGAAGAAGTACCAAAAATCTGGTTGACAACGGTATTATTTGGTGCAATCCAACAAATCCAATTAAAGTTCGACAAAGCTTTGAATAAGAATCCAGGAACCCAAAACCAAATGAAAGAACCAATAGTCACTACTGTGAACATCTTATATCTGGACCAGTTTACTTTAGCCACATGAAGTGCCTCCGTAAAGTCGCTTTTGGCCAAAGCAGTAAATACTGTTGCGGTCACTAACGCCTGAGGCCAGATTGCTTGAGCAGGGTAAACGGTCCATCTTTGACTTAACTGGGCCGCAGAGTAACCTAAAGACTGACTTGTTAAAACAAGTAATATTTGATAGCCGACAGTGACGTCGATTTTGTAGAAGTTCGTAGTTGCAATAAGAATATTCATGGCATATGCTGTCGAAGCAGTTAAAGAAACAATAATTGTGATTAAGGCATGTTCTTGAACAGAAAATGGACCTGGGTTTAAATCAAAGAATGGAGCCCACTTTGCTTTCCAATCTGGTAACTTTGCCAAGGCTTTCCCAATGGGGAACGAAATAATCTGAGCTACAACGTAGCCTATTGTAATTGTAGGATATCTCAATGAGAAGAACTGGTTAACACCAGAAAATACTATGACAAACACTGTGACAAGGAACCATGTTCTCCAATGATTTAACCTTACTGTAGGATCAAATTCTACTGGTACCGCAGCCCGAACTTCAGGATAAGGAGAATTATTCATATAGGTGGGGTCACCTTCAATAAAGCTAAGATTTGTGTCATCTATTTCAATTAAACTGTGTACCTCAGTGACAATCTCGGCACCCTTGGACTTCTTTTCTTGGCTGCTAAAGGAACTTCGAGACGACATTATTCAGCTAGAAGTGAAAATTGCTGCACCAGGAAGTAAAATTTGTAAATACTGGTAAATTATTCTCTTCTGAATTAACGTGAGCTAGCTGGTTCTTATAAATTGTCGGATGGTTATGGAGAAATCTAGTGTGAGATCAGGATTGTTTCTGTGGCTGCAACTTATCCACAATCAGTAGAAAATATTAATTGCAAAATTACGGCACTTTTCTTTTTCCAACTTGACGGGGAATTTGGAAGCTAGGAATTTTTGCCTTGGTTAGAAATGTGCAAATTTATAGCCGATATTTACTATCATTACGGTTGTATATATATATGATTAAGTTTAAATCTTGGTAGTATCTCCTCTTAAGTCTATTTCTTATCTCTTGCTCTTCCTTTCCCCAATTGTGGTGCTCATAAACTCCTTAAAATCCAAAATTCTTCACGTGACATTATTTTTTATGCCGCATCCTTATCTTTCCATGGTCCCTGACTGTTTCCGGATATCTTCAGTTCTTTGACACCTCCTAAAGAAGCTAGGGAATTAGGCGATAAGAGGTTAATTTTATCTCCCTTCGAAAACAACAGATGCTCTCAACTTTAAAAGAACTGATATGACTTAGATCAGAGTTTACCAAAAAATCCTGTCTGGTTTGTCATTACCACATTCACGGCTTTTGAAAACATTGCCGTGAACCTGAACCACATTTTCTTATTAATTTTTGCGACTTGCAACGTAGCTTGCCATTTCTCGTGACCACACTATGTAGAGATTTTCCCTGAAATACCCCAGTATTGGTAATTTTCACTTCCTTATTGGATAAACGGCGTCGCCTCTTTTTGTCGTCTTCGCAAAAGTATTCCGGGGAGTAAGTTCAATGACCTCAATTTATTTTTGCGATTAGTCACTAAAACTCGTTAGTTCAATATTATTGGTCTGGCACCTCAATTTCTCGAATTTCACAACTTTCTAGAACACTAATTTGTGTTTTTTTTAAATATCGAAAGATGTCCAAAAGGTGACTCTCCAAGAATCCATCAAAAAAAAGAGAGCCGTGGTTATTATGTCTCCTCTAAAATGTATTTGTTTACTTTACAAACTTAACAACTGGAGTCGGATAATCTTGCATTATCTAGTACACATACACAATTATACCTAAATATATTTAACAACTGTAATTTTTGTAAGAAAGCAATTAAACATTATACTGTTCAAATAACTTATTCCTGAAACCCATGATTAGTATGCTCCACCGGTCACGACGGGGCTAAACTTCTCGGTTTCAGTCTTAGCCTCAAGCTTGGCAACAATCTTGCCTCCTGAGATGGCTAATCTGATCAAAACACCAACTTTACCACCCCATACGTCCTTACCCAAAAGCTTCAATACATGAGAGGTAGAATCACTAGGCACGTAGTCTGATCCATCCAATGCAAGTAAGTTCAAGCTGCTTCTCAACTTGGTGACAGCATTTTCAATATCCTCAGCACCAGTCACAGTCAAAACTGAACTTGAGTAATGAGGCAACTGGTCATAAATAGCCGTGAAGTTTGAGTTGTATAATGGACTTACAAAATCACCTGCCAAAACTTCCAAGTCGTCAATTTGGTACTCATCAGACCATCCATCATCTCTTGGATCAATATTTCCTTCGTCATCGATGACATCCTTGTTCGTGTATGCAATAGTGTTACCAAAAGCCACGAGCAATTCTTCATCATCGATACTTGGAGTACTGAAAGAAACGTAAACGGATCCAGTCTGGTCTGGCTTCAATTCGCCCAATGGAATAATAAAATCTTCCTGGTACAACTCATTGTCTGGTTGTGCGATGACATTGATGTCCTGTAAAACAGAACGTGGTAACGTGTTGGAAATGTTGTATTGTAAGATCAACTTTTGGGATTCAATAAAGAAGTGTTTCACAACAGTGACAACAAATTCATTTTCCTTTTCAGTCAAGTAGACTGGAGTACTAGAAGACTTGGATAATTTACCATAGTTGGCAAATTCGGGTATAGCAGATAATTCTTGGGCATATTCTTGTTGTCTTAATAATTCATTAGCCAAATCATCAGAACCTGACTTGTCGTCTCTGGAGCTATTGTTGTCTTCGGCCTTTTCTACCGCAACGGTATCAGCAACACCGGAGTCAAGTTTGTTAATTTTTCTGCTGTATTCAATAGACTTCAATTCTTCACTTGAAAGGATTGGAACTTCGGAAATATCAAACTTGTTAATGAAGTTAGCCTCATTGTTTAAGTAATGGGTCAACTTGCTTTCCAAAATAGCCAAGTCATATCTGGAGTTTGAGACAATCAACTTTGGTTTATCGCTATCAATGAATTTCAAAGATAAAGCAGCTCTGTCTCTGACTTCATCGTCAACATCATTCAAACATCTACGTAACAAAATTTGAATGTTGGCAGAAATATCACCGCCACAGACAGCAGCAAACTTGGCTAATGAAATCACAGCTGAAGATCTGACAATGGAATTTTCCAAGACCAATCTGTTGTAAATATGTCTAATATAGTATGATGGGTTAGAGGTGTGTGGACCTTCTTCACCCAACAAGTGCAATATACGGACAGACAATTCGGTAAACTCACAATCCTCAATAAATTCACACAAATTCATTAAGATCAATTGCTTAGCATTGGCCTCCGGCAAAAATTTGATCAAATCAAACAAGGCGTCGACGATACTTGTCTTTAAGGCGAGAGATCCATCATCTCTCAACAAGTCAGTCAAGAATGACACCAACTTTTTGTGCTTGGCTGGGAACTTCAAAGCCAAGTTTTCGATGGCTTCAATAATAACAATCTTAAAGTCTTCAGTGATTTCATCCATCAAGGAAGTCATCTTAGAAATCAATCTGTCAACATTTTCACCGCCAGTAGAGCCAGTATCGATACTACCAGCACCCATAGTCTTCAACAAGGTCGTAATCGCCAATGTCGAAACTGAACGGTTAGAGTCATTGATTAAACCTTCTAATTCAATATTGACAACCATGATCTTTTCAGGGTGCTTAAGAGAGATCTTGTTGATTAATCTAATGGCAGCAAATCTGGTAGCAATTCTTGGAACACCCAATAATTTTTGCAATGTGGTTATTATTGCCATGAATTGGTCATCCTTAATCAAGTGTTGAAGGTTGATCAAAGCCTTACAAGCTTCCAATTCAACCATGTCTGACTTATGCTTAAGAAGGCCAGCCAAAATTGGGTACAAGTGAGGCAATAAAGCTTCGTCGTCGTTCAATATTTTGTTAATGTATCTGATTAACTGAATAATGGACAACGAGTTCTTCAAAGAAGAGCCTTCAGATAGGGAGGTAATTAACTTGACCAAGGCCATCTTATCATGGTTTCTCAAATGATACAACAAACCCAACGCATGGTATTGGTACATGTAACTCGTGGAAGGCAAGTGAGGCGAATTGTTGTATAATTCGTGAAGTTGAAATTGGTTGGCAGGAAACTGCTTGTAAGACAGGACAGCTTCAAGAGTTTCATTGGTAAACCGTTTCACAAAGTCTTTCACGGTTGGTAATAAATTGTATGAGGAAACCAAAGCTGCTGAAGACACGATTGGATTCTTGTCAACAATAGCTGTCTTAAACAATCTTTCCACGGCATACACAGTTGTTGAGTCCAAAACTTTTGACAAAGTTCTAATGGCGTTAGGCTTGTAAACAGCGTCACCACCCTGGATGTCCTTCATGATTGATGAAGTAACCATTAAAATATCGTCAGAAGTGGCAGCCAATTCCTTAATGGTGAGATACACCATCTGTCTCAATGACAGATCCTTGTGTTGAAACAATTTGGAGATCGAAAAAAACAATGTAGTTGATTCCTGTGCTGGGAACTCTTCACCGTGATAGAGTAATCTAAGAAGCTTCCCAAGCAACTGACGACACTTTTTGGCATTGACTGGCGAGGCGTTGAACTGTTGTAAACATTCTTGAAACACCGTCATCTTGTCTGGTAACCCAGTCGAAGAGTATGCATCATTGTTCTTGTATGATTGCGTAGACATAGCAAACTACTGGCAATTGATTGGCGACGTTTCACTGTTGTGTACGTGTTGGTTTTTTGTCGACAGGTACTATTGATCGGGCGAGACACGACTACAGATTTTTAGTTTTTTTTTTATTTTTCATGAAAATTGAAGTTCAACTTTGACTGAACACACTACATTGCTGATGATGTTTGGATTATCCCTTCTTAAGAGACAGATTGCCCGTCCGGCAGTTAACTTATTTAATGTGACTCCTATGGCTCCAAAGTTGGCTTTGTCTATTATGCCTTTTAGAGGGTTTAAGGTTAGAACCTCCGTCAAGAAGTTCTGCAAGGACTGCTACATGGTGAGAAGAAAGGGTAGAGTATTTGTCTATTGCAAGAGCAATGGTAAGCATAAGCAGAGACAAGGTTAGAGATCTTGAGATAAATGATATCTGTATATTAGTCATGTAAATAGCAAATATAAGCTTATTTGAGACGTGTGTTGCTAGCTCCCATTATTTGAGCTGGTTTCCAGTAGCGGCCTGGCTAGCCAATTTAACTGCACGTGTTGTAGGAGTTTGAGGTGCCCGTAAACTCCCTACGCCCGTTGGAACTTGGGTGTATGAAGGAACACGAGGGTTAAATGGTCTCTGAGGGACTCTTCCGTTTCTAGGAGCTGGTGATTGTTGAGTCGTAGCCAGTGTGGCCATTATCGCATCCTGCCATAATCTGTTAATCGTGGAAGTAATTTCCAGTTCTTTCTCGTGATATGATGGAGATGCTTCTTTGAAGTTGCCGTTGTTAGAACTAAACGATTGAGCCAGTCCGTGTGGACTATTACCGGTGCTCTTACCATTTTTGGCAATGTCAAGGAGCTTCGTACTATGCAAATATTTTCCCACACGGTTTAAACTCTCACTTACCGGGTTTAGGTTTCTCCTGACATTCAAATATTCCCGATTTAATCTCTCAAATTCAGTCCGTGACTGGATTGAATTTTGGGGATTACTTTGAACAATGGTCAATAATCCATTTATATTACTAAAGCTTCCAGAAGGCACCTCTGCTCCAGGCGTATTGATAGATCCGGTCAGAGTACTTTCAGTAAGAAGGTTTGCATTCCCCTGGAATCCCGGAGTAACCGGTGTCACCGGTCCGTTACTGCTTCCATTATTGTAATTGTATGCAAACATGAGGTTATTAAGCGATAAGCTTGATAAGTTTCCTGCATTATTTACATCAACAGTAGGCATGTCCATTAAAGAATTCTCTCTCTGAAGCCATAAACGCTGTTGAGTTCTAGTTTCGTTATGCTGCTCAGATGCACTTTTACTATTGTTTAAGAAGTTGGAAAAGTTATTCACGTCGCTTGATTGATTCAGATGTTTTTGCTGCTGCTGTTGGAGAAAAGCAGATGGTTGAGAGACTTGGTGTTGAGACGAATGCTGTGTTAGCTGATTCTGTTGCTGCTGATTTTGTTGTTGCTGTTGTTGCTGTTGTTGCTGTTGTTGCTGTTGTTGCTGTTGTTGCTGTTGTTGATGATGATGTCGCGGTTGCTGTTGATGCTGCTGTTGATGCTGTTGTTGTTGTTGATGATGTTGTTGTTGTAATTGCAGACTTTGCCTATTATGTAAGTATTGGGAATTGGTTCGTTTTAAGTTGTTGAAGATTGTCTGGTTTGGCTGATAGGAGTTGTTCTGGACAACGTTTTTATTTGTAGTAACCGGTTGGGCGATATTGTGTACGTTATCAATTGGATTTGCCTTGAATGAGATGCCGCTTATGGAATCGGAATTATTTGAACCCATAAAGGAATGATTAGACGGAATTTCCACATTTGTTTCTGCGTTATTGGCATAATTGGAAGTGTTGTTAGATGTGTAAACGTCAGCACCTATAAGTTTTTGGTGTAAAAGCTGGTTTGCAGCTTTGTTATCAAACTTCTTAGTCACTCCAGTTGATTGAGATAAAAGAAGTGACCCACCATACAAGTTATTCGCCAACCGTAGATCGTCGGTCGAACTGGCGGTCGATGGGGTTATGTGTGCCTCCAGTTCTGGCTTATCTAAAGACAAGGCGGATTGATTCTTCTCAGTTCCCTCAATTCCTTTTTCATCCCCAGGAAAATTAAACTTCTCTGGTACTGGTTCTATCTCTTTGTTATTATCCAAATCTTCATATTCTTCGTTTTCATAGTCGTCATTCAATTGCAAAATAGCTTTGCCCTTTCGACTACTAGTCTTCAAGCTACTCAACGGCACCACGCCTGTATTCATCCCCTTGAGTGATCCACTAGACTTGTTTGATTTAAGGGACTGGTTCGATGTAGTCTTCGTCAATGGTTGTAAGCCATGCATTTTAGTATATGAGCGACTTGCTCTCTTCAAACCCAGTCTAGTTTTTATTAAACCATCGGTTGATTTGGATCTGTTTAAATGAGGACGAACACTGTGACTTGTAGTTGAATTTCCGTTTTGAGCAGCCAACTTATTATATGACATTGAGCGACCATGACTCTTTAGGCGGGGATTTTTCTTAGACAGAGTAAAATTGGACAGTTCGGATTGAGTATCCTGATTTCCTCCCCCGTTTGGTTGTAGTTTTAGCCGGCCTCGTCTATTTTCCAACTGTGTTGACTGTTGTTCTGTAGACATGACAAGTATTTTACGGTTGTGTGTGGGTCATTTTTATTAATGTAGATATTTCAGTGATGTTGACACGTGACCAAGTCCCCATTTTGAGGGGGAGCACAAGACCCAAAGATCGCAAACCATGTGCCCGGGCAGGATTGTTGACATTCTACTTAAATGCCGGAATAATAGGATGGGACAAATAATTTGTGAGATTTTTCAGAGTTTGTAAAGAATTATCACTGACACCCAAAACAGTAAGCGTAATTGCTTGAAATAGTAAGATGGTTTATACCCCTATTTTCACAAAGCAGATTCTACTGGTTGCCTTGACACAACAGATAGTTGCCAAGACAATAACTAGGCGCAGTTACGATATATGAAAATATGTCCAAATTGGAGAAGGTATTGTATAAATATGTCAGAGGCCCAAAATGTGCTGATGGCTGAAAAAATAAACGAATTATAAAGAATTATGCAACCCTCTAACCCCACCTTTACCTAGGTGTTCAAGTCGTTGCAACCGTTAAAAGTCAACATCTGAAATATTATTAGCTACAATTGATTCTTCTCATTGGTCACCTTCTCTATTGACAGAGGATTTAGCCATATTTTTTGTCTGGACCTACTCGACGTAGGTATTACACAACAATTCCCCCATTCATATTTTTTAGCGCAGCTACGTTTCCAAAAAAAAACAAAGCACGTTGCCGCAGATGCTAGAATTTGCTCTGCCGAACCGTTACAGGGCCGTGAACAATTCTGACCTACAACACGTGCACCACGTTTAAATAATATTCATGTGGGTAGATGGTTGCATCGTTATTTAAGGAAGGAATTCTCCACATTTTGCAATTTGGAACACTAATTCTGGATCAAAAAATATGGTGGCCATTAACTCATTGATCTTGGCATTAGCAGCTTCATTGGCCTCGGCGCATACTGTTCCTGGTATCGGTTCTATTCAAAAACAATTGAGTGCCCGTGCAAACAACCCATTTGATGCCATCTACAATAACTTAAATGACACTGATGTTGATTTCATTACCGACCATTCCAAGAACTTAACCAAATCGGTTGGAAGTTCCTGTGACAAGTGTAAAAACAGAATTAAATATGGTCAATCGTTATTGAAACAATACCCAAGCAAAGAGCATTTGGTTTCCTTGATCTTGTTCAAAAACTGCATTGACTCAAACAACGGAACAGAAACCAATTGCGATAACAATGACTTCTTCATTACTACTCAAACAAAGAACAATGATGCTTTCAACGATAACTGGGACTCTAGCTTAACTGCTGCCACTGGTATCAGTTTCTACGATAATGACTTTCTTCATATGTTGAAGAACTTTAACGTTTCAAGCGATTTGGATTTGGAATATTACTGTTACTACAAGGGCTCCAAAGCTTGCCCTCTACCAAAAACCCCTGATGTGGATGCTTTATACAACGTCAGTTCCTGGTGGCCTGCAAAGAATGACCACACTAACGTTGAGCCTTCTTACAACAAGACGAACCGTGAAACATTCAATGTTTTGCATTTTACTGACTTCCACCTTCAATTAAGATATACATTGGGTAGCGAATCCAATTGTTCTCAGGGTTTGTGCTGTATGCCAGAGTCCTTCAATACCAAGTTAACTAAAAAAGGACATAACTTCACAGATTATTATACTACGTTGGACCCTGCTTTATCTAAAATTGCATACTCTTTTTACCCAGATGCTCATTACGATAGTGAAAACAATTACATTGCTGGTGAATATTATGATTACCCCAAGCACAGAGGTTACAATTGGAACTCTGTTCCAGCCACTTCGTTTGGTGCATACTTGTGCGACTCTCCAGAATTGTTGTTAAACAACTCCTTGAAGTACATTAGTGAATCAAACGAACAAAAGGAGTTCGAATTTGCTGTTTTCACCGGTGATTTAGTTGACCACGATGTTATCCATTGTGATGCAAACACTACAAAGACAGCTGAAATTAGAAATTTCCAACTTATCAAACATTTCTTAAACAACTTGACTGTGTTCCCAAGTTTGGGTAACCATGATACATTCCCTTATGGTCAACTTTCACCAGTGAACTATACTACTAATAATACCTACAACTGGAACGATGAACTAATGAGTGAATTATTCATTGATGAGGGATGGTTGCCAAAATCGAAGCTAAACCAAATCAAAACTCATTATTCTGGATTCTCTTACACCACTCCAAGAGGTTTGAAGGTTATTTCTTTGAACTCAAATGCATACTATCAAAAGAACTTATGGGCTTATATTGGTCTTAGTACTAATGCTGATTTATTCGGTCAATGGGAATTTTTGATCAACGAATTGGTTGAAAGCGAGAAGAACAACCAAAGAGTCTGGATCATGGCGCATATTCCAACATCGGATGCTGATGCTTTACCAATTCAATCAGAAATTTTCTATAAAATTGTTGAGAGATTCTCTCCTTACACTATCGCTAACATTTTCTGGGGCCACACTCACAGAGATCAATTCCATATTGCATATGCATCGAACTCGAGTTCCAACGCTGGTAAGCCAATTAATATGGCCTGGGTTGCTCAATCTATCACTCCATTAACCAACAATAACCCATCCTGGAGATACTATGAAGTTGAAGATGAAAGTTTCAACATTATTAATTCCTATAACTACTACACTCAATTGAATGAAACCTTTGTTAATGGTGGCTTGGAACCTGAATGGAACTTTGAATATTCCGCCAGAGAAACGTATGATCCAAAGGGTCAATGGCCATCCAAATCACCACTTAACGCCACTTTCTGGGACAAGTTCGTGGTGCAAAACTTGAAAAACCAATCGAACTACGAGTTCCATCAATTGTATTCTGATCTTCAGTACAGACACTCGCCATTTACTCCAAAATGTAAGAACGGAACGGAAGTTTCGAAGACCTGTTACAATGAAAACTATTGTGTCGTCTCCAACTTTGAGTCCGATGATTACATCAAGTGCCAAAAGAAGTAAATCGAAACTTAAATACCAAACACTAGAACATAATTTTTGATTTCTTTCGATACCAATTTTTTTAACTTTTTCGACGGGAGGACTATATATGGAGGAGTTTTTAGAGTATATAGTAATTTTAAATTTTGCAGCCACTGTTCCTAAATCGTGCGACCAGAGAAAAACCGTGGCATTTCACCCTTTAAGGAATAATAATTCACAGGATGTAGGACCATGATTACAAATGGGATTTGTTTGATTGTCCTCTATATTTCTTCGTATTTGAATTTTAGAGGGGTTAGCTTAGTAATAGTAATCTCCGATAAGCCACCACAATTATTTATCAGAAACAAGATATGCCCAATGATGTGTATTTCGTCGGTATTAAGGGGTAGCCTGTATTGTTGTGGCGGCTTTTGCAATTATACCTAGTTCGCTGAAGCTATAAAAGAATTGCTAATTGCAAACATCGTAATAGTATCTATAAGATTATTAGTTAATTCACTGATCTGAAACCGCCAAAGCAAACAAAATAAAGTACAATGCCTCCAACTGCTGTTGAAACATCCGAAGACAACCTCGAGCAAACTGTCTTAAAGTTAGCCTCCCTTAAGCCATTGACTCAAAAAGACTCAAAAATCTCACCCGTTGGTGCTCAAACCGAATGGATAGACAAGTTGCCAGAGTCTACTAAGAAGAGGTTTGACAAGTATGGAATTGACTATTCAAAAGGATATCCTGTTATTCCAACAAGAGAGGAAATTCCTACCTTTGTTGACGAAGCTTTTGAAATCAGAAACGAGGACTATGCTTACGTTGAAAGAGCTAAGAATGCCGACCCAGAAAAGAAGGCTTTGTTAGGAGCCGCTACTGCAGTCAAGCATTTAACGAAGCATATTGGTACTGAGATTGTGGGTTTGCAATTATCTGAGTTGACAGACCAACAAAAGGACGAACTTGCTTTACTTGTTGCGGAAAGAGTTGTTGTTTTCTTCAGAAATCAAGATATCTCACCTCAGAAGCAATTAGAGTTGGGTGAATACTGGGGTCAGATTGAGAGACATCCACAAGCTCCACACGTCCCATTGCCAAATGCCACTGCTGAAGGTAGAGCCAAAGGATCAGGTATTAGTACCATTTGGAGAAGATTCTTTGCTGATTACTTCGGAGTGGGCAAGACTTTCAAGAACTCGTTTGGTGGCTGGCACACTGATTTGGTTCATGAACACCAACCGGCTGGTATTACCCACTTGCACCTTGACGCAATTCCTGAAACAGGTGGGGACACGGCTTGGGCTTCTGGTTACGCGGCTTACGACAAGTTATCGCCAGCTCTTCAGAAGTTTTTAGATGGAAAGACTGCTATTTACATTTCTGCCCACAAGTACTTAGACAGGGCAAACCCCCTCAAGGGTCCAAAGTACATTGAAAGGGAACATCCGATTATTAGAACTCACCCAGCTACAGGATGGAAGTCTTTGTTCGTTAACAGAGCAATGACCTCAAGAATTGTTGGTTTAGAGCCAGAAGAATCTAAGGTTATTTTGGAGTATTTGTTCCAAGTATTTGAAAAGAACTTGGATATTCAAGTTAGATTCAGTTGGCAAGGTGAAGGAGAATTTGGAACTTCTGCTATTTGGGATAACAGAATTTCGCAACATTATGCGATCTCTGATTATGACACTGAAGATGATGGACGTCATGGTACCAGGGTTACTTCGTTGGCTGAACTTCCTTACTTTGATGCCAACTCAAAGTCTCAAAGAGAGGCTTTGGGCTTATCATTGGACTAAGTACAATTTTATATTAATACATAAAGGTCTGTTGATAACTACTCTTGATAGCTTCCAAAAGAATCGTGATCTTGCCCCTGGCCAGGTGGAGAATAATGCGATGATTCCCCGTTTTCGGAACCTTCAAACCCTCCTCTGAAGCCTCCCCGACCTCTAAATCCTCCTCTAATTCCCCTGCCTCTAAATCCCCTGCCTCTGAAGCCTCCTCTGAAGCCTCTGCCTCTGAAGCCTCTGCCTCTGAAGCCTCCTCTGCCTCTACCATCTGATTCAGTCATCTCTTGACTTGCCTGGCCACCAAATATACCTCTACCGAACTGCCTTCCTTCGCGAAATCCTGGGTCCAAATCAATTGACAATGCCTGACCATCCAAATAGGTTGACTTTAGAAACTTCATCGCATTTAATGAACCATCTTCCGTCTTGTATACTACAAAACAGAATCCACACGGCGTCAACTTGTTCCTATCCAAACCCATTATTATTCTATCTATCGAGCCACATTTCAGGAAGAGTTCGTGGATCTGTTCTTCAGTAGTGAAATGGGAGAGGTTCCCTACATACACTGTTTTCAGATGTAATGACTTTTCTAAGTTTTCAAAATTTTGCTTACGCACAGCTTTTTTAATAAGATATTGCGATGGTTTATCTAGTCTCTCTGCTGAATGTGTGTAGTTCTCTTGTAAAAGCTCCATGTTTATTGTGATGGTTTGTTCAGGCCAAACAAGAAAAAGAAATATTTCGCTCTAGGTTCTACACGCAGGATTACTCACCTGCATACATCAAGAGGTGTTAGAGATCTCGAAAACCCTTTTCTTACACATTTAGAGACCGATGTTCAAAAACGTATTTAAAACAGGAATCCGGGCAAGCTATAACGTTCTGGATAATCCATCCTTTAAACTGGAACCTTGGTCGGTTTTTCCGGCATCGCATAAAGCTACTGGAAGAGTTGTTTCCGTATTTATTTTTGATAAAACGAAGTTTGAAGCCCAAGTGAGCCGTCTCTGCCAGACAACTTCTCATACCAAGAATCCCAAAGTTATTATTAGCGAATGTTATGAACTTATCAAATTTGAAATTAGTCAGTTAAGCAAAGTGAAACATCCTCAAATCTTAACGATTTATGAGGTTTTGGAAGAAACGAAGCTGAAATTCTTGTTTGTGAGTGAAGCAGTCCTGGCTAATTTGGTCACGATCAATTTCCAATCTGAATTGGATGAACTCAGCATTCAAAAGGGCTTACTTCAAATTGCGAAATCCGTTCAATTCTTGCATAACTACTGTTCAATGATCCACTTCAATCTTCAGCCATCGTCTATCTTTGTAAATACCCAAGGCGATTGGAAACTTTCTGGGTTTAAGTTTCTTCAAAACCTAAACTCGATCTCTCCTTCTGAAAGAGACAATTTCTACATCATGAATAACAGCTCTGTTGTCCCATTTGCCAACTTAAATTTGAATTTTACCGCACCAGAACTAATGATTGACAGTCAGCTGAAATTAGACTTGGCCAATGATATATGGTCTTTCGGGTGTTTGATCTACTACGTGTACAATGGTGGCGATTCTTTGATAAGTTGCTTTGATAATAATAGTATAAACGATTACAAGGCAGAATTCAAGAAATTCGAAACCAAGTTTTACAATCACCGCCCAGCAGAATTGAAGTATTTGTTGAAAAATGTTCCTGAAAAGCTATACAACGTGTTTCCTACTCTACTTGCTAGATACCCTCATGATAGAATGACAATTGATCAATTTATTGAATCTGATTTCTTCAACGGAAGCCTTATCAAGGCAATGTGGTTTGTTGACGAATTCTCAACAAAATCTGTAGATGAGAAATTGATTTTCATGAAGGGTTTGCTAGAGTCAGATGGAACTGGAAAGAATTTGTTGGATCAATTTCCTGTTAGTTTTAAGTCACTGAAGTTGTTACCATTGTTGATAGAATTGATTACAAACGAGTTGAATGTCGCAACAATTCCATTAACTGATGAAAATACTGATGAATTGGTTAATTATGGGCTTCAAATCATTTTTCAAATAGGTGCTGGTGTCTCTGGATTAACATTCCAAGATCGTATCTATGACGCGTTATTGAAAGATAATACCAAATCCAAGAAGGCCCCTAAGACATTCACCCAAGTAATCAATGCATCTGTAAGAACCAGATTAACTATTGTGGAAAATTGGCCAACATTACAGACAAAACTAAATGACAAACAAATTGTTGGTCTTTTCAAGGCTATCTTAGAATTAGTTTTAGGGTCAGCTGCAGTTGAAAAGAAGGATCAGAATACGCAAATCAAGCTTCAGGAATTATTCTTGAAACAATTATCGATGTTCATTGCAAAGATAGAATTTCCCTTCATTAAGAACAGCTTGTTTCCATTATTGTGCCAAACTTTTAAGACAACCTCCGTTCTTTCAACCAAGTTGGAAACTATTGACACATTTGAAATGATGGTAGATAATAAGATTATTGATAAGATTATCGTTACAGAGCAGTTGTTCCCAATCTTGAAGAACTTGAAGAGTAGAGACAAGAGAATTGTTGGAAGTGTACTCAAGTTCCTCAAATTGTTATCCGAAAGTGAACACATTGCATTGGACTTGGAATCTGTTATTGAATCAGTCATTCCACAATGCTACAGTTTAGCATTTGGGTGCACGGGATGTTCGCAAAGTGAGTTCCGTCACTTTGTTAGCCTTATTAACAATTTGCAACAGAGTTTGGTGAAACAAAAGATTGCAACCTTGTCGCCGGTCAACCAGTCTGGTGAAGACCAGGTGAAGTCCCAAAGCTTTGAAACCTTGATGAACACCCAACGTTTCAATGACGGGAATAAGGACGAAATAGTTAAGGCACCCGTCACCAAAAGTATCATGCAGCCCAAGGTTCGGAACTCCACAGGCTCGGACCGAAATGTCCTGACTGCTAATTCTGCTGATTCGCCGGTTTTAACGCCAAAGCCTAAACCAAAGCCTAATCCTGTACCGAAAGCAACCCCGTTGACTCTCAAACCCAAACCTAAAAACCCCCTTACGTTTGGTGCGACACATGCCAGCAGCGGTAACAACAATTTTGCAGGCTCCAGTGCTTTGATGTCGACATTGAATGGGACTTTTGCGGCTCAAGAGGATGAGTTTGAAGATTTCCAGCAGGCACCTTCGTCAACAATCAACTGGACATCAGAATTCAATAACACCCCTACGACAATCTCTCCGAATCCGAAGCCCACTCCCGCAAATTACCCGCCAGGATTTAATTCTGGGGTATTAACTCCGAATACGACGGGAGCTGGATTTTCGCACCCGAAACCAAACACAAACAACGATCCGTTTGACTTGTTGTGAGCGCGGTAGAAACGTGCCGGGAGCGTTATAAATTCAACCGCCAATGAGCAGTCGGCTTAGAATTACATTGAAATCATGTGGTGCTGATACTGGTGTGATTATGGGGTATTCTTGTGCCATTTATCGGTATGCCTCGTTCAGATTCCAACACGCCACTAATATTGGGTGATTTGCTGTGTTTAGGAGCGGTGCTTCGTTCCCGTCGTTTACGAGCAGAAAAAAGAAAAAAAAAAACAAAAACTTTTGTACGACGGACTACTCATATAAAACGAGACTATTCCCTATATCGGAAAAGCTGTGTACATCGAAGTGTATTAGTTATAATGGATATTGTATTGGAAATCTTTGATCACTTTCTTTTAGATCAAGCCTACGCTAAGGTTTTGCCCAAGAACGGAAGTGTTGATCTCTTTCTCCAGGAGAAGGGATTTAGACAAATTGCCGAAAAGCCAATCAATGAGTTGAGCAGTAACATCACAGCCCTTGCCAGTGCCACTACACCATTCACATACTTGGCCAACGTAGTCTCCAACTACCAGAACAAGAATGACATTTACGGTGCTCCAAAGCTTTTAGCAGCAACAGAATATATTAACGGGTCCTTCCTTTCACGGTCGAATCTCTTCAGAGAGTTTTTGTCCATCTTCGTGATTACTACCATATTTGGCTGGTTGTTATACTTAATTGTTGCTTCTTTGTCATATGTTTTCATGTTCGATAAGAAGATTTTCAACCACCCAAGATACCTCAAAAACCAAATGTACTTAGAAATTCACAGAGCGATGACTGCTATTCCAACAATGGTTTTATTGACTGCACCATTTTTTGTCGCTGAATTACATGGTCTTTCCTTTTTGTACATGGATATCAACGAAGCTACTGGTGGTTGGAAAGCAGTTTTGTTCCAAATTCCTAAATTCATCTTATTCACTGATTGTTGTATTTATTTTATTCACAGATGGTTACATTGGCCATCTGTTTACAAGGCTTTGCACAAGCCTCATCACAAGTGGATAGTTTGTACCCCATTTGCGTCTCATGCTTTTCACCCAGTTGATGGGTGGTTTCAGAGTTTGCCATACCACCTCTATCCATTGTTCTTCCCCTTGCACAAAGTGTTGTACTTGGGATTGTTTACATTTGTTAACTTCTGGACCGTTATGATTCATGATGGACAGTACATGTCAAATGATCCTTTTGTCAATGGTACCGCTTGCCATACTGTCCACCACTTGTATTTCAACTATAATTACGGTCAATTCACAACTTTGTGGGACAGAATTGGAAGATCTTATAGAAGACCAGATGATTCGCTATTTATTAAAGATAGCAAGACAGAGGAAGACAAAAAGATTTGGAAGGAACAGACTGTCCAAATGGAAGTCATCAGAGGTGAATTGGAAGGTAAAGATGATGATAGAGTCTATATCTAATGTAATTAATGTGCGAGAATAAATGAACGAAATTTTTACAGCAAGTATTAAGCATTTTTGGTCTAGCTATATCGTGTCTGCAAAAGTATGATAGACTCCATAATATGACAGAATTGGTCATGTTAAGCGAGGAAAGAAAGTAAAATATACAGCTAGAATTAGAATTGACATTTCTGCATCCTTCATGTATTTTGTGAACTAAATTTTTGCAACTCTAAACGCGCATCCACTTGTTGTATCCTCCATGCAAGTGCATTATTGATCTTGAATACATTACCAATATGTCTGTTGTTGGAATAGTTTTTGGTTTTTATTCAAGGAATTAGGTAAACCTTTTTCTTAGGTTTTAAACAATTAAAATGAGTTATAGGTAATAGTAATTTCTTAGGTTGTACAAAATTTAATTATCTTATGGGATCATACAGAATTTTGTATTTTCTTGGAATTTCGAAAATTGGCAACAAAAGACAAAGTGTAGTCATCACAAGAAATACTCAACTACAACACATTGCTTATGATTTTCACAAACAGTGCTTTCAATTTCACCAAAATATTTGGTGCTGAATGAGTTAGTTCATCGTAGCCTTTTTTTTCTCCTTTTATCTTTGGAAAGGGCGAGCTATTTAACCAGAAGTAAAAAGAAGTAAACATCATTGTCTTTCTTCCCGAACTATCTGTTTGACCTTTGACTAGTAACGACATGACCCACTATTTAGCTGCCTCAAGATTGTGAGCGAATCTCTTCTTGAATTTGACTACAGCTTATACCTATACCAACCGTTCCCAGATTGTATACATTATCTAACTCTATAACAACGTTGACTAGAATATGGGTTCAGTTCCAGAGATCTCAATGGTGAAAATTTTGTCAAATCTATTTAACCTTATTGCTAATCAATATCTGTGTATCTCTCTTCAGATGGATGAAGATTGTCCTAATAAGCATTTAAGTGTCAATAATGCGTACCAGACTTTATTTCTAACGGATAAAACGCTGAACGACATACATGAAACTGACAAAAATAATTCTAGCACGCGTATGTTGGAAATCCATTAGCAACAACCAAATCTGGTCATTGTCAATGGCATCCACTATCCGACTCTACTGACTATGTATTCTTGACCCTTCAGTTAGAAATACACCTGACTTGTAGGAATAGGATGCGATCGAATACAGAGATGTGAATCCCAAAATTATTAGACGCCTCAATCGACGACACTAGCCTCTCAGACACAGAATTTATTATATATCTCAAAAAATACGAAAAAATGCTGCAATCCTGGTTCATATTTTTAACGTCTACAATTCTCACTACTCACCAAACTTTATAACACAACCATTAGTCTTCCATCATTACCGAATTTGATGCATTACTTTAACATTCGTTAGACAATTTTCTCGTAGTGATTATCTTCGAACTTAAAAAAATTCTCTTTCGTTTATGTGTTTCATCTTTTGAGTATTACATCAGTTACGCCTTATTTGTCATATGAGTCCAGACTTTTTTTAAAATATCTCAAGATTTGATTGAAATCGATTGGCTTAAGCCAAGGGTCCGATAATATTAATTTCCCCATAATTATGCATCATCTAATATGCAATTTTATAATTACTGCAGATAAAGACAGGGATTCAACTTTTTTGATATGAAAATTAACGTCAACCAATGAATTTTTTTGGGACGCCGCACGGTGAACAAATATGGAAAAAATTTCTTATCTCGATTTCTTATCAGAGAACAAATAGAGCTCGATGCCAGAATGTTTCTAATCCAAGCACCGTTTTTCGGCCCTTTTTTCAAGTTTCGGCCCATCATCAACAGGCATCATGCAATACGTAATGCATTTTTGCCTGTCTTTCTTGGAGTTTTGCCATACTCCATGCAAAGATAAACCGTCTATCTTTATCTATCAATATATCGTTATCAAAGAGATGTAGTATTTATATATCACTGTTCGTATGTCTTTTCCTCATCAATCAACATTAGTTATGACTGCTGCTGCTTATACTCCTTTACCGCAAGGTGCGGGATATGCTGTGATTGTTGGATTGGGGGCAGTCTTTGCCCTTGGTATGATGCTTACCACGTACATCTTGAGAAGATATAATAAGGAAATTATGACTGCCGAAGAGTTTGCGACTGCCGGAAGATCTGTAAGTATAAATTCACAATGCGGTGATTATGAAATCTACTAACAAAAGGTTAAAACCGGTTTAATCAGTGCTGCAGTTGTCTCTTCTTGGACTTGGGCTGGTACGTTAAAAAATAAAAAATAATTGCGACTATTTTTTTCGATACTAACACAAATAGCGACTTTGTTAACTTCCACTACCCAGGTTTATAATAATGGGGTGTCAGGTGCATTCTTTTATGCGGCTGGTGCTACATGTCAGATTATCTTGTTTGCTTGCTTGGCTATAAAGGGAAAGCAAAGAGCACCGGCTGCTCACTCCTACTTGGAAATTGTCAAGGCTAGATACGGTAAGACAACACATTTGGTTTACATTTTCTGGGGTATTGCAACAAATATTTTGGTTACAAGTATGCTCTTAACTGGTGGTAGTGCTGTTGTCAATGATATGACTGGTATGCACACTGTTGCCGCTATTCTCCTCTTGCCACTTGGTGTTGTTGTTTACACGCTTTTTGGTGGAATTAAGGCTACGTTCTTGACAGATTATGCTCACACCGTTATTATGATTATCATCATTATGATTTTTGCATTTACTACATTCGCAACTTCCGATAAATTGGGTTCCCCAGGCATTGTTTGGGAAATTGTTACAAAGTTAGCTGAAACGCAGCCAAGAGAAGGAAATGCTGGTGGTTCATACTTAACTTTCCATTCCAGATCCGGAGGTATCTTCTTTGTTGTCAACATTGTTGGTAACTTTGGGACTGTCTTCTTGGATAATGGATACTTCAACAAAGCTTTTGCTGCTGACCCAGCAGCAGCTATGCCTGGATATGTCTTGGGTGGTTTGGCGTGGTATGCAATTCCTGCTTTCACCGCTACAACTTTAGGTTTAGCCGGCTTGGCGTTAGAGAACACAGAATACTGGCCAACCTACCCAGCAAAAATGACTTCTGCCGAAGTCAGTGCAGGATTGGTTTTACCTAATACTGCAGTAGCATTGTTGGGTAAAGGTGGTGCGGTTTGTGCGTTGTTACTTGTATTCATGTCCGTGACTTCAGCCATGTCTGCCGAATTGATTGCCGTTTCAACAATTTTCACCTATGATATCTACAGACCATATATTGATCCAAAGGCTAGTGGCAAGAAATTAATTTACATGTCACATATTGCTGTGGTTATTTATGCCTACGCCATGGCCGGTTTTGCTATTGGTTTATACTACGCTGGTGTTTCCATGGGCTACTTATACGAATTGATGGGTGTTATTATTGGTGGAGCGGTTTTGCCTTCTGCTCTCACACTTTTATCGAAGAGGCAAAATGTTCAGGCTGCAACATTTACTCCCCCAATTGCCACTGGTCTTGCTATCATGTCTTGGTTACTTGTTTCTAAAAAGAAGTTTGGCAAGGTTAACGTGGACACCACTTTTGAAGATGACTCAATGTTGACAGGTAACGTGGTTGCTTTATTATCACCATTGATCTTTATTCCAATTCTCACCTTTGCATTTAAACCACAGAATTTCAATTGGGATATATTGAAACAAATTGAAAGAGTTGACGAAGAGGAAGAAATCTTATCAGCTACGTCTCATAATGTCGACCCTGAGAAGATTCATCCTGTGAGATCACAAATCTCAATCGTTGCAAGTGAGTTGGCAGTGATACAAAAGGATAGAATGGACGAAGAAGAACAGTTGTTGAAAAAGTCTTTCAAGAGAGCATCAATAATTTGTGTTTCTTTAACGCTCGCTCTTATTGTTGTCTGGCCAATGCCAATGTACGGATCCAAGTATATTTTCTCCAAGAGGTTCTTTACTGGTTGGATTGTCGTATTATTTATTTGGATCTTTTTTACTGCCTTTATGGTTATTGTGTATCCAGTCTGGGAAGGAAGAGAAGCGTTATACACTACGTTCAGAGGTATTTATTGGGACTTGTCTGGACAGAGTCACAAATTGAGAGAATGGCAAGAAGAACACCCCGAGAAGATGCATGCTGTGAGGTCACAGGTTGGCGCACAGTTATTGGCAGCCTCTCGTTCAAAGGTTACAGTTGTCGATGGTAAAACCTTTGATAACGGATACCTTACACCTAGGAACATCGACTCCGAATTGGATGATGAGAAGAAAGAGTAGCTAATTTATTTTTATTTTATGTATTGAGTATATCTTGCACTAATATCGCACTAATATCACGATACTGAATTGCAAATATAATATCAAAGCTATTCCGGAGCTGTAGAAACTTATTGTTGCAATTTACGATCCTGCACAATACCTTAACGGCCTTGATAAGACGGTGCGGCTAGTATAAGGCATATCCGGATAATAAAGGTTTTAGAAAAATTTAAGATTTTGTGTCAAAAATAGGACCTGTCATACCCGCAAATCTATCACCAATAAGACCACGCGATAACAAATAGGGCAAATTGTGATGGATTCCGCTAAAAATACCGTACAGGCAGGCCTGAGAAACGGGGAAGGATCTTATCGGAGGAACCGTGAGAACACATCTATTTCTATTTTTGTTCTGGGTAAAGGTCAGGGCCATCACCTGCATGTGTTGATAAGACACCGATTCAAAGTAGCATTCTTATTGGAGGAGATCGATAAATCTTAAGAATTGAAGTTTGTAGAGGCAGGGTAATTAAGGCAACTAGGAACGAACCTAAGCGGCTTCTACCGGAGAGGTTCATTGGATGTGTTGTGTGCGATATGTACTATTACTGATGTCATGGTTGATTTTTGGCCTGCAGCTTTGGGGCGATTCAATCTCGCAAATCTCCGTTATCGAGGTCCGCGGCCCGTCGCCGTGAGTTGCAAAACTTCGCGGTCCACAGATCGGATCTTCCCAGGCCCGGAAGTATGATGAGATGAGGTTATATAATGGACGCATCCGGACATCTGGGGCAACTCTTACAAACTAATTTTATCATCTCATAGTAATGTCTTGGACCTCCTGGACTGCATCTCAATGGAAGTCCTTCCATTTTGACTCTACTCCTTCCGAATCTTATACTCTCTTAGAGTCTCTCCTTCAAAGCCAAAAGTGCAGCCCAGAAGATCCTGCCTGGATCTCGTTGGCATCCATCGAAAACCTCCAACACCAATGGGCTCTCCTTCAAGCACGCACTAACAAATTAGATCTTCCTCTTTATGGGGTTCCTGTGGCCATCAAGGACAATATCGACGCGAAAGGATTTGACACTACCGCTGCCTGCCCAGCTTTTGCCTATACTCCAACAGAAGATGCTACTTCTGTCGCGCTTTTGCGTAATGCCGGTGCTATAATTATCGGTAAGACCAACTTGGACCAATTCGCTACTGGTTTGGTTGGAACGCGTTCCCCGTATGGTGCCACTCCAAACACTTTTGATCCCAAGTACGTTAGCGGCGGCTCCTCCGCTGGTTCGGCTTCAGTAGTCGCTAGAGGGATTGTCCCAATTGCACTTGGTACCGATACAGCAGGTTCTGGACGTGTTCCAGCTGCACTCAACAATATCGTGGGATTGAAGCCTACAAAGGGGATTGTATCGACCTATGGAGTTGTTCCTGCTTGCAAATCACTTGATTGTGTCTCCATCTTCTCCTTAAATCTCCAGGATGCCCAACTTTCCCTTAGCATCATTGCTTGTGAAGATATCACCAAGGACGTATTCTCCAGAACCCTTCCTGACAACGTTTTGCGTAAATTCCGCCAACCTCGTGTCGTCGTACCAACAGAACTTAAATGGTTTGGCGAAACTGAGAACCCAAAATTATACCAAAAGGCCGTGGATATCTTTGACTCGCTTTATCTGGTTAAAAAGATCGACATTTCTCCACTTTACGAACTTGCTTCGTATCTTTACACCGGCCCGTGGGTTGCTGAGCGTTATCATGCGACAAGAAAGTTTTTGGAAACCAACCCACCGGATTCTTCATTGGACCCAACTGTCACTGCAGTAATCAAAACTGGTGAAAAGCACACAGCTGTCGATGTATTTGATTACGAATATAAACGCCAGGCTATCTTGCAAAAGGCAAAACTCTTGTTACAAGATGTCGATGTCATTATTGTCCCAACTTGTCCGCTTAATCCAACCATGGAAGCGATTGCCAATGAACCTATCGCTATCAACTCATACCAAGGAACATACACCAACTTTGTTAACTTGGCTGACTTATCTGCATTAGCAATTCCTGCGGGTTTCCGTGACGATGGATTGCCCTTTGGTATTACCTTATTGTCTCACAAGTTTAATGATTATGCTCTTTTGGACATTGCAAGCAAGTACATAAAGAAGTATGCCGAATCTACCCCACGGACATATGGTCCACTTAAAAAAGTTGTTGCTACTTTGGAAGATGAATTATTACCTAATGTTCCTGCTCTGAAGAAGGAAAGCCTGATTTTACTTGCGGTTGTTGGTGCCCACCTTCGCGGACACCCATTGCACTGGCAACTTGAAGAAACTAATGCCACTTTTGTTGAAGCAACTAAGACATCCAAAAACTACCGTTTGTACGCTTTACCAAAGGTGGGTCCTGTCGCTAAACCAGGTTTGCGCCGGGTAGATCAAGATGGTGAATCCATTGCTGTGGAAGTATACTCTGTCCCAAAGGAATTGTTTGGTAAATTCATTAGTTTTGTACCAGAACCATTGGGCATTGGTTCAGTTGAGCTCAGTTCTGGAACATGGGTCAAATCCTTTATATGCGAGGAGCATGGTTACACCGCACCAGGTACAACCGATATTACTTCCTTCGGTGGCTGGAACAATTACCAAGAACATTTAGCATCAGAGAGCAAAAACAGAAAGAAACCATTCAATTCCGTTTTAGTTGCCAACCGTGGTGAGATTGCCGTCAGAATTATCAAAACATTAAAAAAATTGGGAATTAAGTCGATTGCTATCTACTCGGATCCCGACAAACACGCCCGCCATGTCACCAGTGCTGATGTCGCAATTCCATTGCACGGTGTTTCTGCCGCAGAAACTTATATAAATATTGAAAAAGTCATTACTGCTGCCAAGGAATCTGGCGCTGAAGCTATCATTCCTGGTTACGGTTTCTTGTCAGAAAATGCAGACTTTTCTGACCGTTGTGGTAAGGAAGGAATTGTTTTCGTTGGTCCTTCCGGTGATGCTATCAGAAAGTTGGGTCTTAAGCATTCTGCTAGAGAAATTGCGTCAAATGCTGGTGTTCCTTTAGTGCCTGGTACCGACTTGGTGAAGGATGCTGCCGAAGCAAAGGAATTGGCTGCAAAATTGGAATACCCAGTTATGGTTAAATCAACTGCCGGTGGTGGTGGTATTGGTTTGCAGAAGGTTGATTCTGAAGAAGATATTGAACGTGTTTTCCAAACTGTGCAACACCAAGGTAAGTCTTACTTTGGTGATTCTGGTGTTTTCCTTGAAAGATTCGTTGAAAATGCTCGTCATGTCGAAATTCAAATGTTTGGTGATGGTTATGGTAAGGCAATCGCCTTAGGGGAAAGAGACTGTTCTCTTCAACGTCGTAACCAGAAGATCATTGAAGAGACACCAGCTCCAAACCTTCCAGAAGCTACTAGAGCCAGAATGAGGAAAGCTGCTGAATCTTTGGGTTCATCGATGAACTATAAGTGTGCCGGTACGGTTGAATTTATCTACGACGAAAAGCGGGATGAATTCTACTTCTTGGAGGTCAATGCTCGTTTGCAAGTTGAACATCCAATCACCGAAATGGTCACTGGACTTGATCTTGTTGAATGGATGTTGTACATTGCTGCTGACGATCCTCCAGACTTCTCTCAGAAGATTACAGTGACTGGTGCTTCTATGGAGGCCCGTCTTTATGCCGAGAATCCTGTTAAAGATTTTATGCCTTCCCCTGGTCAATTAACCGAAGTCAACTTCCCTGAGTGGGCTCGTATTGACGGATGGGTTGAAAAGGGTACTACCGTCTCTGCTGAATACGATCCAACTTTGGCCAAGATCATCGTTCATGGTACTGACAGAAATGACGCATTGAAGAAACTCCGCCGTGCCCTTGACGAGACAGTTGTCTTTGGATGTGTTACCAACATTGATTACTTGCGTTCTATTGCCAACTCTAACATGTTTGCCGAAGCCAAGGTTGCCACAAAGGTGTTAGATTCCTACGACTACCGTCCAGCAGCAGTTGAGATCATTAGTCCTGGTGCTTACACCACTGTTCAAGATTACCCGGGTCGTAAGGGTTATTGGCATATCGGTGTTCCTCCTTCAGGTTGTATGGATGAATATTCATTCCGTATTGCTAACAGAATTGTGGGGAACGATAAAGGTGCACCAGGTCTTGAAATTACTCTCTCCGGTCCTAAACTTTTGTTCCATCACGATGCAGTTGTTGCAGTTACTGGTGGTAGGGCAACTGTTGATATCAATGGCAAGGAGGTTGAACAATGGGCTCCGATCCAAGTGTCTCGCGGAGACAAGCTTTCTATTGGAAAATTAAGCTCTGGTTGTCGTGCTTACTTGTCGATCCGTGGTGGTCTTGATGTTACAGAATACTTAGGCTCTCGTTCTACTTTTGCCTTGGGTAACCTTGGAGGTCACAATGGTAGAGTGTTGAAGTTGGGTGACGTATTGTTCATGGGCCAACCTATTCCAAGTTGTACTTTGCCAATGCCTGTCTCCGAACCTTCCAACATTCCCAAGTCCCTTATTCCTTCTTATGTTGAGAAGGTCTGGAGAGTGGGTGTCACCTGTGGTCCACATGGCTCCCCTGATTTCTTCAAGCCTGAATCAATTACTGACTTTTTCAAGGAAACTTGGAAGGTTCACTACAACTCCAACCGTTTTGGTGTCCGTTTGATTGGTCCTAAACCAAAATGGGCTCGTACAGACGGTGGTGAAGCAGGTTTGCACCCGCTGAACGCGCACGACTACGTCTACTCCTTAGGTGCCATCAACTTCACTGGTGACGAACCAGTCATTTTGACCTGTGATGGTCCATCATTGGGTGGATTTGTATGTCAAGCAGTTGTCGCTGAAGCTGAAATGTGGAAGATTGGTCAAGTCAAGCCAGGTGACCAGATTCAATTTGTTCCTATCACTTTTGATGTTGCCAAGCAGTTGAAGGTTGAACAAGATAAAATCGTGGAACAATTAGAAGGTGAATTACCTATTTTCCAAGATGGTGTCCCAGAATCTCCAATTTTACACCAATTAGAAGCCCCTAAGGTTGTTTACCGTCAAGCTGGTGATAGATACATTTTGATTGAATATGGTGAAAATGTTCTTGATTTGAATGTTGCTTACCGTATTCACAAACTAATTGAAATGGTTAAAGAAAACAAGACGGCTGGCATTGTTGAAATGTCTCCAGGTGTCCGTTCTGTTTTAGTCGAGTTTGAAAACTCCCAGCAGGAAACCTTAAAGACCTTGATCGCTTACGAGAAGGAGATGGTATTTGTCAACAAATGGGAAGTGAAATCTCGTGTGATTAAATTGCCGATGGCTTTTGAAGATAAAAAGACCCTTGATGCAGTTAAACGTTACCAAGAAACTATTCGTAGTGATGCTCCTTGGTTACCAAATAACGTTGACTTCATTGCAAGCATCAACGGCATAGATCGTACGGAAGTTCGTGACCTTATGTACACTGCCAGATTCTTGGTTCTTGGACTTGGTGATGTGTTCTTGGGAGCACCTTGTGCCGTTCCTTTGGACCCAAGACACAGATTATTGGGAACTAAGTACAACCCATCTCGTACTTACACTCCTAACGGTACAGTTGGTATTGGTGGTAACTACATGTGTATCTACACCATGGAATCTCCTGGTGGATATCAATTAGTTGGTAGAACAGTTCCAATTTGGGACAAGCTCTCCCTTGGATTGGACCGCCCATGGTTATTGTCTCCATTTGACCAAATTGAGTTCTACCCTGTGAGTGAAGCTGAGATTGATCATTTCACCGAAGAGATGAATGTTGGGCGTTTTGAGGTGGATATTGTGGAATCAGTTTTCAACCATGGTGAGTACATGGCTTGGATTCAAGAGAACTCTGCATCCATTGAGGAGTTCCAAAAATCACAAGACGGGGAAAAATTGGATGAATTTAACAGATTGATCCAAATCTCTAATCAAGAATTAGAAGCAGGATCAAGCACTGTTGAAGTCGAGGACTTTGATGAGAATGCTGAATTAGTTTATTCAGAATACTCTGGTCGTTTCTGGAAATCCCTTGTTGAAGTTGGTGATGAGGTTGTCGAAAACCAAGGCTTAGTTGTTGTTGAAGCAATGAAGACAGAAATGGTAGTGACTGCCACCAGAGCTGGTAAGGTTACAAAAGTGCTACACAAGAATGGTGATATGATTGATGCAGGTGATTTGGTCGTTGTTCTCGAGTAGCGAAACTGTACTACTTTCAATAAACAAATAAAAATAGAACTATAAGATTTATAGATATACATTATTTACGAAA
The DNA here is from genome assembly GCA_030556435.1 of Teunomyces pallodes. Classification (NCBI taxonomy): domain Eukaryota; kingdom Fungi; phylum Ascomycota; class Pichiomycetes; order Serinales; family Debaryomycetaceae; genus Teunomyces; species Teunomyces pallodes. The sequence goes on from JAKTUA010000004.1 coordinate 305,067, forward strand.
TTTGAGTATGATTTTCAGAGTCTATATATTCAGGTCTCGTAGCATACGTTACGGTAGATAATTATTTGGTCTGTCAACTACACCAAAAAACAGAAAAACAAAATTCGTCGTCCTTCAAAGTTGGAGTTTTTAGAGCGCGAACTGATAATTAAAAACGCGTAAGAATGTCTACACCTACAAAAGCATCGTCACTCCAGCCTGAGCTTTGGACCAGTTCTGCCAATGAAGCATTGAAGCTTTTTGTTACTGATTCTAGTGGAGCTCACAACTTTGCTCCCTTGTTCACTTATCCTGTCTTTGGTGACGCAGAAACCATTTATGGTTATCGTGAGTTGGTCATCTTTCTCTGCTTTGATCATTACACTTTCTATCCGTTCTTGAATATACGTTATGAAGAGCAGTTAGATGACCCTGAAATTCCTGATCTCAAAGCCAAGATGCTTGAGTTTCTCCCCAAATCGACTGTTTTTAAGGACGAAATTGAGTGGGTTGATAAAATCCAACAAGAGAAAGAAGGGTACGAAATCCCAGGAAGTCTCTTCAACTCGTTTGTTCATAAGGGAGAAACTTACGAAATCTATAGACTTAATTTGACTGAAGCTGCTGGATTAGAATTACACCAACGTCTCCAAATATTTGTGCTTTTGTTTATCGAGGCAGGCTCGTACATCGACGCATCGGACCCATTGTGGGACGTTTATGTTATTTACAAACAGTCAGACGAACCTTCCATTGTTGGATTCTCGACTGCTTATAATTACTGGCGGTATCCTGGTGCTGCAAAATTTGATGTGGACCAGCAAGAAGCCAGAAAGAAGATTTCACAGTTTGTGATCTTGCCTACACATCAAGGAATTGGTCTTGGTAGCGAATTCTACTCTCATCTTGTCGAGAAGTGGCAAGAAGATAAAAAAATCACCGAAATAGTTGTCGAAGACCCAAACGAAAGCTTTGATGATTTGCGTGATCGTGTTGACCTCGTCTGGTTGAATAAAACGCTCAATTTGGCTCATATCAACTCCAATTTAGACAGTTCTTGGATTGAAGAAACGAGAACTCGACTCAAGCTTGAGAAGAGACAATTTTCTCGACTTCTCGAAATGGTATTGTTGTATAAGCTCAAGAATAAGCTTGGATCTGATACTAAGCGTGATGTTCGTTTATTCATCAAAAATCGTTTGTTTGAGAAGAACAAAGAAGGATTGAGTGGTTTAGATGAGAACAGTAAAAAAGACAAATTACAGACTGCTTATGAGGCGTTAGAAGAGGATTACTACAGAATTTTAGGCGACATTAAATTTTCTATAAAACGTGAGGGTGAAAAAGAAAATGGTGAAGCCGTCAAGAAGGCTAAGGTCTAATTCTCGTAAATGTATAATAGATATAGTAAACAAACCACTTACGTAAGTTTAGCAGCCTCGTCTGTAACAGAACAATTCGATGTCGTTCGGTGCATCGTCAGTTACTAGCAACCCATCTATTTGAATGACGTCATGGTCATGAATTTTAAAGTATTACACAGGAATCTATTTTTTTGTTCTTGGAGCAAAAGAAGACGTCATTAGAAGTTGTATACCTATTCGAAATCAAAAATGATCAAAACTAGGAGTAAAATAGCAGTACAAATATATAGTGTATGTTAATAATAATCGTTTTGCATTGAGGGTAGTTGGCAACTCCCCACCGAGTCGGAACTCCAGTTTCCCAAATTGGTCCCTCTAAGAATTCAAGCAATCTCACTAATTTGGAAAAATCAACACGCAATTGGGAAAATAATATCTGCAGCAATGGTGACACAAAACTATCAAATGGTGTCCACCCCATGCAGCAATATAAAGGGAGGTTGCTGCTCCAAATGTCTCGGTCTCAAATCATCAACGTTTTTACAAAATGCACAGAACTTACTCCTTGAGATCGCAAAAGGCTCCAACTGCTGCCCAATTACAGTCTCCACCACCACCACCATCCACCACTAAGTCTAGATTCTTTGGTAAGGGTGGTATTGCTTCCACTTTCAGAAAGACGGTTGCTGGTGCCACTGGTCCAGAATTGTCCAGAAAGTTGGCTCAATACATTAAGATTGAAAAGAATGTCATGAGAGCAATTGAATTGACTGCCAGAGAACGTAGAGAAGTTGCTAAGCAATTATCTGCCTGGGGTGAAGAAAACGACGACGACGTCTCAGATGTTACTGACAAATTAGGTGTCTTGATTTACGAAATTGGTGAATTGGAAGACCAATACATCGACAAGTACGACCAATACAGAATCACCTTGAAGACCATCAGAAATATTGAAGCCTCTGTCCAACCATCCAGAGACAGAAAGCAAAAGATCACTGACGAAATTGCTCACCTTAAGTACAAGGACCCACAATCCCCAAAGATTCCAGTTTTGGAACAAGAATTGGTAAGAGCTGAGGCTGAATCTTTGGTTGCTGAGGCCCAATTATCCAACATCACCAGAGAACAATTGAAGGCTGCCTTCAACTACCAATTCGATGCTACTAGAGAATTGGCCGAAAAGTACGCTTTGATTGCTGGTTACGGTAAGGCTTTGTTGGAATTGTTAGACGATTCCGCTATTACTCCAGGTGAAACTAGACCTGCTTACGACGGTTACGAAGCCTCCAAGCAAATCATCATTGATGCTGAAAATGCTTTGGCTACCTGGACTTTGGATTCCGCTGCTGTGAAGCCAACTTTATCTTTGCACCAAGATTATGATGAAGAAGAACCAATTGATGGTGAAGTTGAAGAAGCTGCCGAAGAAGAATTTGCTAAGCATGACGACGAAGTGGAGGAAAAGTAAACGTGCGTTCGCTGTAATTCTGTTCGATTTCTCGAAACCAATTGCTCCACATTGCCTTAACTTTTCACATCAACTACTCTATTAGTTCTTGAACTTTCTCTATTGAGCAATGTATTAATTATAATGTATAATTCTGTACCTTGAAGTTGATATAACAATTTTAGTATATTTTTGTGTTGCTGCAAACCCTGAAATTCGACAATTCTAATTGAGGATAAAGCAACCCGTAAAAGGAATGAGTACAAGGGCTCAAAATAGCAAGATATCTCACACTCCAATAACAACATTAAATCCGTTAAATTGATTTCCGTAGGTGCCGGATTCTTGATGCACATCCTGTACAATCGCCACTAGATTTCTAGTTGCAAGAGATAAAATACATATAAATGATTTAGCTGTAATTCTTCTTGTGACTGAGTTTCCATTATCTGTGGAAATAATCTTCGAGAATGGGAGTTGAACATAAGTCTGACTCTGTAACGTTCCATTCAGGGAACGTAACAATGCCAAGTCAATAGTTGCATTGTAACATGGAACGCCACATGCGCCACCTTTATCCACAATGTATCTATAGAAGTTGACCATCTGCAGGTTCAATTTGACAGTTTGCGTGGGATGTTTCGGTGCACCTGGTGTATAATCAATCGATTCCTCTTCGTAGAAACTTTCACTTGCTAGACTCTCTGATTCTGTGTGGTCTTGTTCGATTTCAAGCTCTCTTTCCGATCCTCTAGAATTAAATTGACTTCGAATAACACTAGTATCAAAACCTCCAAAGGATAAGTTAAATATTTCATCTCTATTTAACTGATCAGCTTCTAGTATTTCTTCATTGAAATTAAAGTTTCGTGGTAAAACTTCTCTTGCCACTTCCAACTCATCATCGGGAATATCCATCTGGTCTAATAATCTCAAATGTTCTATTTCGCGAGAAATCGCCAAGGTGGAATTATTAGTCTTGTCAGCCACTTCAGGAATTGTTTTCCCAAATACAACTCCATTAACAAACCTTGTAAATCTATTGGTATCTTTATTGAATTCATCAAATACTTCATAAGCATTATGCATAGTTGATTTCAACACTGGTTTTTTGATTTCAAATGCCTCCTTGGTTTTGGCGATATCTTGACTTGATAGTTTTAAGGGTCCAATATCAACAATCAATCTCTGAAATCGACGCACAGTAGTTAGCCTGGTCTTAGAATTTGATTGCATCTCTGTGGATATATAAAAATTAGGCTCAGATGTAAAGTGGTTGCTTGTTCCCGTTTCCAACACTTCATTTTGAGTTGGAATATCGTTAAGATCATCAATTTCAATGTCAATTTCAGTCGGATCATATCTAACAGATTTGTCAAAGTTAAGATCTATATCATCTTTGCTATTGTCACCTAAGGTGTAATTGTAAATATCCAATTCTCGTTCCATATAACTTTCCATTATCATTTCATATTCAGGGTAGTCTTGTTGACTGGTTGTTATGCTGGCACCAATTGGAAAAGAGAGTTTGTCAAGTGCTTTAATTTCCAACTTTCTCCTCTTGCGTACTTTAGATTCGTCATTGTCCCATTGTGGAGCCAAATCAACACTAATATTGAAGTAGGGATCATTAGGCAATGTCACTGGCACGTATGTAACGTCTGTCTCAAGCGAGACAGTGGAAGCAATGGGAATTGTTTCCTCGCGCAGGATCTTAGTTTTGACCACTATCAGATCGTTCAATAAGTAATTAATCTGCTGTTTGTACAAGAGAGATAAACCGTGTAAAATGTTTGACAGATAGCGAATCGTAACATCCTGGCACTCAACTAGTTCGGTACAGATTTGTGGGATCGAAGCCTTCAAAACATCCTTCTTCCCTACTTTACTGCTTGCTTTCAGCCCTAATGTGGACAATAACCAAGCTGCTTGTATACCAGTGTGTTTGCTTGTTGTCAACTCCATGATAAGGTTGTGTGTTCGAGAAAAAAAAATGGCTGCAAAAATTTTTCATTTTATATTTATATGAATATATACACATTTTTCACCGTTAAAATACGCGTCCACCACTTAGTGCTTAAAACTATGTGTGCACAAAATCCTTCATTCTCTTGATCTTTTGTTCTCCAGCTTGATATCTTTGGGTATTTCCCTTACACTTTGGATTTCTGAATCTTTTCTTATTTTTTTAAAAGTTGAATCCAGTTTAGGGTTCTTAGAGTTCAGGTTATCGTTAGCCAGATGGTTGATAAATCCTGGCACGTTCGTTGGAAGGAAACAGAGTTTGTTTCCATCCGAATTTTCAAGATATACCGCTAACTCAGTAAATATAGATTGTCTGATCGTTCATCTTGAAGTGGGAGCCAGCATTTGCAAGAAGTCTTGAGGTATACAAAGATACAAAGACCAGACAGCTATCAAATGATATAAAACTTATAATTGGAGAATGAACCTCATCAATCTTGTGAGTTCTCCATCACGATAAAACATCTCCCGGGCGATTGACGATTTCGGTCCTCTGACTAACGTTTTTAGAGAATAGATGATCGAGAAGTTCGATGATTTTAAGTCTTGTTAAGTCTGGCCTTTTTTTTTTTGAGCTCGTCAAACAATTCACGGAAGGATTTCAAATAAATCTTCTTGGTATACTTTAAACGGCTAAAAACCAAAGTTGCCACATTTGTCATAATCCTTGATTAATCCACAAGCTTAAATATCACACTTTCTGGGTTTGAGGTTTATCATAAGTATAAGGATGTACCTTATATCTGGTTGGTATGCGAACACATGATTGAATACAATACCCCACTGATTACTAGTTTCATATGATATGTTGAATGGAAGGAGTTGTTTTAACCGTAGAATTGCGGACTTCACGAGACTGTCAATTGTTCTGCTCAACTCAGGTCATGTAAAGCTCTCGCCCTTTAAGTTGGCTTGCTCCTTACCTTCGTACTTATAGTTGGTGGAAAATAAGATTGGTTCTGCACAAACTAAGGGTTTTGTTAAAAATTTGATGTCCCAGAGAAACGACTTTTGGGGCCCCTCCACAGGTAGCTTTTCTAATTACAAGTCGTAGAACATTTTTGAAAAAAAAAACTGACTAATTGAACCTGGAGGAGTATCAGTGTTTTTTTTTTTTGCAACTAGAGTCTTATATTAATTTCAGTTGGTATGTGTAGGTTTTAATAAAAGACTAAATGACATTATATCGGTCAGAGGCACGAACCTCCGTATAGCTTGAAGAGAGGATCGTCGTACATCAAGTCATAATCAATAACTGGCCTTTACCCAGATTATCAAGTGCTACGGTTATATCTGGTACTATAAATACAGCAATAGCAATACCTTCGGACTTATTAGAAAGCTGATTCATTAAATCAGTTTTCATATAGCTATTATAAAGTTATTTTTCAAAGCTAGTTTAAAGTCTCCACTCACTTCTCTCCTCACTTTACTTCCGAATCAGAAGATAGAGCGCAACCTGTACACATTACTGTACCTGAGAAGTTCTAACAGAAATGAGCGTTTGGTAGATTACTTAATGCATTAGGTAACTCTGCTGTACATACACCTTGTGTTTGCCTGCGTAGCGTATGATTGATAACTCTTTTCTACGGCTTATGAAAGGATGAAGATCGCCCTAGCAATGAGTAATCAAGGACGAGTTGGAGGAATATATTTCTCAATAATTCTAACTCCTAAACTAGATAGTTCAGTGTAATTAGTGTTCCTAAGCGTACTAAAACGTAAGGTCTATATAATGTATTTTTCCCAAATTATATAGGCCTCTAGTGAGAACTTTTCACTTATATCCTCATCATAGGACATCACAATGTCTCAGTAGCCGTTAACTAATCTTTTACTTTTATCGCCTTCTGCTCCGTATTGTTCACCAAATTCGAAATAATAATTCAGCATAATTTGATAATAATTTTCAAGATAGCTTTTATCATGAACTAATTTATAGACAATGGTTTTGTCATAAATAGCGGTGAATGGTTCAATTCAAAAAAACATTTTTGGCAATATACTAGGACAATTTGATAATACACTAGGTTCCACTAATATTGTTAAATATAAGCTTGTCCATGGGTTACCTCAGCTTTGCATCGGGTGGATGAGAGTATCTTCCGTGTTACATAAGGGCTGTATCATCCCAATGTTGACATTTATTTAAGTCACCATTTAATTTTATCTAAACTCCTCACAAAAACCAATTTAAATTTCGTAATTTGTCATAAATAACAGCAATCCATTTTACCGATAGCTCAAAATCTTGGTGTTCAATTGCTTCACGTAATTTAGTGAAAGTGCTGAACCGGGAACGGTTACTTTGATGAGCATTGTTTTGTGTTGTGGAAAATCTAGGTACCCCATAGAATACATGATTAAAGTATTCTTCATTTAGTCCAAGAAAAGAGTAATCCTTTTCAGTTAGTCTTAATTGTTTTTCTAAACGAAGTAGCTTGAAGTTTATTAACTTGAACTGAGCAAAGTGGCCAATTTTCTTGAAGTACTTGTACCACGGATAATCAATAATGAGATTGTTTTGCACATGTTTGTTCCAATCATCGAATTCTCTGGCTGCTATATGCGAATCATTCAATAAGTTACTCAATTGGTGTATCAAGTCTCTAAACTTAATCTCGCCATCTTTGGTATCAGTTTCAAGATCCAGGAAAATGGAAGTCTTACTAATTAAGTACGATGAAACTGTTTCATCCTGCCACGTGGAAAGAGTTTTAGCATGGTCCACAAGTAGTGTATCATAAGAATTCTCAATGAGAGAGAAGTAATCGTTAAGCCTGTAATCAACCACCTCGCGCTCGCTCAAGGAAATTGCCAATAACCCAACATATCTTATCAACAGTCCATGAAACAAAAGATCTTGATCAATCTTTCTCTTCATAAGCCAGTCATATGAATAGAAATTAGAATTAGGAACATACGTTGATGCATCACGTTTTGGGTCGTTATCAAACCGGATGTTAATCACGGGGGTATTCAAGTGCTGTTGGAAGACAAGGGAATCTGACAGCAAGATACTTCTTCCCAAAACATTGTTGATAGTTAAATTGTCTTGATTCATCCAGTAACGATGTAGAGTAGTGTAACTGTGATCACTGTCATCTTCATCGTCCTCAGCTCTAAAGTTCTCAGGCAACATCCTGTACGAAACAGAAGATTTTGGAATTGGAATATACTTTGCAATCTTTTGTAATACATGATTGAATGAGGGGTTTGAATCCACATGAAACTTGCTACCTGTAACACAATCTCCGTCGATGTTTATGTAACTTATTACTGGCACCTTTGGATTAAATGCCTTGGAATCATTTGCGTAGAGTTGAGAGCCCACAAGTCCGTTATTGTTACCGTCCCACGATACGAATTTGATAGTTCTAAAAGGTTTCCACCCTTCTTTAACCAATCGATTAAAATTGCGCATGATTTCTAGCATTACTGCATGACTACTCAACGGATTAGATGATGTGAATGAGTCCCTTCTAGCTCCAATTACTATTTCACCATCAGTCATAAGCCCCTTCAAAGTTCCAACAATATCTGTCATTTCACGAGTTTCCTCTTGCTTAAAATCAACATTGAATTCTAACTCAAACAATTTGTTAATCTGCAATGGATAATAATTCCAGTGTTCAAAAGCTTTGCTAGTTTCTGGACTAGGTAATACCCCAAGTAAAGCACGCGCAACTTTAAAGGTGATAGGGATCGAAACAATCGATGGCTTTTGTAAAGAATCAAGAGGTCCAAATCCGGCAGTATCACGAGTAATAGCCATATCTAACCAGTTCTCGTTTTCAATATTACTATTGGGTGTAAAATCATGGAAGTATAAGAATCCTGAAGCCCCATTTGTCTCCGCAAGATGTATCTTTTCTGCTGTTGTCATTTCAGAGCCAAGGAACGATTTCACAATCACTATTTTGTTTTGAACGCTGATTTCGTTAGCGCTTAATAGCTGGTAGTCATCCATAGTACCTTCATTAGCAAAGACAAAGTCACCTCTGATAGTTCCGTTAGCCCCAAAACCATTGAAAGCAGGAGTATCAAAAGTATATTCTGATAGTTTAGCCTTGTATACCACGTCATTCTGGGTATCAATTAGTTGGAGAGACAGTGAAATTGGTCGTTTCAAGTCAGGAAAATTATAAGAATATGACTTTGTATCAAACCCAAATTCCTTAAAATGATCCCTAACATACTTTATAAGTTCCAAGTTATCCTCACCAACCAAATTCACTGGGCTCTTTTTGTTAATGTCTGTAAGGTTAGTGAGCCATAAATTGACATTTTCCTCAGTACTCAAGCCATTGTGGCTATTTCCAATTCCCGCATATAATAAAAAGTCTCTTTTAACGTCAGTCTTTGTGAGGTGAAGCCCATACCACCGGCGATAGTCACGACTTAGCGAAGTCCGGGGAAGAAACGTGAAATTTAAAACAATAAGGGCAAGTATTCCTAACACACAAAACCCCCAGAAGCGTTTGCGAACATTCTTGATATACTGAATAGTCCGAATTGATGCTTGTCCTATACTTGTTGCTCGTGATCTCAGTTGAGTCGTCGCTGGCTCGGCTGTATAGCCTTGTGCGGACAGAGGACGTTGTGGAGCCGCTAAAAGAGCCGTTGTCTCCGAAGATGGAAAGCTCTGACTTAATTGTGGATCAGACATCCAGTAACAATTATATTGAATTCAATATTGTTTTGATATGTAAAGAAATGTGTTAATGGCAGGGTAGCAGTCAAAGAGGTATTAATTTATAGCCTAATTTTAACTTAAACGAAACTTGGGGCACGCGGAGGGGAGGGATGTAATTTTCACGTGACTACCCCTTGTTTTATGGAATTATATCGGGTCTACCGTCTACTTCATGATATTGTCCAGCGACTCATATCCAACCTGGCCACAGAAGTCTTCTTACAACGTATATATCCTGTTTCTGTCGTCGATAATTTATTACTAATCATTAATTATTGGTAAGAGCAGTCAAGGTGTTTTTATCAAACATGTTGCTTCCTGATTGCAATGCCTTTGCCAAAACCACTATACTCTTTTCACCAAAATCTGGCTTCTTTCTCAATTCATCTATATCATCACTAAATTCCTCAGCCATTAATTTTAAGTAGTCATTGTCCAATTTGGCCCTGTCTTGATCCAACGCTGTTTGAATTTCCGCGACATTGGAAATGGCATTCTTTCCAAACCCAGTGGAGGTGCTCAATGAAGTGGTGGTAAATTTGGTCTGAGACAACTTTTGACGTGTATCGTTGCTTAATGGCTCTGGGGCAGATCCTTTGTTCTCTGTATCACTTTCGATATCGATATCTTCTATGTTTGGTTGTGTGGTGGGTAAGTCTTCGGTAACTATTTTTGTAGTCGAATCATCATTCGAAACCGAAAGTGAGTCTGAATTGGGGTCTGAATCTGAATCTGAGGAGAAATCCTCCGTTCTTCTCTTCTTTCTACTTCTTCTCGACTTTTTACCGCTGTCGTTTCGAGCCTGAGCTGCCATTGTCGAAGTATGAGATTACCAGTAGTCAAATTTTGCGATGCCTTTCAAATAACGTGCACCAGAAAAATAGTAGCAAAAAAAAAGTCTACTAAAATTGTACATTAAATTAACCTACTGCTTCTGTCTTTTTGTCTCACCCTCAGGTTTCTTTGCCTTCCTTTTCTTTACAGCACTGGACAAGTCATTCACTACTGGTGCCTTTTTCTTTATCATAGATGACAAGTCGTTGACACTGCCACCGGCTGATGGTTCTCCCAAGATACCTTTTATCATTTCCAATTGTTCACTCTTAATCTCTTCAGCCGGATCTCTCAGAAGTTCTTTGTACCTAATGTAAAGATCCTTTAACAATTCCTCATTCTCGGCTTTGGTTTTGGAATCAGTATCAGTTTTGGTTCTGCGCTTTACAGAATCAATGGCATGCTTCATCTGCTCAGCGGCACGTCCTCTCAGTTTTGGATCTTCAACGCAAAATTCAAGCGCTAAAGAGAGTTTATAGTGAGATTCTGAAATTAATGAGGAATTTTCTGGATTGTAAAGCTTTTGTCTGAGTTTTAAACAGCTTTCCAAATCTTCTGCTGCCTGTGGAAAGTTTTCGGCCTCTAAAGATACTTCTCCAAGAAGATCCAACGTTTCAGATAACTTCTGGGTCACAATTATGAATTCATTATCTGAAACTTCCAAGTCCGACTTGAGATAGGGCGTAGTAACATTCGAATCAAGTTGTGACAATTTATCTTCGAAAATAGTTCTCGTCAAATCAAGGATTTCCCAGGCAACCTCAAAATCACTTTGTTCTTCCTCTGGTTCATCATCTTCTTGTTGTTGTGTAGTTCCTTCTTCATTGTTTTCCCGTTCTCCATCGTCGTCGTCTTCTCCTTCAGCTGCTTGTGGTTGTTCATCCCCATCTACCTCGCCCCCTGGAACCCCATCGTAGAATTGGAAATTCCCATCATCATCCTCTTTTTCTTCTTCCTTATGTTGATTGTTCTCTACTTCATCCTCTTTGGTGCCTCCAAATACTTCCGATTTCGAGACCGCGTTCTGGAACAACGCTTTACCATAAAGTAAAAGTAAGTCTGCGTCTTCACTGCCTTCGGCTGTGCTGTACGCTTCGCATGCTTCCGCGTACTTTTCACTAGCAACATCGTAATCCTTAGCTGAATATGCACGTGAACCTTCAGCAATTATCTTCTTAACTTCTTCACTGTACGTCATGTTGTTATCTTGTTGCGGTAAGGTTGTGTTCACGTCAAACGCGTTATGTATGAAAAAGTTACCGCTTCGGAATATAAGGTCACATGACAAGATCTGTTCTGGTACCCCCGGAAGTCCCAAATTAATCAGACAAATTGATTGAGGCATACGGCACGAATAAATCCCAGGTTTATATTAGAGGGACTATCGTTATTGATTTCCAGTAGTTATTGAATTGAATTGTTGCTGTAACCATTATCAATTGTTGTAAGATAACCAATTCTATAAGATGAATGGTTCTCCACTTACAACCACAACAAAGAAGAAGTTGAGGAGGAAACCTCCTCCACTGATGGATGCGACCGACCTACAGCTTCTTACTCACCCAAATGGAACTCTGTCAGAACCGAATTTGGCAGGTATAGAAGCTATGTCGTCTTCAACACCTCCAATGATGGCACTGCAACCTGTTGCACAGTACCTGCAGAATCTACCAGTACCCCCCAGACCCTCCAAATATACTTCAGCACCACAAATACCGATACTATCAGTCAACACCAAACCAACCTTGGAAGAAGAGCATGTGTCATTCACCGAAGCAGATTACAGCACTTATGATGACAATTCCTTTACAATGTACGATAGTCCCCGTCCCATGGGGCCCAGAGAATTGCCTGATTACAACAGTCCATATGTACCTACACAGATACCCCGTACACAGTACAGCAAGAACAGACGGCTGTTTCAGCAACTATCAAGATCCACTTCACATCCATCTAACCTGTCGGTGCTTCCATATCCTACGTCAGATTTGACATGGGAGGATGAGGCTCGGTATGAACTCGACAATGATACACTGGATATATTACCGCTGAACCTTTCAGCTGATTCATCCTTTGTTACCGAACGAATTATCAATGAATCCCTTAATGACCCTAATTTAACCACTTCCGCCTATCCTGTATTGGCTCCAAGAAAACTGATGCCAATCTTAAACTCTAATGCTATTGATAGACATAACACGGTAGGCGGATTCAATTCGCCCAGAGCAACCTCTCCTGCTAGATCCCAAACTTTAGTCATTCCGGAGCGGAATAATTCACCACCTTATCCTTCTAGTGGCTCACCACCGAAATACAGTAGATCACCTTCATTATTATACGGATATGGATCATTCTCTGATGACAGAGAACCCTATGATAATCACTTTGATACCAGTGTTGTTGCTGATTATAATTTTGATGACGAACAAAATCAATTACAGTGGGAATCGTACAACACTTCATCAACACAACAAGTATACGATTACGGTGATTTTACGGAAACTCCAACAACAAATTACTTTGACTATTCCATTTTGCCTGATTTACCCTCCACAGCTTCATCATTGGAACCCAGTTCCCCTTCAAAGAAGACCCCTTTATTTGGAGCAAAGAGAGACTCAACATCTTCTATGTCATCCAATCATATAGTATCTCGAAAACGGAAAGAAGAAGCGTTGCCTCCTGTTCCACTTGATTTACCTCAACTACCCTTTGCTTCATCGTCTCTAGTGAGTCAGCATTTTTCAATGTGTGAATCAGTATGGTCTTTGAGCAGTGTCTTTAGATGGTGCTTGAAATTGAAAATTTGGTTACATGATCAGTTCATACCTAGAAAGGAATTTAAGAAAGCTTTGATTAAATTATTAGCATTTCATAGAAGAGATGTACCTTTGGATATGATTGGACATAACGCAGACCAGATTCTTCAAAGTTTACTTTCAATGAAAGCAATAAGGTATGATTTTGGTACGCTACAAACAGATGAGGCTTCCGAGAAACCACTTCCAATAGAAGAACCAGGCGTTATCATGGATGAAGAAGCTTATGTGAATGGTGTCTTGACTGACATGACTCCTTGTTATTACAGCGAAGGGCATGATTCCAAAGATTTGAAACTCAGATGTTACTCTACCCACTGTCACTTGAATAGAACTATAGACCATGAGTTACAGTTAAAGAACACGAACATTGATGAGATTGTTTTGGAGGAAGATTGGGCTTCACACTGGAAAATGACCCCAGTTGACTTGAAGAATTTGGACAAGAATGTTGCCAAAAAGCAATCGTTGATTTATGATTTAGTCCGTTATGAACAAACCTTTATTCAAAGAGCAAAGTGTTTTGTTGAAGTTGTTGGACCTGCTTTCATAAAAGCGGCGAGGGTCCTCGTGGCTAGTAATGAAATTATTCTGTTGAACAAATTTGAAGATGACGTTCTTAAGCCAGGAGAAGAATTAGTTAAAATTCACCAGCAAGTTCTCTTCAAACCCTTATTGAGAATTCTTATTAAGGATGGTCGTTTTGTTAAGAATGTTATAGAAATTGCAAACATCTATACTGCTTGGGCTCTGGAGGTGAAAACAGCATTACTCAAATACATGGGTACGGTGCCAATGTTAGAGTCTTTGCTAAATAATGAAGCATTGAAGAGATGGGTTGATGTGGATGTACGCAAGATGAAACGCGTTCAAGAATTAAAAGTCAACGGACCATTATTATTCTTAAGTACATTCAACTCGAGGTACGTGCAATTGCCATTGCAGTTGTCGGACCTTAGTCGTCAGTTTGATCCACAAGAACAGGATGCGATTGCTTTGGATAAATCAGTTGAAGCAATCAAGAAATTAGGATCGAAAGTTAACGCTATGAAAGTCCATGCTGATAACATTCATGCATTGAAAAGTATTCATAAAAATCTTGTGTGGAAGCATAACATTCATCAGCCACATATCAATTTGGGATCTGAAAACCGTAGGTTTATTTTCCGTGGAGATGTTTCCAGAAAGGGTGATTTGAAGATCAATTCATATTCTAATCATTTGATATTATTGGATAACTTTTTATTTATTACTGAGCGAATTAAGAGCTCAAGAATTGGTCTGTTCAACTACAAGGTTATTGAGATGCCAATTCCAGTGGAATTATTACTAGTTGAAGAGAAGGAAACGTCATCCGGAACCGCACTTACTAGGACCTTGACAACTCCATCTACACCGGCCAGTGCCTCGCCTGTTGGTGTCGAACAAGATGAGGATGATTATTTTCCATTTAAGGTTCGTTTCGCAGGTAGAGGAAAACATAATTCTTACACTTTTTTCACCAAGACTGAAAGAGAGCGGAGCGAATGGTTAAATCATTTTATGGCGGCGAGATCTAATCTCTGTCAGAGATTAAACAGAAGTGGGCCGTATCAGTTAGAGTTGATTTCCAACACTCATTTTGCCTACGAGTCTGGAAATCGTATTTTAAAGTTGCAATTATGTGCACCGAATGATCCTATTTACGATCTTTCGGTTGATGCTGAAAATCGACTCAATGCCCTAGGATTTAATAACGATGTCTATAACTTTACCAATGCTCGGAATCATATTGTTTACAGTACAGTTCAAAGTATTTGTGAGTTTACATTCAAGGGAACCAGGTTTTACTTGATTGGTCTAGCTTCTGGAGTTTACTGCTCTGATATGAAAAATATGTGGAAGAAAGTTGTTAGCAGCAATGAAATAACCAAAATCCAGGTGATTCCATCGATTAATTTATTAGTCATCTTAGGCAACAAGCATTTAAGGTATCATGCACTAGATCTGATTGTTGATGTTTACTATGAGAGACGCAGAAATATTACTAGTGTTGCTTTATCGAATGATCCAGTATCGTTCTTTTCGATTGGTCGTCATCGAGAAATGTCCATGCTTTTCTATGCTAAGAAGAAGAGCAACTCAGGGTCGACAAATTTCAAAGTATTGATCCCAGAAACTGACAATGATGGAGTGTTTAATGCATTCAAAGCAGCGAAGAAATTCTATGTTCAAGCCGATTGTTTTGGTATTTCTGTATTCAATACCTCGTTTGCAGTACACACCAACAAGGGAATTGAAGTCCTTGAGTTGGACAAGCTTTTACCACGCTCAATTCCTGAGATTCCTTTGAGTGAACTGAACAAGAAGATTGATACGTACACTCGGAAAACACCCACTACAGGAATTGAAACGATTCGGAAAGCAGTGCTCTCGACCAATCTTAAGCCAATGGGAATGTTCAAGTTAGCTAACAATACGGAATTTCTTTTGGTCTACAATGACTGTGCTGTGTTCACCAATAAGCATGGTAAGCTCTCACGTTTCAGTATGCTTCTGTTTGATTTCAAGGCCAAGAGTATTGCTTTCCTCAATAACCATCTATTCTTGGTTTGTGAAGAAGCAATTGAGATTTGGTCCATCAGTGATTTTGTCAATGGAACTAATAAATTAATTCAGGTAATTGTTGGAAAAGGAATTACCATGATCAACAGCGAGAACCTTTGCTTTTCGATGGCCAATCCCAAAGTTCTGGGTCTTCAGTTGGTATTTCTGCTTAAATCCCGCACGTGAGATATCAATCGTGATTATATTTTTTAGTGGTATACTATCGGCACGGTTTCAGAAAGTGGAGATTCGCAAAGCTTAACCTAATTCTATATTTTAATGTGTATAATACAACGTAATGCTAGTCTAATGACCTGGTTAGGTGAATGTTGCAACCCTCGAACTCGGGGTAATGGACTACGGGCCACAAATCGAGGGGCCATCGCTAAGTTTTTATACTATGTTCAATCATATGAACCCTGCAGATAGTTACCTTTTGCCGAGGGCCGAGTTGCGGGGAATCTGATCCTCCACCTATATAACCGGTAAATTATCTTTGTTCTTAGTACATTGGTTTCATATTTATATAAATGGTTGAATTAAACGTTAATGGTAAGGTTGCTGTGGTCACTGGTGGCTCTCGTGGTTTGGGATTGAACTGTGCGGAAGTTTTAGCTGTAAATGGGGCCTCTACGATTGTTATTACCTCGAGAAAAGCTAAAGCTTGTGAAGAAGCTAAAAAGCACTTGGAAAAATTGGCAAAGGATGCCAACAAGTCAGTTAAGATTATTTCGATTCCAGCTGATCTTGGTAACGAAAAGGATACTGTGCGTTTCTTTGAGGAGACTTCCAAGCACGTTGACAAGGTTGATATCTTTATTGCCAACGCTGGTGCAACTTGGGGTCAGGACTTTGACTCGCATCCTGTGAGTGCTGTCAAGAAAGTGTTGGACTTAAATGTAGTTGGTGTATTCCAGGGTATCCAGTTGTTCACTCCATTGTTGGAAAAGGCTGGTTCTATTGATGATCCTGCTCGTATAATCATCATGTCATCGGTTGCTAGTATCATTTCAAACGAACCTTCTGGTACCTATGGTTACTTGTCTTCAAAGGCAGCTGTGTCTCACTTGGGTAAGAACTTGGCTGTTCAATTGGGTAGACGTAACATTACTGTCAACTCCATTGCCCCAGGATTCTTCCCTACCAAAATGTCTAATGGTTTGTTGGAAATTGCTGGTCCAGCTGTGGTTGAAACCAATCCAAGAGGTAGATTGGGTGTTCCAGAAGATATCCAAAGTTTGGTTTTATTTTTGTGTGCTAAACAGAGTGCTTACATTACTGGTACGGTTATTCCACTCGACGGTGGTGCCCACTTGAACCCGATTTCTGCAAAGTTTTAATTTTGTATAGGTGAAATAAATTATTTGAACAGACACTAGATCAATTGATCCGAAAATTGAAACTAATTTATTGATTAGTAAAATAATCTACAATCTTTATAATGTACACAACCATCGTAACCGGTGCTTCCAAAGGTATGTGAAATGGGTTTGTTTAGCCGTGGTAACCGTTCTAACGAATAGGAATTGGGTTCGAAGTGGTGAAGTATATCTTGAGCCAAGAGGACACAGCCGTGGTAGCCGTGGTAAGGGATGCAACGAGTCTTGCCGACTTAGTTGACAAGTATGGCAAGAGAATTTCTGTTGTAGTTGGTGATGTTGCTGACGAATCTACTTCTGTAGCTGCGGTTGCTAAAGCTACCGAATTCGGCCAGTTGAATGCCATTATTGCCAATGCTGGGGTATTGGATAATGTCCATTCCATCGAACAGGTATCGATTGAAGGATGGAAACGTGATATCGATGTCAATTTATTTGCTGTGGTTCATCTAGTTCAGCATGCCTTGCCAGCATTGAAACAATCGGGCGGCAAATTGGTCGCTGTTTCTTCTGGTGCCTCAATTACCAGCTACAGTGGCTTCTACTCTTATGGAAGTTCAAAGGCAGCTTTGAACCACTTCATTCTTAGTTTGGCTGCAGAGGAACATCTCAATGCCATTTCCATTGCTCCAGGTGTCGTAGCTACCAAAATGCAACAAGATATCCGTGAGCATCACTACAAGGGAATGTCAGCTGAAGGTAGTAAACGGTTCACTGACTTGTTTGATTCTAACAAGCTTATTTCACCCGATGTTCCAGCTAAGATATTGGCTAACTTGGCTCTTCGTGGCTGGGACCCGACCATTAATGGTAAATATTTGAGATATAGCGATGATGTTTTGGCACAGTATTAGAGTACAATTTATAGTTACGTATGAAATACCTAGTGTGTTTTGTTCTGGATGCGGCAAAGGCCGAAATTTCTAGCCATGAAATTGTTTCTGGATTCTCACAAAATTCGTTTACATCGGGAAATGTTCAGATTCGCCAGAAAACCACTCCAGTTGGCGCTTAGACGTAATGGTTGTGTCCGTTTTAGCTCTACAAGAGCTTCTGGAAATAGCCAGTCGCTTCCAAAGGGTAAGATTTTAGCTACCGTGGGGCTCTTAGCTGTTGGTTCGACGATTGCCTCTAGCTTCGTTACCAATGAAACTCCCGTTTCTGCTGTTGAGCCACTTAAGAAAGATGACGGAGAAAAGAAACTTGCTTTTCCAGGCGGAAAGGTGTCTGTTATTTTTGTATTAGGTGGCCCTGGGGCTGGAAAAGGCACCCAGTGTGCTAAACTTGTCAAGGACCATGGTTTTGTTCATTTGTCGGCCGGTGATTTGTTAAGAGAAGAGCAGGACAGAAATGGCTCAAAGTACGGTGAGTTGATTGCCAAGTGTATCAAGGAAGGAACTATTGTGCCGCAAGAGGTCACACTTGAGTTGTTGGAAAACGCCATTCGCAAATCTTACAACTCGGGAGCAACCAAGTTCTTGGTGGA
The DNA here is from genome assembly GCA_030556435.1 of Teunomyces pallodes. Classification (NCBI taxonomy): domain Eukaryota; kingdom Fungi; phylum Ascomycota; class Pichiomycetes; order Serinales; family Debaryomycetaceae; genus Teunomyces; species Teunomyces pallodes. The sequence goes on from JAKTUA010000004.1 coordinate 323,685, forward strand.
CGGTTTCCCAAGAAAAATGGACCAGGCTCTTAGTTTCGAAGAGCAGATTGCCAAGTCATCTTTCACTCTTTTCTTTGAATGTCCAGAGCAAGTGATGTTGGAACGTCTCTTGGAAAGAGGCAAAACCAGTGGCCGCGCTGACGATAATATCGAAAGTATCAAGAAGAGATTTAGAACTTTTGTTGAGACTTCGATGCCAGTCGTGGAATACTTCGAGAAGCAAAACCGGGTAGTCAAGGTCCGCTGTGACCATCCAGTTGATGATGTCTACGCCAAGGTTACAGAAGCATTGAAGAGTAAAGGAGTATAGACGATCATGTATATAAGGGAGTATATCTTGTGGTAATTGACCGAGAAGAGCAAAAGTAAAACTGTTAGATAAACTTCGGTTGCAAAAATACAAAACCTGCTTGAATAGTTCAATTGATGTTCTGTATGACCAATTTTGGATGTTTTTGGATGTGTGAGAAACAAATTGACTCTCCAGAAACAGAGGTTCCTCCAGTAAGCAGGCAGTAAACAATTTTTTATTGTATTTCTTTCCCTTTACTATGGTCACATTCTTTAAGCGAGCTAATAGACTTCAATCCTTGAATGACTTAAATAGTCAGTAATGCAAAATCTGGCCCTAAGAAAAAAAAATAGTCTACAGTGTTACTTTCTGAAGTCAAATGTGCACTTTGTTAGACATTGTAGATGACATGTGATCATCTAATTCATTACGTAATGCTCAAGTTGGCAAATCTTCAATAAATAAATGTTGCGATCTTTAACCTCAAATTGAAAACGTAAAGGCAAAAACAAAGAAAAAATTAATCATAATGCTGACCGGTTTACCGCCAGGATGGGCCATTCGTGTGTCCCGTACACATAACAAAGAGTACTTTTTGAATGTAGCCACGAAGGAGTCGTCGTGGGAACCGCCATTTGGATCAGACGCCGACAAACTCAATGAGTACTTGAAGAACTACAAGAACAATGGCAATAAACCTGTTGTTAATAGCGACGGTAAGATCAGGGTGTCTCACTTGTTGATCAAGAACAACACCTCGAGAAAGCCACGTTCATGGAAGTCTCCTGATGGTATTACGTTGAGCAGGGACGAGGCAATCCAGATCTTGAAGAAACACCAGGCCCGTATATTGAATGGCGAAGTCAAGTTGGGCGAATTAGCCCAGACCGAAAGTGATTGCTCGTCACATGCCCAGGCTGGTGACTTGGGATTCTTTGGCAAGGGCCAGATGCAACCTAGGTTTGAAGAAGCTGCCTACAATTTGAACGTGGGCGAGATTAGTGATATTGTAGAGACAGATAGTGGCCTCCACTTGATTCAAAGAACTGCGTAAAGAGAAATTTAAACTTAAATTACTTAATCACTTGGAAAGAAATAAGTAGAATGTACGACCCAAACTAACTACATCGATATATGTAACGCTTGAATGTAAATCTTCACATTAATGTGCACACTTGTAAATTGTATGAATGGATCCTAATCACATCAAATAGAACCGCAAAGAACAAACGTAATGAAATTATGCGGTGCTAGGTGCAGCCAGATTGGCTAGATATGAAAACCAAGAGAGAAAAACGCCTCTTACAACCACACGGTATTAAATTTTTAAGTGGTTACATGTTAACGTTCAATGCACGGCTCATGGCAGTGCGTGGGGCCGTGGACGGCGTGGCGGCCATGAAAGGCTTTTTTTCTCTAACGCGGAAAATGCACCCGACGTTAGCGAGAAACTTGCAATAGTACTGGCAGAAGGTCGGTCGCACGACCCTTGCGTGCATATTGAACCATACGATTTGTTCACCCAACAAAGGCCAACCTAGTAAGCTAGCCTAGTATAGTCATCTGGAAAAGCTCTGCTGTCCGTTCCAACAGATAGTATTTGCAGTAAAAGTGTTCTCACTACTGCCAGCAAGTACATACCACGAATCTGCCTGCTTGTCTACATTTCCAGATCGATGTTTCTTGCTCCGTGTGTTCGGCGAATCTCACCAAATTTTGTTAGGTTCCTGCCAGCGGCGCGCACCTTTGCCTCCGTTATAAATAGCCGAGTTCCCCTATCATTTTCTTCCCCACCGTTGAACACTAACTTCAGGGCCATTGCACCTTCTTATTTAGCTCACCGTTATTGTTCGTACAAAATGTGTCGCCACTCCAATGCTTCCTCCTCAACCCTGATCCAGGGAAGAGAAGTCTTGCCTGCGAATGTTAAACCCTTGCACTACGATTTAGTCTTGGAACCAGTCTTTGATGGTTTCACCTTCAATGGTGAAGAAACCATCGATTTCCACGTAAACGAAAGAACAGATTTCATCTCCTTGAACATTTTGGAAATTGAGATCCACGAAGCCAAGCTTAACGATGTTGTCATTGAAAAGTCTCAGATCACCTACAACGACGAAAATCAAACCGTTACCTTCAAGTTCAAGGACCACTTGGTTGAAGGTTCTCATGCTAAATTATACTTGAAGTTCACTGGTGAATTGAACGACAAGATGGCCGGTTTCTACAGATCTACCTACCAAGAAGATGGCAAGACCAAGTACTTGGCCACCACTCAGATGGAACCAACTGATTGTCGTAGAGCTTTCCCATCTTATGACGAACCATCTGCAAAAGCTAAATTCACCATCTCTTTGATTGCTGACAGAGATTTGGTTGCATTGTCTAACATGGACGAAAAGGAAACCACTTTAATCGAAAACAACAAGAAGAAGGTCACCTTTAACACCACCCCATTGATGTCCACTTACTTGGTTGCCTTCATTGTTGGTGACTTGAAATACGTCGAAAACAACGACTACCGTGTTCCAATCAAGGTTTACGCTACCCCAGGTTCTGAACACTTAGGCCAATATTCTGCCGACATTGCCGCTAAGACCTTGGCATTCTTTGATGAAAAGTTTGACATTCCATACCCATTGCCAAAGTGTGATATGGTTGCCATTCATGACTTCTCTGCTGGTGCCATGGAAAACTTTGGTTTGATCACCTACAGAACTGTTGATTTGTTGATCGACCCTGCAAACACCAACGTCAACACTAAGCAAAGAGTTACTGAGGTTGTTATGCATGAATTGGCCCATCAATGGTTCGGTAACTTGGTTACCATGGACTTCTGGGACGGTTTGTGGTTGAACGAGGGTTTTGCTACCTGGATGTCCTGGTATGCATGCGACTCTTTGTACCCAGACTGGAAGGTTTGGGAATCCTACGTCTCTGATTCATTGCAACACGCTTTGACTTTGGATGCTTTAAGAGCCTCCCATCCCGTTGAAGTCCCAGTTAAGAGAGTTGATCAAATCACTCAGATTTTCGATGCCATTTCTTACTCCAAGGGCTCTTCCTTATTGAAGATGATTTCAAAGTGGTTAGGCGAAGATGTTTTCGTCAAGGGTGTCTCCAACTACTTAAAGAAGCACAAATGGGGCAACACTCAAACTTCCGACTTGTGGGAAGCTTTAAGTGAAGTTTCTGGTGAAGATGTCGTTAAGGTCATGGATATCTGGACCAAGCGCATTGGGTTCCCAATTGTCAAGATAGAAGAAGGTAATGGTGAAATCAAGGTAACTCAAAACCGTTTCTTGGCTACCGGTGATGTTAAGCCTGAGGAGGACGAAACTTTGTATCCAATTTTCTTGGGATTGAAGACCTCGGCAGGTGTTGACGAAACTATTGTTTTGAGAGAAAGAAGTACTACCATCAAGCTTCCAACTGCCGACGATTTTTTCAAGATCAATGCTGATCAATCTGGTATTTACCGTACTGCCTATGAATCGAGCCGTTGGTCCAAGTTGGGACAAGCCGGTCTTGAAGGTAAGTTATCCGTCGAAGACCGTGTCGGTTTAGTTGCTGATGCGGGCTCGTTGGCCTCTTCTGGTTTTGCTGAAACTACTGATTTGTTGAACTTGGTTAAGTCCTGGTCCAAAGAATCCAACTACGTTGTCTGGGATGAAATCTTGAACAGAATTGGTACTATCAAAGCTGCTTTAATCTTTGAAGATGAAGAAACCAAGAAGGCCTTGAACACATTCACCATTGACTTGATCACAGAAAAGTTCAACGAATTGGGCTGGGAATTCAGTGACAATGACTCTTTCGCCGAACAACAATTGAAGTCGTCTTTGTTTGCATCTGCTGCTAACGCTGAGCAAAAAGAAGCTGTTGAATTTGCGAAGGATGCATTTGCTAAGATGATTGCCGGCGACAAGAAGGCAGTCCATCCTAACTTGAGAGCTTCTATTTTCAATGTTGCTGCTAAGTTTGGTGACGAAAAGACCTTCGACGATTTATTTAAGGTTTACACCAACCCGGAATCTATTGAACAAAAGATTGCTGCCTTGAGAGCTTTTGGTAGATTCAGAAACCCAGAAATCTTGAAGAAGGTTACCTCCTTGTTATTGAACTCTGACATTATCAAGCAGCAAGATATCTACATCCCAATGCAAGGCTTGAGAGCACACAGAGTCGGTATTGAAACCTTGTGGGCTTGGTTCACCGAAAACTGGGATGAACTTTATAAGGTTGTTCCACCATCTTCCTCTATGTTGGGTTCTATTGTTACTCTTGCTTCTTCTGGCTTCACCAAGCCAGAGCAAAAGAAACAAGTTGTTGAATTCTTTGCTGATAAGAACACCAAGGGTTACGATCAAGGTTTGGCTCAATCCTTGGACATGGTATCTGCCAAGATTTCTTGGGCTTCTAAGGACTACCAGGTTATTTCTAACTGGTTGGAAGCAAATGGCTACAAGAACTAGAGGTAATGTAACGAGCAAATTTCAATATTTGTCAGTCATGAATAATTTTATATAGTAATGTCACGTTCAAGAAAAGCGATACTTAGGTCACTAAGAGCGACAATTCCGTCTTCCATCACCCCATCGGTGTCTGCATTATTAGCTGCCTTCACCAGTAAGATATCCTTATCAGAGAGTTTGAAACCACACTTGGAGACATAGAACGGGATCAAGTTATGTTCAACTATACAATCAGCGTGTAAATGAATGGTTTGAAAAAGCGCTAAGTTCCCATGACCAAGCTGTCCAAAGATTCTGGGATCTTTCCAAACTTTACTGATTACCAATTCAAGCATTTTGGGCGCCGAGCTTCTCAAAAAGGAGGTAACAGCCGTAATTTCAAATTCTATAACTGGAAAGCTCCTAGTCAGCGGGTTACTGCGAGCCCCGAGAGTAGTTAAGGCACGATTGATTACTGAATCGTTAACGACAAAGTGTTTGTCGGCAACTCTAACATTCAAATTGACTGTTTTTGGGTCCCAGTCAAAAACTTCAGTAAACTTATCAGGTATGTCTTTGGCGAATGCATCTGATAAATTTGTCAGAGCCTTGGAAAAATCACGTTTAAATCCAAGTGATTCCAAATCGGCAAACCTGGCCTCTGAGCCTAACAACAAGTACATTTCGAAGCTGGTATCTTCTGTGACATTCATATTGGACAAGAACTCTTGATAATTCTTGATACGTTTGTTGCCAATGATGTTGTACTTGAATCGGGCCTTCTCATAGCCAGCATTGATAAGGCGTGTGAGAGCTTCAAACTTGTCATGTGCTGGATTTGACTCATGAAACCAGTCTCTATTTAACACAAGTAGTTCAAAGTTCATAAACCTACAGATGATAAAAATAACTCACTGCGCTGCGAACTTTATTTTCGAACCCCAATCTATCAATTTGATTAAGGTATCAGGCTACTTACCTTCATAAACCGCAAAATTAACATGAACTGATCTTCTTCGTAAGGAAATGCCTGTCTAAACTTAACGACATGCTTCCATCTTTTGGCATTAATGCTCGATTCCTTGATCAAACGATCCCACAAATGATAACCTCCCACATTAGCCCGAATATCTTTTCTACTTACCTCGATATGGTACTGGTCTAACAACAGATCGACTTTACCTACAAACTGTTGATGTGCAGCCCATATTAATATATTGCCAATGTAAGATAATACCGAGTAATCCAAGTTATTTTGATGGACTACCTTCGTTGATGGAGTTAACTTCGTCTTTGTGGTCTCCAAGTTGATTTCTTGGTAGTCTCCAAACAATTCAAGGATATTTTTGTGGTTCTTGAGAGTTTTCTTGAATCCAATTGACTCGTATAATGCCACATTTACACAGAGTAGGAAGAAAATAGTCTTCTTCTCTTCTTCCTCAAACAAGTCCTCGCTATGTTTAAGGCAAAATTTGAGCGTGGTGTTGGCGTATTTGGACAAGTTGGACGAATTCACAATAGTTTTGATCTTAACATCAGATGCATCAAGACGTAGAATATTTTGATGTGATAATCCAATAATTGTCTTGATTGGAAGTATCTCGGGTAACTTTTCCGAATATTTACTATTCATTGTAGTATTCTTGACCGATCTGAGCTTGATATCGAATGGGTTCTCCGGTTTTGAAATTGGGGTAGACTCCTTACTGGACTTCAAGGAAGAAGGTTTGAGGCTGCTAGCTGGGGTTGGGGGTGATTCAGGACTCGATTCTAATGTGTCGGCAAAGGAATCGTTACCATCAGCGTCGACATCATTGAGTTCAGATGCCTTCTCGTCGCTGGTTGTGTCGATAGTTTCAGCAATAGTTTCAGCACCAGCCGCATTGTTGGAACTATCCGCTTGGGCTGTATCGGTGTCAGTATTCTGTAAATTCTTCGTCGACTTTTTCTTCCGTGGCTTTTTCTTCTTCTTATTCTTTTCTGTTTGGACAGTATGTTCCGAAATTTCCACAATTAAGTCTTTAACACTTTCATCATTTGCATTGGAATCTGCCAATGCTTCTTCGGCCTGTTTGGCTTTGGCGATTTCTCTGTCGCGTTTATCTCTCCTCTCCCTACGTTTCTGGTTCTTCAATCTTCTCTTTTCTTTCTCGGCGTCGGTAAGTTCAAATGAAATCTTAGCGTTATGTTCCTCTTGGTCAACAAAAACTGGTTCTTTCTTCCCTTTGCCCACTTTTTGGGGTTTCTTTTTGTCGGTATATTTAAAGCCAGGTGTTTCTTCATCGTCACTACTAAAGGTTATTTCATCCATGTCCTTGGTGATATCGTCAACGGATAGTTTAACGTTGCGTTTCTTCCTCTGCTTTGACTTTGATTCAGCTGTATCGGTAGTATCCAACACTTCAACCTTGGGAGAAACCTCAGTGCTGTTCATTAAATATGCCAAATTTGACTCGAATTCCGGGTCAGCCGGTTTATCGGTTTGCAATGCACCATAATCATAATCTGTGACCTCGAATTGGCCATTTTCACTTTCCACTGGCTCAGAAAGATTAATTACTGGTTGGTTCTTCTTGTTGCGTGGCATTGGGTGGAGGTGAATACGAAGACAAAAATAAAAAAAAAACCTTAACAATCAAAACAAAAAAAATAATAGGCGTCGCGTCCCTGAGAAATACTACATCGGTGTAATAATAAATCTTTTCTTTTAAAGTATCAATCCTATACGAATATATGAGAGACAAAAATCAATGCCGAACGGAATCTAAATAAAATAAAGTCATATTTCTCAACGAGGAGAAATCTTCGTTAGAAGGTTAAGTGGCGTAAGTTATTTAGAAGGAAGCAGCAAAGGATTCGGTGGCAGTCTTCAACTTTTCCAACAATTCCTTGGACAATTCACCCTTGGTCTTGATAGCTTCAATGACTTCTGGAGCATCGGACTTCAAGGAGGCCAAGAAGGATTCTTCGAATTCACCGATTCTGTCCAATGGAACGGAGTCCAAGTAACCGTTGACACCAGCGTAAATGATTGGAACTTGTTCTTCAGCAGCAAGAGGGTTGTATTGCTTTTGCTTCAAGACTTGAGTCAATCTTTCACCTCTAGCCAAGGTTTGCTTGGTAGAAGCATCCAAGTCGGAACCGAATTGGGCGAAAGCAGCGACTTCTCTGTATTGAGCCAAGAACAACTTCAAGGAACCAGCAACTTGCTTCATGGCCTTAACTTGAGCAGCGGAACCGACACGAGAGACGGACAAACCGACGTTAATAGCTGGTCTGATACCCTTGTAGAACAATTCAGCTTCCAAGAAAATTTGACCATCGGTAATAGAAATAACGTTAGTTGGAATATAAGCAGAGACATCACCACCTTGGGTTTCAATGACTGGCAAAGCGGTCAAAGAACCACCACCCAACTTTTCGGACATCTTAGCAGCTCTTTCCAACAATCTGGAGTGCAAGTAGAAAACATCACCTGGGTAAGCTTCTCTTCCTGGTGGACGTCTCAACAATAAGGACAATTGACGGTAGGCAACAGCTTGCTTAGACAAATCATCGTAGATAATCAAAGCGTGCTTACCGTTGTCTCTGAACCATTCACCAATAGCACAGGCAGTGAAAGGAGCAATGTATTGCAATGGAGCGGCTTCAGAAGCAGTAGCAGCAACAATAATAGAGTATTTAAGAGCATCGTTTTGTTCCAAAGTTTGGACCAATTGAGCGACGGTGGATCTCTTTTGACCGACAGCGACGTAAACACAGTACAACTTCTTAGATTCGTCAGTACCGTTGTTCCATCTCTTTTGGTTCAATATGGTGTCCAAAGCGACAGCGGTCTTACCAGTTTGACGATCACCGATGATCAATTCTCTTTGACCTCTACCGACTGGGACCAAAGCGTCAACAGACTTCAAACCGGTTTGCATTGGTTCGTGGACGGATCTTCTTGGCAAGATACCTGGAGCCTTAACTTGAGCTCTGGAAGAGGAAGAGGCGTTCAATGGACCCTTACCATCGATTGGGTTACCCAAACCGTCAACAACTCTACCCAACAATTCTGGACCAGTTGGAACATCAACAATCTTACCGGTTCTCTTAACGGTTTCACCTTCCTTGACTAATCTGTCAGAACCGAACAAGACAACACCGACTTGGTCGGCTTCCAAGTTCAAGGCCATACCTTGGACACCAGAAGAGAATTCAACCAATTCTTCAGCTTGAACATTGTTTAAACCGAAAATACGAGCAATACCGTCACCGACGGACAAGACTCTACCGGTTTCGTTCAAGCTAGCTTCGTCGGAAACACCTCTGATTCTTTCTTCCAAGATAGAAGAAACTTCAGTTGGAGCAGCCTTAGCGGAAGCAAAACGAACGGCAGAAATTTGGGTTGGACGAGCCTGAAAAATGTTAGTATATTTACCTTATTTTGGCGCCTCCTATTGGACAACGAGCTTAGGAACACAATGGCAAAAAAATCAATCAATTGAAAGGCAGGGAAACCATTGATGTTCCTCCAATGTACCCAATCACTAGTTGTCATTGGTTCATAAGCCGGTGTATTTGGCGGAGGATCTTGGACAAGGTCGAAACAGAACCGGGGACCCGGGAACCGTCACCTTGTTAAAAAAGAATACATACAACACGCAAGTTTCTGACCACGGCAGTAGCAGAACGAGCAGCAGTACGTAAGACAGGACGAGCTGACAACATGGTTAATCTAGATTCTTATAAAAATAAGAGTTGTTATAAGAAAGTAAGAAAAAGGGAAGAAGATATATTTAAGTCGGTGAAAAATCGAGCCAACCAAACAGAGCGCTTCCTACCCAGGCAACGAGTTCCGAAAAAAATTTCGTGGTTGTTGGCGCGAATACAAATTCTGATTGGCCAGAAAAAGGTCGGGTAACTGCACGACCGGGATTCTCATACTGTTTTGTCGGCACCGACATGCGCGACCCCGGTTTTCTACTACTTAGGAGCATTAATAATTGAATTCCAGAATTTAAAGGTAGCATGTAATTCGTAGTTGTAAACGACATTGGTTTAGATGTATATATAACTTTACTGCTGTAGCGGAATAATTGACACAATTGAACATTTGTGGTCTATTTTTTTTCTCTTCGTGGTTAGGTTCTTGCTCACATCTTGGAAGCCTGTCCAAGTTGCGACAAAGTCGCGCACCTGAAAAATTTGACCAAATCAAGCGGTTATACTATACTTCATCAGCATGTTCTCCTCAAGAATGAAGTCATCACTCGGAAGTACGCTCCGCAGTGTAAGATACAACTCGTCTAACTCTCCTGCTGATCCTTTCTTGAGCAACTTATTGAAAAGAATCGATCAAATTGCTGTCAGCCGTAAGGAACTCAAGGCCGAAACTACGAAACAGACGAAATCCCCAAGCGTCAAGGTCGCTAACCATCCAATGCAGAGTGCAAGTGGAAGTCTGAACAGATTTGCTGCTGCTTCTAGACCAAGACAAAGAAGACCTAGAGTTGTTGGCGCTGCTCGCGCTGAAGCATCACCAAGACAAGATTCTTCTGCCTCGAGACAAGAATCCTTCACCAGATCCGAAAAAATACAAGAACCACCGCAGGAAAACAAGTTCCGTGCAAGACGACCAGAAAGAAAAGCTTCTTCTGAAAAGCCAGTGCGCAAGAATAATGCTTCATCCCCAAAGTTTAAGAAGAACACTAAGAGAAACGATACTAGAGAAGTTGTCTATCCATCCAAAGAAATTACACACTCGCCATACCAGCCATCCGTTAATTCTGACACTTTCTTGTATGGAAAGTTGACTTCGGTTAACCCATGTATCACTTCAAGAGTTGCCTCCATTACTAAGGAGGCATTGATTCTGTCTAAATATCCATACTTGATGCCAAAGTCTATTATCAGCCAAGTCAAGGGCGCTAATAGTAAGTTTTTGGTGAGTGGTAATTACTCACTCGAATTGGACTCCAATATTACCACTAGATTTGGGGAAGTCGTTTTGGGTAAAAAGCCAGAACTTCAAGTAGACTCTAAGCTTGAGGGTGACGCTCATGCCAAATTTACTAACAGCGAAATTATGAAAAACGCTTCTATTCCATTTGAAAAGAAACAAGTAATGTTTGAGGCTGTGAATGGTTTAAAGAGTGCTAAGGACTTGGTCGGTAAAGCTCCTTGGGTTAAGGCATAAATGTAAATAGAACCACTAATCTTAACATGATATTTCATATTTATAAACTTGTTAGTCTTATGTTTGCTAGCATCTTTTCTACAAGTATTAGTATAGTGAACGGTATCTGGGCTGTGTCAGTTTTAATTGTTAACAGCTGTTATAAAAGGTCCAATTCATTGCTTTTTCGTTGATATTTTAAGATTCTGAAGTTTTTTCCATTAACACCGATATTTCGTAAATTTACTTAAAATATTAAAAAAAATCAAGACGTCTCTCTACCTGTGCCACAATTTATCTAAATCATAGATTCATAATACACTGATTTCTGTTTACAGCTTTCCCATTAAGATCTGCTCTAAGAGCTGCAGTTTGCATCAATAGTCAGGGGCCCATCCTATTAATTAAGCAAAGAAAAAAAAACCAGTCAAATAAAGAAGTGGTCGTGATGACCTAGGGAAATATCTCGCGTATGTTCTAAATCAGGTACGTATTAGTAACAGACTGTCCACCAAAAGTTATCAACTTAATTTTTGATTAGTAAGACCTCTCCACACTATGATGCAATCTTTCGCAATCATTTTTTTATAGCCATACTAACAATATACACTCCTGCAACCTTTTGGTTTAGATTGGTTTGTATAATCGCCTCAAAGCCTACTTTAGAAGAGATGTACTTACGGATCGAACATATTAGAAGGGAATAAGGTATATTATTAAGTTAAACTAGTTCATAAAGGTCATAAAGGAAAGGAGTGGATAGTGACCAAATCAACATTGGCGACCCGCGTCATAGTTGTTATACCTTATTAAACAACGATCTAGCGGTGACTGTTCCCTTATATGTTGTAGGAGCCGTACTTTCTTTGTAAGATAACAAAAATGGCGTTGTGATAGAGATCGCTAAGTATCCCAAGAGAAGTAACGACGTTGGCTTGGTCTTCATATGAATTGAGTGAGTCATTAAAACAGAATGGTATTGCTGGTGTTAAAGGGATCAAGTCAGATATTTATATGAATTGATGTGTAATAATACCCTGCTATAAAATAAGGAATCCTTACTAATATTTATAGATCCACACTGTTATGGTCTGATTTTGTTGCCTTATATTTTGTCACCTGACCAAGCGTCGTAATTGCATCTGGTTAAGAAGCCCGCGTCGTGAACTCAACAGGAACGAGGAACGAGCCGCCAACAAAAAAATAAATTATAACACAGCCACGCGTTATACGTCGTACAGTGTTGCATTTCACGCGTTGCATAGCGTGTATTGTAGTCAGATGTTCCATGCTGGGTTCAAGATTACCCTTTTCCGATCGGCCATCACCTTCTATTTAGAACTTTTAGCAGTGTACCGTAACCAGCAAATATAGGGGGGTTTAGAGTTCGCGGTTGGTTACCAGTTGGGGGATGTTGCATATTTAATCCTGTTGCACCTTTGCATAACTTGGCGGACGCAAACGCCTATTCACATACTGTGATAACCAGACAGGGAACAAACTCACAACCAAGATAAGGACTGACTGCCATATGTAGGCAAACGAACTAATATAGTCTAGATCAAAGTACTCGCCCAACAATGGAATTGTACCAATGAAAATCAAAAACGTCACAACAATGGTACTGGTCATGGTTCGGGTCCATCTATTTATTGACATGCCAACCATTATCAATTCATTGTAGATGAGACATGAGAAGGAGATGGCAACCATTCTAGTAAAGTTGCTGGTCTTTAAAGTCTGGAACCATTGTGAGATCAATTGAATCGTGCTTCCCTGGAACAAAGAGATCAAAACCCACATAAAAAATGTCTTGTACAGGAGTGATTTTCCCAAAGTCAATTCACGGTATAATTCAGGGTACAACCGTGTCAAATGCTCATCGATGTCACAATCCAATGTCAAGGAAAACACAGGTGCCATGGTATAAATCGTAGAATAACCAACCATGAGAAAACCTTGGTACAATGCCAACGGTTCAAATTTTGATGAGATGGAGTAGACCGCCTGCGCAACCGAAATCAACAACCCTCTATGAATTACAAATTGGCCTAATTTGGCTGAGCGTTTGTACGAGTTTCTTCCGTGCCACAATAACAACTTCAGCAAGTAACAGAACTGCATTATGCTAAAATCCGCCGCCAAAGATGCCTGTTTCCCCTCCTTCCCAACAATTCCAACCCCGACATCGGCGCACTGGATCATACTAACATCGTTACCACCATCACCGATACAACATACTCTTTTCCCGGTAATCTCACGAATGGTCAACGCAACATCGGCTTTTTGTTGCGGAGAACAACGGCATGCAATGACAGCAGGAAGATTCATCACAATCTCAAAAAATTCTCGACAAAAGTGCTTCATGTATAATCCAAGCGATTCACCATCAATCAATAAACAGGCATTATGATTAGACTTTAAGTATTCCAACCGACTCATCGCCGTATCGACATGCGTGACCTTTGTTAATTGATGCACGTACTGACCTCTAGAGATCAATCTTGCGCTGATAGAGACACACTTTGCTGTCTCAACTTTGTCGCCAGTGAGCATCCAAATCTTAATCCCTGCATTTCTCAAAAGTTCAATTGAAGTCTTGACATCTTTCTGTAACTTGTCTTCAACTCCGGTAAGACCTAAAAGTTCCAAATCCTGTTCAAGGTATTTGACAACCACTTTTTGCATAGTAGACTCACGATCTTGCATTGACAAGGAAGCAGCAGTATAATTTGATTCAAACTCTTCTAACAAAGCGGGTGACACATTCTTTTTTCCGATTACCAAGGTTCTTAAACCTTCCCGGGCCATGTTGCCTGTCTCCTCTTCTAACCAGTCATTAGCATTGACAATTGAACTCATTACAGTATCAGCACCCTTCTCCATGAACCAAACTTCCTCGGTCTTATTGTCACGAACTATAATCCCCATTCTCTTGGTGTCTGAGTTAAATGGAAAATTGTACAAGATACTATAGTCAAAGACAACCCCTGTAGCCAAATGTTTCAAAGAAATCGAGTTTCTATCACGCTTATACAACTGTAATCCAACTTCTTCAGTGAATTTCACAATTGCAATTTCGTCCGGGGACGCTGCTTGATACGAGATCTTCCCGTTGATTTCGTCCTCTTCATTTTCGTAAGTCGGTGTAACATTGTGACAGAGGGCCAAAGTTAAAACCAAATCACAAACACGCGAACTTAAATCCTTTTTCTTCAGTGCTGTGTTGGTGTCCACCAATGATGCCATACCAGAGATACAATCACTGACAATATCCATGGTATCACCAGCATAACTGACAGTTCCGAGATGAAGCTTTTTCATCTCCATTTCGTTCTGAGTTAATGTACCCGTTTTATCACTTAATAAGTATTCAATTCTACCCAAGTCTTCTGGAATCGTGGAAGTTCTGACAATCGAATCTGGTATTTCTGGATCTTTATGAATCTGTGATGCATAAACAGACTTAGCTAAATCTAAGTTCACACGTAAAGAAACTGGAATAATGGATGAAAACAAAATCAAAAATCTCATGATGTCGATGTACCACGTTGACTTAAGGGGAAATCCATGAGCAAAGACTAATGCAACTGACAATATGAACACCACCACACATAAAATCTTAGAAAGTCTGTTGATTTCCAATTCAAGCAACCCAGTCTTCACCCCAGTCTTTGTAGTATTCATCAGTTGTCTGGTTTCTATACCTGTATAAATGACAATTCCAATAGCTGATCCTGATGCCAAAACAGTATTGGCCCACATTGTTTGGTCGATGGTTAAAGGAAATGTAGCATTGTTGGCTGTGGGGGATACGGATCCTGCCGCTTGCTGCGGATGATAGACTAATTTGCCTTGGAAACTATGAATAGATTTGGTGGGGTTCCCCACAACTAGGGAAACATTTTGAATCATTTGTGCTATGTTGGTGATCGATTGAGTAGCACTACATGCGACTCTAAGTTTCCAGTCAGTCTCCCCGTCAAGCTGATCAGTTTTTATAAAAGCTTCTCCAGTTGCATCCTTTGATTGGAGCAAGATCATATCTGCTGGTACTCTGGTATCCTTATGAAGTCTTACTATATCGCCGACTTTTAAGTTTCTGGCTGGTACCATGACTGACTCTTGTGAAATAGAAGCAGATGGGTGGTTTAATACTTCGTAGTGTTCGTTATTTTGTTCCCGGTCACGACGACGTCTGGCAATATCGTCACCAGCTTCCTTCATCATGGTAACAGTTAAGACAAAAGCAAGTGGTACAATATAAGAGGACAAATATCCTATTCTGAGTTGAGGTATGATCTGGGATAATGCAACAAGAAGGAAATATAAGTTGAAAAAAAACTTGAACTGTTCGTACAAGATGATGGGAACAAAGGTGACGGGGTTGTATTTGGCGTTGGAGATTGCGTTGGATGGGTAAGGACCAGAACTTGATTTTGATCTGGGGGAAATGTACCGATCGTCGGATGCTGTTTCTTGCGATGGTGCTGGTGATAGAGATCGGGTGGCTGACAAGCGATAGTCATTGGTTAGTTTGATCCCTTCATTGCTTAGGTCACGTCTGGCTGACTTGAGAAAGTTGACAGATTTGCGCGTGAATTGTTTTATCGAGTTTGTGATTGACGAGTGTTGTAGAAGTGATATTGATGGGGATGAAACTATATGTGAGTGATTGTTAGTTTGACTATTCGATCCAATAAGTGGAGAGCTATCATCATGATCCATCGATGTCTGCAAGTTAAGAGAGTTTCTCGAAGCACTTGATGAGTGTCTCATGCTTGTCATGGGTATCCCAGCCGTGCTGGATCCTTGGGATCCGTTACGGCTGGGAGGATGAAGAAACACGTTGTTGGACGCATTGTTTAATGCTTTATCTAGAGACGACTCTAGATCTTCAAACGAATCACCACTATGTAGAAATGACATCCCGTAATTTGCCGTTTGTACTTTGATGCTCGTGTTTGTCGTGTCAAGGTTACATAGAAATTCAGCGTGAATGATCGAGGTGCTGTCACCTGCATATTACATTTCAATAATTACATACAGTCTCAAGAAATGCACCCTAATTTTAAGGTTTTGATGATAAGAAACTCGTCTTTTCATATATTACGGCTAGACGCAATTTGCAGAAAAAGAAACGAAGCAAAGAATGCTGTCTGGAGAAGAAGACCCACAAGACTTGGTGGAAGTAGAATCCATGGTGGTCACAGGATCTACACCGACCAGCGACAAGCTAGAAGCTCTCGCTCTTGAACAAGCACTGGCCACTAATACATTCTTGAGGAAAGTGTGGCAGTTTGTCAGAATTGCTATGTTACGGCAAGAAAACCAATTTGAAAAGTATGTGAGGACTACAGAACCAAGTGATTGTTCTCTTATCGCAAAATACACCGAGGTTGTCGATGTAGACCTCCTGCAGCAGCCCACTCTCTCAATTGACTCCGTGACCCTCAACACGGTTAATATCCCTAATCCCCTTGTGAACTTTATGAAAAATGAAGCAAATCAAACCTTAGATCAAAAATTGCACTGTGAAATTGATAATGCACCCGTTTTAATTTTCATACACGGCTTAGGGGGTCAGATGGCCCAGTTTGAACCCTTAATGGGACTCTTGTCACAATGTCTGTCCATTATGGCCCTAGATTTGCCTGGATTTGGTAGTTCTAAGGCGGAATTCGATCAGGATCTGAAAATCATGGCGGCCCTTTCCGATTCCGACAAGCAACGTATCTCGTCGAGCATATCTTCCATGAAGTCAACCGATTTCACCACCAATAATATTGTTAACATAGTATATGAATACATTCGCCAAAATGTTCCCGAGAACAAGACAATTTTGCTTATTGGCCATTCAATGGGAACTCATTTGTCCATCAAAGTCACTAACAAGCTCCCTGAAGCAAAAGTTGAGGGACTCATATTACTATCACCACCTGAACTTCAGGATGACCTCACCATCGAGAAGAAAAAACAGCCAAATTCGCGTGGACTTGTGTCGATGCTTAGAGTATTCACGCATTTCACTTGGCTCTTCAATTTGTTCAGAGTTTGGGACCGGTTGGTCGGATTGAATAGCAAGAGTGTTGTCCGCCAGTTGGTTAAGTCTAATACCACTAATACCTACACCAAAGTAAGGCAGTTTCGGTGGAATATGGACGTCAATTCGGGCATTGTGTTGCAGTATGTGAACGGGTTTCAGAAGGCAACAAAATCGGAATTGTTTTCGGCGACTAAGCGGTTTAATATTAAGCCGGGCGATGGAAAACAGTACAACAGAACCCTCTTTGTTGGTGGTTCAGACGATCAGATAACACCACTTAAAAATATTCAGGAAAGTAGCCGATTCTTGAATGAAACGTACGCACACCAAGCTTCATCACTTATTGAAATCAATAATGCTGGTCATTCACTTTTGTTGGCAAAGCCGGAATTTATTAGTGGGAAAATTCTCAATCATGTTGAGCAAGTATTTCCTGAAAGATTGCACTTATCACCTGCATGGGTGCTTAAGGTGAAGGCCGAAATATCCGGAGACAAGTGGGGATTGAAGAATGAGCAGAAGTGGATGAAGTTGCAAGCGATCTCGTACAACATTACACGGCGCGACGGTCGGGACCGGGCACCATTGCTCGGAATGAAGACACTCCGTGAAGGAGATAGTCATCATTCGCCAACAGTTTTGGAGGAGATATTTTATGGTAATGAGCCTCATACTCTGGTTGAAGGTAATTTAGTTGCTGTTGTCGATATATCGGCCGATATTCCGCCTTACAGTCCGCAATCATTTACCAATATCAGGTACTACAAGTGTGCGACTGTTTCGAAGGTTGTTCCAGACCAAGGTGCCATTAGGCGGTTTATTCAGTTGATCGATGACATTTTGACTTCAAACGATGATGTGGAGAACCCTCTTGTGGCGGTACATTGTCATTATGGGTTTAATCGGACAGGTTTCTTGATTTGTTGCTACTTGATTGAAAGGCTCAACTGGTCAGTACTGGAGGCCGTTGAGGGCTTCAAGCGCAGCAAGCTGCCAGGAATCAAGCACCCACATTTTATTGATGCATTGTACGTGCGTTATGAACGATAACTGGGCATAATGTGAATATTATTTATATAAACAAAAGGTAAATAGTTGTTACAGGCAACTGTGAATAAAAGGAAAATATTGCTAAATTTCGCGATCGATCACCAACTAGATCTAATTTTGGAACTGCAATGGCAGACATCGATAATATTCTCAGTCTGGAGCAGTTAGCTCTTGCCAAGGACAAGGAGATAGCTCGAGTATTGGCAAGTTGTGAGTGGGACAGCTTTTCTATTATGGAAATCAATCCGTTGGGCATCGAGCTCGAAGCACTTGGCAATTTGGTAAAGAAGACGTACCGTAAAAAGACATTGCTTATCCATCCAGACAAAACATCCAATCCACAAGCACCGCAAGCGTTTGATCGGTTAAAGAAAGCCGAGTTGGTTCTCTCGCAGGATCTTTCAGATGAAAGTGGAGGTAATAAGGAGCTTGTTCAAGAAAAGCAACGACTTATTGATATCTACAAGGCACATGGAAAAGAAGGAGAGCCAGATTTCAATCATGAGGTTAATGTGAAGACCAGAAAGCTTGTTGCAGAGATTTTAGGGGATGAGAAGAAGCATTTGGAAATAGAACGACTTTACCAGCAGCGAGAAGAAGCCGCCAAAAACATGGAGCTCAAAAAAATCCAGCAGCAGAGAGAGTTGAAGAAGAAGATTGAGAGCCAATGGGAAGATGACCGTGATTTACGGGTCTCGAATTGGCGCTCATATTCGAGTAAAGTCGATAAGAAGAAGAAACGCAAGAAAAAGGTTTTGGCATGAAAATTGTGAAAAATCGTGCGCATCTTCATCACCAACTTCTTATCTGATGCCCAACACAAACCTCCTTACGGTGGGGATTATCTCGTTTATCACGGGGTATTACGTCCACCAGTTTCTTGGAAAACCATCATCAACAGGTGGTGACAATGAATATGACGAGTCCGAATCAGAAGACGAAGGTATCGATATTGATTCCACTGATCTCAATGAAGTACCAGGAGAAGTTCGGATGACACTTGTGGTCCGCCAAGATCTCAAAATGGGTAAGGGGAAAGCTGCTGCTCAATGCTCCCATGCCACTCTTGCACTTTACGAAAAAATCACCAACCCTGAATCACCAGCATACAACCCCGAAATGGTCCAGCGATGGAAGTATGGCAACGGCCAGGCCAAAATCACCTTGCAAGTTCCCAACCAAGAGGAAATGGATATGCTTTTTGCCCAGGCAATTTCCTTGGGAATCAATGCTTACATCGTGCACGATGCCGGTAGAACGCAGATTGCTGCCGGAAGTGCTACTGTGTTAGGGTTGGGTCCAGCCCCTAAGAAGGTTATCGATGAGATCACCAAGGAATTAAAGCTTTATTAAAATAAAACTAATACACGAAAACTAATACACTGAACTGAATTGCGGCAATTGAAATTTCTATCTCAATCGCTTACGAATGCTATCTCGGACGGCCAACGGGTTCACGGCCGAGCTTGCTCTCCGCATTCTTCTCTTGCGTATCGCACTATGTATGTCATCAACGTCCACTAACACATTACCATCATCCTCGTCCTCATCATCATCATCTTCACTCATTCCTATCACATCGTCGACACCTTCGTAGAAATCATCAACATCATCCAACCCAATGGACAGTTGTCTTCTTCTCTTGGTTGTCGAAGAACGATGGCCATTGCGGAGCTTCTCCAAGTAATCTATCCGTGACCAGATCTCCCCTTCGGTTCTTTGGGGAAGTAAAATCGAAAGCTCCGCGAATGAAAGTTCACGATTCCGCCGGTTTATCAACAACTCATCTTCTTCCATTGACCAGGGTATTTTGAAGACTGGCGGAGTCGGCGTATTTGATTTGGCATCTGGTTTTACTGGAGTCAGCTTCTTTGTGGGCTTCTCCTTTTCCTTCGGATCTTTCTTCTGATCCTTCTTCTCCACCTTCAACGGCTCTTCTTTCTTATCAGCATTATAAGGTATTACGACCGACCCAGAACGCGAATAGTACCCTGAATTTGATGCCACACTTCCATTCCGCAAGCTTGTGACTGTTGTTGAATGATGAATACCACCAGGACCTGAAATACTGGCATTACGTGACGGTCCACTTATGCTGCTCCCTCCACCAAAGAGAATTGGCAAGTGGGCCAAAGCTGTATTTGTCAGTTGGTGGTGTGGTATATTCATGGACTTGGATGGAAGAGACGACACAGAGGCTCTGGTAGAGATGATTGAGCTTCTGTCATTACGAGCAATCTGGATGATGGAATTGTTGTGAAGGGGATTGTTGGTAGTTGTCGTGGAGGTCGCCGACGCTGAGGCACTACTGGTACTAGGCGTATGTGAGGATGCTCTACGTGGAGCTAGCGACAGTGGAGTCAGGTGTTGGTTGGGTTGGTTATGAGGAAGGTTCATAGTTGGGTCTATGGATATGTCGGCATAGTAACCTCCACCGGTGTTTGCAGGGTTGTTGTTGTGTTGCTGTGGGTCTAACAACACATCCAGTTTGGGTGATTCGTACTGCGTTTGGTTGAGGTGGCTTGGGGAGTTGAGTCCTGGGGTTGAGGGATTTGTATTATAGTTCGGTAAGGGACTGCTTATATTTGACGGGGTGTTTGATAATGCGTTTAAGCCAGCTAAAGCATTTGATACATTGTTATCGAATCCTGTAAAAGTGGCGGTAGAAATGGGCGAGTATGTTCCGCCAAAACCGGGTGTTGTCGTGGGCTCAGTTTTCGGCTTCTTTGGTTTCTTGACAGCGGTGCCCTTGGAGATTTGGGTGCCGAGAGCTGCAGCAGATTTAGGTGGGTTTTTCAAATTGCCTGATTTCAATCGTCTCCATCGAAACTGACATGCATTTGGTGTTCTGTTCTTGAAGTTGGACGCGATTTCCTTCCAACCTAACTTCTGCTGGTCCTTCAAGTGCATCAAAAGTATGTCGTCCTCGGCGTCCCACGAAGTCGGTGTACGCAGAAAGTTCTTGCCACCAGCTGCATTATCATTGGCAGTGGGAGAGTCTGGATCCGAGCCTGGCATGCTTTTATTTAAACGCCAGCGTAGTGGTGTCGAGTTTGATTGTCGAAGTCTAAGATGATCATCGTCGACGATCTTCACGTGCGTTTCACCGCGTGACCTCGGTCGTCGGCGACCAAAACTTTCTCTCGAGAAATTTAGTTTGCAACCGAGCACGGGAGAGGTTATCATCCATGCACCTCGACGCGTTCTACTTCTAGGCATAAATTTCATTTATACTCTGTTTCTTTGACCAAGTCAAAAATAGCATAGTCCAAGATATGAAACATCTGAAATTCGAACCAAAATCTTGAAAGCAATCATGACCAAAACACCTTTTTTAAAATTTCATATTTTTCTATTGTTCCAATTAATTCTTGTCTCGTGCTATTATTATTATCTCGTCTCATATTTTGTTCTCGCTTTCTCAAAAGAAAACAAAAAGATTTGTATATATACTTTTAAAGAACAGAGAATACTTACTCGGTAGATCCGACCTTATCAATCCAGATCCGCTCAGCTTCAACAATAGTGTTGTTGTTGGCTCTCATCTTGTTCATGGTCTCAAGGAACTCCTCATACTCGTCACTATCGAACACAATTCCCCCACCAGCTTGTAAGTAAGCCGTTCCATTCTTGTAAACCATTGTTCTTAACGCGATACAGGTATCCATGGTCTTGCCATCGTAGCCCCAGTGACCAACAGCACCTGCGTAAACACCTCTCTTCTCTCCCTCTAATTCACCAATAAGTTCCATGGCTTTGACTTTTGGTGCTCCGCTGACAGTACCAGCAGGGAAAATCGAACGGAAGGCATCAAACCGAGTCTTGTCTTCTCTCAATGTCCCACTCACTTCAGAAACCAAGTGCATCACATGTGAGAATCTCTCAATTGTCAACAATCTGTCAACCTTGTTTGTCTTGGGTTGACAAACACGGTTGACATCATTTCTAGCCAAATCAACCAACATAATGTGTTCAGCACGGTCCTTGGTGGAAGATCTCAAAATTTCAGCATTTGCTTCGTCTTCTTCCGTGGTCTTACCTCTGGTTATAGTACCAGCAATAGGATGTGTGATGACCTTACCAGCGGAGTCGGACTTAACCAAGAGTTCAGGCGAAGCTCCAATAATTTGAAAGTCAATCAAATCGATGTAGAACAAGTATGGCGATGGGTTGACCGTTCTCAAGTGGCGATAGATATTAAATGGATGTAATGAGGTTGGTCTTGCAACCCTTTGCGAAGGCACAGCTTGGATAATATCACCCTTAAGGATATGCGTCTTCAACTTACGAACATGACTTTCGTAACCTTCTTGACCAATGTTGGAGTGGAAAGTTTGGTTCAACTTAATAGGTGGCTGGTGGGGATTAATATCCTCGGTAGGAACAGTTCCCAATATCAATTGGATTTCCTCAATCTCGGAACAAGCCTTGTTATAATTTTCCTCGAGGGAACCTTCAGTACTGACATTGTTGATGATTTGAAAACGCAGGTAAACGTGATCAAATACAACAACTAAGTCCGAAAGCATCAATACAGCCTCAGGAACTTGAACCACATCTTTCAAGGGTTTACGAGTCTTTGGTTCAAAGTACTTGATACAATCGTAAGATATATAACCAGTAGCTCCTCCACTAAACTTGGGCAAGCCAGGTAATTGAGCTTGATTGTACCTCTTTAATTCCTCCTCTAATACAGTGATTGGATCCACATTGCTGTTTTCTGGACCGTATACCAGCTCATCGTCACCTGTCTTGATGATTTTCTTAGGTTTCACCCCAATGAACGAGTATCTATCAACGGAGTCACCTTGAACAGCAGACTCAAACAAGAATGAAGGTGGTCTTGAAGTGTCGTTCAATTTTGCCAAACGCAAGTATGCCTGATGTACGGTCAAGTCGTCGTTACTCACATACTTGTGGATTGGATACAAGTTAGGTTTATTTTCCTGTTCGCTGTGGCTTTCCACGATACTTTTCAATGATTCGTAAGATGGCTGGATTTGCTGCTTCATGTCAGTATTACAATTCTACCTATATTTTCTGTGCTATCTTTTCCTACTTACAACCATGATGATGTATTTATCTATATATGAGTCAATATGAAAAAATTCTTGAGAAGCATATTCCGGATCTCAATATATGCCGGATCAAGTAAATAGTCAACATACAACGAACCATCGATGATCATGTACCTTTCAAAGCATGTTCGGTAAGGGCATGTATAAACAACAACTATACAAACCTTTGTACTTATAGTCTGCAAATTCCTGCTCGGTAGGTCGACCATATTATATAGTTGAATTTAGTTCAACAGCTTTATGCTAGATTAAGCCAACGTTTTTTTCGGCATATTTTTGCAATCCATGATTTTGCAAGGCCTCTTAAAGTAGAAAGCTTGATCATCAACAAGAATTGCTTCTAATTCCACGTGGCAACCTATGCACATTACCGTAGTCTAATTGGAAAGTGTATTTACAAGAAAATAAGAACCTCTCCTATAACCCTAATTTAACATTGTTTCTTTTAGAACACATAGGAGGCGACCTGGATGCAAAAGCACGACTTTATCGCAGGAAATCACCGTTCCAATGGCGATTCTTTTGGGAATATGTGCAATATCAACTTCAATACCCAATTCAACGCAGAACGCTTTCGAAAGCTGGAAATCACCGTGTTTCTTACCAACATTTGTAACCACACACTCATAAGTAATTCCACTTTCTTTATCGTCAACGCCTTGTTCAAGCATCTGCTGTTCCAATAACCGCAAAGTCCAAAACTTTTTATGCATGAGCCCTAATAACAGATTTAATTTAGTAGCGTTATCGAGCTTGGCTATCCGATATTGTAAAACACGATAATCCAATGGACCATTGAGGTTGTAACCGTAACCTTTGAGATATCCAAAACGGCGTACAAAATTCGAATTTTTTTTGTCCTCCAGTTGTACAAACAGCCGATTTGCCTGAAGTTGGACAAAACTCAATATCTGAAGCTGGTTAAGAAGTGCTTCGTAAGAGTGGAGAGGATTGCTCAATTTTACATATCCTCCATCGATACCCATGGGTAGATTTCTTTCGTCGGGAGCCAAAACTTGGTACAGACGTTGATGCAAAAAGTTACGTCCAATTAAGCCAGCTGCAACAGAAACATAGCCCTTGGCATCGCGACCAATGAGAGCCTGATGGTATGAGTTTGCTTCAAAGTTAGGTAAAAGCAAATTGTTGTGCAACACCAAGGTGGGATCACTTTCGTCCACATGTATGTCCTGTACTTGTGCTATCATTGGGATTTGGTTTACTAGACAGAATCTAGCTGTCAATCTTCCAAGAAATTTGTCAAGTTCTGCCACGAAGAAATCCGCCAGCAAAAATGCTTTTCTGGATTTTGACTCTAACCTGGTCACTAATCTCTCATTGGATGTTTCTCCATTTAAGACCTCAACTCTTTTGACAATATTCGAAGCGTCGGTACAATCAAGATCGACGGCTGGGTCAAGAACCAGAGCAGAGCTCTCTAAGTTTCTCAACTTGAAATGACTTTGCATCACATTGTATATAAAGCTGACATTGTGTCTGTCAGCGTTTGTGAGTGGTAGTTTATTTGATTTTTTGGTATCATTTCGCCTGAAGATTCGAAATGGCGACTCGGATCTTCCATTGAGACAATCTTGTACCAAGTCCCAATCCAAGTTCTTGATCTTGACCTCACTGAGCGAATCAAATGAAAAGCTGACCTTTTCTTCAAGGTTAGCAAATGGTTTTGAATCATAGGTGTTGAATGCAAAGGATGCAGTAAGACAAGTTACCTTACTTAACGAGCGATTGGTTTTCATCAACATATCTTTCACTGGCAAAAACCCATCGTCTTCATTTTGATTAGGAAACAGAAATTGATTTGATACTTGTGAACCAAAAAGCTGTTTCATCATTTCCCCGCCAGTCAAGTTATTCAAGGTTTCCATGTTAAGCAGCAGGAAGCTTAGTTGATCAAATATCTTGCTCTTAGGTGATATTTTGGTCATGACATCAGGAATATGCAAATTAATCGAATATTTTCGAGAATTTATCTTTTCTAAAGATACTGCCAAGTTGCCTCCTGGTAGAGCATACACGACGTGGTCTTCATAGTAAAGTCGTTCTCGGCGTAGATGGGGAAATTTGTCGTTAATGTTTGTAGTGTCATCAATAGAATCTATCTGTATACTTCCAGAAGCAGAGATTGCTAATTCGGAATTCTCAGGTTCACCCATAATATTTGCTGACAAAAAGACATCAGTGAGTTGATTTTTGGAGTTGTTATAGAGTCCCATCTGCTCGAGGTATTCGTAAACTGAACATCGACGAAACACATCGAGCTTTTCTATTGCATCTATTAATTTTGGATGTGGGTAAACAACAGCAAATTTTAAGGCATCGATCAAGTATTTGTAATGTCGCCCTTCCCAAATATTGAAGTAAATGTTCAACTCATCAAATGACTTAGGATTCCTTCTCTGATTTTCGTATAAAGTATTGATAAAGTCGTTAAGATTTGAAAGCATGACGTTGTTCGTAACTGCATTGAAAAGTTTTTCAATAGACTCAGCATTTGTCTGGGAATTGATGAAGTATGATATCGCAACAAGATCGTTGGAGTGTCCCCAAATAAGGTTCGAAACTTGAAAGTTATGTGATATTAGCCATTTGGGATTGCTTGTAATCGACATATGAATGGCCATGAGAAACGCACTTTGGATAAAGTAGTTGTGGCCTAGGTAGTCAAGAATTCGTTCACTAAACTTGATGGACTCGATTATCTCTATAAGGGAAACCCTCACCATGTGATGACGCTTTGAGTACTGAGATCTGACAATGTCTAGATAAGTGGTCACTTCTTCCTGGAGGTTCAAGGAAATATGAGAGAATTCTTGAAGCTTTTCAACTAAAGTCGTTCGAGATATATGGGTGGCACTCTCACGATGCTCTAGCACTTGTAGCTGAGAGACCCAGACTGGATTGAGAGCCTGGTATAGATGCAAATTAATATGACTTGAGGGTATGGGTAAAATCTCGCCATCGATAGACAACACTAATGGTTTATTGGAGTTTTCATTGAACTTGGTTTGTGCCTCACGAACTACAGCTCCTAAGGTCACTTTATCACTGTCAGGGTGACAAAATTCCACAATGGAGCCTATTTCTGGAAGGTTGGTTTCGTTATCATTAATAATACTGGTGAAATTGGTGCGTGATGGAGTCGTATGCTGTTGGTTGGAAGTGAATGCTTTGGTTATTGGTGACGGGTTGTAGTATGACATGCGTTTGTTGTTGAAAATATCAAGTACCCTCTGTTGAAGATAGTCCTTTGCTGGTACAAAGTCTTCGAAGCTATCAGTATGCTTGGACGTCTCCTTGTCGAGAGCTTGGGTGTTAAAGCATCGGATCATCGTCCGTAGCCGTATTCGTGGCCACCGTCCCGGTAGAGATCGTATAATTGGAATCATTATACATAAACAAAGATGGTATCCACAAGCTTAGACCACTTTATTCACCGAAACTTTTCGTTGAGGTTTCGTTGTTACTCTCTATTTTCGTAGTCTTTTGATGTCTACTGATGATACTAATTTTTCATTATCGCGAGTCTTCGCGACTATACACATTACATTTACGCCCATCTCTGGACAATAACGGCGTTCTTCAACCGAGCATCGGCCACAGTAACTTCATTACTTTCCTCGATTGGCTTCACTGGGAATGCATGACTTAATGTAAATGGCTTACCGGTATCGTTGTAGGGATGTGATCTGACAAATTCATACACTCTCGTGATAGGGTCATGGGAATTAAACTTTTGCGACGCCTTTTTGCCATTGGCAAATCTGATTTGTACTGGAGTGTCACCCTGGCTCTCTTCTGGCTTGGCCTCGCCGCCCTGTTGAGCTGCTGGTGTTGTAGGTACTACTTCTTCGGCGCCACCAATTATCTCTCCAGGAACTGGCGAACCCAATCTCTGTCCCGAGCCATGGAAGCCACCCACCTTGCGCTTAGGTGGCACCCAGTCCTCTTCGGTCTTCTTGAAAACGGAGACATCGACATCTTGCCCGAATTCAACATCAAGTAACGATACCGGAACCCGACCCAGTTGCAACTCTTGGAGTACATTGGTGTTGTTTGGATCATCGTATCTGTGCAACGGACCGTCACCCACAGTAAATCCTTGTTTCCAGAAAGTAATTTCACGGGTGACTTTGCTAAGTCTTTGGGGTCTGTTGCTGTTTGGGTCAGCGATTTGTTCAGACGGAGCATTGCCGTCGCCCAATTTGAATCCAGAGCCAGTAAACTTTGGAGTCGCAACCTCTGGCTCCTGACCTGATGGACGATCATCAGGTTGATCCATTTGTTCCTTGGCCCTTTGAAAAATCAGATCAATAAGTGACTTCTTGTCTTTCTTGTTGGGGTCCTCGACCTGGAGGCCTGATTTCTCTCCCCCTGTAAAGAAATTGGTGTTAGTCTTATCATCTTCATCGTCATCGTCATCGTTCAAGTCACGGAACGTTCTTACTCCACCGGTTATGTTACTTCTCTTGGGTTGATTGGAAGTGGAGGAGGTTGCTTGTTCTTGATTTCCATTGGTGGCGTAGAAGTCCTCAATGGCATCAACTAAGTTGTTCTCGTTTCTTGCTAAGTATTGTTCAGCCAAGTACTGGGAAGTTCCAGTCACAGTGACAAACTGTTCAATCAATTGTTCGTCCATAGTTACTAGTTGGGTGGGGGATGAATTGGGATGGCAAAAATCGACTTAGTAGGTGCGCGACAACACCCACGCCGCACCTCATATCTCCACACAAACAAAAAAAAACGTCTACGATTCAAAAATTAAATTTTAAAGACCAACTGACAAGAGTCAGCATTTATTTATTATATATAAAACCGATGTTGAAATCCCAATTTTGAACCCCTTCACCCTCGAAAGGTGAAATAAAAGCAATTGATAAAAAAAAGATAGAAAGTCATGATAAAAAACACATAATCATCATAAAGAGCGTTTTAAAAATTACATTATATGTTGAATAAATGTAATCGTCTAGGATACAGCATCAACAATGAAGAATTGAATAATGCAGGCAGACCGACAGGGGTACAAGCTTGGCAAGTTTAGGTACCAAATTAGTACTTAGCACGGAAGTGCTTGGCGGCTTCAACCATATGGGTCAAAGATTCTCTGACTTCTGGCCAGCCTCTGGTCTTCAAACCACAGTCTGGGTTGACCCAGAAGTTAGCAGCTGGGTAGACCTTCAAGATTTCTTCAACTCTGGCAATAAATTCCTCGGTGGATGGAATTCTTGGAGAGTGGATGTCAAACAAACCTAAACCAATGTGGTTAGGGTAGTTAGAGAATTCTTGAATGTAGTTAGGGTCATCCTTCTTGGAGAATTCGATAGAAACGACATCAGCGTCCAAAGACTTGATGTGGTTAGGATCCAAGTCAGAGTAACAGAAGTGAGAGTGGATTTGAGTGGAGTCAACGACACCAGAAGTAGCAACTCTGAAAGATTGAGCAGCCCAGTTCAAGTAGTCGGATCTTTCCTTACCAGCTCTCAATGGCAAACCTTCTCTGATAGCTGGTTCGTCAACTTGAATGACGGTAATACCAGCAGCTTCCAAGTCTTGGACTTCGTCTCTCAAAGCCAAACCCAATTGCAAGGCTTGGAGCTTACCAGAGACATCGTCTCTTGGGAAGGACCATCTCAAACAGGTGACTGGACCAGTCAACATACCCTTAACAGGTTGCTTGGTGATGGATTGAGCGTAGACAGATTCCTTGACAGTCATAGCCTTTGGTCTAGAAATGTCACCAACAATAATTGGTGGTCTAACATATCTGGAACCGTAGGATTGAACCCAACCGTTGGTGGTGAAAGCGAAACCTTCCAATTGTTCACCAAAGTATTGAACCATATCGTTTCTTTCTGGTTCACCGTGAACCAAGACGTCCAAACCAATTTCTTCTTGGAATCTAATGACAGTTTCGATTTCCTTGTTGATAAAGGCTTCGTAGTCTTCAGCAGAAAGTTCACCCTTGGCAAACCTGTTTCTGTTGATTCTGATGTCCTTGGTTTGTGGGAAAGAACCAATAGTAGTGGTTGGGAACAATGGCAAGTTGTACTTAGCTTGTTGAGCAGCCAATCTAGCTGGGAAAGCAGACAGTCTTGTGGCCAAAGCTTCGTTAATAGTAGCCAATCTTTCTTGAACCTTAGGGTTAGTGGTGATAGAAGATTCAGTTCTAGACTTGATAGAAGCAGCGTTGGCAGCCAATTCAGCAGAAACGTCTTCACCAGCAACATTCTTGGCAATGGTGACAACTTCGTTCAACTTTTGAGTAGCAAAGGAGAACCAGTCCTTAATAACTGGGTCCAACTTCTTTTCAAAGTCCAAGTTGACTGGAGTGTGCAACAAGGATGAAGAGGTAGAGACAATAACTCTGTCCTTACCAACCTTTTCAACAGCCTTTTGAACAAATTCAGAAGCCTTGGCAAAGTTGGTCTTCCAGACATTTCTACCGTCAACAATACCAACAGAAAGAGTTTGCTTGTCGTTCAAGATAGCAGTGACTTCGTCAAATTGTTCTGGAACTCTAACAAAGTCAAAGTGGAAACCAGCAACTGGCAACTTAGTGATGGCAGACAAGTTTGGTCTGACGTCACCGAAGTAGGTGGACAAAACCAATTCTGGAGCGTCAGCAGAAACAAGGGCTTCGTAAGCACCTTGGAACTTAACTTGGACGGCTTCTGGCAAATCCAAAACCAAGATTGGTTCATCAATTTGGACTTGGTCAGCACCAGCTTCCTTCAACTTAGCCAACAATTCCTTGTAAACTGGCAAAATCTTTTCCAACAAGGTAATTGGTTCCAAGTCAAGAGAGTCCTTGTCAGCCTTACCCAAGTACAAGTAAGAAATAGGACCCAAAATAACTGGTCTGGTGTGAATACCCAAAGCCTTAGCTTCGTTGAATTCGTCAACTGGCTTAAGACCAGCGGCGGTGTTCAACTTGAATTCAGTGGAGTGAGAGAAGGTTGGTCTAACGTAGTGGTAGTTAGAGTCGAACCACTTAACCATTTCCAAAGCGGTCACGTCAACAGCAGCAGTGGTTTCGGTGGCCTTTCTTTGCAAACCTCTACCCATGGCGAACAAAACGTCAATTGGAGCCAAGTCAAACTTGGTGTATCTGTCTGGAATAACATTGAACAAAAGTGAGAGATCCAAAACTTGATCGTAGTAGGAGAAGTCGTTAGAAGGAATGATGTCAACACCAGCTTCCTTTTGCAACTTCCAGTTGTGGGCTCTCAATTGCTTACCGGTGGACAACAATTCGTCGACAGTAACCTTACCTTGCCAGTAAGATTCGGTGACCTTCTTCAATTCACGTTGACCACCAATACGTGGGAAACCTAAGATAGATGATTGGACCATTGTGTTTATGTTGTATACAGATGTAATACAGCAGTTAGATGTAGAAAGAAAAGATGAAAAAATGTGGATTTTACTTCTCTATATATACGAAAAATTTTCCAACAATACACATAAAGCCTTGTTAAGGCGTGTCGTATAAGTCACATGAAAATAGGAATGGTGAGCAAACACGTGTTTTGATGCGGTACCGGGGTTCTCATAATACTTTTACGGCGACTTTTCGGTATACACACACATTTGTTGGGTCAATCTTGCATACAAATCATTCGCAGAGAATTGCTTTGATAAGGAGCACATTTTTGATTATGTAATGCACACAATTAACCATTGGATGTTTATATAATGGATAATGTTATTCTCGTTATTTTGTGACTCTGACAAATCAGGGCTCATCGGAGTCGAAGCGAATTTTAATATGGCTTAGTAGGTAGCTTGACTTCTCTAGGTCAAAATATGTCATATCATATTGTTTTTTTTTGACTTCCTTGAAATTTGGAGAGTATCTAACCAGCTAGTTTGATTGATCTGGAGTGTACTCTCGAATTATTTCTCTTGTTCTTTCAAGCAGCGTGGGTAAAATTATTCTGATTGTTAACTGTGATCCAATTATTCATCCACTATTTCTCATCATACGAGTCTTTTAGTGCGCATCTCGATGTTCTTGCATTCGTAGAATGATTAAACATTTTCGGGAATAGTGATTCTAGGTCTCTTAGCAACACTTCCAGAACCTTCATTATTTTACTTGCCTAAGTCGCCACTAAACTGTTATCACTAGATGCTGGAAATACATGAAGCTCCTAGAACATTCTCAAACAATTCTGCAATTACAATAATTGTTCGATACCTTCACCTTCTCCAAATGAAAACCATAAAAATCCCTCTAGCTAAGTAGTCATAACCCATATCGTCCTTGTCTATGTGGCACTGGGTCGCATTGTAATTTGGTTTCACAATCAATATGTACTGCACAACTTCATTTCAGATGTGCCGCAGACTGCTTGATTCGGTTGCACATCTCACAAACTGGCGATTCGCTTGCAATATGTAACACGTGATAAGTGAAGTGTTAATTATCTAACGCCATCGACTGGAAAACACGAAGAGCGAGATGGTCTTGATTAGTATCGCGAACTACAACGAGGATATTTGATATTGGAATGTCATAGAGATTGTAGGTCTATTTGAATAAAGCACGTCTACGGCTAATTTAAAACCATGAGACGAGGCTTAAGCAAGGTATGGCTTCCGCGAATAAGGTGCCAGCAATATGGCATTATCTAATGAAGAAATAAATATCGGCAATGATTCGAAAATCCTGGCCGAACCCGCATTTTGACGCAAAAGATAATATATTTTCTATCCTCGTACATCCTTTACGCGCAGGGATAAAGAAAACTTCACACAATTATTGGTCGATATTCTGGGTATTATATAATTTTTTGCAAAATGTTCTGCATTAGGAATATTCTGTAGCCGTACGTTAAAAGTCAATTACCCGGTAAAATTATTACAGTCAACGAAATCAAATTAAGAATCAAAATTATGCTTCTTACCA
This sequence comes from Teunomyces pallodes, assembly GCA_030556435.1. Lineage (NCBI taxonomy): Eukaryota > Fungi > Ascomycota > Pichiomycetes > Serinales > Debaryomycetaceae > Teunomyces > Teunomyces pallodes. The sequence continues at coordinate 355,697 of JAKTUA010000004.1, forward strand.
TACTAATCTATATTTAAAAGACTACCTAGCTAGACCTAGTTAAAAATCTAAGCTGTATATGTATGCTTGATCTGTATTATTTTTATAAGATTTTTTTAGACGTCTGACATTGTTATAAGGCAGGTAGGAAGTTGACGCATGAGGAACAATTACCCTCAATTTGACAGGTTTGCATTTTTTGTCACATTCACCAGGGTTACGAACACTTCGTTATAGTTTTCCATAAAATCCTCCATAACGGTATGTTCAATAGTGACATATGATGAGACATTTTGGTTGCCGTGTAATTCTAACTCTCACTGAAGCTGTGGGGATATTTTATACTAGAACCCTTGAACCCTAGAATTAAAAGTTGTGCCTCTCGAGGGTCTCCTCAGGAATTTAAAAATTCCTTTTCAGGTTTCTTATCAGTTATTTTTTAGTAAATGGTGCCGTGTGAGCAATGGACACATTCTATAAATCAGAGTTGTATAAATTGTAGTTGGTCTACCTTTTCCTAGAGAATCAAGAAATTAAGAACATGTCAGCTGAGAAGAGGGTAGTTCCAGTTCCAGTTTACTCGCTCACGAGTATCAGAAGTACTGGAAGGCCACAAGATGTTGAAGACCACGAGATTGATTTAGCAGCCATTACCTCGCATCCAATTTCTATTGGCAATGTTGGTCAGAGTCTCACGGATGAACAAAAGTTTGCTATCTTAAAGAGGTTAGATTTGGACAGCTTGCTTTCTTTGGAGCATTTACCTCCTATTGCAACATTTATGATTGAAAAAGTAGAAGCTTTGGGAGCAGAGGAAGCCTTAGTCATTCTTAAAGACGCTATTGTCGAGTTTGATGGGGATTTTAACATTCCAATCGGAGATTATGAATTTTTCAAAACTTTAGTCAATACAGCTCCCAGAGAATTGAATACAGAACCCGTCCAATCTAACTTGGATGCCGTTCTACAGGAAAAGGAAAAATCTTCCATAACGAAAGAATTTGATTCTGATACTCAAATTGAAGAAGGCGTCAGTATAGACTCGAATGGTATTTTTGACTGGGATTTGCAAGCTAGACTTGAGGCAGCTTTGATAGCATACCATTCACCTTATCCTGAAGTCAGAGCAGTTACTGATCCTTTTGATGATCCTTCGATTCCAGTTGAGACTTTAAGAGTTTACTTTTTGGGCTTAGTATGGACTGCTATTGGTAGTTTCATTAATACTTTCTTTAATGATAGACAGCCTGCTATATCCCTCAATGCCTCGGTAGTGCAATTATTTTTATATCCATGCGGAAACTTTCTTGCTTGGGTGTTACCACATTGGAAGTTCAAAGTTTGGAGATATGAAATTGATTTGAATCCAGGACCATGGAATCATAAAGAGCAAATGCTTGCGACGATTTTCTACTCGGTTTCGGGTGCTGCCATATATGTTCAATCTAATATTACGGCACAAAGGATGAGCATGTATTATAACAACGAATGGGCTGATTATGGATACCAGATTTTGCTAGTATTAGCGACTAACTTTATGGGTTTTGGATTTGCTGGTATAATGAGAAAATTTTGTGTTTATCCAGCTAAATCGGTTTGGCCTTCAATATTACCAACGTTGGCTTTGAACAGAGCATTAATGCAAAAGGAAGAAAAGCAAAATATTAATGGATGGACTATCTCAAGATACAAGTTCTTTTTCGTTGTTTGTGCTTCATCCTTCTTGTACTTTTGGGTTCCAAACTATCTTTTTACTGCTCTTTCTACTTTTAACTGGTTAGCCTGGATCAAGCCTAATAACTTTAACCTTGCCACGATTACTGGTACCCAAACTGGTTTAGGTGTCAATCCATGGCCTACATTTGACTACAATATGATGACCAACACGCCATTAACTGTTCCGTTTGCAACCACTTTGAATCTGTATATTGGGGGGTTAGTTGCTTTGGTTACTATTGTTGGTTTGTACTACAACAATACTAAGTGGACTGGATTTTTGCCAATTAACTCCAATTTGTTGTTCAACAATCAAGGTGATTTGTATGACGTCGGTTTAGTCTTGAATCCCGACAGTACTTTCAACAACGAGGCATACCAGAAAGTGGGACCTCCGTTTTACACTGCAGGTAACTTGGTTCAATATGGAGCTTTCTTCGCTATTTATCCATTTGCATTCGTCTATGAATTCTTTGTTAATTACAAACAAATATGGTTCGCAATCCAACAGTTTGCAGATATTTTCAAAAATCGAAGAAAGTCCACTTACGATGGTTTCAATGATCCACACTCAAGAATGATGGCACGTTACAAAGAAGTTCCAGAATGGGTCTTCCTTATAGTGTTGCTTCTCTCCATCATGTTTGCCATTTTGTGTGTCAAACTTTACCCTGCTGAAAGTCCTGTTTGGATTATATTCTTTACTCTTGGCCTCAATATTGTGTTTTTGATGCCATTTACGACTCTTTTTTCCATTACCGGAACCACTCCAGCTCTTAATGTATTGGTTGAGTTGATTTGTGGTTATGCTATCCCTAATAACGGTTTGGCGTTGATGATGATTAAGGCTCTTGGTGTTCAAATTGATACTCAGGCACAAAACTATATTTCAGATCAAAAAATGGGACACTACCTTAAAATCCCTCCAAGAGCAATGTTTCGTTGTCAAATGTTGTCTGTATTTCTTTCATCCTTTGTTCTGCAAGCTGTTTTGAAATTTGTGATGTCCCACATTAAAAACTACTGCCATCCACATAATACCCAAAAGTTTACTTGTCCAAATAGTTCAACTTTCTTTACCTCCTCGGTTATTTGGGGTGTTATTGGACCCAAGAAGGTATTTGGTGGCTTGTATCCTGTTTTACAGTACAGTTTCTTAATGGGTTTTGTGTTTGCTTTAATCTGTGTTGCGTTCAAGGTGTGGGGACCACCGCGTATGACCAGACATTTCCAGCCTACTTTATTTATTTATGGTATTGCTGGTAGTTTTGCTCCTTATAATTTGTCATACTTGACACCTGGTATGTACTTGTCGACAGCTTCAATGTGGTACTTAAAATCACGTTACACAGCTTTCTGGGCAAAGTACAATTATGTTTTTACCAGTGCAATGACTTCAGGCATTGCTTTCAGTGCCATTATAATCTTTTTCTCTGTTCAGTACCATCCCAAAGATATTTCATGGTGGGGTAACAATGTTAACAGTAGTGGCATGGATGCTATGGGTTTGTCCAGGTTGAATGCCACGGTTGATGCTCCAGATGGATATTTTGGACCAAGAATAGGAAACTTCCCATAGTTTTTAACTCCCTCTCTGGTAAGCAATTGGGTATAAAAACTACCATTTAGTTCTTTATATTTAACGGTTCTATAAAAATAAAAAAAAATTTCTGCACGACTAATATGTAACCTTTTGTAGGAGTTTGCCTACGGTTGCTTTTTTTAAGTATAGATATTGTAATGTGACGAGAACTAAAATGAAATAACAACAACCATCACTACAGGATCACATATTACTTATTCATCGTTTCGACCTCGTTAATATACTTCTGTATTCCAAGCTTTTATTTGATGCAATTAACATAGCTGTTGGGCATGAACAGCGCCAAATTTTGCAACATTTGTTAACATTTTTGGATCCAATTGGAGACTATTTTTAAACTCAATTACAAGATTTTGACTGGGATGTTTTAGATGACCTTCGAATATTTTTCGATACGCACTCAATAATATGAAAATCTTCAGTGCCTACCTCTGTATTATTGGAGTTCAATACAATAAAACCAAGTTAACTAAGTATTTTCCGATCAATAGTAATTTCCTGTTCGCTAATTGCAGTATAATATTGGGGGATTATTGATGATTAGTTAGTTGGATGATTAAGAAATCCAACAGTCGGTCCTCAAGTTTTGTGCAGCAAACCTTGTACATTAAGTAGCAAAAATTCTCTGCCCGCTCGCAGTTAATTGTCTTAAAAAATTCAATTATTTACTGAGCCATATAGGTCGTTCTTTTAATCCCTGTTGGTTTGTGTGAAGGTTAGAAATATTTTTCTACAGGAGCCAGACACGACCAATGTGCTGTGGCTAATAATACACACCTCTGAAACAACCGCATTGTCAGGATGAGACGTTTCATAGGGTCCCATTACTTCCCAGTAATGGAAACATCAATGGAGTCCGTGTGGTACCAGATATCCAGTTACGGACATCTGAGACACGCCTCTCAACGACCATCAAGATGGACCAAGGAGCTACTTGAAGTATAAATAGTAGAACTCCCGATAGTCTATTTAGAGGTCATCCGATTAGGCTAGTTTTATAACTCAATACCAAGTTACTTTCACAAAGCTACTCTAATTTCTTTTCTGCCCCCAGACTTACAGTCAACCCAGCTATACTACTGAATCAGGCAAATAAGCGCAACCTGCACTTATTACCTGAGAATTTATTACAGCTTACAACAATCCCTAAGTTATATTGTGAGAAGTACCCACTATAATTTTGATTACCCGCAATCTACAATGGTCTCAAGATGAACGGCTCCTATTAAGAAGTTTTTTGGTGTAACTAAGCCGTCTTAATTTTTGGTACTATGCAAAGCGTTCAGGTTTACCCTGCTGGCCAGTGTTGACCGTAATTTTTTGTCGCCTTGAATATAGTTTTCTTGATTGTATATCCCCCTCTGAACCCTGTTGCAGAATTCAAATTGGATTACGTGCTAGTTAGATTTATAATAGGACGTGTTATTCCAAAGAACAGTACGCCAATATTCTTTGCCAGAAATCTTGGTTCAAAAATCTTCGACTAAGCTCAAATAATGTTTCAGTTCAAAGAAATGAAGATTTCAACAAGGTTTTCAGTGATCAAATAAAACCAATGAATATAATTTTTTGATGAGTTGGATGCGTAGAACTTCCAAGTTAACCCCGATTACTGTATGTTCACTAATATGCGGTTGAATGTTTGCCGTCGGTTCCAAACCTTCTCTTCGATGTTTTAGTTATGTGAGGAACCAATTGTACAAAAAACCGTTTAATGGCTTACATCCCGTAGTGCAACTTTATCTCTTGGTTGTAAGCTTTATTTTGACCTTCTTGGTAAAGCTTAGAAATGGAACAAACGATAGAGATCAACGAATTACCTCCCACAAACGTTAATTTTTGGAACTATTTATTTATGTTACTACGATACTATTTTGGATCCTTATAGCTACATTCATCTATCAATGTATTACCTAATTGCCACACCATTTCGCAATAAGTGCTGGTGGTCACAACTTGGGTACACCGTAACTTTAAATATTAATGCATGTTCTCTCAACCTGAACACATTCTATCCCACCTACTTGCTGGTCATACTCTGTACGTCATACTTCGTTTAAGCGTTTCAGTGCAAGAAACGGTTCGTTATGAACCATAAAACTTACAGAAAACGTGCCGGCTACAAGTTTTTAAGTGGGATTAATTGTTGCCATTACCAGTCTTCACCTCCCCAGGAATCGTCATCGTCCTCAACTAAATTTAACTTAAGACTTGAGCCAGGAGTTTTCGTTGCCACTTTTGTTCCTAATTTTAAAGAAGAAGCTTTCTTCGATTTCAATGGTTGTCTATTCTTGATGTTAGCTGCCGGGACTTTTGCCAGTCTCACCGAATCGGATATGCTTAATTTCTTTATGGGCTCCGACTCAAAATCACTTCCACCAGATATATTCCAATCATCCTCAAAATCATCCTGCAAATCCAAATTATTCCAATCAGAAGATTTATCTTGTTTGTTCAAATCAGAAGAATTATAATTCAACGGTTCTTTCGTTGGAGTCCCCACTCGAGTTAAATCAGGCGTTGAGGAATTGAACTCATTGTTCAAGTTTCCAACTACTGCCGAGGTGGTTCCTAACATATTGGCCATTCCCCAACCAAAAGAAAATCCACCTGATGCGCTGGAACTAGCATTCTCAGCTTCTGATTTGTTTTCCTGGGTCGGAGCATACTTTTTGAAAAACTCTGCTTCTTCGTCTTCTTCGTCACCTGTATTATCAGGTAATGTTGACGCGTGTTTTTCAACAGAATTCAAGTATAATTGAAAGATCCGCTTAGCCTCAAATCTAACTTTACTGGACTTATTATCCATCAAAGAGATTGCTAAGTGTCCCAAAATCTTGGAACATATTTCGTCTAATGAGAATTCTTCAATCAAATTCTCAAACCCAGAAAGAGCCATCATTTTGCAAGGAGTAAATGTATCCCTCAAGGATTTCGATAATGCAGTAATCAAAACATTATTTTTTGAAGTTTTGTAGATTTTGGAAGAAATTTTGATAATTAGAATAAGGGTATTCACTCTTATTGATGGTTTGGGGTCCATTTGAGACTTTGCAAGAGCTTTTAGCAAATCTTGATTTACTTGCTTTACTGATACTTTGTCAATAACAACTGTGATTGATTTCAAAGTAGTTTCTCTGATCATAAAATTTGTGTCCTGGAAGCCACCAATCAAATTGTAAAACACCTTCAGTTGTACCTCTGATTCAGTTAAATACTTCTCAAAATTCGACAAATGATTAAGTAAGGTCAATCTTATAGACCTATCAGCTACGCTGAAAGCATTCAAAATAATTGGCTTCACCATTTTGTTAAATTGGGTTTCATTCAACTTTATTCCAAACTGAACAATGTAGTTCAAAATGATAGAAATTGTTTCTTGTTTTTGCTGAACTTCCAACGGAGTCGTATTAACCGTAGGTTTTATTTTGGACAACGTGCTATATTGGGTAATCAACTCGGGTAATAGTTTATGCTCGAGTAGCCCAGGAGGAAATTTGTTCTCATGACTATCGTCATTGATATATGTTGATAACTCATACTTGAAGAAATCTAACTTTTCCTGATCGTTTTTAAATTTAATTTCTTCTAGCTGCTTATTAAAAGCAATTATTTCATTGTTTGCAAAGGAAGCTTCTGTTTCCTGAAGGAACTTTTCAATAGTGATTCTCAAGTTCAACTTCTGATTGATTAACTTGTTTAAGTAGTTCAGTATCTTGAGCGGTAAAGCTTTCAATGCCTGTTGATCGACTATGGTATTGTATACAATACTCTCTTTGGAGGCTAAGACTTGATAAATGAAAATCCCGAAGGTATAAGAGTCGAGTTTGATAGGGAAATTTCTAATTGCTTCAATGCTATCGTTTCTGACTTCAGCTGGCAAAGAGTCTTCAAATCCTGGCATCATTCTTGAAAGTCTGTAGATAGGTTGGTCAGGATCGGATGACAAGTTTGTTAATAACTCAAAACCGAACAACTTCCAGTCTCCTTGCGGGTTAACATAAACTGAGCTGAATTGAATATTGCCATGGAGGCAGGTGCATTTGGTGTTTATGAACAGCAATGCATGGGCAAGACTATATATCCCAAATAATTTAGTGTCTTGAGACAAATCCTGTTTCATGTATGAAGTCAATGGTACCACAGGCTCCGTAACGATATATAAATTATTCTCGTTCTCAATGAAGTCGATAATTGTGATAATGCCAGGAAACCTAATGAGTTTCAGCTTTTTAAATGCATTTCGTGCAAGTCTATCCCAGCCTCTCTGAAGATTGGTGGGATCTTTTAGATTAAACTCAAATACAGTTACTTGAGAGCTGTCCTTTGGATTCACACCATCATAAATTGTCCATATCCCTTTACTAGTGGAGGGGTCGACGAGTTTGTCCTTTATAGTATAGGGAATGGAAGTACCTGTCAAACTACTAAATGTTTTGGAAAGAAAATTCATATGAAAAGATATCTTTAATAAGATACGATACTACAAATCAAAAAATTATACCGATTTGTTTTTCTGTTTGGTTGAAAGTGGACGCGCGAGAAAAATCAATCAGTTTGCACTGTATAATTGCGTTGGTCTTACATTAAAAATCAAACTAACACTATAACAAGTAAAACCCTTCTAATTTAGTTTTAAACCCTCAATTCTGGTATCCATTTAGTCCCATTCGATTATTGTCCCGATAATTGTTGTTCATGTAGTCTAGCGGTTGCTGGGCTGCACCATACTGATTCTGGCGAATAGGTGGTCCCACAGGAGGTTGCATCAACTGCTTGCCATCTGTATGCATAACCCCGGATTCTGTATTTGTCTTCTGTTGTTTGCCTCTTCCACGAATCCCCTTATTGGAATTCTTGTACAACTCTTTAAAGTAGTCCAATAATTCCCTCTCTTCATTTGGTAGATTATTAAGTTGCGGTCCACTAAGCTCTGCCAATTTTTGCGTCAATGTGTTCAATGTGCCCAAATGGAATCTGTTCTGATGTGATTTTAAATTACCCAACTGAGTAAAAGACTTATCACATCCATCTAATTTACATACGTATGGCTTTAAATTTTCGTGAGTGAGCTTATGTGCCGCCAAATTTCCCTTCCGACTGAACGATCGATTGCAAACATCACAGGTGAAAGGTTTTTCACCTGTGTGTAATCTCATGTGAGTCCTCAAGTTACCTCCCTGTGTAAACCTTTTAAGACAATAACTGCATTCAAATGGTTTGAAACCAATATGCGATCTTATATGTACTTCGAGGTGTGTTGTTTGCGTGAAATACTTGAAACAATATGGACATTGTTGGTTCTTGTGCTTTTTGCTCTTGAGGTCCAGTGGATCTGTTTCTCCGTCTTCGAGCCCCCTTTTCTCTCCTAGATTGTTAGCCGCAATTTCTGCCGCTATTTTGTTAGGTCTGTCAACCCCTCCCACTAAACTAACAGGACGTGGTAACACCCCTTCATCTAACTCTGCCTTGTCTTTTGAAAGAGAAAAGTTAGGAGAGCCCATAATACTTCCATCTGGAGCTTGTTGAATTGGGTTGGTTATTCCTTTATCACGAGCCTGTATAACCAACATCAACTGGTCAATCTTCGTGGCACCAAGTAATGGTCTTCCATCCTCTGATTTTACGTATTGCTGAGCTGGTACTAGGTTCTTATTCTCGGAGTGTACTTCAGGCTTTAAATGAGATGATTCTTCAGGATTTCTGTCGGGTTTCTTGCTTCTTTTCTTCTTATCGGGATTCGGTAAAGACTGTGGTTGGGCTTGCTGGGTGAGCAGGGACTGTATTACTTGATTTGAGTATTGCGGCTGGTACTCTTGATTAGCAAATTGTTGGTTGTCCCGCATTGTTGCATTTGGCGGTACACTGTTATTATATTGATTGTTGAAACCATATTGGTTGGGAACCTGTTGAAAGTTCTGGAATAATCTTTGAGGGGGTATTTGAGACTGTGAGACCGGTTGTTGAGCAAATTGTTGGTTTTGCGTTGGAAATTGTGTCTGAACTTGATTCAAACGAGCATTGTAGATACTGGGTGATGTTTTGGGAGACTGTGGTTCATCATTATATTTGGAGGTTCTCGATGACATTGAGGACGTAGGGGAATTCTTATCGTTTGGAATTGCCAACTTATTTGCGCCATTGTTAGCAGTATCTTCGCTCTTGCCGGATGCTGACTTGTTTTGGGAGTCTTTTTCTCTTTCCTTTTCAAAGATATCTTCACGAAGCTTTGTCTTTCCAGCAGAGGATCCAGTTGTTGAGGTCGAGTATCTGGCAGATGTGTCACTTGGTGTTCGCTGCTGTCTCATTCCTTGCAGATCATTAATAATCTTTAGAATTGAATCCCGCCTTTGTTCATTGCTCATATTACTAAAATCAATGCTTCCATTCGAAATCATACCCTGAATAAACTCAGTCAAGCTACCGTTAAATCCACTGATTGAACCTTGAAATCCGTTCAGGTTATTTATAGATCCGTCAGCCCACATTGATAAATCAACAGAACCATACTTAGACCGCGATGGAGTTGCAGAGCCTCCCTTTGATTCGGGTTGGTTCTGTTGACTCCAAGCAAGTAAGTTCCCCAAGCTTTCCTTGTTCATGATATTCTCTAAATCCTCCGTCGTGATCTGTTCTCCATTTCCGGGGAAGATTGATTGTTGACGCTGTCTTGCGTTTCCATTTGTTGGTAGCTGTTTTTGGTTTGTTTGAGCGTTACTTGATGATTGATCACTTATGGAATTTCCGTTGGAGCCGGGCATTTGAATGAGAGAACTAAAGATGCTATTGGAGCGCAGTGAGTATGTATTTCCTGTGTTGTTTGAACCGGATCCGGCCGGTATGGAGGGATGATTTGGGTCGTAACTTGATCCATCAATAGTAGGTCTCATCTGGGAGTTTATTGGTGGTGGGAGATATATTGAATCCCCTCTTGGTCTCATTATTGGTTGTTGTTGCTGTTGTTGTTGCTGTTGTTGTTGTTGTTGTTGGATTTGTTGTTGTGTTTGCAGTGGTGGTGGTTGTTGCTGTTGTTGGATTTGGTGACCCTGTGATTGCTGAGGTATTGTAGAATCTCGTGAATTGAGATAATAACTAGGATAGCTGATGTCTACGTTTTGTTGAATTGGGTTCTGTAGTTGCGATGGTGGTGTTTTAGTATTGATAAATGGTGCTGAAGTGGCCGATGTCAGGTAATTGTTCAAGATGGAACTGATGGAATCTTGTCTGGCGGAATTGAATAAAAAGTTAGGTTGTGTCAGCACAGGTGGGTCACTGTTGTCACTCGGTTGTGGAGGCGTAAGCCGTTGCTTTTGTAGTCCTGAAGAAGACACAGCAGATTTTCCCATGTTTATCTAACTGATGGAACAGTACTAATTGTATGTAGCTAAATGCTTCCTGTAAAGCGCGGAAAGTTATCAGAATTTGTTTAGGTAGAGTGTCACCTTACGAGTAGTGATGCTTATCAAGTGAGGGATGATCAACTTTGGCTTATAGGCAGGAATAAGCGACATTGCGACATCATTTCAGCCATGACCGTTTCTTTAATAGAATGTTCTAGGCCAGTTTTAACGGTGTTACAAGAATTTAGACCGCCACCTTGATTACATGACTGTCTGGTCATACAGTCATCCTTCCTACATCTGTCTGCTTACTATCTAGTAGACCATGAATATCGGCTGCGACATTCGCACCATGTTTATATTTTTTTCCTAGAGGTGCGCTAGAGCAATAATGCTCATTTTCATGACTATTGTGGGCGTAGTTGCCCTTGAGCCAAGACTTGCCTCCTATCACATGTGAAAGATCCTGACACTAAAAAGTCAAATTTAGAGCAGAAAATACAGCACAAAAATATCAGTAGCATGACTATATACGAATAATTTCTCTCCATATTATCCTCTACAAATATTTCCCACGCGATATCCTTCGTGTTCATGTTTGTTTATTTGTAGATTTCTGGAATTTATTGCACAATTCCATGACGTCAAGATAATTTAATCCTTGTGACATCATCCGTGTATATTCTTGTATTTTGCTAACTTGCTACGTTTTCAAAGATAGATCCTCTTACCTTCCCCCTCCCTCACTGCTACGTACTCATACTTCCAGTTTCGTACAGAGTCTTCTGATTTCAGACCTTTACGATTTACCAACATCCCAAAAAAATAATCAAAATCAGCTATTCAAACACCATTGCCGCAGCACTTAATTTGACTTCGAACTGACACTCAAAGTATCAACCATTCCACATAAGCATTCCTCCAATAATTTAATGTCTTCTCCATTTTTTAAATAATAAGATGGCCGATACTGGCTTGATGTATATATGATTTCATGTATCTGGTCCATAAAAAGTATGGATTGCTTAAGAAACTTACCGTACCTCACAGCATTTGCTGGTAATTCTTCAAAGTTGCTGATAAGCAATGATAACATAACGTTTTTTATCAAGTTTGACATTTGAGTCCTGGATAAGTCATCGACCTGATCTAACTGTAATTTCTTATAGTATTTCTTGAATTTTTGATCAACTTTGTCCTGGGTGATCAACTTGGAATCGTCTCCAATTAAGCTTTTTAAACGTTCGATTTCTTCTAAATGATCACAATTAGCTTTGTTTTTATGCTTTTCCCAGTTCAATTCGTTGGCGAGTTCCTCGGCATTTGCGTTTGATCTTAACAATTCAGTCCTTATTTGTCTATTATCCGCTGCGAGGTCCTCTTTTTGTTTCTTCAATTTAGTGTTTTCCTGTTTCAACCCTGAATTTATTGACTCTGCATCCTCTGAAAAAGAGGCGACAGCAATGTCAAGCTCAGTAGCTTGTTGCTTTATATGAGAAGCATTCAACTCGATCTTTAAATCCAAATTCTCTTGCTTCAAAAGTTTAATCTCCTCTTCCAATTCTTTTACTCTAGAATCTGATTGGTTCTTTGACTCCTCATACTCTCGAGAGTGTGGTGGTGTAGTGACAGGGGACTCATTGCGCTTAAGGACACTTCCGTCATGGTTGACAGCTTTTGATTTCTGAAAATTTCCATCAAGACTGAAACGATCAACATCGGAATAATCCACATTAACTGAATTGGAATGACTGTGACTTCTTATAGGAGTGATAAAGATCTCATTGGGTTGGGTTTTAGGAAGTTTAAAGGTTTCCTTTGCCGTATCTTGGGTCATTAGAGCCATGATAGACTCCTTAATCTTTTCACTGATTTGTTCACTAAATAAGGGTAATACTCCGTTGAGCAATTCGTCCACACTGATCTTTTGGCTAGGTGGATCTGGCAGACGCTTCTCATTTACTGTGGTATCACCTAGTTTTGATTCATCTTCATCAATGTTAGCCAATATATCTTTGTAGTTCCATGTCTTCGTTGGTTTAACCAATGGTGTAGACTGAGAAGAAAACGGGGATTTGGTAAAGGGCTTTTTGATGTTTGAATGTGTATTAGTGTTTGTGTTGATATAAGTGTTCATGTTGGTGACTTCTCGTAATGGTGATGGTTTATCGATTTGTTGAGCCAAGTTGAGCAATACCGACGTAAGTTCAGGTGTATGGTCTGAAATGCTAGCTGCAGAAAAGTCAGTATCATCCAGTGATAGGTGGAGATAAGACTCCGACATCGTTTGTGACATGTCCCTGTCTTCACTCATGATATTTGTTTGTAAACAACGCGTGCGAACAAAATTACAATACGAAACGTATCAAACCCATTGAAGAAAAGATAGCGATCCGAACTCGAAAATTTGCTCTTTCAATAATATGTAGCCTTAAGTGAAGACTAGAAAGCTAAATGTACTATTTGGATCAAAGTAGGATAATATTCCACTAAGATTTTGCTAAAGCATGAATGAAGGGACAAGTAAAGTCATCGCTTTCGTATATACTGGCAACTTTACAGACACTCTTCATTTTGAATCTGTTAACAAACAAAAAGATTAGGTCATTGTCTCCTCACCTCACTAGATATGTCTTGGAGATCTATTCCCAGATGGGGAGTTCATGAAAGGCAGAATCTAAGCTACGGTGCTTATCTTATCGGTGCACACACGCCATACGCACAGACATTCTCAATTCATAGCATCAAAAATTTTCCAGGTTGTACATCATCGCAACACTACTGAAAATGGCTGACATTGACACACACATGGAAGACGAGAACGAATATGACACAGATAAGATTAAGTTGTTACCTGGAGCTTCCGGTGACGGATCTGCCTCTTCGTTTCAAATTGTGGACGAAGATCACACCCTCGGCAATGCCTTGCGCTACATCATCATGAAGAACCCTGAAGTAGAATTCTGTGGTTATTCCATTCCTCACCCTTCAGAAAACAAATTGAACGTCAGAATCCAAACTTATGGTAACATAACAGCATTGGAAGCTTTACACCAAGGCTTGGATAACTTGGCCGAAATGTGTGAGGCCATTGAAGACAAGTTCATTGATGCCGTTGATGCTGGCCGCTACAAGACTGTTGAACCTTAAATTGTCGCTCTTCTGTGTCCAGTTATAGGAGCAAACTCAGAAATTTACACGGAGACATTAAAATGCCTCTGTTTGCATGCCCTCACAATCCTAGTTTATGTAATATACGATTTTATTTGATTATATTTCTCCTGTAGACACCCGAAGACCAACTCATCACAAGCATATTTCCTAATTAGGCAATCAAGACTAATTTCTTTTTTTTTACTTGCCTTGCAAACTTTTTTTTGTTACATATAAAAAGGCCATCTCATCCCTCACATTTAAATAACCATAAGTATTTTAGAGAATCATGTCTTACAATAACGACTCTTACGGTAACGGTGGCTACAACAACTACAACAACAGTGGTTACAACAACAACAATGGCGGCGGTTACGGCGGCCGTGGTGGTAATGGCGGCTACGGAGGTGGTCGTGGTTTTGGTGGCCGTGGTGGCCGTGGTGGTAACCGTTACGATGAAAGAATTGAATTGACTGCTCCAGAATGGGACATTGAAAGTTTGCCAAAGTTTGAAAAGAACTTCTATGTTGAGCACCCAAACGTGAGCTCTCGGTCTGAAGCTGACATCGCAGCCTTCAGAAAGGAGAATGAAATGCTGTGTTACGGTACCGACATCCCTAAGCCAATTACATCCTTTGATGAAGCTGGCTTCCCAGATTACGTTTTGAACGAAGTTAAGGCTCAGGGTTTCCCAAATCCAACTGCCATTCAATGTCAAGGTTGGCCTATGGCTTTGAGCGGTAGAGATATGATTGGTATTGCTGCTACTGGTTCCGGTAAGACTTTGTCTTACTGTTTGCCATCCATTGTTCACATTAACGCTCAACCTTTATTGAGCCCTGGTGATGGTCCTATTGTGTTGGTCTTGGCTCCAACCAGAGAATTGGCTGTTCAAATTCAACAAGAATGTTCCAAGTTTGGTTCTTCTTCAAGAATTAGAAACACCTGTATCTACGGTGGTGCTCCAAAGGGTCAACAAATTAGAGACTTGGCCAGAGGTGTTGAAATCTGTATCGCCACTCCTGGTAGATTGATTGACATGTTGGAAATGGGTAAGACTAACTTGAAAAGAGTCACTTACTTGGTTTTGGATGAAGCTGACAGAATGTTGGACATGGGTTTCGAACCACAAATTAGAAAGATTGTCGACCAAATCAGACCAGATCGTCAAACCTTGATGTGGTCTGCGACTTGGCCAAAGGAAGTTCAAAACTTGACCAGAGACTACTTGAAGGACCCAATTCAAGTTACTATTGGTTCTTTGGAATTGGCTGCTTCTCACACCATCACCCAAATTGTTGAAGTTGTTACTGAATACGAAAAGCGTGACAGATTGGTCAAGCATTTGGAAACCGCTACTGAGGATAAGACTGCTAAGATTTTGATCTTTGCTTCTACTAAGAGAATGTGTGATGACATTACCTCTTACCTTAGAGCTGATGGATGGCCTGCTTTAGCTATTCACGGTGACAAGCAACAGAGTGAAAGAGACTGGGTTTTGAAGGAATTCAAATCCGGAAAATCCCCAATCATGGTGGCTACTGATGTTGCTGCTAGAGGTATTGGTACGTATTATTGTTGATTTATTTTACTAACTTCATTTGTTTTAACTAGGTACAGGAACTGGGAATGGGAATTACGGATAGTGAATGGCTTCATAGTTTCTTGGTGATTCAAGAAGTTGTCGCAATTCTTACGGAAAATGGAATCTAAAGAGAAAAAATGAACTGAAGGGAAGGTGTGTGGTATAGATTACCGCTCAAGTAATAGGCAGTGCAGGCACTGTGTATTGCTTTTCCCTCAGAGAAAAGGAGAGGTTTATTCATATGTTAGGAAAGCAATCTTAAAGGGAGAACCTTTATTATATTATATTTTTTGATCTGGGAAGGCTTGGAATATTTTCTTTTACAACGAAGATTGAATGGAATTGGCTCAATGATTACTTGCGGACAGTTGAAATAAGAATTTGACAGTTTTGTGCTAGAGCCTGTTTTTTTTGAAAGAAATATTTACCACCTACAACAGTTTCCACGGCTTGTATGCCAATAGGGATTGTGTGAAGATCAGATATGTAATGCTTTCTATATGACTAAATAAAAACCAACTTACTCTCCTTGCGAATGTTCCAGATTTTTTGTATCTTGTAGTGATCCTGAACGAGTTAAAATAAAAAGAGAGGAAACTATTATGAAAGAAAAAAAATACTAACTATTCAGATGTCAAGGGTATTACTTACGTGTTTAACTTGGATATGCCAGGTAACATTGAAGACTACGTTCACAGAATTGGTAGAACTGGTCGTGGTGGTGCTACTGGTACTGCTGTTTCTTTTTTCACCGAAGCCAACTCTAAGTTGGGTGGTGACTTGTGTAAGATCATGAGAGAAGCCAAACAGACCATTCCACCAGAATTGCAAAGATACGACAGAAGAAGTTACGGTGCTCATATTAGATACGGCCGTGGTGGTCGCGGTGGCCGTGGTGGCTACGGTGGTCGTGGTGGTCGTGGATACGGTGGCCGTGGTGGTGGTTACCAATCTGGTTCTAACACTGCTCCATTGTCGAACCGTCGTTTCTAAAATGTTTGGTATTATTTATATGACAAGTGTATATTATAGAGTTTAATTTTAACAAAGTGCTACATCTGATTCCGAGCCGTTAAATGCAAGGTTGTAATAATATTTCTCGTCAGTGCATAATACGCTGCGGTCCTGATGTAAATAAGATTAAAAAATCACATGCACTCAACAATTAGCACATAATCTGGGGGGCTAAGTTCCGATCTTCCTACTTCACCGTTGGAAATCTCGGTAATTCGTAGACCTAGATACTAACCCAACCGGATTACTTGTGTATTTAACCTAAGGCTTTCCCCGTTTTTTTTTAAAATTGAGGACCTTCCTATCGAATTATTAAGAATTTCTTCACGGGACCATTCATTGCAATTGACCTTAGTATAGCTTTCACTCTCCCCAGAGTATACGTTTCATCGGGTTACGTTTTTTTTTAGATCTTACCTTTCTGTCACACGAGAATAGTCTAATTTTGTGTGTAATTTTGTGTGAATTGCTTCTCACTCCTCAACTCCATGTCAGAATCCTCAACGGAAACAAAAGATATGCTGAAATCTACAGCTTCAACGGGTGCCAAAGGCATTACTTTCAGCGGCGAGACTTTTGTGGTTCCTGAAACCCATGATATGGTCCAAACCCTTTTTGATCCAAGTGTCTCTAAATCTTATGCCGAAATTGCGGTATTAACTTTGCTCGTGGCAAATGCTGGTGTCTTTTATTTCATCCCGGACAATTCCACGCGGATCAAGATCTTCATTGGTCTCTATGTCTTCTGGCGGTTGTCTTACAATTTTGGGATTGGATATTTGCTTCGGTCACAGTCTAATGATCAAAAGTTAGTTAATTGGTCCAGAAATTTGGCAGTATTTGACAACAACAACAAATCCCTTTTAGCCCGTGTCATTCGGGCTGAGGTTCGTTCACAGAGAGGTGCTAGTTACGATTTCTCCCAATCTCCTGATGAGCTTAGCACTTGGTTTATATTCCGTAAGGTTGTCGATTTAATTTTGATGCTGGATTTTACTACCTTCATGTGTCTTGTGATTGCTTGTTCCATTGACAACGATAACCAATTTCTTCATGGACAATCATCCTGGTTGGTCTACTCACGATTGATTATCGGCTCAATCCTAATTGTGTTCAACTATTGGGTAAAGGTTAATGCCCATAATACCATCAAGGACTTTGCTTGGTACTGGGGTGACTTCTTCTTCCGCCAGATTAATAATGAAGAATTGATATTTGACGGAGTGTTTGAGATGGTTCCACATCCAATGTATTCTGTTGGTTACGTTGGATATTATGGATTTGCTCTTATCGCAAAATCATACACGGTATTGGTGGTTGCAATTTTTGGCCATTTCTTACAGATGATCTTTTTGCACTATATCGAAAACCCCCATATCGATAAGATTTACGGTCCCTCAAAGAATGAAATAAATCTAATCAAGCTTCTCAAACTAAAGGACTTGAAGAATTTTGATAATCTTAAACCAATGGTAGGATTCTCCAATATCAATTTCTTGAGAGCATCCGATATTGTCAATCTTATCCTCATTGGCACCTACGCAATTCTCATTCCATTGTTTACGAATATTCCAACTAAGTACCTATTCTTCTTGGCTGTTGGTATCAAGTTATTAGAGGCGTTTTCTATTAACATTTCCTTGGTGTTACAGAGCCATTTCAAGTATTTTACAAAGTGGTACTTATCAATGGATATCCCAGTTGAAAAATCCTTGAATAATTGGGCAATTTTCTACAATTCGTTCATCAATTTGACGTATTCAGCCTTGTTTGGTTTTAATTTGCAACATATTTTGACTCACGGTTTTACAAGTGATGATTACTTTTTCAACAACTGGTTCTCTTTGAGAATTTTTGTTGGCTTAGCATTAATTACCACTCAAACATGTATAAATTCGTCAATCATTGATCTGATTGGATACTTCGGTTGGTTCTACGGTGACTTTTTTATTCCTAGATCGCAAAGGGCTTTGACGCACTTAACTAAAGCTGGTGTATACCGTTACTTGAACAATCCAGAACAAATTTTTGGTGTTTGTGGGGTTATGGGTGTGTTCATCATCTCACCATCAGTTGAGAACTTGGTGTTAACTCTGTTGTGGGTCGCTAATAACTTCATCAGAATCAATTTTATTGAAAAGATCCACATGATCAAAATTTATGGAGAACAAGAAGTGTTGAAGGACTCTGGCGTGACCAAAACCTTTAAGAAGCATTTGATTCCCGATGTTATTCAAAGAAGACTAACTAACGACGCTTCACCAAATACAAAGGAAGAATTTTTAAATGCCAGAAGAAGAAAAAGCTCTCTTACGGAATCTTTGGATTCTTTTATTAAGGAATTGAGAAACTCTAATTCCAAGTTACCTAGACAAAGCATCATCGAATTATCTCAAAGCTTGGATTTTGAAAATTCGGGTTATCAGTTAAGTTTATCAGGATTGCAAAGTGCAGAAACCAGTGAGTCATACTCCCCAAAATTTACTACGATTGGATCTCCAATAAAGGTTAGCTGGACTAGTCCAAAATCTAGCCACTCTAGTAAGGACTGGATTGGATTGTATAAAGTTGCACAGACATCTTATTCTCGTACAAAGACAGTGATTTCTTCGGCTGGTCGTTGGGTCTGGTGCTCTGACGCCGAGGGCACGACTGTTTTTGATGGGGAAAAGCTTTTCTGGGAAGAGGGGATTTACGAATTTAGATATCACTCAGATGGAAAACATGGAGTGTCGTATATTTCGGAACCTTTTGAAATTAAGATTGCTAAAATCTCGGTCCCACTCTATAAAGAAGAACTGGCTGAATTTTGCGAGCAGTTAAAGACCGAAGTCTTCGATAAGTTATTGAAGCTTGATTCAGTCAATACACCAATTTCAAGTGCTGCTAACAAGACTGAGAATGTTGTTCAAGTTTACAACTGCTTGGCACACTTGATATCAAAATGTACTGAAATCAAGATAAGTTCCAAAGTTTTTTTAAATGACGATAATGAAGTTAATGGAATTACCATTTGCAAATTAGCGGATAAGTTAATTCACTTCAAGACTGTATTGGAGGAGCTTTCATTCACCGACATTGCGGAAAAGAAGGATTTATAGATTATCGGACTATTGTATGGAATTTAATAAATAGGTGTTAACATTCGCTCTAACCCTCTTCGACATGTTGTTACAACTGTCCATCACCTTAGTCAAAGTATTTTCTTCGAGCGTAGTATTACCTTCAAGCCATATGCCCACGATTTCGTCATTTCTCATATTCATAAAACTAACGAGTGCATCAACACCTTCTTCTTCTGATTCAGTCACATCAACCGCTGTTTGACCATCAATGAATCTGACATGACCAGAGGTAACAATATCTTTCAATTCAATTCCAGAATCCACCAATGCAAGAGAAGTACAGTTGACAACCCAGTTAACTAGATTAAGAAGTGATGCTTTAGATTCAGTGTTGTTCTCCGTTGAAATTATAGTAACAAACACATCAATGGTTGACTTGGGATACTTTTCCAATACAATAGAGGGCAAAATACTAGTTTCGATGTAGGATGAAATGCGCTGCTCGATATTGGTCAGTCCAGTACGCGAGTTTCCTCCAACAGTATTCAGCTGAGAATTACCAGAGTTATTGAACGCTGTTTCATGTGGTTGAGTAATATATGGCAAGAACTTCACTTCTGCCAGGAACGAGGCTCTCTCAACAAAGGAACCTCTAATAGGACGTGGCCCATAAACCAGAACTTCAATGATTGTACTTCCAACTTCCAAGTGAGCAGAACCGTTTGCGTTTTGAATTATTCCTGTATTTATATAGAATTTTCTAATCTCATCATTAGCTTTTGTAGTTTTGTCCTTAGGTTTGATTTTTTCAGTTTTCCCCGAGGAGATCCCAATACTGGGAATAATAGTGTTTAGAGGGCCAACTAATCTTCTTCTTTCGGACATTTATATTCAAAATATATGGTTGAATTAGTTAAATTTGGTCAACTAATGATTGAGAAAAGCTACTTGAATTACGATCGGTTTTAATGAAAGTCATCGTGATGTTTCATTTTGTTCCTGCACATTGCACAACCAAAATAGTTGCAAAAATGAATAGATAATTCATACATGTATTATAAAAATTATAAATCATATCTCAGTTCTTGGAATAGTCAGAAGTAAATTGAGCTTCTAAATTGACTGGATTGAAAGGATCCAAAAATTCCAAATTATTTACATCGGGGAGTTGTGAAAAATTAAAGTCGAAGTTCACATCCGGAAGCTGCGAATTATAGAAAAGCGACGAGGTAGATCCCTGAGGTGATGACTGCTCAGGTGCTGCTTCTGCAGTTCCATCTTCCAGCTTGAATATCAGTTTGGCGTTCAGCTGAAGCATATATGGTGGTAGGATACGGCCAAATATTTGTGCGTCCAATCGATCAAAAACACCTGGAACATATTCTACTTGTTCTGAAATTATTGAATTATCTCTAGCAAGCATGGTTGCATGGGCCTGCGGCACACTTGAACCTGTTGCTTGTGAGATACCATTCAGATGCGCATTTAATGATTCCTCTAAGGGTATCTCAGTTTGTCTGGATTTTGAAATAGATGAATTGCTATATTGCACCTCTTTGTTATCCTCTTCACCAATTTTCTTTTCGCCTCCATCATCCTCATTATCCATCGTAGAAATGCTCAATGTTGGATGTATAGTAGATGCCCGTATAGCAGATATTTCATCGAGCGGCTTGGGCTTCTGCAGGAACGCAGACCGCAGGTCAGAAGCGGCTGAAGCTGGGGAGAAGCTTTCTCCACCAAAATTGTTCATCTTGTCAAAATTCTTGAACGTGGACTGAATAGTCTCGCTCATAAAATTTGCCTTATTGTCTGGTCTCGCATCTGAAGCTTGAGATGTTTGATCCAGTCTTATTCTTGAGGAATCTGCCGTTCTTCTGTTCAATTGTTCAAATAAAGTATTAAGAATATTGTAGATTCTAAGTGATGCGTTTGAATTATTCTTTAAATTGTCCAAGACCTTCTTTCCAATCTCAATGTCCTTTTTGATCATATCAATATTTAAGTCGTCATCAAATAAAACACCGGCATAGTTGACACCAGCAGAATTATTGTTGTAATTTGCAAAATGATAGTAATAAATTAGACAGGCAATAGAAAAAAAGATAGTATACATGGAAAACCAGTAAGTTCCCACCAATAAATCTTGATCTATCATTTTGTTTGCAAGCTTCACAACCATTCTGGCTACTTTTATACAATTTCTGCCTCTTATTAACGATCTAGGATCTGAATTTTGCATGTACGAAGCGCCGTTGCTGATGTAATGGATAAAAGGACGGTACAACATGATCTGACAATTCAAAAAGGCGAGATGAAGATAGTAATTTGCCATTACATACTTTTCCGGAACCTCTCTGGTTCTCTGTGAGTTCGGGTCAGTCGGTCTTAACTCTGCAGGTAAGCTATCCAACCATGTTTTTAATTCAACCTCTAAGTTGGTAACCTTGGAATGTATATGATCAGGTGTGAGCGGTGCTGTATCTGAGGATTTCACCTTGATAGGATACAACTGTTTAATTATATGCGAAATTATGAGAATCAATTTGGTATGGTAGTTTGCACACGCAGAAGATGATAAGCGACCTTCTTGATTATCGTATAAGTAGCTGTCTCTCGTTATATTTTCATCATCAAGTTCTACTGGGAAATCTTGATCAATTTCATCTTCATTGATAGTTCCAGGTAGACCCAACAATGAGTTAATATAAATATCCATCTTATAGATGGTATAAAAGAGTCTCTTTCTTGTATCAACTTCGATTGGGTCCAATTTCCGCTTTGACTGGAAGATCGACAAGTTGCGATGAAGACCTTCTTTCAATGCACTTCTAAGGGCAATGCCAATATATGAATAACATGTAGACAACCTTGCTGAACATTGCAAGTAAATAATCATCATGACAATAGTTTGGATTGAGTTGATATCACCCACATTGGTGATATCTATTAGCTTCCTTGCTTCCAAAAAGTATTTAAACCCATCGTCCTCCAAGTTGTCATTGATGGTTTGAGAAGTCTTAGACGACTTACAAAAAATAGAGCCACAAGCTAAGAGGGAAAATAGGAAGGGAAGAAATTTATGTTGTCGGTCACCATAGCTCGATGAATCCATAGAATAAAGCAAGTCAACTTCCTCCAAGAATGTTGGACGATGATAAAAACGAAATAGAACACAAGCCTTATTCCAAGTAGTGTAAACCAATTGAAGTGCAGATTCTTTATCAGGCAACAATGATTTCAACTCCAATAATGGTGTATCAACGCTGGGCGAATCTGATGGATTTCTGCTATGACTAAGACCACGATTGGTTTCCAAATAAGCCTCAGCAATTTCACTTAACGTCTTATTTGGGGTCACAACTCTTCGGAGCTTATCCAAATCAACATCCATTGGAGCACTTTCATTGAGGCAGTTTAGTTTCAACGTGGGAAGTAATATATTGAGAATATTTTGACAGGTTATCAAGTTATTGGTGATGTTAATGGAAGATACACTGGTAGCGGAAGATCCAGATCCGACGGCAGCTGCAGCCGCAGCCGCAACCTTTAAAACAGCCGTGGATGCCAGAGAAGGAACGGGGATACCGCTATTTTTCTTATTTCTGACATTGGGCTGATCGTATGTACATTTGTATGAGTAGACCGTGCAATGAATGCATGGTTGATTACCATCACACTTGACCTTCTTCAGTCGACACGTATCACAGGCTCGAGTAACCCTCTTTCTTTTCGGGTCTGGTTTATTGGATAACAAAGGTATCACCGCCTCACCTTCTCTTTTAGTCATGATACCGAGTGGAATGTACGGCTGGGGTAAAACGAGCAGAACGGGACGTGATTGTTAACGGCTCCAATTTGTAAATATAAATACAACGTATCGAAGCTTAGAATATTCCACTTCTTAAATTATGATAAGGACAGTACCAGATATTAGGCATACAATTGTTTGAATCCGTGTTTTAGAGTGGGAAACACCAGTAAATATTAATTTCCAAGTGGTGTGCATATACGAACCTTGATTGGATGGTACCCTGTATCTGACATAACGTCTCCTACTAAGAATTCCTATACATTAGTAAGTCAGTTTTTCAATGCGAGGCCGGGATGCCGTCTACCGCATTTACCTAACTCATCTTGACACACCCCACCTTCTATTATACTACAGCTAAATGGATAAATGTAAAAAAAAACATGAATTCTTAATTAGATATTTTTATAGGCTTGTCTAGTAGATGTCCCATTCTCTCAATCTTAGTGCTCAAATAACCCTCGATCTCCTTTGACTTGATTCCATCGTTTCCGGACCAGGCTAACGGAACCATTGGCTTTCTTTCCAACACCTTTACTTGACGTTCCTTACCCTCCACAGCAACAATCTTATCAGGATTGTTGGTGAGAAGTTTGATCTCCACCAATCCCAAGTCAAGAAGTATGGCTGTAGCCAAGGAAAAGTCTCTGGCATCAGCTGGGTGTCGTAACATCAAGTTAGCCTGAACAGTGTCCGCTCCCAAATCTTGTAAGTTGTAGGCCTTTAATTTTTCACCAAGACCAATACCACGACCCTCTTGCCGTAAGTAAACCATACATCCATGGCCATCAGCCCCCATGATTCTTCCAGCTTCGTCAAATTGTTCCCCACAATCACAACGAGCGGACCATGCAGTTTCTCCTGTGTAACATTCGGAATGTATTCTTACAAGAACCGGGTCTTGCCACGTATTTTTGTCTCTTAACAAGTTTCCTTCGGCATCAAACTTTAATTCCAAGTCACGAATCAGGTCATGATCGGCGCTGGTTCTTCCCGGATAAAGACTTCCAACATAGGCCCCTCTAGTCATACGGTCTTGCTGTGTTTCACCCTTACGTTGCTTGAAAAGGGATTTAGAGCGAATATCTTCGCCAAATACTATGGCAAGATGCTCTTTATTGTCGACATTGTTCTCATACAAATGTAAAAAAATCTCTGCACCCTGCGTGGTGGGGATACGGGCACGAGCAAGGCAGTTCACCACTGGCAACTGGCTAGGAAGTTGTTGTCTAAGAGCATCAGCAAATTCCGGAGGTGGAACTGCGGCTGAAGATGGCACGGTTGGAGTAAGGGCAGGTGATACCAAGGGAATCAGGGAGAAGTCTGCGACGGGCACACCGGCTTTCGGAGCAGGATGTTCGATCATATTTGAATGTATGTGTGTGTGTGTGCGTGTGTGCGTGTGTGCGTATGTGTGATGGGAGATGCAGTATGTATGTAGGTAGTATATGTGTTAAGTTATGCGTGGTATTCGCTGCTTTTTGTTCTTTTCAAATCTTAGCGGGTTTTAAATTATTTTACGTGATTGATTTGTAAGGCCGTTCGCAGTGATTCAACTTTTATGTCGCATTACTAATTTCGCTATAAATTAGTACGAATTAATATAAGTGCGCATTACAAATCATATGCAGTGTGGCTCGTGGAAACCCACTGTGTTATATTTAATCGATAGTTTTAAGCCACTCAACCAAGTCGGATTTGCTGAACAACTCAACGTTAGGAACGTACTTGTCAGCTACCATCTGCTTCTTTAACAAGATTATCGTGGGAATCTGACTTCCCACAGCATAGGTCATCATTAATTCGCGACCACCTTCGGTATCAGCCAAAATGTTAACCAAATTAACATCAACACGCCCCGGATATTTATCTTTCTCGCTAAGCAACTCAAACAACGCCAGCGTAACTGCATTGGACTTTTCCTCTGCATAGGTAAAGTTCAAAATCGTAGGCTCCTTGAAGTTGACGTAGTCCTGCAATTCATTGCTGTGAACTACGTACAGTTCGAAAATACGATTGTTGGTGGTGAATTCACTGGGTTTGGGCGGATACACCAATTTCTGAGTCTTCCAAGCCTTGAGCCAACCAGAGAAAAACCCACGAGATAATCTAGGATTGGACCGAACTGATTTTGAAACAAACATTTTGTATTTGGAGCTGTTTAAAATTGTTTCAAGGTTGCTGTGAAATATTGTCGCAAGCAATCATAGGCTATATACAGTTTACATCGCTTCAGTTCTCTTCCCAACCATCCTTCCATCTATTCTTCCACAAGTTACAGTCAAACTTGGGCTTGCCCAATTTCTGGTTGACCTCATTGTGTGCATCACACAACCACCGGCCAAACTTGTCTTGGGTATCCACGACCGGCTCGTTTTTCACTAAATAACTCTGAAAGTCGGCACCACAGCTCCAGCAGGGATAGAAGTTCCCAAATAACTTCAAAAACTGCTTGAGGTCCAGTTGCTGCTTGTTATCCGGGTTCTCAGGATAAGTTGCGGCAATCGAGTGTAGTAATGTCCACGAAGATTTTCCAAGAACTTCTACATCTGGTGGCGGCACTTTCTTATAGACTTCATTTTTATCTTCAACAGCAGGCGTTACTGCCTTAACTGGCTTTGACTTCGCTGGTTTGGAAGTACCCATAGCCGATTGGAAATCTAAAAGAGAGTTACAGGAACGGCACCTATATGGGTTAGAATAAGCTCTCAAGTTTGCATGCTAAAGAAACTCCTTCAAATAAGGTACTTACGGTTTCCCATCCTTATCGTAGACAATTTTACGCCCAGAAACACCGAACTCAGGCTTAGAATCCGTTTCAGACGCTGCAGGCATGGCTGACAGAAAGTGGCAAGAGTTGAAAATCTATTCAATTTATAAGCACCTCTTCTGCATATAAAAACATTTGTTTAGCTGCAAATATGTTGTACGGAGGAGCCCTCTACGGAATAAGAAGTACAAGATGTTAAAAGGATTGATTACAAATTAATTATCAAATGCTATACAACTTGTGTCTTTTCAGTTTCATGATTCTTCACGAATTCTGTTCTCTGTCTGATGACTTCATCGCACAAATCACCAATTTCCTTGCTCACAATAGCTGATCTGGCAGCGTAGAACTCAGTTAAGTCGTACTTCAAACCATGATCCTGTTCATATTCCCATGCTTGTTCGATCATTTCAAACTTATCGATGTCCTTGACGTATCTTGCCTCCAAAGTTCTGATTTCCTCATAGTCTAACCAGAGGTCAATGAGTTCTTTAGAGAAGGTTTCATTGTATGGCTTTATCAACTCCGAAAGGTACTGGATAGATTCCCATTCTCGTCTATGCTTTTCCTGCTTTGAGACCCCACCAAAAGGAGTAATGTCACCTACCAAAGACTCCGCAATGTCATGGACTAATGCAATTTTGACGCAAGTATCACGGTTCACTTGTTCATTAGGAATGCACATGGAGATGATGGACATCCGGTACATGTGGTCACTAATACTCTCAACTTCAGCGAGTGGTACGTCGCGGTCAACCCAACCAGTACGCTTTTGAACTTTCAAAAGACGTATGATCTGGATGAATGCTAACATGCTATTGTTTTGGTCTTTACCCAAGATCTTTTTAAGTTGTGCAGGGATAGCATCCTGTGGCTTCCAGATGTTCTCTGTGATATTTGGCGCTAAACGGCTCGTTGTCATCTTTCGTATTGGGTATCTCCAAGTGTTGATAAATTTGAGCATTTGTGTTTATGTTTCGCACGTTGGGTGACCTGCGATGCCTCAGATGCGATACCGGGTCTAGCCCAAATTCCGGACGTAATAGATTATGGCAAATTCATATGGTGACAATTGGCTACATACAAAAGAACTACTCATTACCGTTTATCGACATTATATATTTGTTTAATACAAAATGTTAGTAACTTAAGCAACTAATTCAACGACACCACCAACAGCTCTGATCTTTTCTTCGGCCAACTTAGAAACGAATCTAGCCTTGACAATGACTGGGACTTGTGGCAATCTACCCTTACCCAAAACCTTACCGTAACCGTGGGCCAAGGTGTCAATGACTGGGGCAGCAGAGGTGGAAGCGGACTTCAAGTATTCGTCCTTCTTTTCAGAGTCAACCAAGGACCACAACTTGTCCAAGTTGATTTCTGGTCTCCAGAAGTGGTTACCTTGCTTGTGGAAGTATCTCATACCAACCTTACCGAAGTAACCTGGGTGGTACTTGTCCAAGTTGGTTCTGTGGTGGTGTTGACCACCAGCCATACCACGACCACCGGGATGCTTTCTGTGCTTACCAATTCTACCCTTACCGGCAGAAACGTGGCCTCTGTGCTTTCTGGTCTTAGTTAATCTGGTTGGCATTGCTAATGTGAAGTAGACTAATAACCTTATAGAAAAAAATCAAACGTATTATACAATCGATAAATTTTTTCGGAATGGTACCAAGGTGAAAAATTTGAAAGTTGTGCACATAATGTAAGAAAATAAATATATGCAGACCAATACTTAATCAAATTTAGGGTTTAAGCCCTATGGACATCACGTGATAGGATACTTCCTTTTTACCTCCATTTCTACATGTCTGAATCTTGAGTGTAGATTTTGGCTGCGAAATTGCTAATGATTTATTCTACTGGCATCACTTGTCTAAATAGAATGGTTTGCCCAAACTTCCTCATACGTTTCGAATCCCTTAGTTTCAGGAATATAATTTTCAATAAACCAGTAACTGGCCGCACACATGAAGGTGAAAATAAAGTAGACACCACCTCCAAGCCAGGACTGCTTTAAGATTGGGAACAAGAATCCAACCAAAAAGGTTGCAATCCAGTTCATAGTAGTACCCCAACTTTGAGCCAGTGCTTTTGCCTTTGGTTGAGTAACTTCACCCACCAATAAAAATGGGATTGGCCCCATTCCAATTGCAAAGAATGTAATGTAAGTAAATGTACCAACAATTGATAACAACGAACTAGTAGTGATTATTCCAAAACCCAAAACCGCAGACAGAAATCCCAAGAAAGTAACTGAAGTGAGAAGAAGTGGTTTACGGCCCAATTTGTCAACAAGCGTGGCTGATGCAAATGTAACAACTACATTGACTGTAGAAACCAAACAGCAGATTAAGATGGCAGACTCGGGGAAAATAGAAATCAACACCGAGACCCCGTAGAAAATGATCGAATTGATACCATCAAATTGTTGGAATACTAAGATACCAGTTGAAACAAGCCTTGAATTATAGTATTCGTTCGAGGTCAAATATTCTCTCAAAGAAACGATAGAATTGGTGTTCAGTTGTCTCTCGCCAGATTGGACATCGGCGTCATTCAACAAACTGGAACCTTCTTCCGGATCCTTCCAACTGTTCACCTCATTTTTCGAGTCAACATAATTACCTCCCCGAAGCCTATGTAATGCCAAGAAAGCCTGAGTATGATGACCATTGTTCAATAACCAAATTGGAGACTCATCAAGATACAATAAGATCAACGCGAAATTGATGGCCGACAAAACTGCAGCAGTAAATAACAATAAGCGCCAGTCATTATTGTTGCACCACAACAAGGCTAACATCTGAGTGAGAAGAATACCAACATTGATAGAAAATTGATTCATGGAACCCAACAACCCCTTGCAATTCGCTGGCGATAACTCATTGATCAACAATGCAGTAATAACCAAGGCGGAGCCAGCACCTACGCCAGAAATAAACCGGCCAAGCAAGAGGGTACAATAGGAATTACTAATTGTGCTCAAAATGGACCCGACAAAGTAAAGGACACAGTGCAAAAGGGATGTCCTTTTGCGGCCCAACTTGTCAGCCACTGTACCAACGTAGAAAGAGCCAATCAAGCCACCAATGCTGAATATAGAGGTCACCAATCCAACTTGTTCTGTTCCCATATTGATACATTGCTTAAATCCACGCAGCCCAAACCATGAATCGTAATAAGGGAGACTACCGGTTTTACTCTCGCGACAGGAAATGATACCTTCTGGGGAATTCAATTCTGCCATATGATAGCCAAACTGAAGTGATCCCAAACATACAATTGCAACTGTAGCAACCAATTGTGCTGTAAGACCTGGTTTAGACAGCATATTCATTAAATAGTAACTCTTTTTGTATGAGGTGTTAACTTTCTTGGGGGGAAGGCCAGAGAGAGGGGGGTCTTAAACATCAAAATTGTAACGTCCTGTACATAGTAGATAAGGTGGGTTCTACTTGCCTCTACGTGGCTCAATGCAACTAAAATCGTGTGTTCTATATTTGTGTTTCCTTTTTAGTATACAATAGGCTAAGCTCAAAGTAATTATACAATTGGCAAGAAGTTACCTATTATCATCATTGGGATACCAAAAACATCTCTTTTTAATGTCCACATGCAACCAGTGCGAATTTTCACGTCTGGGTTGGGCGTTAATAATGTACATTCTGTCATTGTAGCTCCCAAGAAATCACCAAACGCGATTCTCAGAAACAATTGGAAGTATTCCAAAACAGACTTGTCATCAAGTAGTTCAACAATAAACTTTCTTTTCTTACCAAGAAGCTGTTCCTTGGTCCAACCAGTAAGAATACAGAACTCGCTACCGACATAAGCAATCTCACCGGTCCGTCTCCATACTATAGTTGGTGTAGCACTTACTCGAATAAAATTGTCGTAAGTTAATAGGGTTCTCTGGAATTGCTGCTCCATAAATATCAAATCACCTTCTTTTAAAGAATTCGTGCATGCAATAAAACTAGGCCGGTAGGCAGCCATCGATTCCGCCATTTTAACCAACATTGGTTTTGAAAATCGGTTTCTCAAATATGCAATAAGGGAATGAAATCCTGGAGTATATGAAAATGGCTTGGTCACTTTGGCATAGATTTCCTCCGGTTCTTTGAAAAGTACCTCGCTCTCATGGTTGGCATAGCTGTTATCGTCGGGAATTATTCCTATAGTGAACGAGAGAGCCAGCTTGGAATTTCTCTCATGATATACGGATGGATCGTTAGCTTTCATGGCTTCAATTGCGGTTATCACATCAGGGAACATTGATATGTAATCACTATCAGTTGGCCCAAGAAAGTACTGATTTATTGACTCGTCGCACTTCGGATAACGTGGATTATCGTAAATGCTAATTTTATTTTCAGAAGAAGAAGATGTAGCAGCCGTAATATCTGGCAAATGGAGATGTGACTGTGGATGCAATGCGTGGTGTTGGTTGGTGTATTTCTTATGAGTGTCGATTGGGGTTTGCGACGAAACATTTGACATATTATGGGGGGAATGCTGGGGAGAATGGTTCATTGAACTTGGGGTTCCTTCGTTACTTGTAGAATGATTGGTAGTACCAAAGTTTTCTTGGAGAATATTGGATAATGTAGAATACTCAAGGTCCGCAGCTGATGAAAGGAAGTTGGTTCGTTTCTTGATCGTTGGTAATGGGGACTGAGCTGGTTGTCCAGGCAGGGATGCTATCCGACTCATCTGAGGAGTTGAGGATACCTGATCAGGTTGGTTTATTACTGGTAACTGGTAGGGAAGCGGTAACTTCTGGAATTTGGCTTCACTAATATTGGTGGTGACGGGCAAAGTGTGACTATGGAACATAGCAGTTGAGTATTCTGGGGGAGCAATGTCTGCCATAAGATCGGAAGTAGGGACATCAGAAAGGTACTTCTTCCTTTTCCGAGGGGCATCTCTGCAAGTACTCTCTAGTCCTCGCTGTATACATCGTTGGCATGGACGACCGGCATCGCACGTCATATGACCCTTATGACAATGGACGCAGGCTATGTTTGTTTTCTTTCGTTTCTATCTTGTTAGTATTTAGACCATAGAATATGATTGGATCTCGTGATTATCTCCACTAGATCGTGATTAACGTACTTGTTCCATACTCGGCGATATCTATATACCTCCGACTCCGAATTTTCGCGAGCTAATTACAATCCGAACGACAATCTCGCATACGAAGAACAAAACGTTGCGAGTTACAACGCCGCTTTATTGCTACGTAAGAGCAATTCGCCATAGAAGCAGACGCAGTACTGGCATGGAATAAGGTAAGTATTAGGCAAGAAGAAAACATCTACAAACCGGTATAATTGCACCCATTGAAGCTTATCTGTCTGGAAAGGGGGTAAAAATTACTTGATATGTAAGCTTGTCTTTAAGGTTTAGAATCTACTCTGCGTCGACTATTTTCATTTTCAAGTAAATGTAACGGAAGACTTGGAAACCTATAAAAGGATTGCTTAGGGTATTTGACGATCTAAACTTCATACCTTTTTTGTAGATAAAAATCCCAGTTTCGCAAATCTTTTGTATTACTGTAAACGGATTGTTATTACTCGATTTTGCAACCATTTATAGTCGTTTAACGCATTTATATAAACTTACTAAATTGAAAATTAAAGTTGTGATACTTTTATTGCTTTGGATATCCTTTCATATTCTTCAGTTATATTTTGGCGATCTCGTGGATTATTTCTGAAATTTATAAAAACTTTTGAATTCTTTCAAATATTTTTGTTCAAGTGGCTCTTGGTGGAAGACCAATTCTTAAGAAAACTTACTTTGACAAACCTCAAGCAATACCTCAATAGAATGTTGCAAAAGACTAGATTCATCAAATTCAATTGACTATTGCCGGTGATAGGTTAATCGCTCTTTAGGCAAAGACTCATAAATCACGTGATAATCTAAAAAACTTCACACTTCAACGATCCATCTCCAGAGATTAGTTGTAAGAAAACTAAGAAAAGATGGCTGATTTCCTCAAGACATTCCAGAAAGTTTCTCTCAGTGAAGTAACTACTGTCAAAGACGCTCTGTTTCCAGAATTAACTGCAGAACAAAAGGCTTTGGCTTCGCAGTACGCCACCTTGTCCGGTAGATTTGACGCTGAACCAGAAGCATTGACTCAATTGAATGACGGCTTAAGAACCAAGACTTTTGTTGCCGGTAACGTCCCTAGCACTGCTGACTTAGTTGTCTTTGAAAAGGCCTTGCCATTTGCTAAGAAGTGGACTGCCACCGAAGACTTGGCTAAGTACAGACATATTATCAGATGGGCTGACTTGATTCAAACTACCTTGGTTAACGTTCCAGATGGTGAGAAGCTTGTTGTTAACTACGACGTTGAACTTCCAAGAGAAATCAAGGAAAAGAAGAAGCCTGCTGCTGCTGCCGCTGGCAATGAAGGCAAGAAGGCCGATGCTAAAGATGCCAAGAAGCCTGCTGCTGCTGCTGCTGCTACTGCTGCCGGTGGTCAAAGAAAGGAACCAACCGAAGAAGAAAAGAAGGCTAAGGCTGAAGCCCAAAAGGCCAAGAAGGCTGCCAAGGCCAAGGCTAACGCTGAAAAGAACGCTAAGCAACAAGCTGCAGCTGCTGTTGTGCCATCTCCTGCTTTGATTGACTTCAGAGTTGGTTTCATTCAGAAGGCTGTCAAGCACCCAGATGCCGATTCCTTGTACATGTCCACCATTGACATGGGTGATGCAGAAGGTCCAAGAACCGTTTGCTCTGGTTTGGTTAAGTACATTCCTATCGAAGAGATGCAAGAAAGATACGTTGTTGTTATTGCAAACTTGAAGCCAGTCAGCATGAGAGGTGTCAAGTCATGTGCTATGGTCTTGTGTGCTTCTAACGAAAACACAGTTGAATTTGTCAACCCACCAGCTGGTTCCAAGCCTGGTGACAAGCTTTTCTTTGAGGACTTTAACGGTACTCCAGAAAAGCAATTGAACCCTAAGAAGAAGGTATGGGAAGCCGTTCAACCTGGTTTTTCGACTAACGAAAATTTTGAAGTTACCTATACTGAAGAAGGCAAGGAACCAAAGAGATTGGTCAACGAAAAGGGTGAATTGTGTAAGAATTCTACCATTGTTAAGGCTGATGTTAAGTAAGTAGTTTAATGTGATATTACTGATCCTTTCTTCATCCAGTGGTCATTATAGGCTTCGTATTTAACTGCAGGTCATCATGAGTGATTAGTGGCTAGAAATCTAAATTAACACGAAAATAACACAACTGCAAAAGAATGAATGAGGCAAATTTCAGTTTTGATTCAGTTTTCTACAAGCCTGTAAAGACTTCTAATAGTTTTTAAAAATTAGCCAATGGGTGTATTGGTTTTCGTAAGTAGGACAGATATCTTTTTATTGCCTGCATAATAATGAGATGATTTCTCCGAGAGTTGTAAGCGCTTTTGTACCTTGTTGCCCTTGACCAATTGCTAATTTGAGTCACTACTGTTGAAATGTTAGTTAAGAACCAAGTTAAGCTCAAAGATAAGAATGTTGCTGTGACATTTGTTCCACAGGATTCGGAGGACTTGTGGTACATTTACAATTTGTTGAGCATTGGTGACACCGTCCAAGTTTTGTCTTACAGAAATGTCAAGAAGGGAACTCAAGTATCCAAGGGAAAAGCCAAGATGGAGAAGATATTGATCAAGTTGAAGTTGGTTCTTGAAGATATAGATTATATTCCATCTGACGAAGGAATGAGACTCAGTGGTAAAAGTATCGAACCTCATGAACACGTTCCTTTAAACAGTTACCATACTGCAGAAGTTGAACTAGGAAAAGACTTGACAATCTTGAAAGAGAGCTGGGATGAATACGATATGACTTTATTGAAGGATTTATGTTCTGTCGAAAAGAAGGCTGATATCGGTGCAATTGTTTTGCAGGAAGGTGTAGCCCATATATGCTATGTCACTGAGACTATGACGGTATTGCAAGCCAAGGTGGAAAAATCTATTCCTAAAAAGAATGACTACGGATCAAAGGATGAGAAGGCCATGAATACGTTCTTAACTATGGTAACGGAGACTATGATTCGTCACTTTGATTTCAATCGTTTGAAGGTTATACTATTGGCATCTCCAGGATTTGTGGCGAGATCATTATACGACAAGATCATGCAGGTTGCCCAGGTTACCAACAACAATGACATTTTAAAGAATAAGGGTAAATTTTTGGTGAGTCATTCGTCAACGGGTTATCTCCAGGGATTAGAAGAAGCATTAAATGACGAAGCGACTAAGAAGAGGCTCAGTGACACAAAATTTGCGGAAGAATCCGAAATTTTGGATAAATTCCAGACAGCATTGAATGATGACGATGGAAGAGCATGGTATGGTCTCGAGGAAGTTGAAAAGGCAATTGATCTCGATGCTGTGCGATACTTGTTGATTACAGACCAACTCTTCAAGAACGACGATATCCAAACAAGAAGACAATACATAGATTTGACTGAGCGTGCCAAACAGCTAGGTGCTAAGGTCTTTCTTTTTTCAAGCCTTCACGAATCAGGGGTTCAATTGAACCAATTGACGGGTATTGCTGTGTTGTTAAAGTATCCAGTGCCAGATTTGGACGAAGACGAAGACGATGATTAAAAAAAAAAGGATCGTTAACTCATTATCTAAATACAATATTCAAGCCAGTAATGTGTTGTTGGCCAAACGGTGGTTCTTGATACCCAAACTTTCTATGTACCAAACATTGCCTCCTCTGGAGAATCTCAATAAATCCTGGGTAAGACCCAAGCTTAGACCCAAAGCAAAGCCTTTCTTGACGTAGTTTTGAGTTTGGATTCGACTTAAGCGATGATAAACACCATAACCAGTAGCAAATATAGATGATGCAAGAGTAGTGTTAAGTAGATCTATCGTACCTCTAACGGTGTCGATTGCCCATTCCAACCCAAAAAACCCACCGACTGCCAAAGAATACTTCAAGCCTTGTCTAACTGCATTTTGTCCACCACTGATAATCATAACGTAGTTTTTCTTCTTATGGTAGAAGTACCAGCCTCCTACGGTACGTGGAAGACGATGGCCATTTTCTGTCAAGTAACGAAGAGAAGAAGTCTTCACTCCTTCATAGAACCCTGAAAGTGCCCCGATAATTCCACTGGTTACCGAAAGTGCTTCAAGTCGCTCGGATGGAAACAAGTGAAATCTTTCATTAGCCTTTGGGTCAGCCATTTTATTCGTATCCATGTCTAGTCTAGAGATGCTTAATTTTCTATACCAAAAAAAAAAAATTCCAGGTTAACGAAAAGAGCTTTGATTGAAATACACATTTATATATGAGAAATATCTATCCTCATGTCCCAAATTATTGATCCAAGATAGACTTGACAAACTCAACATAGTCAACGTTACCGTCAGAAGTAACGTTGACACCCTTCAACAACTCGTCGACTTCGGAGTCAGACAACTTCTCACCAATAGATGTCAAAATGTATCTTAATTCACCAACACCGATGTAACCGGTCTGGTCCTTGTCAAATACCTGGAATCCCTTAATGTAGTCTTCTGGCAAACCCAATGGCTTGAATCCATCTGGTCTGTTGATGATTTGTTGGTAGGTTTCAAAGTCAAATTCGTTGGCCTTGATCGAGCTTTGCAAGTCAGAGATTTCAGCCAAGGTAGGATTTTGACCAACAGCTCTCAATAAATCACCCAAGTGTTCAACGGGGATCTTTCCTGTTCCCTTCTTGTCAAAAAGAGCGAAGGCGTCCTTGTAAGTTTTGGTATT
Source organism: Teunomyces pallodes (assembly GCA_030556435.1). NCBI lineage: Eukaryota > Fungi > Ascomycota > Pichiomycetes > Serinales > Debaryomycetaceae > Teunomyces > Teunomyces pallodes. The sequence goes on from JAKTUA010000004.1 coordinate 391,524, forward strand.
CTGGGACTAAAATAAGGGAGCTGTTAGTAACTTCCAAATACGGATAGGGCAAAAAATATCTCACTAGATATCATCTTATGATACATAAACTGCCATAAACAACTGGGGTACATACCATTTCTATTAGTAGTTTGTAATGGAATTATCCTGACACCTAACTTTTTTACCGATCCAAAGGTAAACAAAGACGACTAGAATACTGCATACACATGCATGACCCAGACACGACCAGGCTTGATCCATTGTGCACTAAAACAAGAGAGATAGCCGCGAGTAATTGACGCGTTTGTACAGGCACAGCTAGTCTTTTTGTCTTCAAAATGACATCTAGAACCATAGATGATGTTCTAGGTGCCGAGGCACCATCTTCAAAACGTTATAAGCACGCTTTTAAGCCTGGGTTTATACTCAAAGTACGCATCAGCAACTTCACAACCTACTCGTACGCCGAATTCAACCTTTCTCCAACTTTAAATATGATTATTGGACCCAATGGTACTGGTAAAAGTACTCTTGTGGCAGCAATATGTCTTGGATTAGGTGGTAAACTCGATCTAATCAAAAGAAAAACTATGAAATCGATGATCAAATCAGGACAAACACACAGTACTATTGAAATAACCCTACAAAACCATGATAACAAACCACAAATTGTGATCAGAAGAAAATTTAATGAAAAAGAATCAACTTGGTCAATAAATAATCACCCAAAAACAGAAAGGGAAGTAAGAGAGACATGCAGATCTTTGAATATTCAGCTTGATAACCTTTGTCATTTCTTGCCGCAAGAGAGAGTGGCCGAGTTTGCTGGATTGAGCCCAGAAAAGCTTTTATTAGAGACAGAAAAGACGCTTGGAGATGGCCATTTACTTGAAATGCATGAAGACTTAATTACAAAAGACACCGAGAGGCATAAATTAAGTACAAGGATCGAAGAGATCTTATCCCGTTTAAATGTTTTACTGCAGGAAAAAGCTCAACTCGAAGAGGAGGCAAAGAAATATGAAGATTATCAGAATATAGTCAAAGAACTTGATAATCACATTAAATTGATCCCCTACGCTCAACTATCTGAATTGAAAGAAAAGCAGAAGCATTTGAAGAAGGAAAGAGATAACGCGAAAAGGGCATTGTTAGAGTTTGAAAAGGAAGCTTTACCACTAAAGACTCAACTTGATGAATACACAACGGAAATGGGTACTAAGGAAACTGAGTTACAGGCAATTGAAGATAAATACAAGGAAAGAAAAAGTCTTTATGAAAATGCCCAATTGGACCTCAATCAATTTAAAGATACAATAGAACTGCTTAAGATCAGCATGAAAGCGACCCAAACTAAATCAGAACAAAAAAAGCGTGAATTAGATCAATTGAAAAAGGAGTACGAATCGTTATTAGATCAAAAGAATAATTTACAAATTCCAGATGAGAACGAGTTTAATGAATTGAACGAATTACGTGACGCCAAACAAGAAGAAGTTGATGTGATAAATGTGACGATTGAAACTATCAATGATAAACTTAACAGTTACCGTATGTCGATCAAAAAACTCCAGGCACAAATAGCAGAAAACGAAGCGAAGCTAACCAGCAAAGACAAGTTGGCTATTTTAGAGCCACGTGGTCGTGCTAACCAATCACAACTGGATTCATACAGAGCACATCTTGCCTTGAGAAATGAAGCTCGGTTTGCTGGTAAGTATTTTGAAGCCCCTGTCGCTTGTTGCGACGTCCCAAATAAAATTTATGCCCAATATCTTGAAAAGGCAATTGATAACAATACCTTGATTTCGATCACAGTGACTTCCAAGGAGTCATACGATGAGGTCTCCAAATTTTCTTTCAAGAGCTATAATGTTCCAATGAGACTTACTCGTACGAGAGAAAAGCCAAAACCAGTCATCCCGATTGAACAATTAAGACAGCAAGGATTCGATGGATACTTGGGTGATTTTATTGATGGTCCTCAAGAAGTTTTGTGTATGTTGTATGATGTAGCAAAGATTCACAACATACCAGTTTCTAAGAATACCTTAACTGATGAACAAATTCGGAACTTGACCACAGCAGATAATGATGGATACTTTCCATTCCGAAAATTTATTGCTGGTGATACACTTTTCAATGTACAGAAATCACGATATGGAAGACATCAACTATTTTATACAACTGAAAAGATCCCACCAGCAAGGTTCTTCTCTTCTACTGGTTTGTCCTCAGAAGTCAGGGAAGAGATAGCGAACAGAATTGCATCTTACAAAGCCCAAGAGGCTGAGATAATTGGAGAGCTTCGCAATCTTCAATCAGAACAAAATGAAGCATTGAACTCACGAAAAGAAATCACAGATGTTCTAGAGGGATACAAGTCAAGACGTGACGAATTGATAGCTCAGAGAAAGAATCGGGCTACATTGGAAGGTCGGATTCGTACGAAGGAAGAACAAATTGAACGATTAGACAGAGAGTCCAAAAAAGATTACAGCGAGAAGGTGGCTCAAATCAAAGCCAAGATCAAGTCAAAGTATGCAGATCAATCCTCTAAAATGGCAGAGATTGCTAACCATGCTTCAAAGTTGACCAAGTTGTCAATTAAAATTAATCTCAAAGAATTCGAAATACTTCAGGCTCAAAATAAGGAAATCAGTTGTAAGAGACTTTTGGTCCAGCTTCAAGAAAAGAAGGAAAAGCTTGCTGAAGAATACCGCACATTAAAGGAGAAGTACGATGAAATCAAGAAAAGCGAGGCTGCCACTAAAATTCAAGAACAGAGCAGAAACTATACTGAAGAGGAAAGGAGAGAGTTATCTACCCTTGCGAAAACCTACCACGAGAGCGGAAACTTTACCGAACAGTTAATCCGCGACAAGATTCAGTTGTTAGAAGATGAGAAGTCGGTAATGTCATCTGCGGATCAGAGTTCGATCGATAATTTAAAGTCAAAGATGAACGAGATTGTTCGAGCCGAGAAAGACTTACCACGTCTCAAGAGAGATAAAGAAGACTTAGACAAACGGATAACTAATATCAGAAATAAATGGGAGCCTGAACTTACTGAGCTTGTTAGAAAGATATCCATTGCTTTTAACAAGAGGTTCTGCAACGTTGCAAGCGATGGGCAAGTCGAGCTCGCTAAGGATGACAGGTTTGCTAATTGGAAGTTACAAATATTGGTTAAATTTAGAGAAGAATCAGAATTGAAAGTATTAGATCACCAATCACAGTCCGGAGGTGAAAGAGCTGTTTCGACGATTTTCTTTATGATGTCTTTGCAAGGATTGACAAATGCACCGGTAAGAGTGGTTGACGAGATCAACCAAGGAATGGATCCAAAGAATGAAAAAATGGCACATAAGTATTTGGTGCAAACTGCATGTGAAAACAATAACTCACAATACTTCTTGGTGACGCCAAAGTTGTTGACTGGGTTGTACTATCATCCTGATATGGTTGTTCATTGTATTTATACTGGACCTCTAATTGACCCTGTGAATAAAAATTCCAAAGATCCAGATTTTATGGACTTCAATAGATTGATAAAGGCTTAGAATATATACACAGCTATTTACAAAGTATCCAAAGCTCTCTTAAGTCTATTTTGATATTCTTCCTCTCCAAGTAATTCAATTAGCAATGGAAGGGAAAGTCCAGAAGTTCCTCCAGATAATGCATACCGAACCGACTGGAAAATAGTTGGTTTTTTCAATGATGGATTTTCTTTGCTTATGAGCTTAACCACATTGTCAAAATCTTTTGCAGGGGACCCAAGAAAACGTTGAAGAATTACAGAAGCTTCTTTGGGTGGAGGTTTAGCCTTTGAGTAATCAACATCAGAATAACAGTATTGGTGGACAGTTTCAATATCTTTCAAAGTAGTTAAACTTGGCCCCAAATACGTTAATAGTTGCTTAAGTTTTGCCTGGTTTAGTGTCTCAAAAGAAGGTAATAATTCATCCACTAAGGAATTCAACTTAGTGGGGTTTTTAATCGCTTCATTGATATGAAATTTGTTGAAAAAGTACAACTTGGAATCATTCACCTTAGCATTACCTCTAGTCAAATGCTGCAAAGAAAAGATATCAACCAACTGTTGCAAGTTCATAGATTCACTTTCCAGAATACCGGGAACTTCACGCGGAGGAGACCATCCAAACAAGGCAACAAAATTAACAATAGCTTCAGGCAATATTCCTCGGTCCTTCATACTTAAGATTCCAATATCTCCTTGTCTCTTTGATAACTTTTTATCCTCCAAGGATGTGAGTAATGGAATATGAACAAATTGAGGTGGGGTCCACCCAAATGCTTTGTACAAGGCAATATGTTTTGGAGTCGAAGGTAGCCATTCTTCACCACGTATAACGTGAGTAATATTCATGAGATGGTCGTCAACCACGTTGGCAAAGTGGTAAGTTGGCAATCCGTCTGATTTCATGATGACAATATCATCATAACGACGGTCCGAGTAATTATACTGAGGTTGGAGATTCAATTTGCCATGAAGCTCGTCAGTAAATTCATCATAAGTATCTGGGGATTTGAAACGAATAACAGAACCAGATACGTCTTCATCTGGGTGGTATAGACACTTGCGGTCATAGGTAACAGTAGTCGGAGGCTTCAACAGCTGTGCCGATTCACGTAAACTAGCAAGTCTTTCTTTTGAGCAGGTACAGCGATAAGCTAATCCCTTGTCTATAAGGATTTGTACGTACTTCTGATAAATTTCCTTTCTGTCTGATTGTCTGTAAGGTCCGTATGGTCCCCCTTCATTCGGCCCTTCGTCAGGAACAATGCCACACCATCTCAAAGAATCATATATATTTTGTTCTGCACCAGGAACCAATCTGTTCTGATCTGTATCTTCAAGACGAAGTAAGAACTGTCCACCAGTGCTTTTGGCCAAGAGGTAATTGTATAATGCGGTTCTGAGAGATCCAAGGTGAAGATACCCAGTTGGAGATGGTGCGAATCTAGTGCGTGCTGGAGTGGACGAAATCGTTACCAGAGGTTTGGATTCAGCGCTCTTCTTCTTTAAACTGAACTTAGCATAGGTACGACACTGAAACCCCTTCAGTCGGGATATCAATTTCGATAGTAGCATACCGATAATAATATTGCGATCTATTTTGTGATCGATTTTCAATCACAATGGTGTAGTTAAAGATCACCAAAATGAAAAAAATAAAGGAATGTGCGTAGATAGCAGAGAGAATTCCATCGCGCAGGCAGCAAAGGATGAAATAAGTCGACCGCTAGAAAACTAAGTCATGGATCTCGATAGTATATAATTGATTAACAACTACGAGTGTTGCGCAGGATAGGAGGGATGGAAGAATTCTGTGATTTTGCCTTGGTGTAACATGAGCCCCTCCTTTTTGATCACCCGATTTGGTCCAGGTGTACTGGTGGCGACCGCCCCCGTGAGGCACATGCTTGTCAAGTACGTACAGATAAAACACAGCGAATCGCACTCCGGGAACAAATTTATCTGATGGCAAATTAATCTGTCGCGAAACCATGAGTAAGAATAACGACGATAAGCAAGGGAAGAAGGAGGACGTAGATCAATTCTTTGAGAGCCTCAACGATCTAAAGGGCAATGTGATGACTATGTCCAAAGTACTTTACAACATGACGAGCGATAGTCTCAATGAGGTTAATACGCGGGCTAAGGAGTTTGGTGAGCAGTGGAAGGCTGATGTGGAGAAGTTTAAGGAGGAGAACAAGAAGAATAAATGGTGCCACCAGCGTCATAACAATAAAGAGTCTGAAATACTTCCTGTTTACGAAACAAGAGATGCTGATGGCATCTGGAACGGCTGGAACGGCTGGAACAGGTGGACTGACTGGCGAGACGAACACTTAAGTAAAGATGAGAATTTGGGACTGCTCTTCCCCAAATTCGCTCCATGGGAATTTGAAGAAAGTTTCTTGAGAAATCAATTTCCCAAGCGGAGGTCACCATTTGGTTATTATTCCTTACATAGTCCTTCGATTAGACAGTACAATGACTGTTTAAGCAAGGATGGTGAATCACTTTGGGACAGTCAAGGTCATTGGAGATGTTTGTTCCCTAACCGTGAGGTACCTGCAGAATTTCTTTCTTACAAGCAGAAGGTGATGCCAAACAAGATCTTGACTAAGGAAGACTTTACTCAGGAAGTAGTTGACCGTGGAATTGATGCTAAAGTCACCGGACCAATCGATTTGGGAGACCGTGGGATTTTCTTTAAGCAGTATGATGGATACTTGGCCTGGAAAAATGCCATGTATGAAAATATCAAGAAAGAAAGGCAACAAAAGAAGCGAGAACTACAAGTTAAGCAAGTTAATCATCCAGTCGTTACGGATGCCAGTTCCCTGCCACTGGTAGTATCTCAGTCGGTTAGATCAAACTACAGTACTAATTCTGAAACTAACCAAGTTGAATTGAATGAAGTTCGCACCGAGTACTTCAGCGACGGAACTTCGATAACGAAGACAATTACGAAATCCAAGCCTATTGACGCCGCAGACTGGGTTACAGTGAAGGAAAATACTAAAACCGGTGAAGCTCCACAGGGAGGATGGTTCTGGAGCAGCAAGTGATACTTTGTCTTTTGATATCTATGATTTCTAATATTTTTTTTTTCTTTATATGGCTTTTAGAATATGTTTTGTAAATAGTGATTAAAAAAAGGTGAGGAAAGACAAAAACCCGATCGCAGCAAACACCCCCATACCATGAATCCATTAAACAAGATCATTTTCCTCCTGGCATTTCTTGCATCTGGGTTCTTGTTGATCCTCTTGTCATGTGCATTATACAATAACTACCAACCATTGTGGGTGATACTTATCTTCTTGTTGGCGCCGTTGCCCAACATCGTGGCCCAGAGTGTTGAAAACGCAAGAGACGATTTCTTAACATTCAACAACAGCGATGCTGGTGCATCTAATCCATTCCTGGAATTCTGCAAGAGTTTGACCGGGTTCTTAATTGTCAGTGGGGTAGTGTTGCCTATAACGCTCTATCGGTCTAATTTGATCGAATTGGGGTCAATGCTTATGAGTATCCTGGGTGGGTTGATTGTTTACAGTGACATAATCGTATTTATTTGGTTCTTCAGCGAAAGCGAGGAAGAAAATGATGACTTTAACTTCTAATATATGCTAGTTCAATACTACCAAAAGACCAATCAATATGACCGTAAGCACAATGATCGTGACCAAACTTCCATTTTCACGCGCCATCTGGCGGAAGTCTCGCAACCGGTTAGCGGCCGTGTTAAGACGAAAAGCCGAGTTATCCACGCCTTGTTCCAAATCGCTCAACATAATAAGATGATCATCCAATTCAGTATTGATATGGATACCCATTGTATGCTGTTTTCGAATAGAATCATGGAGTATATCTAAATCCTGGTCCTGTTCAAGGAGCTGCTGCTGGTGGCGGGCGTACATTTCGTGGTTACTCTCGTCCACTTGTAGTTCCGGTTCCGGCTCTTCGTCATTATAAGGCTTAAATGTACGAGTGCCCATTAGTTCGTTAGCATAATCATCATTGGTAGCATTATCTTTGAATCTAACTGATTTGTTCTCTCTTGGTTTAACTTTGATTGGCTTTGGAGTGAATATATACTCTTCAATATCTATAGTTGGATCTTCTTTTAATCGCAGCACAATTTGCTGATATCTGGAAACTCCAGTATTATAATCTGATAGTATTAGAGCTATATTTTCGTTGCGTTCTTCCAAATCTTGGAGGTCTCCTTCAAGGTACCCAAGATACTTTGCCAATTTTTGAAGCAAGCTTATAAGATCATAATTATCATTGGAAGACGGGGTAAGCTTGAGAACCGTTACTAGTTTATCACGCTCCTCAACTAGAGCTTCGAGCTCCTCAAGAAATATATGGATTCGACCAAGTGACTGTTTAACATCTCCTATTGACGGCATTGCATGACCTACCTTTTGTTACCTCCTAGATTTGATAAGAAAAGTCGTAGTGTCGTGACGTAACTGAGACAGAGGCAAAAAGAATATAAAATGTCGCGCCTGAATCAACACATAATGTCGTTAAGATCATTTAAATAGAATCACTTGTTTAATAAAGCAAATTCGGTTCAACCATCAAGAGACCGAAAATGTTCTCAAGGTTAAAGAACTTGTCGGAGGATGTAGCAAAAACATTTAACGATTTGAATACAGAACAGGCACCAGCACGCCCAAATCCGATCAAGGAATTGAAAGCATCCGAGAAGATTTTACACACCGACACACCGGATCCCAGTAATTTGACACAGCCAGAAGATGTACCGGTAGAAGGCGAAGGCGATAATTCCAAAATATCCGAGAAAGCATCTAAATTGAGTTCTCCTCAACCGGCACTGGCTTCTACAGATCCCAATGTTGTCGACTTAGAATCACTTCCTCCAATAATCAGGTCTCGCATGAAAAAGTTTGCCAAATATGAAGAAAAGTACCCTATATTGTTGGAAGCATTCAAGACGGAGAAGCGGAAGACTCAATTGATTGGTGTTTTTGAAAAACTTTTAGGAGAAAACACGCCGGTGTCTAGCATATCCGATGCCGGACTTTTGGTGGAATATCTTAATGGTTTAAACGAAAAGACCACCATGTTGAACTCTGAAATGCGTCGGTACGCTAAGGAAAACACTGCATTAAACAAAACCAATACAGAAATAACTTCAAAAACTCACGGATTGGAAAAGCAAGTGGCTGTTCTTGAAGGAAAACTACTTGAAGCCCCAAAGGAAATTGCAGCTTTGAAACAAAGGATTCTGGAGTTAGAATCACTGAATCGTCTGCTGGAATCTATAAATGACGAGGAGCTTAAATCAAAATTAACCTCATTGGAGAAAGAAAATTCCGATCTCAAGAAATCATTAGAAGCTAACAGTAATGTTGCCGATGATTTGGAATCCCTCAATAATTCTAAAAATATTATGTCGGATCAACTCCAATCTACCAAAGAGGAAAATGATAAATTGTTGAAAGAACTTACTCTGATCAAGAACGAATTACAAACATCCCATGATGAAATCTCAACCATAAAAGTGGAATTTGCTACCAAAACTCACCAGCTTGAGGACCAAATCAAGACTTTGACTAAGGAAAAGAGCGATTTACAAAATAATGACAATTCAGAATTATACTCAAAGCAGATTGAAGATCTCAAGCTGGAATTAAGTAAAACGAAGGAGACATCGGCTGCAATCGAACAAAATTTCCAATTAGAAATTGCCCAGTTGAATGCATCTGTTGAACACTACAAAGAAGAAGTTGATCGTTTGTCAAATGAAGTAAAGCCAGATGAACAATCGGAGAATTTATTACCAGCTGCAGAGGTATCCAATGGATCAAAGAATAAAAAGAAGAAGAAAAAGAATAAGAAAGGAAATGCAACGACTAGTCCACCATCCACTCCACAGCAAGACTCAATCTTGAAAACGCCAACATCATTACCTTCAATTAGCAATAATCTGAGAGTCTTTGAGGAAGAAATTTCGCAACTTCAATCCACGGTGGAGGAATTGAAATCCGGCAAGGAAAAACTCTTTGAAGAATACAAGGAAGTTCAGTCTAAGTACGATAGTATTATGCAAATCAACTCCGAGCTTTTAGGTAAGAACAAGCAATTAAAATCTGATTTGGAATTGAAAACTGAGGATGTTGATAACTTAGGTGACGAATTGAAGGATCTTGGTAATGACTTGGTTGAAGCTCGTGAACAAATCAAGGAGTTAAAGAACAAAGCCGCAACTCTGGATGATGTTGAGAAACTCAAGAAAAATCTTGATGAAAAAGAAAAGCAGTTGGAAGAGAAGCTTAGCATTGTTGAAAACTTGAAGATTGAAAACGAGAAATTATCAAAGAGTTTACTGGAGAAGACAGAAGAATTAGAGAAAACGTTGCAAGAGCATAATATTGAAATTACCTCGTGGGAAGAAAGATTACAGACGTTGCAAGAAACGACAGTTGAGGCAAAGCATTATGAAACTGCTTTGCAAAAGAGTAAGAGTTTGGCATCGGATTTGGATGCAGTAACGAAAGACTTCAAAAACCTAACGAAAGAGAAGGAAGACTTGAATACCAGAATAAAGGAATTATCTAAATTCAAGAGCAATGAAACTTCACTTAAGTTGGAAATCGCCTCATTTAAAGCATCCATTGGACATAAGGATCAGCAAATTGATGATCTCAAACTGCAGATCAAAGAATTAAGTTCTCAAAAAGATCAATTGAACGAATCGATATCCAAGCTCCAAATGCAAAATAATGATCTCCAAAAGGATAATAAGGGACTAATCAATGAGAAGAGAGATTTCATCAGCAAGCAGGAATTAAGTGTGAGTACCACAAAGACTTTGAATAATGAGTTAAGTAAACTCCAGGTTGAAAAACAAAATACTTTGACAGAATTGGAGAAGATAAAATCAAAATATGATGCATTACTCAATGAGAAGTCGTCTTCAAGTAATGAGGTTCAATCTATCAAGCAGCAGTTCGAAGAGCTTTCTATGAAATCAAAGGAGTCTTCCAGTCGTATTGAAAGTTTGGAGGATGAGCTAGCTGAAGCAAGAAGTATGCTCCAAGAACGTACCAGAGAATCATCTACTATTAGAAGACTTTTGATGGATGCGGAAGAGCAAGTAAAGTTAAAGGATATTGAAGTGAACAATGAAATCAAAAGAGTCACTGAAGAGAGAACCGACTTAGAAAATTCTCTTCAATCGCTTAGTAAGAGAAAACAACGAGAAATTGATGAATTGAAATTAACTTCAAACAATTATTCTTCGAAGATTGAAGAATTAGAGAAGAAGATGTCTGAATTAAGAATCAAGTACGAAGAAGCACAGCAACAAGTCAGTAAGCTGATTAGTGACGAGGATATTGAAGGTAATGAGCAAGCTCAACAGACGATCAAGACTTTAAGGCAATCGTTGCAAGATGTTACCAAAAAGCTGAAGGATGCACAAAACTTGAACAATGTATTAAAGAAATTAAATGAGGAATCAAACCTCAAATTTGAGAGGTTATCCAAGAATTACAAAATTTTGACACAACAGTACATTCACATGAAGGATTCAAACAAGAATTCTACTGATGAGCCACCAGCAGATTTGCCAAAAAATCTGGCTGAGAAAGAGAAAGAGGAAACTAACGTTGCGTACTTGAAAAATGTGTTATTAGGGTTTTTTGAGCATAAGGAGCAGAGAGAGCAATTGTTGCCTGTTCTCAAGACATTATTTCATCTTTCAGTGGATGATGAAAAGAAGTTTTTGCAAGCATTGAAATAAGAAATTGTGTGTACAGTGTAAATATATTTTTCGCAGCTTATCGATGGATTTATAAAATAGACCCAAGTAGCGATGCAAGACTCGTTTGACCAGAAAAAAGCTTCGATATTGGCGGAGATAGGTGCTACTAATGGTGGAATTCCTGATGCTTCACCAAAGGGTACGATCGATGAAATATGTATCCCGTTAATTAATACCATAAATGCCAAAGAAGATTTAGTGACAACCTCATCGTGCTCTGGTCGGGTGTCTGTATTTTTAGAAGGGAACAAAAACAAGCAAGAACTTCAAATAGGTGCCAAGGGGAATGAAGGGCGGTGGCTATTTGTCACTCATGTTCCTGATAATTTGGACGCCTGGTATAAACAGATCGATTTTGAATACCGTCCACATCAAGACATTGCTGCACTTCAAGATGACACTCGGTTAATACTCTACAAATTTGAGCCGTTGATTTTGCATGTTAAGTGTCGTAATGTTGAGGCAGCCAATTCTCTATACACTGCGGCCATGGATTGTGGATTCAGAGAGTCTGGCATTGGTAGCAACAATATTGTTGCCATTCGTATTTCCATCAAGTTGGATGTGCCTATCGGGTATTTAGAAAACGATATGCTCGTTGCATTTGTTAGTGAAGAATATTTACAGATAGTAACAAAGTTACTGTTGGACAGATTCAAAGAGAACTTCAGGAAGTTAGACACGTTGCATAGATCGGTGGAAAAATTGCTGACAAGGAAACCGCCACAGGAAGTTGAGACCAAGGAAGAAAGAAAACAAAGAAAGATAAAAGAGGGTATGGAAAGAAGAGATGCTGTGAGATTGGAGAAGGAAAAGAAGAAGAAAGAGAAAGAACAGCTACAGAAAGCTTAGTAGCAGCTTAGGTCAGTAAAGTTGTATAATTTTTTTTTTTTTTTTTTGGTACTGTCAAGTATATGCGTCATTGTAACGTAGATCGATTTCTCAAAAGTGGAAAAAATTCTTGCAAAACGATTCAAATTAGCAAACGATGTCTGTTCCAACCGAAAAATTGGAAGAGTTGAAGATTCAAGAGAACCAAGCTCCTGCTACTGCCGCTCCTGCTTCTGGTGAAGAAGTAATTTTGGGTGAAGATGGTCAACCATTGTCCAAGAAAGCTTTGAAGAAGTTGGCAAAGGAAAAAGAAAAGGCTGCTAAGAAGGCTGAAAGAGAAGCTCAGTTGGCCAAAGAAAAGGCCGAAAAGGAAGCTCAATCTGCCAAAGATCCAGCCAAGAACAACTACGGCAAATTGCCATTGATCAACTCTTCTTCCAAGAGTGGTAAGACCAGAGTTAACATCAGAGACTTGAGCGCCGCTAACGACGGTGAAGAAGTCATTTTCAGAGCCAGACTTCATACCTCGAGACAGCAAGGTGCTACTATGCTTTTTGCTACCTTAAGACAACAAACTGATTTGATCCAAACTTTGATCAGAGTTAACAAGGAAACCGACGCTCGTGCCATCTCTAAGCAAATGGTTAAATGGGCTTCTGGTATTACTTTGGAGTCTATTGTTCTTGTTCAGGGTACTGTCAAGAAGGTTGACGAATTGGTCAAGTCTTGCACTGTTCAAGATGTTGAAATTCACGTTTCCCAAATTCACACCATCCAAGAAACCCCAGAACAATTGCCATTGTTGATTGAAGATGCTTCTAGATCTGATGCTGAAGCTGAAGCTCTCCTGTTGCCAGTTGTCAATTTGGACACTCGTTTGGATGCCAGAGTTATTGATTTGAGAACCCCAACTAACCAGGCCATCTTCAAGATTCAATCTGGTGTTTGTCAATTGTTCAGAGAATTTTTGAGCTCGAAGGGTTTCACTGAAATCCACACTCCAAAGATTATTGCCGCTGCTTCTGAAGGTGGTTCCAACGTTTTTGCCATCAACTACTTCAAGGGTAACGCTTTCTTGGCACAATCTCCTCAATTGTACAAGCAACAATTGATCGCTGCCGACTTCGAAAAGGTTTTCGAAGTTGCACCAGTCTTCAGAGCTGAAAACTCCAACACTCACCGTCACATGACTGAATTCACTGGTTTAGATTTGGAGATGGCCTTTGAGGAACACTATGATGAAGTCTTGGATGTATTGGCTGAATTGTTTGTCTTTATCTTCTCTGAATTAAAAAAGAGATATGGTAAGGAAATTGCTACTGTTAGACAACAATTCCCAGTTGAAGAATTTAAGGTTCCAGAAGACGGTAAGATGGTCAAACTTCATTTCAAGGAAGGTATTCAAATGTTGAGAGAAGCTGGTAAGGAGGTCGATGACTTTGAAGACTTGTCCACCGAAAACGAAAAGTTGTTGGGTAAGTTGGTTAGAGAAAAGTACGACACCGATTTCTACATTTTGGACAAGTTCCCATTGGCCATTAGACCTTTCTACACCATGCCTGATGCCGAAGACCCAAGATACTCCAACTCTTACGATTTCTTCATGAGAGGCGAAGAAATCTTGTCCGGTGCTCAACGTATCCACGACCCAGAATTATTGACCGAAAGAATTAAGGCCCATGAAGTTGACCCTAATGTTCCAGGCTTAAACGACTACGTTGATGCCTTCTCCTATGGTTGTCCTCCTCACGCTGGTGGTGGTATTGGTTTGGAAAGAGTCGTGATGTTCTTCTTGGACTTGAAGAACATTCGTCGTGCCTCCCTCTTCCCAAGAGACCCAAGAAGATTGAGACCATAGTTCACCATTCTTATGTTTACAGTCTCTTGCATTTCAAAATGTACTAATTTGTTTTATAGCATTATCTCGGGAATGTTCCCATTGAGAGATTACAGTAGTCTTGGAGTAGTACCAAATTCACTATCTAAAAGGCATGAATGGCACGTGACTCGAACATTAACCAAAATTGTCGTGTCCTTGCTTTGGTTTATCTAAGCATTAATTTTTATTATGTGCAGTTCTTGTTGCCATAATCGAAATATATCTGTATTTCCAAGATAAACCGGTTAAGTTTAAGATTAATCACACCATGGAGGCAACTCTTATTCCCAATCCCAATGATACCAATGCCACTATATTATTAATGGGATTACGGCGTGGAGGGAAATCCTCTATATGTAAAGTCGTTTTCCACAACATGCAACCACTTGATACATTGTACTTGGAAAGTACATCGAAGCCAACCACAGAACAGTTTTCGTCGTTGATAGACTTATCGGTAATGGAACTACCAGGTCAGTTGAACTATTTTGAGCCTAATTACGATAGTGAACGTCTTTTTTCCAGTGTGGGTGCTCTTGTGTACGTCATTGACTCTCAAGACGAGTACCTTAATGCATTGACAAATCTCTCAATGATTGTTGAATTTGCTTATAAAGTAAATCCCAAGATCAATATTGAGGTGCTTATTCACAAAATCGATGGCTTATCAGAAGATTATAGAATAGATGCCCAGCGAGATATTATGCAAAGAACTGGGGACGAGCTTTTAGACTTGGGCTTGGAAGGTGTTCAGGTGTCATTCTACTTGACCTCTATCTTTGATCATTCTATCTACGAGGCATTTTCGAGAATTGTCCAAAAATTGATTCCTGAATTGCCCTCTTTGGAAAACATGTTAGACAACTTGGTTCAACACTCTTCCATAGATAAGGTGTTTTTGTTCGACGTAAACTCAAAAATTTACGTTGCTACAGACTCGTCGCCAGTCGATATTCAAACATATGAGGTTTGTGCTGAGTTTATTGATATTACCATCGACTTGGATGACTTGTATGTTGAAAATGACAAGAATAACCACACTGGAAAGCCCACACAACCTAAAGAGTTGAAATCGATCAGTCATCTATCAAATGGCTCAACATTATATTTGAAACAGATGATTAGAGGATTGGCCTTGGTTGCTTTGATTAGAAATGATGATGGTAGAACCAACACCAGTAAGCATACCGACGATCATCCAAATTCAGTGTCAGGATCTCATGATAAATCCCTCACGATCATAGATTATAATGTGAATCTCTTCAAAAAATCCTTAATGAAAATGTGGAAGAATTCCAGGTTTCTTAACGAGATCAACTCAAATAATTTATCACCTATTCTCAGTCAAGAAGCGACGGAATATTTGTCTTGAAACAAACATTTGTATAGTAATAAATGCTAATATTTTATTCTGGTCAAATCAGCTGACTTGTATCAGATTAAAATTATGCAGCATCACTAATAATACCACGGCTTCCCTTTCATACTTCAAAAAAGTAGGTTATTGGGAGAAGAAATCAAAAATTTAAAGATCCACACTCTCCAATCTACAACTGCTCCCAAAGGAAGCAGCGTAAACTTCAGAAGAGTTGGCATAAGATTTTACGGCGCTGTGCAATGCCACTTAAAATCTTATGGTTATAGAACTTCTTGATCTCCTATAACATCTCCAGGTAAGTATGAAGAAGAAAAGAGAAGCCAGAAATGGAATTTCTGGCCAAAGTCGCGATAAATTTATACTACTTGTCTAAGGCCGGGTAAATTTTTCTTGATTTCATTTTTTTATTGGTGGGACATACAAGATATTTCCATGGCCATAATTGAAGGGTAGCTAAAAGATAGCTGAGGACGCTAAACTATAGGTCTACTTCCTGCAAAAACAATTAAATCTAATTTATCCTCGTTATTAATTTTTGATACTTCACTTTCCTTTTTATTTTGAAATCTCTTAAAACAAAGTAATGATAAGCTTCGATGACAACTTACTATGTCAAAACTGAGGGGTCTTGTAGTATGGTAGTGTTTACGATTTTTTCGTATTGGTGAGCCTGCTGTCTCTTGGCAAAAGTGGTAGTCACAGAAAATGGTTTACGAGCTTCTCACTCTCCGGTAAGTCTCCCCCAAAAACTTGGCGAAAAAGGGTATTTAGAGTAAGAAACAATACTTAGATATATTCTTTTTTTATCAAACATGAGCAGTTCCTCTCCATTCAGGCACCCATGGTGGGATATGTATAGGGGCATTGGAGATCCTGCTAGAACAAAAGATGACTGGTTAATTGGAGATATCGTTAACGCGATTCGTGAGAAGCCTCAATGGAAAGAAAAGTATACCGATGAAACTATTGCAGCAAAATGGAAATCAGAAATACGTGAACAATTTGCTTCAAAAACACGCTACATAGATGCTGTGATTGACTTTGTGTTTCAAGAACTTCCATGGTACCAGCAAACCGAGCTGGAAGTTCTTGATGGTAAGTTTACTATTGGTTGCAACGATAAAATCGTACATTCCGATACAGTTATCTCCGAAACGTTGAGACTGCAATTGATTGAAGATGTGGAAGCTTTGGTTAAAACAATTTCAGAAATTGATTACCATCCAAACTCTAACAATCAAGTCATAGATTTGGTGCACCCATCGTTGTTTCCAGTCCAGTATGGCAAGACGCCAATTGTAAACGAAAACAAAGTATCAATTTTGGAATTTTCAGATGATATTGTCAAGGTAAAAGAGTGTGTTGAAGACTTCGGAATTTCAAAGCAATTTCAATGGCTTCCAGCAGAGATGAAAGTGGGCGAAAGTCAGAAGTTTGAATTTACTTCCTACATTAACAATTTGAATCCTATAACTAATAATGATCTTTATCGGACAATTGCCAATATATTTGATGAATCAGTTACTGGTTTGAACTATTCTCTATCGAGGTATGCATCTGATCATTATCTTCGATTTGAGACTGATGGCGATATCTACAACAGTGAATTTCATGAGTTGGAATCGAAATCATTCGATATCGATGATGACTATGAGACCTATGAAGAATTGCAGAAGAGAAAAGCGGAGTATCTTGTAGACTTATCTCCAAAATATGAAAAGGGACCGATCACGAATGTCAAGATTGATCTCAAAACGTTTGATGATATCAAGGTCATTGTAAAATTGGCCAATATTGAGTTAACCCCCGAAAATCCAAAATACCCAGGTGGAACGTGGCATGTGGAAGGTACTATAAATGAGGATATTGTTGCTACAGTATTATACTACTACGACGTCGAAAATATTACTGATTCTCATTTGTCAATGAAGTGTGCTTTTGAGGATCCAGAGTATATGCAAGGGGATGAGTTTATCTGTCAGGAACTTTATGGTGTTAATGATGAGGACTTAATGCAAAGGGTTTTTGGCTCAGTTCAAGCCAAGCAAGGACGCGTAGTGATCTTTCCAAATTGTTATCAGCATCATGTTGATCCATTCGAATTACAAGATAAAACTAAGCCAGGACATCGAAAGATTCTCTGTTTCTTTGTTGTTGATCCCTATAATAAGGTAGTTTCATCTACAGCAAAGGTTCCTCCGCAACAAAAGGAATGGTGGGATGATAAAGAGTTAATTGATAGCATTATCCCTGATCAGTCTATCCAGGCCGACCTTTTGAACTTGAAAGATGGAAAATGGATGCAAACTCTCGCTGAAGCAAAGAAAATTAGAGAAGAATTGATGCAAGAGCGTAGCGTGTCAGACCCTGATGCTATATATTCGGCTGGATTTTGCAGGCAATTTAGTCTTTGTGAGCATTAGTAGCAAGAATCATCACTCTTTGATATGAAATTATCTTCGGAGCTTAGATCGAAATAATATTTAGAGAGATTTTCTATTTTTGACTTTATTTGACTTAGTAGTGTGACGGATATATAATAAATGAATATTTTCATGTTTAAAGTTCCTGGTTAACCTCTCTACCGATCTGTTTTTTCGAGGGAATTGACCCCAAATAATTGATCATTTCTGATGCTGGTTATATACAAGATATCGAAGAACCCAAGTACATATCTTCATATTTGCAACTTGAGTCATGGTCAAGGAATTACTTATATTTCAGTAAAATTTCCCAAATAGTAGTTTGTCTTCCCAATATTTCTTATGTAGACTTTTCTGTGAGGTTGCCTGATAAGATGAGCGCTTACCAACCCCACACCTGTTCCTCTACCAATATTTAAATTAAAGGTACCACTTGTAATAAATCCAAGAACATCTGTTTCGTCCAATTGAGAGATATCCTCTTTGAAAGGGTAAATTCTGGCGCCATCTTTTATCGCGCCTTCTTTGGCCAATTCAATTGTGACATGAATAACAGGAATTCGCTTTAATTGAATTTCATGTAATTTTATTGGAGTGAAAGTACCATCCATAAACTTTTGATGTTCCAAATTTTCATTGTCATATAATTCAATAGATGTCTCATTTGACGCTGGAACTGTTGAGAGAACCATCTTTAAATCATGAATGGAATTTATATCTCTCTCTAAAGTAATAGGGTCAAAAGTAGCAAATCCAACTTTTCTTGAGAGCTCTGGGTTACCTAACTTCTTCAAATAAGCGACACTTCTGATTGCAGCCCAATCACATTTGAATGGACTCAATGCTGATAAGTCACCAAAGTCAGGTCTCTTCTTATTAGTAAGATGATTAGGTAACTTCAGGTATTTCTGTTCGTTCAATCTCCCAAGAACTTCATTGTAATTCCAGCCTTCAAGAAGCCATGGATAATCTTGCGGAAACGTAGGACGATTATTTTCATAATTAATCTGATGGATTTGTCTCAAACCTCCAACCTTAACATCTCGGACACTAACAAGTTTTATCCAGGTTGGCAAAATCCAATACCACGGTAAAACCAAATTCCATTCATTAATGTTAGTCTTAGATATTAAAACTGGAATGTTGGAGGATTCGATTATTTCATTGCGCAATCCATTGTCTAGTGGATTGGAATTCCCAAACTCCTTGCTGATCTGTTTAATAGACATTTGGTTTTCGTAAGATTTATACCTTCCATTGGGAGTCAATAGTTTGCTCAAACTATCAGGGTTGGATAGGTTTTGACCGTTCAATGCAATAATCACGTCATTAATGTTCTCGTCTTGTGCTTTAGGTAAGCTTGACGGTCTTTTCCAAAACCTAGGATCTCTAATATCGAAACTAAAAGTTGTACCAATAGGAATTATATTCGCATCGTTTATGCTAGCAAGTGAGGATAATATCTTATTTTCTTGTGTCAAATGGAGTACTTTGCTGAGTGAATTGAGCGACTTTGGCCCCATAAGAGTTATGCTCCCAAGTGAGTAACGACAATCGTGGATGGTAGCTGACTTTGGTAATCTTGCCTTTATTGTGACAAATATATCCTCGTATAACGAAGGAAAGACTTGGATCAAGATTTTGCCAACGGAAATATTACTGTAAATTAATGCCTTTCCCTTTTTCTCCGGCACTTGAATCCAATCATTGTAGGATTTTCTGCCATTGAGAATACTCTGCGGAATCTTATCTTTGTATTTGGTTATGCTGAGAAGAAATTCAGACAACTCGGAGGATTCCGAGAAGTCTATTACCATTGTACTCAAATAGGATGTATCAAAAATCACAGAAGCAGATTTTGATTGTCTATGCATGAGCTTGAATGACTTCTGTGTTGGTGCAAGTGGAATTTGATACCCATACTGTTTGATCATGTGGGCACGTTTGGCTTGCCATACATGAGTAGGAAGCCAAACAAATTCGCGTTGACGTTTTTGATACTTGACGTTTCCTCTTGGTCTAGATGCAAAGTCACCAACTCCAGTGTTGTCATAAGATCCAAGGATATTGTTGAGCGTGGGCGATTTTGTAGGATTTTCAGAATATTCTTTGATCTGTTCGGCAAGGGCCTTGATTGCACCTCTTATATTCAATTTATTATCCATAAAATCTGATTTGGGAATAGCTCTAAGCAACTTGATCCTGGCAGCTAGTTTCAATAACTTTCTTCTCATTTTAGCACGATACAATTTGCGTCCACGCAAATGCTCTTTCTTTGGTGGTAATCCATTAACCGAATTTTGCATCTCACGTACAGCACGATTGCGAAGGCGCTTTGGAATACGCTTTACATTGTGCGATGCTGCTCTTCTTCTGAGTCCACGGGGCAAACGCTGAAACACCCGATTGGAAGTGGCTGCTTTGGATTTGAGCTGAGATACTTCAAACGATTTGATCTCAAATGAACGGGCTTCAAGAAACTCAGGAATGTTTAATCTCTCCTTATCAACAAAACTTGGATCTCTGAGCTGAGTTTTGATAGTTCGACTATTGTAGAGCCTAGCCTTTCTCGCATTGTTCGGTTTTGGTGGCATTGCAGATGGTTGCATCGCATAAAATTTCTCGCGCAGTGATATATATCATTGGACTACAGGACATCCACGTTACTATTGCCTTAAATTAATTAGCTATACATATCGCCAGATTCAACTATAATACTGATTATATAGTATTATTATATATTATTATTCTCTAATAGTATGAGACACTGTATAAGGTCGGTAAATGTGTGTGGTCCTTTTGCCATTCTGCTAAGATTGCCATCATCTGATCTTCAAGCAATACGTCTGATTGATCTTCAGCTTCTTCCTTTTTCTTTCTTCTGAAGTCATGAATCATTGTGACTAACTTTAATATCCCCTTACCACCGATCAACGCATTCTCGTTGTCATCCTTAATGTCAACATTTATCACATGAACTATTTGTTTCACGTCATTTTCATCATCTTTGTTGTACATACGATACATCAAGTCGTCCAAAACACTGTCAAAACATCTTTCCTCGCACGTTATCACCAAGTCGAACTTCCCGGCATAAGAGTTGTTTTGCCATTTCTCAGGAGCCCGTTTCACTTTTCTATTTCTGTCCAACATATGAATCAACCCTGTTGCTTCGTACATTTTTCTGAAGTTCTGTGACATCAAATCGTTGTAGATATCTTCATATGGAGTTCCAAAGTCGTACACATTAGGTTTATCTATCGATGGACCTGGTAGCCTCACTGCTGAACCGGTCCCAAATGATTTAACATTGAACCCTGCGTCTCGCAATTGTTTATGTGATTCCATCGATCTATTGTTATTGGATGCACACACAGTACATATCTTCAAACTATCCTCTATCATCTCTACGATTTATCCTTTTCTAGGCTTCGCCTGTTTCGTTGCAGTCTTTGGTTACGCTGCACGAATTTTCGTGAATTGTAAAGTAAATCACGTGTACTTTATATGCCGGAAAGTTGTTTGGATTATACCATATGCTTTCGGCAATTGTTTAACAGCTACAAGCGAAGGGACCCCTAGTTCAAATCTTGTTTATTGATAGAATATCAACTAATGGATCTAGTAGATAATATGTTTATTGAATTTTTATTTTTTTTAAACGGATTTTATAAAAGGATTCAAAAAGCTGTAGATAATAACAGGTTAGAATTCAACGCAATCAGTATCTGTTAATCCGTTTTGCAGCAACTGTCAGGGGAGAGGATGTCAACAGACTAAACAAGTTGGTCTCAAAATACGACAAGACTTTTCTGGTTAGTATTTAATTATTTATTTTATTACTTTTAATAGAGACGAAGAAAAGCGGTACATTAACTTATATCGATCTATTTAGCAGGACCTGCCAGCAAGTCGCTTGGGTGCATGGTTTCAAAAGTTTCCAAGTTCAGTTGAGTAATGTTGACAATATCTTCCAGGTTGGTAACTGGTTCCGTCCACAGATCGCCCTGTAGATCCTCTTCACTTACGTTTCCTAAATCGACAAAATCGTCATGAACGGTTTCCAATGCCACGAAATCATCTTCATTGGCCACCTGAACAAAATCTGAATTCTTTCTTTCCTTAATCCGTCTTTCAAATTCGTGAAAGTGAACAATTTTGTTTTTTGCACCCATACAATCAGTTTTGAAATCATTATAATCAGCTGGATTCTGTACCACAACTCCAATCATCATTGAAGGATCCAAATCAGATGTGTCTAGCTTCTGAACGTTACTTGTATGATATGTAGTATAGTCGGGATCAGTTGTATAGGGCTGGGGATTGTGAGGGTTCAAGTACATAAGATGATCGCCCTGATATCCCAAGAAGTAGAAGCTTGAGGAGGGCTTACCACCGGCTATACCTACCGACTGGGGAACTGAAAGTAACTGATACAAACTTGATAAGTAGTACGCGTTGAAACGATCTATCCCTAGGCGAACCGGGAATAAAATTAACAAGGGTTTCTTTAATTGAAGGATTCGTTCAATTTCACTGTCATACAAATCACCACTTTCGCTAATATGAACGGCTAATTCAGGGATACCTGGTTTGCCGTTATTCTTTTCGCATAGACGCTTAATTGATAACGATGCGGCGTTCGGTCCAAACCATTCTCCTGGTTTCACCTTGAGGGGCAGTTCTCCGGCTACTTTGATAAAGTTGTGAAGCAGAAACGGTGCTTCGGTAGTATCTTGAAACAAGTCGACGATTTCATGCAACTTTTCTTGTTTCAAGAGATGTAAGTAAGTATTAGCAAGTAAGTTCTGTGATGTCCTGATCATACACCCCCACCCGACATCCGAGGTAAAGCTATCATTGTCAATGACGGAACCTAAATTCTGGATAGTATTCAATATCAAGTTTCGACTAGTGACAAACAGATGGACAAAAGAAAGCGGTGCTGGACCCGTTGGATCCCGCAAAATCGGCTCAAACCCAAAGCGATACGTGACCCAGATTTTTGACAGGATCTCCCGCTGGTATTGATTATTGCTATATTCATGGCCTAGGATAGTGACTGGACTCTCATCTTGGTCTACCTGCCACAACATCGAGAAAATAGGGCGGTCAGACATTGCGTGGCTCGTGTATTCTGGGAGACGCTTTTGGTGTGATTCTAGTGAGAGTATCTTATCGCCACGGGCGCGGCCTGCACATTTTATCTAGTGCCATTCATAGACTTTTCCAACACTAATGCCACGAGGGAAACACGGCGGTAACAAACGTGGAGGCCGTGGAGGTTCCTCCAACGGTGTCACTACTGGAGCCTATGGACGTATATTTCACAAGAAGAAGAAGAAAAGTAAAGGCAGATCAAACCACCATCGACGTGAACCTGAATTCCCCGAGCTCATGGACCTTGGAGGTTCAATGATGCAAATGTCAAGACGTCCAGGGCGCTTGATTGATGAGGTTGAGTATACCAATAGACACCAGGAAGAAACTTTGGGTAAATCATTTCGTAATAGACCTATAGAATTCATCAAAGCTAAAGATGTTTATGATCCCAGAGCTGAATTGTTCAAGAAGCAACAAATAAGGCAGGTTGGTGGAAAGGAAGACATCAAGGTCAGTGAAACCGAAGTGCCGAATACAACAGAAAGGCACTTGATTCCTAAACACAATCAGGAGTTGCTTGATATTTTAGAAGCACAAACGCCACAACCAATGACTATTACTCTCCTGTCTGAGGATGAAGAAGAAGAAGAACAAGAAGAGGAAGATGAGGAAGATGAGGAAGATGAGGAAGATGAGGAAGATGAGGAAGAAGAGGAAGAGGAGGTGAAACCTGAAAGCATCTCGATTGAAAACTTGAAACTCAACGATGATGAACCGTCTTTCATAATTGATGCAAATGGCGATGACGAATTGGCTTCTCGCTTTGACGTACCGGAATGCCCAAAAGTGTCGACTTTACCTCATCCAAAACCTAGAAGCTTACCTATTCCTGATCCTGCTGGGGGCGTAGAATACGACTCGGTGTTGAACCTAGGTAAGGTGGCACTTCGCACTAGCAGGGATTCTAATGGCATCACCACTACAGAGTTACCAACACATCACAAGAAATTTGAAAATCTTGTTCCGAAAGACGATTTGTCCGATGACTACATTTCAGATAATGGTGTCGGGGGTTACAAGGACTATATCAAGGAAATAATGAAACAGATGAGTGACGACGATGACGAATATGAAAGTGATACTAATTTTGATATAATGGCACCTTCCAGCGATGATGAAGTTGACACACTGGAAAATGTTAAGGAGGACGATGATAACGATTCGGAGCCTGAGTATGGTTTTCTTCCAGAAGACTTTGAGTTTGATGTTTCGAAAATTTCAGTCACTAACGTCCGCTTTGGTATTCAGAACCAATATTATACAAAGAATCTTGAATTAACTGGCTCAATAGATGAGTACTGCTGGATTGATGAAGATGATCTTTTTGACTACGTTTTAGCCAGTGGTGTTAAGGAACATAGGCTTCGCAGTTTTCTCCGGTACATTACTAATGGGCTCATTGATCAACAGTATGAGGAACAGCCAAACTATTCTGATATCTACATATCTGAGACAAGTGAAGATGAAGATGAAGATAATGAAGAAGAAAACGAGGATTTAGATTATGGAGATAACTTGGACGATTTGATTGCTCTTACAAAGCGCCAACAACAGAACAACTACTCCACAGACATTATTGAATCGACAAAGACCATACGAACCAAGGGCAAGGGCAGGAAAAAGGAATTGGACCTTGATCGTATGGACATGGATATTGATCTTCTCCAATCATTGCAGGACCAGTATCAAGCACTCAGAAACAAGAAGAAACTGAAAGCTCAGGATAAAGAAGATGCCCGAATTTCGGAGGGCTTGCGCAGAAATGATTTGTTGATTAAATATCCTTACTCGTTGCATATCAAGGATATCCAACAAGAGTTCGAAGACTTTCTACATGATGGGTCTAGAAATGACATGAGCTTTCCCCCTCTTGATCCACATGGTAATAAAACTATTACAAAAATGGCTCGTTGTTACAACATGAAATCTAACACTTGTGGGAACAAGGGTTTGAAGCTGTTTATTAAGGTTACTAAGCACCGTAGAACGTTCCATTACCTCCCCCAACATAATGAGATTGCGCATATCTTGAGACAACGTCCAATTTTCCATAGAACTGATCAGAGACGCCCTCGTGATGAAATCACTGCTACTGATGGGAATTCCTCTAAGGATCGTTCTAGAGGAAGAAATAAGTCTGGGATTACTAGACATAAAGAAGGCGATATTGTGGGTGCTCTGGCTCCAGAAATTGGTCACGATAACATCGGTAGACAATTATTAGAGAAACTTGGTTGGGTTAAGGGCGAAGGTTTAGGTGCTCATGGAAACAAGGGTATTAGTGAACCTGTGTTGGCCAAGATAAAGAAATCTAAGACAGGGTTAAAGTAAAGTCTTTTTAGGTAATCAACGTTTTTTCTTTCCCTTCTTTCCGATGTCCTTTTTTAGAGCAACGTGCCCTGTTTTGTTGACGTGTTGGAAGAGTTTATTTCTTGATGTGAAGATCTCCTGGCACACTCCGCACACTTCTGATCCACTTTTTATTTTGGGCTTTAACCCATCCTGCTCTGCCGACTTTGGTGCCGGAGAATTTTCTTTCGTAGATGTTGATGATAATGACGGTCCCTTTTTCTTTTTCTTCTTGTCCTTTTTTTTATTTGAGCCCCAATCATCATCATCGTCACTATCAATCTTTAGTCCCATGGCTAACTTTTCAAGTTCTCTATCTCTCTCACTAGTTTCCGCCGGTTTCGGTTCGGCCTTTTGCTTTGTAAACTGTCCGAGGTCCTCCTCAATGTCATCGTCAACCTCATCATCCACTTCAAGGTTTTCCAAAATATCAGGAATGGATTCCAGTTCCTCAGCCTCTTCAATAATCTCTTCTTCTTCGTCGTCTCCTTTCTCTGCTTTAAAGTCTCCTTCGAGCTCTTCGTTTAAACCCTCTTCTTCGGAATCAAAAGCACTGCTGGCAGTCTCGAACTCGTCCAAGTCTATATCATCCTTATCTATTCCTAGCTCAATTCCTTCTTGCTTCATCTCCCATTTTAATTGTTTTAATAGCTTTTTGTGTTTCTTGGAAGACTCATGCACCTCGAATTGATTTTTATTCTTAAATGTCTTGTTGCAAACAAAACATTCAAACTGGTCAAGATCTTCTTCAGGAGCTTCGAACTCGTCAAACTCACTTTCATCAGAATCTGAGCTTTCAAAGTCGTACTCCTCATTCAACATCTGCTCCAAGTCCTGCAATTCTTCTACAGAGAGCTGCTGCCATTCCTGTTCAGTGAAATCATCTCTGTTCTCCATTAAATGACGTAATTTTTGTTGTTGACGACTGAGGCGTGCCTGTTCTTCTAGTTCTGCCTGTTGCCGTTTCTTCTTGGATTTTTCATATTCACTCTGGCCCACTTTCACACGAGGATCTCTCTTTTTGATGAACAGAACAAAGTTCCGTACAGTTTCATTATAAGACTTTCTGGCAAGATCTCTTGCCTTCTTGTTCTCCTTCTCCATAACTCTTCTCGTTCTTCTATCAGGAGCCAGTGCGTATCTGTATTCATCCTTCCAATTGAAAGTCTTAACACTCAGAAAGGTTGACCACACATTGTAGAACTTACGGACTTGGTCCACGTAGTCAGAGGCACTGTTTCCCAAACGTGGATACAACAAGAAGGATTCATCTATGGCGCTATTCTTTTCGTCATCCTTGTACTTGTCAAACTTTGGTAAACCTTGTGCACGACCATGAGTTACCTCTTCTGCTGCGAGCCTTTCAAACAACAATGATACAATACTGTAAAACCCTTCACGAGAATCATCAATTCTAGTATATAATGCGGGGTTGAAATAACGCATGAGTTCTTCCTCAGATATCGACGGTATTACCATTTCCTCTTCATCTTCCTGTTCATACTCGTCATCATCTCGCAAAATTGATGACTTGTGAGAGTCATACCAAGATCTTTCTTGTGGATCACTCAATACCTCATATGCTGCTCTCACTAATGCGAATCTGTTGGTAGCACCCTCCACATCATCTGGATTTTTATCAGGGTGAAGTTGAAGTGCTCTTTTTCTATACGCCTTCTTAAGCTCAGAATCACTGGCTGTCAGTTCTACACCAAGAAGCTCATAGTAACAAGTTTTCATTGTATGCTGGGCTTGGTGGTTTACTATTACATGGTTCACAAATCAGAAAATTTTGCATTTATCTACTTTTTGTGCAGGAAGTTTTTGCAGTCAAAAACGTCCTCCACTTGATCTCTTTACCATCCCTTGGAGTGGTAGTCATCAAAAT
The DNA here is from genome assembly GCA_030556435.1 of Teunomyces pallodes. Classification (NCBI taxonomy): domain Eukaryota; kingdom Fungi; phylum Ascomycota; class Pichiomycetes; order Serinales; family Debaryomycetaceae; genus Teunomyces; species Teunomyces pallodes. The sequence continues at coordinate 418,759 of JAKTUA010000004.1, forward strand.
CAAGATCGTCATTAACACCAACTAATCCCATATTAGAGTGAAATTTTTGGCTTATCACACGATCTGGAAGTGGCACCTTACCCAATTTGTAGTCTAAGATAATTGACTGTTTGAGAGATTCGCTGAGCTCAGACGACAACATCGATCTACGAGTTGTGTCTGGAGATAACTGAATTGTTTTGATTCCGCTCGAATCTTTCTCATCTCGACTACTGTCTTTGGTTGCTCTTTTGTACATATTTTCTGCTGGATTTGGTGGGGTGGCGATTGGCATGGATGTAGAATGAGGAGAGCCAGACTTAGGTTTCTCCTTTTCGTCTGGAATATCCAAAACTGGTGGTTCATTAAGACACTCACTGGTTTCCTTGGCTGCTACCTCGGTTTCTTTCTTTTCAGAAACATTTTGGTCGGATTTACCAAAAATTGACTTTGAGTTCCGGTAGAGCTTTTCCAAGTTTATAGAACTTTTAGAGACAATGCTTCTAATAGAGGGTGTTGCAGACTTATATCCTCCAAACATCGATCCTGATAGCTTGCTCAAACTGTTCGAAAGACTATCCCTGGGCAGATTATGATTTATTACACCCTCGCTCGATATAGACGACTTCCCAAGAACATTAAAATCAGATATCCCAACAATCGACTTTTGTTTTCCAATTAGAGAATCATCATCTTCAACCCTTCCGATATCTTCCTCAACAGGAGCTTGTGTCTGACTTTTTTCTTCTAAGATGTTTTTCTCTACCAAATCGTTCTGGAAATGAGGATAGTTCTTTGATATATCCGACAGTGAACTATATTTTTTGGCAAACATAATATAAGGCCTTTTTGGCCCGTTTACAGGAGCTTGATTTCTGTTTTGGTCAAAAGTGATAACACCTGTAGTGGAAGACCTTTTCAATGTAGGTTTATTTTTCCTTGGAGAGTCTTGTTGACTTCCAAGTTCATTTAAAAATAATCCAGACAATAATGACCTTGGTTTTGTTGAGATGGCTGATGAAGAGTTTCTCTTATTATGCGAAGATTCCAATTCGAAACCTTGAATGTCCGTAGCGACAGACAAATTACTTATACTTTTGGAAATGGTGGTTGGTATCTTGTTGAATTGAAATGAATGTTGAGGTTCCTCATTGGTGGCCCTGTCATCATCTGAGGACACTGAAAGCCATTCGCTGCTGTCATTATCATTATTGACATCGTCCTCGATAATTTTACTTGAGAATTCTGGCTTCCCTTCGTCATCATCAGAGAAGTCCTCAGCCTCATCATCTTCTGATATGTCCGTAGAACTGTAGCCGTCATCAATTTCGTTAAGTTTTCTTGTTTCGTGTTTGGTATTTGGTAATGCATCAGTCAGCTTAGCTTCGGTTCCCAATGTTTCTTCCTTAAAGTTCATCCGATAATTGCTGAATAACGAATCTTGTCGTTCAATTCGAGTCTGGAGCTTGTCCAGTGACTCACAGAAGCTTTTGTTAGGAGAGCATTCACATTCAGAATCTGGTGATGGAAATGTTTTATTTTTGCTCAGTTTGGGTTTATGTCCACCTGGTGGCGATGGGGTATTGGCGATGTAAAATATGTTCTTGTTTCCCTTTGCATCCACGTGAGAATCTTTCCTTGCTCCCAATGACGACGTTGACGATCTATTTCTGTCCACTGCGGGTCTTGATATGGAAGAAGTTCTAGAAATGGATATTCGACTTGGTGAAAACCCACGTACCAATGAGTTCATCGATCTACTAGGCACGCACTTGAAGCTGCTCTGTGAATCCATTGGTGAAGGTATGTGTTGCGAGCTTTTCCGCGGTGGTTCATGGATTTCTTCACCTTCTTCATCCTCTTCAGATATATCGGAAATGTCAGATTCTGTATCAAATTGTTCATCATCATCATCTTCTTCTTCTTCATCACCTTCATCTTCATTATCAAAATCATTTTCTCCAAAATATTCATCATCGCCATGTCCAGGCGAGGAGGTGGCGTATTTAGAATCGTTATTTCCAATAGATTTTCGATTTGAACTTATACTAATATTTGATGAATGTGAAAATAAAGATGGTCTGGAAATGTGATGGCCTGTGGTTCGTGGAGATGGATCTTTAATATCCAACTGTAGTTTTTTTGGTTTAAATGCTGAAAGGGAGTCCTTGGAAAGGTCATCCATGCTATTTGTGGTAATTGTTTTTGATAATATGAACTTCAGATTCAATAGGCGCCAAGATCGGTTGTTTATGCGTTCAGTTGAGGAAAAGTTGGGACGTACGTTCGAATTATTCGTAATCTTCCATAATTCAAGTAATCCGTGATCTAGGCTATTGTTGTCATACTGAAAGGAAATATGTATCGAATCCATATTTGAACCATATGGGTGAATATCCTGATAAACCCCTCTATGTAACAAGGATTTTATTCAAGCTAATATTAATAACAGCTCGGTATTTAATATTGATGGTAGATAAAATGGATCAGCACAGCCAAACAATAAGGGCGCTTAATCAAAGTTTTATTTCTTGTAAAATGGTTCCAAAAATACCAGACACTGAAAGACAAAACTATTACCTGTTTATGTTAGAACTTGATGCAATAGCTGGTTTAGAAACGGGCACCTGGTTTCAGAAAAATTTCCAGAGGTGTTCAATGTTTTACCATGATCAAAAGAACAAATCCTCGAGAAAGACTCCGGACCGCAGTACATAATAAGCGAAACCGCACAAAAAAACCTAGTCTTAACGGAAATATACCTGCAGACAACCCCGCCTTCACCATTAAAAAAAATGAATGATCACGTAAAAGGGCGGGCGGGATACGATAAGCGGATTGTATGCAGTTTTAGGTCATCAACTGAAAACTGGATAGGAGGAGAATTCGGTGCGATTGAATGGAAGCCCCGGGAAAACTAAAGACCTATTTTCTTACCCGGTTTATGTCATGTTTGATCTAATCAGTGATCAGTAACCATCAGACACAAGGGTGATAAGTACCAGTCTGCTTGTTGCGTGTAAATAAAGTTTCGTTAATATAGGCTTGACCCAAACCGATAGAGGTACATTGTTTTCAGCCTGGTTGTGCAACCCAGACTCTATAAGCTCAACCGAGCCTCATTTTTGTTTCTTACGAATGTGCCAATTATTAAACGCAATCAATGTGTTTTGAGTAACAAATAAACATATCTAGAATTAAATCTTAAACAAACGCCGGTAACTTATTTTATCAGCATTTAAGCCTTTTCGAACAATGGCTCGTCTTTATTTTCAGCGGTTTGAACGAAGGCCTTAATACCATCATCGCCAAACTTTTCCATCAACTTACCTGCATCAAACACCTCAACTTCAGTAGAAGAAAACTTTCTAGCAGGAACACCATCATGGAACAATTGATCCAATTCGGCGAATGTTCTGTCCTTCGTTTCTGGCAAGTCGAACCAAGCCCAGACAATAGCGATAAAAGTGATAACGGCCCATACAAGACCAGACTTGGCCTTCAAGTTCCAGGCTGTTGGGTTCAACATATAAGGATTGACCACTGCAATGACGACATTGGAAATGTTGTACAAGTTTCTTGAAAGCATGACGGTCTTAGAACGTAATTTAGCGTTAGGTATCTCAGCAACGATACAGAAACACAATGGACCAATTGTCAAGTCGTAAATGAATGTGAAAATCAACAACATAGAACCAATACCCCAAGAAGCACCCTTTGTACCGGCGAAACCTAAACCACTGACAATGATCAAGAGAATAAATTGGCAACATAATCCTGTAAAATAGATTGGGAATCTTCCAACCCTGTTAGCCAAGAACCAGGATCCGACGGTACCTAGAATACCCAACACATACATAATAATCGAGAATGTAAAGGAATTCGAGGTGGATAAACCAGCTTGGATATAGAAGTAAGTCGAATAACCCATTAAAGCAGAACCAGTACAAGATTGAAACAACCAAGTGAAGGCAGCAATTCTTGTTCTTCTGAAGTTGGTACCCTTGAAACAGTCACGGAAAGAGCCACCACTGACAGCTTCTTCTTCTTTAACTGTCATCTGAATCTTAGTCAACATAGCTTGGGCAAGAACATCCTTGTCTGGCAAATTTGGATTAACAGTCAACAATCTTTTAAGTGAGTTCTTAGCCTCACTATCACGACCTCTCTTAACTAAGTACCAGGGTGACTCGGGAGCAAAATAAACCCCTATGGCCAAGGGAATTGGCCAAATCCATTGAATCGCAAACGGAATACGGTAGACGTGATGTCCATCCATTCCAGAAACGCCCTTAAGCACACCTGATCCGATTAATTGGCCGAAAACCCAACACATGTTAACATAGGTGGTAAGATAGACACGAAGTGGGGTTGGTGCGACTTCCGAGGCGTAAGTAACAGTAATGGTCTGGTAAGAACCCCAGTTAATACCCAACAAGATATAGGCCAATAACAAGATAGAAATATTTGGAGCAAAGAATTGAATGAAGATTAAACCCACCGATGTGACCAAAGCAGTTAATAAGGTCAGTCTGTAACCAATAACATCAGCAACATGACCAGCAATGTAAAGACCAATAATACTACCACATTGATAACCCATGTTAAGACCAGTTTGCCATTTTGCGGGGATTTGGTATTCATTAAGTTCTGGATAGAAGTTACCAAACTTTTTGTTGAAGGATTGCATACCCATCAACGCGTTCAACAACACGATATCGTAACCTTCCATAACCAAAGCGGTGGAAAGAATAACAGACCACATAACAGCCTTAGGGAATGTTCTAATACCTTCCTTGAAAGACATAGTCTTCTCCTTTTGATCGTTACTCTTAGCTTCGTTGGACATGTCTAAGAACTTGTTGATGTAGTCATCAACAGCAATATCGTTGAGTGAATCATCGTCACTGGCGGTTTTGCGGATAGAATCATGGACTTCAATAGTCTTACCAGGATGTTTGTTATCTTCAACGAACTCAGTAGTCATAGTGATTGGATGTTTTACTGATACTTCGTTTAATGAGTAATGGTTGGAAACGATGGCAGATCATGGTGATTTTATATGAACCCTAAGTAGTTACTTACGCAAAATATTTTCTTGAAAGTTGGCTGTAAACGATATATTATTTTTGTCACAAAAGGCCGATTATGGGGAAAGTGCGGTAAAGAATCTGTTTGTCTGGTAATGCATGTCAACACCTCAATGCGAGGCTTACAACAACACTTGTGCCCCGCGAATTTCTCATTTCCGAGATTAATAACTGCAAAAAAATATTCTTAGTGGAGAATGCATATACGAAATCTGTACCCAGGTACCTTCACGCGTCCCGAACATCATCGCTTGGCTTGCTACTGTTCTTCATTTCAGTCTTGGTGTTAGTTCGATTACAGTTCGCTCTATAAACCTCTTATAGTTATATTAGTGTTTGTTCATTTTTCTTAGCCCCGAGCAACATTAGAAACGTAGATCAAACATGACTGCATAGGAGGGGATGTCAGGAAACCATGCATAGATGAAATCTACCCCACGTTCGAAAACAAGTATATCGAACATCATGCACAACGGAAGTGTCTCTTTACCAGTTGGCTTAATGATGTAATAAGTTACTACATTTTTCTATGTGTAGTTTAATTGTCTTCCGCAAATTAATTTTTGCGGGTCGCAAATAACTAACTGTTTTGATCGCGCCGTTTATCAGCAATACTTGGTGTTATCCCTCCCACTTGCCCCGCTATTTACCCCAGCGGAGTATTAATTGTGGTTACCCCAGATTTGGTTTTGTGAAATAAAATATCCGCATTTTTATTTTTCCACCCCCACCTTGATTGTTTTTGCGTATATTCCGAGCTTTTTTACGCACACCAAAAATAACCCACATTGGTACCTTTTGAAGTGAAGGCACGCGGCTATCCTAGATCTAGGCTGAGTGTTGTACCACACCAATAAGAATTACGAGCATTGAACTGGCGTGTGTATTGTTTGAGAATACTTCAACAATCTCTTAAACTAGTTGAGTTCGGCAAGACTGCATTTCTTTTGTGGTGTGAATATTATTTTAGAAGCGGAGGTTTTTCTTTGCCTTCTGACGGGCAGATTACGCGTTGTTGTGATGTGTTGAGTTTTTGCCTCGTTGAGACCTCCTGATTCTATAAATACTGGACTGAATATCATGAATTAACTGTATAATTTTTTCCAATTTCAATCTAACAAAATGACTATTCAATACTCCTGGTGGAAAGACGCTACCGTTTACCAGATCTGGCCTGCTTCCTACAAAGACTCCAACGGTGATGGTCTTGGTGACATTCCTGGCATTATCTCAACTTTGGACTACCTTAAGGACTTGGGTGTTGATATTATCTGGTGTTCTCCTATGTACGATTCTCCTCAGGATGACATGGGTTACGACATCTCCGACTACAACAAAGTCTACCCAAAGTACGGCTCTAACGAAGATATGCAAGCCTTGATCGATGGTGCCCACGAGAGAGGTATGAAGTTAGTTTTGGACTTGGTCATTAATCACACTTCCAGTGAACATGCATGGTTTAAGGAATCGAGATCCAGCACTACCAGCCCTAAGAGAGACTGGTATATCTGGAAGAAGCCTGTTTATGATGCTGAAGGTAACAGACACCCACCAAACAACTGGGCTTGTCACTTCTCTGGTTCTGCTTGGACGTGGGATGAAACTACTCAAGAATACTACCTTCATCTTTTTGCTGAATCCCAACCAGACTTAAACTGGGAAAACGAAGAAACCAGAAATGCTATCTATGAAACTGCATTAAAGTTCTGGTTTGACAAGGGGGTTGATGGATTCAGAATTGATACCGCCAACTTGTACTCCAAGGTTCAAACATTCGAAGATGCACCAGTTGTCTTCGTTGATGAACCATACCAACCTCCTGGTGAATTGACCGAAAACGGGCCAAGAATTCACGAATTCCACAAGGAAATGTTCTCCAAGGTTACCTCCAAGTACGATGTTATGACGGTTGGTGAAGTTGGTGCAGCTGACAGAGAAACCGTTCTCAAGTATGTTGGTGCCAAGGAAAAGGAAATGAACATGATTTTCCAATTCCAAGTCGTTGATATTGGTACTACCAAGGGTGGAAGATTCAAGCATGTTCCATGGAACTTGGTTGACTTTAAAAAGGCTGTTGAAGCCCAAGCTGGTCTTGTCAATGGTAACGATGGTTGGTCGACTGTCTTTGTTGAAAATCACGATCAACCAAGATCTGTATCCAGATTTGGTTCTCCAAAGCACTTCTTCAAATCTGCAAAGTTGTTGTCCTTACTTCAAACCAGTTTGACCGGTACTCTTTTCATCTACCAAGGTCAGGAAATTGCGATGCAAAACTTGCCACCATCTTGGTCCATTGAAGAATACAAGGATATTAACACAATTGGTCACTACAGAGACTTCAAGCTTTTGTATGGTAATGACCCTGATTTCAAGGAGAAGGAAGCTGCCATGTTGGATGCACTTCACAAGACTGCTAGAGATCATGCCAGATCTCCTGTTCAGTGGGATGACTCAGCATTTGCTGGTTTCTCTACCGTCGAACCATGGACCAGAGTCAATGACGATTACAAGGAAATCAACGTCGCTTCCCAATTAAAGGATCCAAACTCTGTCTTGAACTTCTGGAGAAAGTCCTTGAAGGTTAGAAAGGAGTACAAGGACTTGTTCATTTACGGTAACTTCAAGGTCTTGGACTTCGAAAATGAGAAGGTTTTCACCTACATCAAGTACCTTGACAACGAGAAGAACTTGCCTCAGGCTTATGTTGTCTTGAACATGTCTAACGACGATGTCAAGTTCGAAAAGTTGGTTGAAGGAGACTACACCCTTGTTAACTCAAACGTTGAAGGTGGTGACGAAGAAACTTTGACACCATACGAAGGTCGTATTTACATTGTTGATTAATTGTGGAACTCACATAAGGCTTTAGAAAAGTAAGTAGATTATAGAGAAGGAATAAAATTTTCGCAGCTAATTCACAAACTGAGATTTTAAGTACTCTAATTAGAATAGCTTTCCCTTCATAAAATTAATACTTTACAAGAAATTACTACTTTAAATAAGTGTTAACAAGCTATATTGATATTGAATTATTATTCAAGAAACATAGACGAATTTGTCGTTAGGTTGGTTGGTCCAAATCATATCATTATTCATGTTTAACCATAATGTTTTACATAGTAGTACGCAATGTTAATTTTTAACCCCCGCAATATTATTCCTGCTAAAGTTTGGTAGTATCTGAGTTGATAAATCCGTGATAATTTCAAAGACACAACAGTCGTCACTTAATCTTTAGGACTTGCTAAACGTAAGTGACGTCAAAGTCCATACTATCCCACCAATGATATATTGTCACGTGATCGAGTAGGTGACGTACAAGATCCATTTGCTACCAATTCTATAATAATCAAACTAAAAGTCCGAAGTTAATGCCAGATTTTGTTAAGGAAAATGAAGGAGTATATCAGGTGTCAGTAACTGAAGTCCCCGAACAGGAGGAACGAAAGTCTCTTCATCAACAGCTTAAGGAAGATAAAGGTATGTAGTTTAGTACTTACTTTGAAAGAGAGTGTTACTAACCAAGTAGAGAGAAAACAACGAGACTATGAACGTCAATTACAAGAAAACAATTCTTCATATAAACTAGATGCAAGTGCAGCTCAATATTACGAGAGTTTGAAACGACAGGAGAAGGAACGTGAGCTCCAGCAAAGACTAGACGAACAGGCTGGACTTCAGAAATTCAAAAAACTTAGATCGCAAAGGAAAGAGCATCTGGAGGTGGAGTCGAAAGTACCTATTGCAAAGGACAGCTATAAAATTATCAAGAAGTCCAAGGCACCCATGAAAGAGGCGGCCGTGGTTAAGAGGGCATTTGAAGTTTTGTCTGCATCCAATGGTAAGCAGACAACTAATAACGAAACTACCAAAATCCCGACACTTGTAGGTTATCTGTCAAGTGAAGAAGACTAACAATATTTAATGCGTTGTTAGAATAATGATATAATGAAATACAATTTAGAATATTATCTGGTCCCCTGAAGTTTAAAATACTACACTAGACAATTGAGGCAATACTCTGTTTACCCAGCCTATATCATTCAAGTTCTTGGTTTCGTATTAGATCATTATTTTGTACAAATGTTTCTACACTTCTGTAGAGATTTGAAGCCTAGCTTCGTGCAATTTTTTGTCTCTGGATAATCATTGAACGTATGGATAAACGCAGCACTTTAGCACTCCTCCTAACTTCAACGGGTGTTCTTCCAGAGACCTCACCAAGGAGCTTCCAAATCGGTTAGTTGATATCCTGCAATTCAAATTAATCAGATGGTGCAGAATTCTCTCTGCTCTTCCCATCGCTGTGTTTTAAACTCAGTAACGCCCTCTCAGTCCAGGTTTTAAAATAAACCTCTTGTTCAGGTGAATCGTATAGTACATCACCATGTATCATAGAGCCAAAGGTTTCGAAGAGATCCCATCCTTGGCCAGAGCGAGCACTATTTTCCTGGGACAATTTATTAGCCGCATCAGCTTGATTCTCGTACATGAATTTCAGTTCTAAATCATGAATCCACTGCTCGTTCTTTACCCAGTCATTAACAATATCACACCATAACATTAGATTTCTTTTCATTAACCCACCTTTTTGATATTGGAAAAGACTATTATTAAACAGTGATAATTCACCCATGATGGACTTAAGACGACGGTGGTTGATTCGAGTATACGCAGCATGTACCATTCCACATGCAAGAAGCCACTCTGTCTTTTTGACAAACTTGTGACGATGAACAAGAAACGTTTCGATCATTTTTGGGGTTGTTTCGCTAGGTATATAGAAGTTATTGGCAAATGTGATGAAATCTGCTATGGAAACATGCTTCTTGTCGTATTTATAGACACTAGGACTCTTGGGACTGTCCAGGAGTGATATCTTTTTGGGATTGAAGGGTGATTCCACGTCTCTAACTGGAGATGAGGTATTGTCAGTTTTCTGTCGTTTTGGAGAAGAATCCTTTAGTTCCTGCAATCTTTTTAATGGCGAGCTGATATTAGGTGCATTCTTTGTGGGTGCTTGAAGCTTTGTAGGGCTCAGTTCAGGAGTAGAGAATTTTCTCCGCTTCTGGGGACTTGATCTAGGAGTAGACGTTGCTGAACGTATCTGGTTCAATAAATTTTCCCTAAAATCCTCTAGCAACTTAGTTGCTAACTTTGGTTGAATCGGAATTTTATCTGTCAGTGGTACTGGGAGATTTAGCTGCTCTTGGTACTTTTCCGCTGCAAGAAAGGCGCAGATATGTGACCTAGCGATATCGGATCGGTTGGGAAGATTTGGCCGTTGTTGCAAGCTTATTTTGTAGAGAGTATCATAACATGATATTAATTCTGGTGGAAATTTACCATGTAATGATGGAAGAACATCCTCAAGCGATTGACTCCGACTCATGTTGGATTGTCTTTATTGTATACTCCCAAACCTTGAACTATTCACTTAGGAAACCCTTTGTGTTCACGTGATTAGATTTTTGATTGGATTCAATGGTTGTTTCTATATTGCCGGGTAACACCTGCCGAAAAAATTGAACCAACCAGAGTTTCACAAATTACAAGTAGTAATAGCGAATTAGTGAATCGATCGAGTTATCTACTGCCAAAATGTTGTCCAGATTTACCATGAGAACTGCTCAGCGTGCTGGTGCACGTAGCTTTGTTTCTAGTACAGTTACTTTACAAAACAAGCTGGTTCCTACCATTTTTGAGACATCAGCTGCCGGCAACAAAGAAATAGTGTCTGGAGCCCCAAAGGAATTGGTTACTTCCAGGGTAGTCAGAATCTATCAAGAATCTAAGCCAGCTACTCAATCTGGTCATCACAATGGCGACCACTGGAAGTTAGACTGGGATGTCTTGGGTAAAGGAAACAGATGGGAAAACGACTTGATGGGTTACCAAGGTACTGCTGATTATATGCAAGGTACCATTATGAAGTTTGATACCAAGGAAGCTGCTATTAAGTTTGCCCAGGGTCAAGGATGGGACCACTACGTGCAAGAACCAAAAAAGAGACATTTCAGAAAGAAGGAATACTCTGCTAACTTCTATCACTCGCCAGGTCCTTTGAAACACATCAGAACCAAGTAATTTACTTCTTTCTCCAATCTCTCTTTGCTTTAGCCGCCGCTGGATAACTCGAGTTCCTGTTTGAGAACCCAATTGCCAGCAATAATTTTTTTGACTGCTTTCGATTTAAAGGGAAGCGGATTGTTGGGTATTCTGGTTGATATATCACTTCGGCACTATTTAGCACGAATTATTGTAATTCATTATGCATATTCTTCTCCATTTATTAATAAAACGGTCTACTAGTAAATTGACATATTCTTCAATTCCTGTACAGGAGAAATCTCAACTCCATTCTTTTTCAACTTTGATTTATCTATCACGCTACTGAAATCTACCAAACAGTAGAAAACGAGTGTTGTGACGCGTCTTAGTGTTGTTGTTGTGTGTTTTAGTATCTCTTGATCTACTGAGAACATCTGTATATACAACACGACTTCTATCAAATGTCTTACAACGGACGAGGGTACCATAGTGGTTACAGAGATAGAAGACTCGTCAAACACGTCGATTCTGGACGTAATGCATTCACTGACAATTATAGAAAGGGTCTTCCATACAATGTTTCACTGACAGGACTTGGTCCTAAACAGAGTGGGTCGGTAAGATCGTCTGAACTTGCGAGATCGTCTGAGCTGGTCAGGCTGAATGGTCTGGGACATAATCCAGCTTCTCCGCAAGCAAACTCTTCTGCAGTTACAAATGGGCATAAACGCCTGGTTGTACTTCTTGGTACTGACCCAGTTTCTGGTGAAAATAGCTCTGATTCGAAGTTTCCCAAATTGGCACATCACATTGATTTCCAATCACGACTACCCTACACGAAGGAAGTGGACGTGAAGAAGAATTATCGAGTGGTATATGATCCTGAGACTGACAAGTCATTGTCAAAAGCCGAACGTAAACAGGCACACAAGAAAATTCGGTTTAGCGATGGAACGAACCATTCTGATATTAAAGATCCGAGACGATCAAATATAACCATGTACTTCCAGAAGCCGAACAAAAAATCCAAAAAATTCCCTTTCAAACAACTTCCACAGCCGAAATTTGTTTTTGATAAAAACTCCTTAGGTCCTCCCCCACAAACAGAGCTTGTGATTTGGGATTTACCAGCAACAATTAGTGAATTATATTTGACGAACTATTTAAAAAGCTATGGTGATCCCATAACTGATATGAAGTTCATAAACGATCCAATTAATGCTGTTCCACTTGGTATTGCAACTTTCAAATTTCAGGGTAATCCTGATAAAGCAATGCGCTTGGCAAAGAAGCTTGTTCAAACAGTTAAAACAGAGAAGCCAAAAATTGACGGGCTGGATCTAAGAATTGGTCTTAACGATCATGAGAACGAACTCCTTAATAGAAAGGTAGATGCTGCCCAGGAGAAACTTCGTGCTGTTAAGATTAAACGAGATGAAGAAGAGAAGAAGAGGCAACAGAAGCAACAGGTGTTGGAGATGGAGCGAAGACTTGAACAGAAGAAGAAAGAAGAAGAAGCACACAAGCAACGTCAATTGGAACGTGAACGAGAACTGGAGTTGGAGTCGTCTAGCAGTGGATCTAGATTAAAGTATAAACCGAACACAACCACACTTTCTATTCGACACAAGAATAAGGTGGTTTCGGGGATATTTTTACCAAATGATTTGAAAAAGTATATCAAAGATCGTCCTTATATTTTGATTCAAGATAAGTACGTCTCCACAAAGAAGATTCCTTCGCTGGACATCAAGCGAGCTCTTAACAAGTATGATTGGACTAGAGTCCTTTCAGAAAGATCAGGATTTTACATTGTGTTTAATTCATTGAAGGAATGTGAGCGGTGCTTTTTGAATGAAGACGGCCGTCGGTTCTATGAATATCGAATGTACATGGAATTGTCTGTTCCTGAAGGTTTTGACTTTCTAGGTGGCAATCTGGATGATGAAGGTCTTGTGAATTTAAAGCAGCCAGTTCATGATGTTGTGGATGAGGCAACAAATATGTTGATCAAGGAGTTCCAGTTATTTTTGGCTAAGGATATTCGAGAAAGAATTATTGCTCCTGTTGTCTTGGATCTCTTAAGTCACGACAAGTATCCCGAACTTGTTGAGGAATTGAAAGCAAAGGATGCAGCCAAAGTTGTTGCTCCAGTTGTAAATACCACCACCCAGCTCAAGCAAGATGCATTATCTATTTTGGCCAAACAGAGGCAAGCACAAGCTCAGTTACCTTCTTTTAAGAAGAAAGAAATCCGAAAGCGGTCTCAGAAGCCTTCTAATATCAGGAAGAATTTGATTCCTATGCAGCATGCTCTCAATTATGACCATGAGTCTGATGAAGAGGATGATAGCAAGGAATCTACTCCCGCTTCGTTAAAGAGAGATAATGGAAGTGCTGAGGACGAAAAGGAAGTCAAGAAACAGAAAAGAGGTTTGCTGCAATCATTTCTTTACAATACGTCATCAGATGAGGAAATGGAAGACGAGATTGAGGAAGAAGAAACACCAAAGGTTATTCCCGAAGATGATGATGAAGAAATTGACTACTCCAAGGTGGAGGCAAGATACCAGCCTACTGAATGCAGTCCAAGTACAGTGTATGAGGAGGCTAAATTATTACCTTCAGATTTATTGGACTTTGAAAAGCTTCAGTCAATAATTAAAGACGATGAGGACCTTGAGTTGGCCAAAGAAGTAATTGCTGACCTTAATGTTGAGCCAGCCGAAATCAAGAACCTTGACTATTGGGCTTGGAAACAATTGGACATGAAGAGTGGTTCAGAGGAGATAGCAGAAGATGTTGAGTTGATTGAGGCGCTTGATTCAAGACTTGAGTCAAGTACTGGATCTTTTAGAAGTGAAGGATACAGAAAGATTCCTGATGCTGATAAAATTGAATACTTGCCTCATCGTCGTAAGATTCACAAACCTATTAAGACTATTCAACACGAAGGTGACGATGAAGACAGCAACAATGCTAACAGTACTCCAGCAGCTTCAACATCAAACAATTCACGTGTTAATAGAGCAAACAATAGAAGGTTTGCGGCGGATATTACTGCTCAGATCGGTACTGAAACTGAAGCATTGAGTTTGAACACTTTAACAAAACGGAAAAAGCCAGTTTCATTTGCTAGATCGGCAATTCATAACTGGGGGCTTTATGCTTTGGAACCTATTGCAGCAAAAGAAATGATTATTGAGTATGTGGGAGAAAGTATCCGGCAACAGGTTGCTGAGCATAGAGAAAAGAGTTACTTGAAAACTGGTATTGGTTCGTCATATCTTTTTAGAATTGATGAGAATACAGTTGTAGATGCTACCAAGAAAGGAGGTATTGCTCGGTTCATTAACCATTGCTGCAATCCTAGTTGTACAGCCAAGATCATCAAAGTAGAGGGTCAGAAGAGAATTGTTATCTATGCCCTTCGTGACATCGATGCCAACGAAGAATTAACCTACGACTACAAATTTGAAAGAGAGACAAATGATGCTGAGCGTATCCGGTGTTTGTGTGGTGCTCCTGGTTGCAAGGGCTACTTGAATTAATTGTATTGTGATCAGAATTTTGTTGTGCGAATTAATATATTGCGGTCTTGGTCCATTTTTTGTTTTGATAATTGTGGTGAGCAACTAATGCATTGTAACAATAAAAGAATATTTCAAATAATAAGAAGGCTATTGTGGTATCGAGTAGCGAGAAAGCCTTGGTTCCATACATTAATGTAGTGCTTTGTTAATTAGTAATGATAAATTTTTACAAATTTAACAAACTTTTGCAATTATTGTTACGTTACATGATGTGCATTAACGAGTTTGACTATTCTATCTGTCATTTCCGATTTATTTGCCCGAATAGTATAAATTATAACACATCGATAAGATTCTAATAAAATGTAACACCAATTCAAAGCTGGAACAAGTGGTGATGTTTTGCCTAATTTTCTTCATGGAATTCCCCAAAAGCTTTAAAAAGACAACATCCTTCCCAAAATAGTAAGCAATTACAACCGCTTTTTAGTATCCAGGACAAAAATGCTGAGAAGAAGCTGAGATTATATTCTCCAAAATTAAGAGTCTACTGGTTGCCAATTATCAGAATCATTGGCCGCTTATAAACGAGTTATTGGGATCTACAAATGCTCTAATGATTGCAAGTTTACATCATACTTTTTGCTATTTTGAACTGTTATTCCACGCATAACCTTTAACGTAATACGATTTTTAAGCCCTAATTAGCATAAAGTAAATACGGGGGACCATTCAAGAAATTCACGTGATAAACGAGGTCGCCGCAAAAATTCCTTGTTTGGTCCTGTTTGTAAATATTACCAGTGTTTTGCATTCATCCATATTGGGAAAAACATAAATACTACGTTCTTCTAGTACAATTTTTTTATGGTACTTTGAACATCTTTACTTATTCATATATATACTGTTCCAACTCGTTTGTCAAGCGATAGCCTCCACTATCAAAATATTCATCTATTGCATTCGTGTAAAACCAATCTCGCCTTTGTTCCATTTAGTGTCTACTTTGGCGTTATAATTATTAGTATAATAGATTAGACGAGAAGTACCCATTTCCCTAGCGGTACAAGAATAAGATCATGTCAAATGTCCGGTCTCAGCCTTTGCAGCCGTTGAACAACGGTCAGCTCAATGCCAGAAGTAACACCACTCCAATAAAAGGGGTCAGACGTAAGGACGTCCAGCCTGCCGCCAGTGAATCTCAAAAGACCCAAAAGAAGAAAAAGGAAAAGTTGTCAGCATTATGTAAGACTCCTCCTTCCATTGTCCGTACCAGAAATGGCAGAGACTATCGTCGTGGTAACTTCTTGGGTGAGGGTGGCTTTGCTCGTTGTTTCCAAATGAAAGATGCTTCAGGTCAAATTTATGCCGCCAAGACAGTCGCTAAGGCTTCGATTAAAAATGAAAAAACCAAGACAAAGCTCTTATCTGAAATAAAGATTCACAAGTCTTTGAAGCACCCTAACATTGTCAACTTTATTGATTGCTTTGAAGATGATGTCAACGTTTACATTTTATTGGAAATATGCCCTAACCAATCCTTGATGGAACTTCTTAAAACAAGAAAGCGTGTTTCCGAACCAGAAGTTAGATACTTTATGGTTCAAATTGTTGGAGCTATCAAATATTTGCACTCTAGAAGAGTTATTCACCGTGATTTGAAGTTAGGTAACATCTTCTTCGACCCAGAAATGACCTTGAAAATCGGCGATTTCGGTTTGGCTTCTACCTTGCCTTCCACAGAATCTAGAAAATATACCATCTGTGGTACCCCTAATTACATTGCGCCAGAAGTCTTGGGCGGTAAAAACACCGGTCACAGCTTCGAAGTTGATATTTGGGCAATTGGCATTATGATGTACGCATTGTTGGTTGGTAAGCCACCATTCCAAGCCAAGGATGTTCAAGTTATCTACGAGAGAATTAAGAAAACTGAATACGCTTTTCCAGCAGACAAACCAATTTCTGAGGAGGCTAAAACATTAATTAAAGATTTGTTGAGTTTAAATCCTTTGAATAGACCAACCATCAATGAAATTTTAAACTACGATTGGTTCAAGGGTCCTTTCCCAGACAGAACACATGAAATCAGTTTGAATGAAACACCAGAAGGTCTTGACAGAATTTCCAGAGCTCAATCCGCTGTGAACTTTACCAATACAAAGGCAAACGCTGGTATTTACACTCCTAAGAACAAGAACCCAGTCGAAATCTTGAGAAGTGACTTGCATTCAGAACAACCAAGAACCATGTTGCCTCAATCGTTGTCACCTAATGATACCAAAAACAAATATCAAGAAGTCGATCCAAATCAGATTGGAAGGTCATCTAGAAGAGTCAATTTCAACAGTAACTATTCCACGACCATCAAACGTCTAAACCAAATCTGTTTTGAAACATATCAAAACATGAGACGTCTTGAATACACCAAACATGAATCAATTGATGCAATGGAATTGCCTAGATGCGAGAACCCAATCTTGATCAGTAAGTGGGTCGATTATTCTAACAAATATGGTTTCTCATATCAATTGAACAATGACGATATTGGTGTCATGTTCAATGATGAAAACACCATTTTACAACTTCACAACTCCGATAGATTCTTGGAGTTAATTTATCATGAAAACGAAGGGTGGACCTGTATCGAAAATTCGGTAAGCCATCCACCTTCTCAGACTAAGAGACATCTCGAGGTAGTTGATTTTTTTGCCAAGTATATGAATAGTAACTTGTCAAATGTTAGTGATAATGAAGAAAGAAATGAGACAGTTTTCTTGAGACGTTACACAAGAACTGAAGATTATATTATGTTTGAAATGACTAATGGTAATTTCCAGTTCAACTTTAAAGATCATCACAAAATTTGCATCTCGAAATCGGGATTAGCTATTACACATATCTCACCCAACCGCATAACTCAGACACATCCATTATTGTTGGTATTGAAGCAAGGCGAATTTCCATCGCTGGACTTACCTGATTGTCTCGGGAAGATTGCTGTTATCAAGGACGCTATTAAGAAGAAGGCATTCAAAGAAAACTAACTGAATTTTCTTCCTTACGATAACGCAACTATAATATTTGCATAACACATTCACTTGATCATTCTAACGTTATTCTTTCTCTTCTTTTGTTTTCCAAACATCATTCTCCGCCATTCAGTTCGAAATATACTAGTATTTTTTCAAGATTTATTGTTGCGTAGATTAGATTATACATCATAATAAAACATACCTAATAGAAACACAATTTTACTAAGTAGTAAGAAAGGAAAGAATTAAAGCTTAAAAGTACATGGAGATCGTGATGCTGAAAGTAAGGTCGATGCAAGAAAGATTAATAGTCATCGTCGTTCGAGTTCAATAAAGACTTAAGGGCCCATTCATCTTTGAATCTAGTTTTGATGACATCTAATTCACTGATTAATCCCGAACAGGCATTTTTGAGTGCTTCACGAGGAGAATAGTCCTCCTCAGTTTGAATTCTCAAAACAAAATTGGCGAACAAAGGGTGCTCCACCTTGTAGGCGGCAAAAATAACTTTTTCATCCTTCAAGAGTTGTGCTCTCAACAAGTTCGCTAAAGTGTGGTCCTCTCTCTCTATCTTGATGATGGCGGCGTTTGGCACCTTGGTATCTGGTGTGATCTTTATTCTACTTGTTAGTGAAATGAAACTATAAAACAATGCTTCTTTGTAACTTACTTGTCCACACCATCAGGTAAAATAAACAATTCAAATCTATCTGGAGCATTCATTTTGCTAAAGTTTGTGTGAAGTAACCTTTACCTTAATAAACAGTCCTAAACTTTTCAACTGGATAGTTTTCCGGTTGGGGCACGTATAATTTAGTGGAAATTCTCACGTGTTCAATCCGGGTAAAAAATGTTCAATTTTCATCACGTTGCAACTAAGCCGGGTAATTTTTTCAAAGCTTACTTAATCGTAGAAACGATACGCACGTCCATAACCATATGAATCTTGTTCGATGCTATGTATCTCCTTTCGGGTTCCGGCATATAACACATGAGGGGGTTCTATAGCTGAAGGCCGAATACGGCAAGGGATTTAGCGTCTTGAATATTCCAGGAATAATATGTAAACTAAGCTTCAACCATATGGATGGAAGTATACGAAAAATTATACATATAGTTCTTCTCTGATGACAAGAGAAAACGAACGATAGACGAATTTATGTGGCCGAAAATTCCTGTAACCTAACATGTACTGCTTTAGGACAACCATACACAAAAAGCAGAAACGCGTGTTACCCGGACGGCATTCTTTTTTTTTCGAAACCCGCCAGACACACCCACCAAACAAGCAGGACTAAAAGATATCCTAGGAACAAGAACCCGAAGAATCCAGAAGACTCACTATGACGAATCAGGATCCTTGGAACAACCAACAGCGTCCTTTGGGACAGCAGTTTAAGTATGTGATTGAAATGAAAACCCAAGTATCAAATCTTGATATTTGGTAAGCTAGCCAAGTTGGGTCGAAAGGCTAACTAGTTCCATCCCCGAGAATTTTTACAGCAACTTGCCTGCAATGAACTTGGCGGATAGAATATCGAATTCCTATTGCAATACTAACAATTAGCCGTCAACATCCTCCAGTGTTACCTCCACCTGCCACGCTTGAATCAGGTATGTATAAGCAACACGCTCAGACGCCACTCCACCACATTTCAATCAATCATCAAATAACTAACCTTAAAAGGCGGCCAATCGTTTTACCCACTTCCTAGCTTGCCTAGTTTGGGAAATAGTAGCCATCCGCAGTCGGGACATGGGTTCACCATCCCCTCCATCAATCCCACCAATGAAATGGTAAGTAACTTGTACAAGCTCCCAAACAGAGCCTTTACTAACCACCAGAAACCCGATCCTCCAAGACAAACTCCAGACTTGAGAAGACAATCAGCTGTTGGTATATCTAGTCCCGGGGGACCGCAGCTACCATTACCCGAAAACATATCTGCTGAACATCACGCGCATCAGCAGCAGCCACAACAGCAACACCATCAGCCACCCCCACAGCATCAACAGCACGGGCCAGCACTGAGTTCGATACAACAACAACAGCAGCCTCCACCACAACAGCAACAGCATCAGCCGCAGCAACCTCCCCTTCCCCTGGGTGTTCCCAACAGATCGACAACAAGCAATGTCTACAGACCACTCAACGTTAAAGACGCGTTATCTTATTTGGATCAAGTCAAGATACAGTTCTACAACCAAGCAGATGTCTACAATAACTTCCTTGATATCATGAAAGACTTTAAGTCACAAAGGTATGTGTGCTCCACTTTTTAGCTTCTGGTGGTGTTGGACCGAGCTGCCGTTACCCGCACTCCGAACAATATGCAAGGTTTCGGCCGCTCGGCTCTAGAATTTTTTCCACTTATCAGCCGCGCAACCACCCGATCACGTTACATTTTACTAACTATTGTAGTATTGATACGCCAGGCGTCATTGACAGAGTTTCAAGCCTTTTCAGAGGACACCCAAATTTAATCCAAGGGTTTAATACTTTTTTGCCTCCAGGGTACCGTATTGAATGCTCTTTGGACCCATCTGACCCTAATCCGATCCGAGTCACCACTCCAACTGGTTCTACTACCCGGCCAAACATCAACAGTGCCAACTATAACCAGAGATGGAACAATGAAGAACAACAAGCTCAGTCTGAAGCAACTGCTCAACAACACTATTCACAGGAACAGCAAATTCAGCAACAACAGGCTAATGGAGGTGGTCAAATTGAGTTTAACCACGCCATTTCTTATGTCAATAAGATTAAGACAAGATTTGCTAACCAGCCAGATATTTACAAGCAGTTTTTGGAAATATTGCAGACTTACCAACGTGAACAGAAGCCAATTGGAGAAGTATACGAGCAGGTAACCGTTTTATTTGCCAACTCACCTGATTTGCTTGATGACTTCAAACAATTTTTACCTGATACTAGTAATCAAGCATATCAGAAACCGAAACAGGAATACTATGCCGGTAATGGGAACTCTCTGTTACCACCAGTAGGAAACTTCCAGTCACACGCGGGAACAAATGGTTTGAGTCCAACCAGCTCACAGCACTATGGTGCACCATCTGTTATTCCACAACAACAGCAATATCTTGGTAAAGAGACACCCGAGCCTGTGAATGAAATGAAAAAGAAGAAATCTATCTCTGAGAGTTATTCTTACGAAAACCAGGAGAGCCAGGTGTCGAACTTACGCTCCAGTTCTAAACCACAAGGTACAACTTCGATTCAAAAGAATGGCGCTGTTCCGGTGATCACAAACCCAACATTGGTACCAGGTATTCCATTACCAGTTCCACCATCGGTTGCAGTCAAGACATCATCATTCTCTGATGAAATTTCCTTTTTTGACAAGGTGAAAAAAGCAATTGGAAACAAGCAAACCTATAATGATTTTTTGAAGTTTTTGAACTTGTACTCTCAGGATATCATTGACAAACGGACATTGGTTGAAAGAGTTGATAGCTTTATTGGTGACACACACCCTGAATTATTTAACTGGTTTAAAATGTTTGTTGGCTACGAGGACACGCCGCAAAATATTGAAAATATCACTTTCAAGAAGCATCAACTAGAATTATCTTTGTGCAAGGCATATGGTCCTTCGTACAGACAATTACCAAAGGCAGAAACCTTTATGCCTTGTTCTGGTAGAGATGAAATGTGCTGGGAGGTTCTCAATGATGAATGGGTCGGACATCCAACTTGGGCATCTGAAGACTCTGGTTTTATTGCTCATCGGAAGAACCAATACGAGGAAATTCTTTTCAAGATTGAGGAGGAAAGATTGGAATTTGACTACCATATGGAATCGAACTTGAGAACAATCCAAACGTTGGAAACCATTGCCAATCGAATTGCAAACATGACCCCAGAGCAGAAGGCCAATTTTAAGTTACCTCCTGGCTTGGGTCATAACTCCACTACCATTTACAAGAAGGTAATTAGAAAGATTTATGACAAAGATCGTGGGTTCGAAGTTATTGATGCTTTACACGAAAACCCAGCTATCGCCGTTCCTATTGTCTTGAAGCGTTTGAAGCAGAAAGATGAGGAATGGAAGAGAGCTCAACGTGAATGGAATAAGGTCTGGAGGGAAATGGAACAGAAGGTATTCTACAAATCTTTGGACCATCTTGGTTTGACATTTAAACAAGCCGACAAGAAATTGTTAACTGTGAAACAGTTGGTCAGTGAAATCAGTACTATCAAGATGGAACAACAGAATAAAAGATTGCATCCGCTAACTCCCAAGCCACAAGAACAATTGAATTTTCAATTCAAAGACACTGAAGTTTTGATTGATATCTTGAAGCTATCTGATGTATTTATTAACAAATCCTCAAATTACTCGGCAAATGACAGAGAAAAGTTGGTTCAATTCTTCCAATTCTTTGTATCTTTATTCTTTGGTATTCCTACTGAAGAAATTGAAAAGTCTTTAAGTGCAAGAGGCAAAAACCAAAAAGCAGACAACGAAGACATCATTGCAGATGGAACCGAGGCAAGTGAGCAACTCACTAGTTCAAAGAAGCGTAGTCGTGATAATGATTTGTTGAAGGATGTGTTGAAAAAGCAATCTAAGTCTAAGAAGGAAGAGGCTACCGAGTCACCTCAAGTCAACCACGACGAGGAAGAACTGGAACTTACAGAAGAAATTGAAAAATCCAGTGAAGTGTGGATTAAGACTGCAAGCACGAAGTTCTCATTAAATGACAACCTGAAGAGCGAAGAAAAGCGTGACAAATTTAACTTGTTCTCTAACACAACAATTTACGTGTTTTTCAGACACTTGAGAGCATTGTATGAACGTTTAGAGGAGATAAAGGGTTTGAATGATGAGATTATAAAGGAGATCAGAAGTCGTAAGAACCCCCAATTTGCCAAGGATTTGAACTTACTTTCTCACCAATTGGAGGATATGGGTGTAGAAATTGTCGGTGATCGTGATTGCTACTCACAAGTCATTTCTTTGTCTGAAAAGCTTATTGAAGGTGAAATCGAACACCAATGGTTTGAAGAATCTTTACGCCAAGGCTACAGAAACAAGGCCTACAAGATTTACACTATTGATAAAGTTGTTCAGGCCATGGTTAAACACTTGCATACTATTATAAGTGATTCCAAAACTTCTGAAATGATGGTTCTATTTGAAGCTGATAGATCTAAGCCATCATCAACAGCAAAGGATCAAATTTTATATCGTATGAAGGTGAGATCGTTAATGGCGATCGATGAAAATATGTTCAAGATATCCTTCAAGGAAGCTGGTAGAAGTGTCAACATTCAATTTGTCAGTCTCGACGATTTGACAATCAATGACCATGAAAATGCAGAAGAGAAATATAACTACTATGTTACTAGTTATGTTATGTCACACCCAACAGAAGGAGTTCCAGCATCCAAGATCAACATGCCATTTTCGAGAACTTTTATTGAAAGTGTCGATGAAGATCAATGCGACGGGCGTGTTGCATCGGGATTAAAGGTTTCTGTTTGTGAAAACTCTTACCGTCTTTTCTTTGAGCCTAATACTCATGATGAATTTTCATCCAATGCTGTCTTCACTAAGCCAATTGACGAAACTGTTAAGAAGGAAGAAAAGCTTGAAGCACTCCAGAAGTTGCTCGAGGATGAGGAAGTTGGATGGAAACTGACTTTGAATGGTGAAAATTCGGAGGAATTGAATGACCGTATCAAGACTTTATTTGAAAAGGGAACTGCCGAGTACAAGAAGCTTATCACTACTGATGTGGAAATGGAACCTGTCAAGGAAGAAAAGACTCAAGAGAAACCAGAGGAAGAACCTAACCCCACCAATGCAGTAGTTGCTGATGCCGATACCACTGTTCCTGAAAACAACGACACTACTATTCAACAAGATGCCAATGAAACCACCACAGATGAGACTACCGTTAACCAGGACGATGCATCTATCATTGATTCTCAAACAGAATCGACCACGCCGAGCGAGTTTAACCGCAAGAACGACGAATAATTGTAATCTTCTAAACCTTTGTACTTTATTTCTTGATAGCTACGTTTTTATTATACGACTGTTTATAAAATTATCTAGTAGAAGCGACCTTCTGCAGCAGCACGGGCAAGTCTTTCTGTAGCAATACTACGTGCCAACTTTTCTCTTTGATCTAATCTTCGTGCAACGTATGCCTTTTCATCCTTAATTATTAACAAACGTAAAATGATATCCTCAGCCAATGTCTGTGCTGCAATTGGATCAGACCGAGAATCCTGTTCATCCTGAGCAGCTTTTGCTCTTGCTTTGGCAGTTGCATTTGCCAGGATAGTCTTACTCCGATAGATACTAGTAGCACGAGAGAGTTTGTTTGCAATCTTAGGCAATGCACCATCAAAGTTATTTCGGTCATTCAAGGTTTTAATGAAAGCCGGTGACAATCGTTCAACTTCCTGCATCAACTCCTCTCCACTGCTATCGTAATAAACTGGAATAAGCAATAATGTCTGATAGTGTTCGTTCTTCAAATCCCGTATTGGGGGACCATTTCCATCATTGTGAAAGAAATCAAAGCATAAGAAATTTAGCCAGGAGAATACGGTTTCAAGTTCAGTGTTTGTTAACAGATTACCAAAACCACTTATGCCCATAGATATAGAGACGTTAGCAACAGCAGAGGTAACCGCAGATTGCCAACCAGAGCCTGTATTTGACAGCTTAGATCCCACGGTAGAAAGGGATAGCGTCTTAGCACTTGTAAGTTTTGGCAATAAAAGCTCATCAGCACTGGCAACAACCGAGTTCCAAGTTGCTAGCATGACTTTCAACAATAAATCCTTGGTTAAAAATTCTGCTAACACTTGCAAATTCATATTCAAATAATTGTATAATGGCATCATTGCTTCATCCATTTGTTCCTGTGTTGGCTTTACGTTATTCCCACAAATAGATCTCAAATTACCTCTAGAGAAACAATAGTGAATAAACCGAGAGAATTTTTCAACAATAAGCTTGATACAACGATCTTGACAGCGTTTCAAAGTACGATGTGCCCTTCCCATGACAAATATAGCGTCATCTCTTTCACTTTCGACAGCAACTTCTACCAAAACTCTTCCTTGAGTATCAAGATCCAAGTAAATTTCTTGTGGTATACCGTCGTGTTTAAATCTTTTAGGGTCAAGCTGAATCAACGCTCTGCCACAGATTGAATGGGTTCCAAACTTTTCACTCCATACAGTCGCAGAAACAGTCAACGAGGTATTCGGAGGTAATGTCAATTCAAACTCTTCATCCCATTCTGGATTGGAATTATTATTGATTGTTCTGGTCTTACCAATGGTTTTCTTCGCTTTTGTATCAATCAAAGTCACATAAGGGTGAATAGTTGATCCTGATGACTTCAAATTTTCAGCCTTAATTAACCTTAAGGTAAAAATATGACTGATATATTTCTTCTTCGAGTTTGGATCATATGTTAACACAGAATTTGAGATTGCTTCTGGGTCCAATATATCCTCTAAAACAGTCAATTGGTCCATCATGGCACCTAAGTTATTTAAAGCAATACATGTCTCAGGCTTAAAGTTGTAGGCCTCTAACTCTAGTTTCTGGAAGTTGCTTTGCATGTGAGATACTACATTCTTCACCTCATCGAACCAGTTTCCTTTCTTCTGCTCCATTTCATCTAATTGTGTAGCCAATTTCTTCTGTTCTTCTTCATCCAATTCCTTTGTAATCTTCTCAGTAACAGTGTTTGAATAAAAAAGTGCACCCTCAGAGATACTTTTTAACAATGTGGTATAAATGAGTGATAATTGGTACTCATTTGACCAATTCAAACTCTTCAAGATCCTCAAGAACTCTCTTATGAGAGTGAAAATATCAAGGATAGAAGAGCTATACTTCTTTCCGTCATTACTAAGGTCAATAGCTTCATAATTATCCTTCTTAAGTGCTTCGTTGACAATGCTCCGAATTTTTTCTCCACTTTCCTCAACCCAAGCCTCTAAAAATGGGAAAAAGAACCCTTCCAAATTGAATTTGAAAACAGACCCTGGTGACGAGACTTGTTTGTGAATGTCCCTGATTTCACTTAAGGTCCTATAGACCTCCAAGGCATCTGCGTAGGGCAAAAATTGCTGACGGTTACGTGCATAAGCGTCAATATGTTTCAAGATATTCTTAGCGTCCGCAGAGAACATTGCCGTAGTTACAGCAGCAACGGTACGAGGAACATTCAAAAAGCCCAATAATGGATTCTTATATCTCTTCTGCAACATCTTAATATCATCGACGATGTCTTGAGATATATCAAGGATATGAACAATGTTAAGCGTATCGTCTCTTGGGAGGTTTCCTAATAGTTCCGCGTACCTACTCTCTGAAATACGTAATAATGCTTTCGAAAGTTTCTTCTCCCATTTCTTGACCAAGCCGCTTTGCTCAACTTGAAGGAAGAGTCCATCTACCTCGATGTATTCGCCCAAGAACATCAAATATGGACCAAACTTGGGTTTAACTGATTTGTTGAAGATCATGTGCAATGATTCTTTTAATGCAAATAGGATTTCATTATAGGAACATGTGAGACCCTTTATCCAGTCTTTTTGATCTCTCGTTGACCATAATCCTTTCTCATCCCAATTGTAACCACCATCTTCAACTATTCGTCTACAATAGTGAAGTATCTCTGTCGTTGTATCAATATCAATAGGAGCCAACTCCTTCGCATCGCTGCTCGCATATAGCTTGTCCCTCAATATACCTGAAAGATGAGCAGCCGTGAATAACGCAACGGCCTTTGATGGTGCACTTATGCGCCATACTCTGGCACATAAATTTAATAAGCTAACTGAAGATTTTGACAAAAGAGGTTTCTCCATTTCGTTTGTCGAATCCTCGTCGATTTCAATGCAAAGTTTAATAAGTGTAACGTAGAAATACCTGAGATGAGACGTTCTCGGAAGAATATAAAAGTCCTCTCCCGAAGGAACATCAGGTACAGGTAGTAATTTGAAAGGTGGTGGAACCTGAAACCGTTCAAAGAGTTTTTCACAAGCCTCGGTTTCTTTAGCTTTCCAACTTTCGTATGCAGCTTCATTAACAAAGTCATTTGCCGTCAACACACCCAAACCCTTACCCAAGTAAAACTGAACCTGGTTGATATCTTTCTGCAAAGTTTTGCATTGTGCGAGGTCCTTGACTTTAAATACATCTTGTTGCAATTTAGTCAGATCAACTGAGAAACATGATTGGATCAATTTAACCATGGATTGATCCATATCAGTAAGTCTATAAGATGGCTTAGGATACTCAGCATTTAAACTTTCTCCATTATTGTTGGAAGTAGACTGAGGATGCTGTTTCTTGGTGGTATTTCTTGGTTTGAGTGACTCTTTATTCTCAATGAGTTTGGCAATAATAACTTCACTATCTTTCTCCTTCTTCACCAAATCAATCAAAATGTTGACAAAAGTCTCAGCTTGCTGAAATGCCAAGTCAGTCAACGACTGATTTGCCGGAATGTTACCGACTTTGACCAATTCTTTATTTGCGGACGACACAAACTTCATGACCAAATATTCCGGTTTGTTGACCCGATTAAGGTCAGCTTTGAATGCTGGATCCAACAATTCACTATAGAACCGTAACATTGAACGTCTGGTCAACTCATCCATCTTTTTGTCCTTTTGTTTCATGGCGATCAAATTGAGGCGAGTCTCTAAATTGGAAAGAAGCTGAGGTGGCAACTTGGGTTCATTGGCATCTAGGTGTCTAGACGAGCGATAGTATTTCGAGTATCCGCTTCCTGATTCTGCGGATGCTGTAGGCGTTGCAGCCGCAGGTTTTGTTATGGGTGTTCTGAATCTGACTTCGTTGCAATATTCCAAAAGAACCACTTTCAAGACGCTCTGGTAAAGCTTCTGTATATCAACCGTATCAAAGTTCTTATCCTCAGCCAAGAGGTTAGCCGACGCCAAGCTGTGTGCTCTTGACAGAGGCTCGTTGAGTCGTGAAGGGATCATTGGAAGGTAAATAATACCACAAGCTGTTATTTTCGCGACTCAACTATCATAAGCAAAAAAGTTGCTTCAATCAGGTATTCAGATGTCGCCTATAGGTATATATTGGTACATAATTTACAAAAGGTTATAATCACTCATTGTCTTCATCATCATACTTTACTTTGTCGGAGCCTACATCTTCAGGTTTGAAGATATGCTTGCTTAATATTTTATTCATATCAAACGACCCCACAGTTTCTGGAAAAAGATTGTTAGTAAAAAAAAAGACTCCAAATAACAAAAACGTGAATACAATGGAAATATACTTACTTCGTTTGAAAAGCTTTTGGAGCTTGTCATCACACATAATCTGCCTTTTGTCCTGAGGATTTTGTAAATCATGATGCTTGATGTATGCCCATAAATGCTTAACTACCTGAGGACGTGAACACCGCTCAACGCCGATTGTTTCCTGGAGCTCCGGTGATAACACCATTTCACGATTGAACCCCGTGTTTGAGGTAGCTCTGTCCAGTTTAGTGCGATTTTTGTTAGGCAATGGCTTTGCTTTTCTGGCACGGAACAACGGTCCATTAACCTCAGACTTCAGCAAACGTGCTGCCAACAAGGCATCCTGCTGTTCCATTTCGAGGCGTCGTTGCTTTGCCGATTTCTCCTCACGCTCTCTGTTATCCATTAAATTGTGGTATCGACTTACAATGAGCTCTTTCATCGCAGTCTTTAGTTGAATGTTAGTATGAAGAAGTTACTTCAACTGTAAAACTTACTTACCTTATGTGGTAGGAGATCAATTCCAAAGAGCTCTTGGATTGCATTCCTAACACGGCTCACTGAAACTTGTTCCAAGTCAGAAACTCCCAAAATGGCCTATTATTAGTATCACAGCAATTGAAAAATACCAAGCAAACAGACTTACGTCTATGGTGGGAACGAATTTACTGGTATCGAATTCTACCATCGTGCTAGTTTCTAGGTTATTCTACCAGGAAATCGCTTATAATATACTCTTCGAAATTTGTTAAGTGCAGGAAATACATTTATGATACACAATTTACCTTAAAGAAAGGTTGCTTATAACAAGGGATCTTACGTAGTTAATCCAGGTGGATCCCTAACGAAATTGACTTTGAAAGTATTCAATTAAAATTAATGACAGTTTTCGGGGTGTCCGTTTATGCAGATTGGTTCTTCAAGTTACGCTTATGCTGCAACTCATTCTTCTTGATCAACTTCTTTCTTTCGGCACGAGCCAAAGTTCTTGGGTCTATCAACTCCTGCTCGGTGTTCTTCACCTTATCATCAACCTCAACCAACCATTGACTGTCCAAGTCCTTGTTCTTACCCTTGTAACCCCACTTAGGAACCCATTCTTGCTTCTCTTCGTCAAAGACCATCTTTCCATCCTTGGCCTTCGCCTTGATACCCTTTCTAGCAGCAAATTCTTCCCACTTGGTCTTGGCCTTCTCCTTAGGAATGGCCTTTTCTCTAGGCAAAATAGTAGTTGGTTCTGGCAACTGAACTAAGGTCATAGTCGAGTTCTGACCAGTAGAAGAGCCCTGGGTGTCGGTAGTGGTCTTCACAGGCAAAGACAAGATCTGATTTATCAATAATTGGACATTATCTCTGGTTACTGATGCCAAGTACTCTTCGCGTTGACTGGCATCCTTCAACTTTTCATTGTCCAAAGGATTAGGATCAAACGTAGCTAAGTTACCAAGATCATATGTGTTAGGGATAGGCTTGTCCACAGTAACCGGCTTATATTCTTGTTCCGACATTGCAAATAAGTATTATATTAATATCTAATGAGTATCTTAAAAGATTTGATGCTGAAATAGAAAAAAAAAAAAATTGTTGCGAGAAGCGATGGGCTTCGCGCACTATGTACGAGAGCTCTGAAGCGAGTTCTTCCAGATCCAAATAGATGCGATAGTCATCACTGTAAGAGCACCTCCTGCCATCAAGTAATGTATGTAGTCTTCATTGAGGGTATCAGGAGCTGTTTCTAGTCCAGGGGTTGCTGTGTTTGGAAATTTAGCTGCGTCAACCAATTGGATAAAGAGCTCCTGCAATGAAGTAGTCCACGCCAAAGAAATATGCAATGGAGAATCAAGTAATAATTCCCTAGTATAGTTTTCTGGTTGAACATCAGATCTCTGCTGTTGCTTGTCTAGATCGGCTTTCAATGCCACGAAAACGGATGGAATTTCGTCCACCAAGTGTGCATAGCGTTCACGGAGTTCAACCAAGTACTGGAAAGACTCTGGGTCCGACGAGTCATAGGTGTAACATATAACGTCGCACTGATCTAATCGTCTGGTATTCTCTAATATTGCTGGCTCCAACTCTCCAAGTTCTTCAAGAATCAAGTAGCACTGTTTTCCTCCTCGCAACTCAATATCTTTAACTCCAATCCGTGGCTTTATAGTTGGTGAATATATTTCACTGTATGATCCACGGAGGAACATTTCAAGAAGAGAACTCTTCCCTGATTTAGGTGCCCCGAGTATAAAACAATTGAATACATTTCTATCGTTAACAGACAGACGGTAGAACTTACCATTTTTCTGTCTCCTCCTCCGAGCTTTAGTCACTTTAATGGCCTTCAATGACGAACCCTCATCAAACCCCAAGTATGCCATGTATTCAAGTGTGGTTTTATGTTCCAAAAATGTCGTCAAGTTCCACTGGGCTAGCCAGCCTTGGAGCGAAACATACCCTTCTTCATTACAAACAATCGATGTTGGAAACTGTGACTCCTGCCAAAGTTTAGGGATGCCTGGGGTAGGAAGAAACAAATTCGTGAGCTCCTGTTCATTTAATCCGCCATCATTATCCTTATCAAACTTCAAAAACAAGTCAACCAAAAATCGGTAACCAGTCGGACTCAACTCCACACTGGCATGTGGATTCACGTCAAGTCCAGGGTAAAGAAATTTATCACTTATTGATAGCGAATTAGTGTAATGGAAAGCCCGAAGTATCCCCCAAACCGTTTCGTGGCGGCCTTTTTCGGCATACAATTTGCACAATATTATAAAACCATCTTCCGAGATATGTTTTTGGTCAGATTTTTCAGTAAAAAGAACCTGATTGATTGCTGCTATAATGTTGTCAAACTGTTCTGGGGTAGAAGGGCGTCGAAAACATTTCTTATGTAAATCTGAGAGTTCCTGGAAGTTAAGGAATCCGTCTTGATCCTTATCACAAAGGAAAAACACTCTCTTAAGGGCAGACACAGCTGCTGGTTTCAAGTTACCCTCCTTGGCGTCAAATATAGGAGATATTGGATGTGTAATAGCACGTTGGCATAGGTAAAATACTTCTACCACATTTGTATTGGACAAGGCACTACAGCGGACACAAGACTCAATCTCTTTAAATTCATTGATAAGTGGATTGAATTCATCAGAATTCTGGGTCTTAAGCGAAGATTTGGAAATGAGATCGGACTTATTCGCCGATAAAACGATAGGTAAATTGATCCCCATAGACCGGAGAAAAGGTAACCAGTGAAGTGATATTCTTTCGTAGGTGTAGTGGTCAGAATACACAAGCCAAATAACGTCAGCTCTCTTTAATTCCTTCTGAAGACTAACCAAATCAGCCGATGTGGTATCAATAATGGTTGTTTTAGAAGGAACATATTCCAGGATAATCTCATTGCTATAGACGCTCTCCTTCTTTCGTTGTGGTGACTTCTTGTCGGAGGGGTCAAAATCAGCGCTGCTCTCAATGTAGTCTTCCGTGGAAATTGTGATAGGTGGGAGAAGCTTGGGCACTGCATTAATGCTTTCTTTAATGAGAGCTGTTACTAGTGACGATTTGCCTACTGAATCATCACCACATACCACAATCCTTATATCCGACATGATTGTAGTTGTTTAAATATTCGGATATACTGTATATAGCTTAGGCTGAATGGTTAAAGTTTACACTATCACCCAACCAAGCACCTTAGACCCATAGCACAAAAGCCACTCAAGACCATACAAACATTCTCACCAAGCTCACTACTTGTAGAATGATAGAGCACTGGAGATACATGGTTGGTTTGGATCCTAAACTCAAATTATGACATTTGCACCCAACACAGCGACTTAAATGACTCTAAGCTTATTTTCGCTATATTCAACCAATCAGAGAGTAGATATCACGAGAAAATAATACGCATAGGTTCTTGTATGTAACAATACTAAACATCATCTCAAAAGCTTTGTAAATTACCATTTAATGTGCATTTGAGTCTTGGTGATTCTCGAAAAAAAAAAAAAAAATATAGATTACCAATCCGTCATCATCATCATGTTAAAATACTTGGGCAACTCTGGCGCTGTTGCCGCTCGTCACGTCGGCAGGCGTTGGAACTCGATGGATGCATATGAAAAGAAAGTCTACGACATATTGCAGGAGAACTTTACTCCAAAGAACCTCGAAGTGAAGGACGTTTCCGGTGGATGTGGATCCATGTTTGCCATCTTGGTGGAAAGTGAAAAGTTCAAGGGTATTCCAATGATCAAGCAACATAGATTAGTCAATGAGGTATTAAAAGACGAGATCAAGCAGTGGCACGGACTTCAATTACGCACAAAGGCTGTCAAGAACTAGCACAATTTACTGTAAATATTTATTAATAATAAAACTAGAATTAATATACATCTATTCGACAACTTCTTCCTTTTCTTCAATGATTTCCTCCTTGATTTCCTCAATGGTTTCTTCCTTGATGTCACTGGTCTTGGCTTTCTTGCCAGAATGCTTAAGTCTGTATGCTCTCCATTCTTCCAATGCCTTACGGCGAGCCAAAATGGCGTCTCTGACAGCAGCATTAGCCTCCATCGCATCGGATTCCTCGAATTGAGCAGAGTATTCCCATAAGACAGATCTAACCTTCTTTTTGTCAGCAGCACTCAATTGAGATGCAGGTCTTGGTCTCCAGATGAATTCCTTGAACAAGTCAATCTGCTCTTCCTTCAACAAATTACCGGTGAATTCATACAATCTGTAACCGTTTTCAATGGTGTGCAACCACAGGGAAGACCAACAAGCAAGGTATCTACCAGATGGATCCCAGGACAAGTTGGTCATACCCGAGAACTTTTCGGTCTTGAGTAACTTAACAACTTCCTTGGTCTTCTTACCAGGCTTTTCTTCTTCAAATGCAACGTCATAGAAGTCAATTTCACCATTTCTAGAAATAGTAGCAACAACAACGTATTTGCCACCTGGAGACCACATAACAGTGTTCGAATGCTTGTTGGCAAAGGTGTTTTGCACCTTGTAACCACCATTGTTACCCTTGCCCGAAGTTTCAGGAGCATAGAACGAGACAGTATTCTTTGGAATAGCGAGGTTCAAGTTACCGTCATCTAATCTGGAAATAGTGACAAATCTTTCGGACTTTGGTGCCCAAGCAAAATTGATAACAACGTCCTTCAATTCCAACTTTTCGACTGGAATGTCCTTTTCGGTCATCTTGAAGAAATCCAAGTTGGTAAAAATAGTCTTACCAGACTTTGTGTGACGGTCAACCTTGACACACAAGAGCTTACCTTGTGATTGCCAGTGCATCTTACAGTCGCTAACTTGGAACAAGTTAACAGTTCTCAAAATTTCCTTGCTTGGAATTTGCATCACAGAAACTCTAGCGGTTTGGTTAGTACTTTCTGGAGTCCAGTACGACAAAACGTGAGCACCTTCATTAGACTTGGAGTTAGCAAGCGCAACACCAGCAGGTGCCCATTCGAAGTCCATAATATCGTCAATCTTGAGTAACTTCTTGTCCAACAATTGGAAAGATGGAGTCTCGTAGATGGCTAAGGCACCAGGACCTTGACGAGCACAGTACTTGTCGTCATGGGACCACTTAACCAATGGCCATGGCATTTCCTTTTGACCTTCCAAATGAGGTGGCAAAGCAAAAGTTCTGGCTGGTTCACCAGTGGCTAAGTCCCAAATAACCAACTTGTGACCTTCACTTTCTGGACCAAATGGGAAACCAGCCTTTTCAGCAACTCTGGTTGGAGCAGTGATTGGGTTAGGGGATAAAGTCACCATATACTTTTCGTTAGGAGAAAAGTCAACCAAACGGACTTGACTATGGATAAACTTGTTGATACTTTGGAAGTTTTCACCACCCCAAGATTGAATACCTTGTGGATGGATTGAAAACAAGAAGGTACCCTTTGGAGAGAACTTGGCATATTTCGAGGTGAAAGCCTTTCTTGGTTCAATAACTGGTTCATGTTCGTTTTGCTTCTTGTTCCAGTAAACACCCACTGTTTCAGAAAAGTGCAAAGCGATCTGGTCACGACCAGCTGGGTCTTGCAACCACGACTTGAGGTAACCGTGACTCTTGAATGGAGCAAATTCTGGTTCAGTAAATTCAGTTGGGATGTTGCCCTCGGTTCCAAACTTTTCAATTTCAGACAACTTGTTGACCAATAATCTGTGCTTTTGATCCAACTTCTTTCCGTGTAACTGCTTGATAGCAGCCTGGGCCTGTTCAGCAGTCTTGTACTGAACAAACAAGAAACCCTTGGACATACCATTTTCCAAAGGCATATGGATACCTTCATCACCTTCAACAACTTCACCAACAGAGTTGAATAACTTTCTCAACACCTTAGTCAAGATTGGAACCTTGGCTTCTGGGGCAACTGGTGCTCCATCAACGACCACATAGTTGTCAAAACCAACATCAGTTGGGAACTTTTCTTCCAAATCGGAAAAGTCAATGTCATCTAAGTTGATTTCCTTCTCAAGCTCCGCATCGGAGATGTACTCTTCGGACATTTTGAAGGTTGTTTGAAGATTCTTGTCAATGCCTGTCTGGAAAGATTTGATTCTCTCAGTCGTAGTACACAACGAAAATTTTTCAAAGGGTTACCCGGATTTTAGTTCTGCTGTTCCAAATTTACTCTACACCATCGGTATATTATCTTAGCATTAATAGCCTTGATATATGATATTCAGCAAGAACAATATACTACTTTCCAGTAAGTACTACTTTAAGAGCTTATTTTCGGTTTTCTTTCTTGTAATTCTATCATTCATTATCATAAATTAAATGGTTGCGAAATTAATTATCATAACGCGCTAATGCTTCACGTAAACGAGAATTCTCACGGGTCAAGTCTTGTATGTCCCGATGAAGTTCTTGGTTTTCGTTTTCAAGTTCACGTAATCTGTTAGATGCCTCTTTATTTTCGTGTACTCTAGCTTCACGTTCTTCTTTCCATCGTTTGTGAAGTTCTTCCTTCTTGAAGCGTGAAATCGGCAGCAACACTGTTGCCAGGTCGCTTGGCTCGCTGACAGTAGAGACAGCCTGCAATTCTTTGATTTGGTGGCTCAATTTCTCAATATAAGTATCGTTTTCCTTTTTATACTCGCTTTCTTTCAAAAGTAAATCCACATGATCAGTAACAATCATATCAACAGCTTTGGCAAAATACTCAAAGATAGTACGATGTTGCTCACGAATAAAATTAATATCCTCCAATTGATTATTCTCGTTAAAAATCAATTTGGATAAGTTCTCAATACGCTTGGTAGGCTCTTTCAACGACTCCATAATTTTGCTGAACGACTTGAGAAATTTTTGAAATTCATACAAGTCTAGCTGCAATAGTTCCTTGAACTGATACTCATAGATAATTGCATTTTCTTTTTCGGCAGAACCATCTACACTTAATGCTCTCAATTTTCCAGTTAAGCTCCTTATAGTTGATAACAAGGATTCCTTGTCACAGATAAGTAGATCAATTGAAGCTTCAAAGTCTTCTTTCTTTGATACCGCCATATGCAAATTTTGTTTTAATTTATCAACAGTCTCTTCCTCCGCTTTCAACTTCGCTTGCTTAAAATTAAGATCATCATTCAATTTTGTAATAGTCTTGGAACTCTCGTCTTGAAGTTTGCTGTATTTAGCTGTGAGTTCAGCAAGCTGCTCTTGGGTTTCGGCACATTCCTTCTCCAATGCTTCCACCTGGGCCACAAGCCCGTCATTCGCAACTAATTCGCGCTGTGATCTTCTTCTGAGTTTTTTGAATGCATTAACTTCCTCTTGCAAACCATCTATGATATCACGGTACTCGTTGAATCGATTATCTACTTCTTGATTAATCGCAATCAACTCGGTATTTTGGGACCGAAGTCTTTCCAATTCAACTGGATCATGCTTTTCCAATGTAGTACAAAGCGTATTAAATTTTTGCGAAATTAATTGGTAATTTTGTCGTATCGCCTTTGATTCCTCAATCTCGCGTAATAATTCGGCCTCAATCCGTTTGGTTTCCAAGGACTGATTCTTCAAGCCTGCTTCAAGATCCTGTAGGGATTCACGTAACTGTTTTATCGTATTGAGATAGTTTTCAATTTCTTTACCCGCATCTGGAGCAGCATGCACATTTGTTGATTCAAGAATCTTATTTATTTCGAGATTAACGGCATGAAGCTTGAGCTCAAGAGATTGACCCTTAGTACCCAAACAACGTTGTAGCGCCTGTTGTGTTTGCTTATCCGTTCTGTGGTTTTCTATCAAAGCGATCAAGACTTCTTCAGTTACTGAGGAACAAGACTCTAGATACTCGTTTAAATGCAGAATTTGATGCTCCTTGTTCTTAATATCATTCTTAAACCCCTCTAAATTCTCATACAAGTCATTATTGAGTTTGAACACCTCATTGTATTCCCTTAGTAAATCGTTGTATTTTGATTCGAAATCAGATCCACGTTTATACGGAGAAAATCCACCGAGTTCTCTTTGAAGATTTGAAAGTTCCGAAACATCAAGATCCAAACCACTCTCTCTTGTCTTATCGATCAAGTTTTGGAGGAATTGTTTGAAAAACTTTATTTGAATCTTGTAACTGGTAATTTGTTTGTGAAGATCGTCAACTTTAGTAGCTGTTGTGGTATCTTGCAGTTGGAATGAGTGGCGTGAAATATTTCTGTTTGATGATATAGATGAAAATCGCTCGGGGAACCTGGCTATCGGTGGGTCAGGATGGTTAAAGGACGCAATAGAGGCAGGACGGAGCTTTCCCCAAGTCGGCTTAGGAGTTTTTGCCGGTAGTAAAGATACAAAAGGTTCATTTTCTGGGACATCCAATTGGTGATCCGTTTCGTTGTTCATAGTGGTGTCAATGGTCGAATTGTGAAAATCGGCTTCCTTATTGGGAGATCTTGTTGTTCTTAGGTTGGCAAGCGATTCACGTATTGAGGCAATACTGGCGTCTAAATCGTCCACTGCTCTCGATTCCGTATCTGGCTCACCTATATCAGGATGAGAAATAAACTCACTCGAGACATCTGACTCCTCGGAATCCATTGACATCGCTTACTGCTAACCGGTTTCAATTATGTATGAGGTTTGTTTATATGAGAAAAATGTAAATTTCCTGTACATAACTAAAGCGGGACAAAGTTCGATTTTACTCTAACCATTTTCGTATCACCGCGGCCACCCTCACGATATTCTCTATGACTCCATTTCTTCATCTTCATCGTCGTCGTCTTCCTCAGCAAGTCTCTTGGCTTCAGCCAATAATTCTTCAGGAACGAATTCGTGTCTGCCTCCAGTTTCTTCCTTCGATACCCACGTGATTTCTAACTCGTAGTCCTTGTCCTTGTTATCTTCGTGCGCCTGGTGAATAATCTTAGCAGCAACTTTCACGGCTTCCTTGACCGTCAACTCTTCGTAGTTTAACTTTTCTAACTCAGACTTCGCAGTCTGTCTTCCCTTACCAGTGGCAGCACCTGAGTATCCCCAACAAGCTCCACTTGGTTCGATCATGTACAAGTGAGGGCCGTTGTCGTCAACCCCACCGACAATTGAAACCACACCAAACGGTCTGACCGAGTTATAACAGGTGTAGTTCTGTACGTAAATTCCCAATCTGTCCATCAAATGGGGCACGGATACTGCAGTTTTGTATATGGATTTGAATGACTGGGCCTCGTCGCGACCCCGGTTCACGAAATGGCGGCCGTCGGGCAAGAGACCCGAGTACACCACGCCGATATGTCTATCAATGGTTTGAATACGTTTGTTTCTGCCTGGTACTAAGAGCTTGGAATTTATAATCTTTTCCACTGCCAACACCACACCGTCCTTACACTTGATTCCGATCGAAGTGCCGCCGTTCTCCACCGCCTTCATGGCATATTCAACCTGAAAGTTTCTTCCATCCGGGGAGAAAACACTGTTGGATAAATCGTAACCGGTACCAATTGATGTCTGTATCTTGTTAGTATGTCCCACTGGTATACTTTCGTCCAGCAACTTACCATTAGTTATAGAGTAATTTTTTGTTGTTTCACGTAATTGCCACTAAAGATTTAATGCACGAACTTTTTTTCCCTTTGGGCTTGAGAATTTTTGTGTCATCTTTTCTAACTTTTTCAGCTCTACAGGAAGATAATGATCCAGTTACGGTGGCCAATACTCGGGGTAATCATCCCGTGTGTGATCATTGCTGTCATTGGGTATGGCTCACACTTCTTTGTCTTTGCTCAGCACATGAGTCGGAACGAGCAGATTCGCCTCCAGGTGTGTTTGACCATGGTATGGATTTCGTACTATTTGGCGATCAAAGTGCCGCCAGGATCGCCTCCACCAGGATTTGAACCTCGGCCAGGGCAATGGCGCCGATGGTGTAAAAAATGCAACAACTACAAGCCAGAAAGGACACACCATTGTAAAACTTGCAACACCTGTGTGTTGAAGATGGACCACCATTGTCCTTGGACATACAACTGCGTGGGTCACGCAAACTTACCGCACTTCTTACGGTTCTTGGTATGGGTTACGATTGGCACGGGATTAGTATTGGTAGAGCTTTTCAAACGGGCACTCCAGTACTACTACGATCGGGAACTTCCAGGATACTTGGTCAATAAGAGCGAATTAGTTGCTGTCATACTATTGTTGCCCTTGGACTTCTTCGTGTTCTTCACAGTAGGAATCTTGTTGGTTCGTTGCATTCTCAACCTCAATCTGGGTATGACACAGATCGAAGCCTGGGAATGGGACCGTATAGATTCGCAGTTCCATACCGAACGGATGTGGCTCCGCATCCGTCGCAACTACTCCGAGTTGCACGGACGCGAATTGCCAGCATTGACATCGTGGAACGAATCTGCCGTGTTCAATCATCAGATTGAAGAGATCGAGCTTGAAGAAAGTGTACAGCACGATGAAGATGATCTCCAACTGATTGTCCCGCCTACATTTACCCCAGACGACTTAGTTTTTCCTTACGACTTGGGGTCGTGGTCTAACTTTGTCGATGCCTTGGGATATCCCTGGAGCTGGTTTTTGCCGTGGGGAGGAAGCTCACAGTCAGGCTACAAGCCAGCCAAGTGCTTGGAAGACGACCAATTGGAGTTGCCCTGGCCACCTGATGGAGGTCACCAGGAAGTAGAACATGATGAGGATCAGGTTGACAGTGAAGGTCTGACGACATCTAACGTCCGTAGGAGACGTGATCCGCGCAGGAACTTGGCCCGCACCGAATGGATGAATGATTTCGGCGAAACATTGGACGATTTTGGCGTCGATATCGAAGCAGAAGATCATGAGTTATTAGTAAAGAAATCCAATTGACCATTACATAGCCCTGTATATTTTTTTGACTACTACGTTTACTACCAGGATCGTATGAGGACAAATTGGAAAAATACCAATTGTCTCGACTAAGTCGGAATACATTATATCCGGAGTCTATAAAATGGTCATATCACGTGATAAAATGCAATTTCACCAGGGATTTTGCCAACTTTGATTAGTCTCGTAACTATAAAAAGGTACCAATCCACACTCCAAAGAAATATAACTTCACCTTCTGTATCTACACAATGGCTTCTACTTTAAGATTAGGCTCTACTGCCCCAGACTTCACTTCTGAAACTTCCAATGGCCCAATCTCGTTCCACGAGTTTATTGGTAACAACTGGGTCGTCTTGTTCTCGCACCCAGACGACTTTACCCCAGTTTGTACTACTGAATTGGGTGCTTTCGCCAAGTTGGAACCAGAATTCGCCAAGAGAGGTGTCAAGTTGATTGGTTTGTCTGCCAACAACACCGACTCCCACAAAGCCTGGATCAAGGATATTGATGAAGTCACTGGCTCC
The DNA here is from genome assembly GCA_030556435.1 of Teunomyces pallodes. NCBI lineage: Eukaryota > Fungi > Ascomycota > Pichiomycetes > Serinales > Debaryomycetaceae > Teunomyces > Teunomyces pallodes. The sequence continues at coordinate 458,600 of JAKTUA010000004.1, forward strand.
AAGTTGACTTTCCCAATCATTGCTGACCCAGAAAGAAAGGTTGCTCACTTGTACGACATGATTGACTACCAGGATGCCACTAACGTTGATGACAAGGGTGTCCAATTCACTATCAGATCTGTGTTCATCATTGACCCAAACAAGAAGATCAGATTGATCTTGGCTTACCCTGCCTCCACTGGTAGAAACACCGCCGAAGTCTTGAGAGTCGTTGACTCCTTGCAGACTGGTGACAAGCACAGAGTTACCACCCCAATTAACTGGGTTCCAGGTGATGATGTCATTGTCCATCCATCTGTTTCTAACGAAGAGGCCAAGACCTTGTTCCCTAAGTTCAGAATCATTAAGCCTTACTTGCGTTTGACTCCATTGGAAAAACAAAACGAGTAAGCAGGCTTATTAGTGTAATTGTATATTCATTGAATAATATAAACGACTTAAAGTATCAAAAAAAAAAACTAGTATGAAATAGGGTTTTTTTATGGGAGGGGTAATGTACAGTTAGAAAAAGGACTGGAAATATGGTACAAGCGCCTGCGAGGGCCTGCCGAAGCCCGCGGCGGGTAAGCAGACTGGGGAGGAAAAAAAGCGATTTGAGAATTTAAAAGGACGCACGCGTAAATTGGAAATGAGCGCGATGGTGTGAAAAAATGGCGCGCGTTTCATTATTGCATACCAAAGTAGTTTTCGTGCTCCTGTTCAAACTGCTCAGTCCGTACGGGAGTTTCATTTTGATACCCTTGAACCACATATGATTCGGCTTCGCTGCTTGGGCTCAATTTGAATGGAGAAGACATGTGTTGGTCCTGGTTAGCGGATGAAGGAGGTACTGACAGGTTCTGGTAGAGCGACTGTGGTGTTGATGGCATGGTATCGTAAGTCTGAGTTGGAGTGAACGAATAGTCGGCAAAGGATGCGTCTTCAAACTTGGTTATAAGTTCTCCGGTATCAGGGTTGGTGTACTGGCGAAGACATCCCCACGGTGTGATTTTGACAAGGCCACCTTGAGGATGGCTGTAGACAGGCCATTCATTCGATAAAGTAAACTGCTCGTTGTCTACAAAGTTTTTGGTCTTCTTGGCATCGGACTCGGTCTCATCCCGCTTTCTTTTAGGTGCAAAATTCATAGTGAGGACGTTATATGGCGGGTAAAAATCTGGTGTTCTCTGATGAGGATAAATGAATGAGTTGTGTGGGAACACAAAGTAATAACAGATAAACGAAGGAAAGATTCAGAAGATCTTCTTGGTGATTTTGATGAATTTATTTAGTTAATGAAGGTACTCGCCAGTACCGACAATTTGCTCAGCTAGTTGTAGTGTGAGGAAAAATGGATTTTTCACCATACTTATATTGGAAAATTTGTAGCTGGTTGTGGTGCGTTGTGAGCGATGCTGAAAAAAAAGGTTAGAGATTCTGGTGTGCGTATAAGCACGTAAAGAAATTCACTACATAATATCGGCGAAGCAAGTAAAACTGTAAACGTCTCACTTAGGTGGCCGAAACTAAGATTTTCCCAAATAGGAACAGTATTGCGGTACGGTTTATATCGTAATTGTGAAAATCTATGGTCGATACAAGAATAGCGATAGAGAACAATAGACAACTATCGATAGATTGAGACGGCTATATTTGGAAAACATGTTCATACAATACCAAAGACAGCAAAAGTAAAACAAACTCATGATTATCTTAACAAAAAATTGTAAGAACAACATTACTCGTCAAAAGAGGACATGGGTACATTTTTAGTTCCAGTCCATTCCGCCTGAATATCCCTTAGAATGTGGGTACAGGACAAAGCTGGTGGAGAAGGTGAGAGGTTGGAAAAAAAAAAGTTTTCTTTATATCCAATGGCAGTTATTTTTGTCACATGATAATAAACACATGACTTTTAACCATCCAATAAACAAACTTCATTTTGTCAGTGAAGAGAAAATTAAAATATTGGTTTACCAAGTAGGCACAAACAAGGAATTATCATGCTTAGAGTCAGAAACCTCCGTTTGCCCTCGATCAGGCCTTCGGTCATGGCATCGGCCAAGCCTTTGAGAGCTTTTTCCAATGTCTCCCGCTTACATGCGGCTGCTGCTGACGATGCCAAACCTTTTCACAATGCCTTGGGCCACCCTGCTCAAAGATACTCCGACCAGCCAGGAACTTTTGGCAAGACCACCTTTTCTGAGGTCATGGATGAAGTTGACATGGTCTGGGGTAAAGATGATGACCCAAAGAAGGTTGAAAAGCAAAACACAAAGATCAGACACTTCACTATCAATTTCGGTCCACAGCATCCAGCTGCTCACGGGGTGTTGAGATTGATTTTGGAATTGCATGGGGAAGAAATCGTTAGAGCTGATCCCCATGTTGGTCTTTTACACAGAGGAACTGAAAAGTTGATTGAGTCCAAAACCTACATGCAAGCATTGCCATACTTCGATCGTTTAGATTACGTCTCGATGATGACAAACGAATTAGTGTTTGCTCTTGCAGTCGAAAAGTTGTTGAATGTTGATATTCCATTGAGAGCCAAGTACATTAGAACTCTTTTCGGTGAGATCACCAGAATCTTGAATCACTGTATGTCCGTTTTGTCGCACATTATGGATGTCGGTGGTTTGACTCCTTTCCTTTGGGGTTTCGAAGAACGTGAAAAGTTGATGGAATTTTACGAAAGAGTCTCTGGTGCCCGTTTGCACACTGCTTACGTTCGTCCAGGTGGTGTTTCTCAAGACTTGCCAGTTGGTTTGTTGGACGATATATACATGTGGGCAACCCAATTCGGTGACAGAATCGATGAAACCGAAGAATTGGTCACTGATAACCGTATCTGGAAGGATAGAACTGTGGATGTTGGTATTGTCACTGCCGAAGATGCCCTCAACTACTCTCTTTCCGGGGTTATGTTGAGAGGTTCTGGTATTCCATTCGATATCAGAAAGTCCCAACCATACGATGCCTACGACCTTGTTGACTTTGACGTCGCTGTCGGTGTCAACGGTGACTGTTATGATCGTTACTTGATCAGAATGGCTGAATTCAGACAATCGCTTAGAATCATTGTGCAATGTATCAACGATATGCCAGAAGGTCCAGTCAAGGTTGAAGACTACAAGGTGTCTCCTCCACCTCGTGCCCTCATGAAGGAAGATATGGAAGCCCTTATTCACCACTTCTTGTTATTCACCAAGGGTTACGCTGTACCACAAGGTGAAACCTACACTGCCATTGAAGCTCCAAAGGGTGAAATGGCTGTCTACGTTGTTTCTGATGGTTCTGAAAGACCATACCGTTGTAAGATTAGAGCCCCTGGTTTTGCCCACTTGGGTGCTTTCGACCACATCTCCAGAGGTAACTTGTTGGCCGATGCCGTCGCTATCATTGGTACTATGGATTTGGTGTTCGGTGAAGTCGATCGTTAGACGGGTTGTAGAAGATACCCGAGAGAGTATCTCTACTGTCCTTTCAATAAGGTATTATATTTTTGCATCATATCATTAATACATGGTTTTCTCTCTAGTTTATTAAACTGTAGATAAGATATAGCGAGCTACCGGCCCCTCCGATCATACATAACATCTTGAACACGCCTCCACCTTCATCATCGGTTGTATACGCATTTCCTGGTCCGTAGTACATATGAGGGTTCCTTGTGGTACCGTTTCTAGCACCACCATTACGGCTACCAGACTGTGACGCAAACAGCTGCTGTGAACTCGATTGAGAGTTGTCTCCAGTAAAGCTGTGATGTATGTGACGCATCATATGCTTGGTAATTAATTCCTCGCTAAGTTTCTCACCTGATCTGCTTAATTGTGCAAGTATCTTTGCCCTATCGTCCTCGGATAAATGCTTGTTGATAATATGCTGCTCAAACTTGAGATGTTTTAGTAAATGCTGTTCGTAGTTGAAGTGTGGCACATCGTACCGATCACCATAATTGATATGTTTCCCTGAAAAAGTCGACGAATCTTCATGGTTACTAAAGTTGTACACGCGGTGTCGGTTGGTATTTAGTCCCAGAGCAGAGTATGACGATCCTGACTTCGAGTAATATTTAGCTTCACCGTAATACTTATTGCTCCATTCTGTAGAGCGTGGGGTAGTAGTGGGAGAAATCCTGATCAGTTGGTCATACTGCTTTTTCTTCTTGATATCTTTAAGAGTATCATATGCCAGTACAATCTCAACAAAACGAGCTTGGCTCTCTTCCTTTTCTTCAGGAGTAAGACTGGGGTTCAAATCAGGGTGGTACTTTTTGCTAAGTTTACGAAACAGCGCTTTTATGTCTTTGATTGAGGCATTGTGTGGAACCTGTAAAATATCATAGTAGTTTGCTTCGGTGGAAAGGTGCCGTTTACCAGCACGAACCGTCTGCGACGCCAAGGTACGTGGCAAATAGAGCATAGTAGAGTCAAAGCCGAATCGGTCTGTGCGCGGATTTGAGGATTACTATGATGGGTTTCAGCCAGCCACAAATTAATGAGTACCAGTTCCCGTTCTAATAAGTGAAGGGGGAACTGGCATGATGAAAAAGGAAGATAACCAATCCATTACACTTGATTTGCACATACTTTTTGAGCTCTCTGGCCCTATTCCTTCCAGAGTACGCCTATCATATTTCATAGACGCTTTGGGCCAACTTCTTAACAAGAAAGTCCGTGATAGTTTAGTGGCTAGAATTACCGCTTGTCGCGTGGTAGACCGGGGTTCAATTCCCCGTCGCGGAGCTTCTCAAGCGCAAATGGTTTAGTGGTAAAATCCAACGTTGCCATCGTTGGGCCCCCGGTTCGATTCCGGGTTTGCGCATTTTTTTTAGTGTTAACTTCTCGGTAATTTTTTTTTTGCATCCACAAAACAAGGAGGGGGTGGGCTATTGTTGCATGATTGAATAGCCGGAGGAGAGGGAGCCTTAGCGGTAGATTGTGGAGCACATGGATGGTTCAAGATATTATAGTTCTTGTTTCTATGTATGTCTACGGCACCTCGGAACCCGTCGTGGTGGCAGGGCATGATTTATGATCTGAAATATTGTGCGGGTCACCGCATTTACATGAACATGATTTCTTTTTAATTCTCTCTGATATTATTTTTCTTTTTCTGTAAACTTTTGGTGTTGAAACTAATTTGTAATCTCAGATCACAAAAGAATCACACCTCATCTGTAGACGACTACTATTGAGCACATTTCTACGATCCCTTGAATACCTGCTAGTCGTGATAGTATATTGCTCATACAACTTAATACTGTCACCTAAAAATTTCATTTCCCACACAAAAACTCAAAGGGGATTATAGACACACAGACGAAAAACCACAACAGTTATTCCTCCCCTAACACAACATGAGTTCGAAATCCGCCGCTGCCATTTTACAACGACAATTCAAGGACTTGACTGACCCAAAGAAGGGTATTCCATCCTTCCACATCGAGCTTGATGACGACAACATCTTCCTTTGGAATATCGGGATTATGGTATTGAACAAGGATTCAATGTACCACGGCGGCTACTTCAAGGGACAAATGCGGTTCCCTAGCGAGTTCCCCTTTGCTCCTCCCACATTCCGCTTTACTCCATCCATTTACCATCCAAACGTTTACCGCGATGGTCGATTGTGTATTTCCATTTTGCACCAGGGGGGAGACCCTACCTCTGAAGAACCAGACCTGGAGACTTGGACGCCGGCGCAAACTGTCGAGTCTGTGTTGATCTCAATTATTTCGTTGCTTGAAGACCCAAATGTTTCGTCTCCTGCCAACATTGACGCCTCGGTTGAGTTGAGGAAGTATCCCGAGGCCTACAAGGTCAAGGTATTGCAAGAAGTTGAAAGATCAAAGGCGGATATCCCAGAAGATTTCATCATGCCTGAGTCGGAAATCTACGCTTATGCCAACAATAGCGGTGGTAACAAGGAAAATGAACACGAACCGGTTGACGAAGACTTTTGGTATGATAGCGAAGAAGAGGAAAGTTTCGACGAAGAAAGCTTAATGGACGATATCGAAGACCATGAAGACGACGATGACGAAGAAGAGGAGGAAGAGGATGATGTTGATATGCTTGGAAGCAAGTAAAAAAAAGAATGAATATCTCTAAATGTCATTTAGGGCAAACAACCGTCAGTCTCTTATGAAAAGGAACCACGCAAAATAATAGTGAGAGAGAGTATGAGAGTAATTCAGTTAAATCCCTAAGGGTTTAACTTTTGTTTGTGGTTTCTGTTTGCCTAAATATTTGCTTCTTGCTTCAGCAGCGGCGCTCCAACACCACCATCACCTGCCCAATGTCGCCACGTCCTTCACTGCATAAACTTGATTTATTGTTGAATCTATATAAATTATATAAACATACAAAACTCAGTTGTCTTTTGTGTATCCCTTCAATCCCTGCTCTAAGGCCCCCCTCACACCATCTAATTTGATTTTGGCATGGCTATCAGGGAAGGCGCTGTCATAAAACATCACCACGTACAATCTTTCGTCTGCTTCTAGAGCAAGTCGTTCGATTATCAACTTTAACGATGCATCCACCTCCACAATCGTCCAGTCTTCCTGCTCCTGTTGGCTCAAAGCATTATAACCGACCAACGAGTATATCTTGAAGTTATCTGGAATCTCTTTGGATAATAAACTGGTGTTGTTCACTGTAGTCAACGGGATTCCATCTGCCGAAAGAAGAGAAATTGAAAAGGGAGAGTTAGCACCTGCGACCTGCACACTGCCTGGAACTGCTGTCAATCCTTCCACCAACACTTTGGATATTTTCTTTGATTGTAACATTGAGTATTGAATCTATTGATTCTTGGAGTTTTACAGGTTTAAAATTCTATAAATATTTATCGTCTCTAAATGCTCTGTCCTAATTTTATGTGTGGTCTATTTTGAGGTTTTTTTCTGGACTTTTTTGCAGGTTAAGTTTTGCAATCAATCATAAGGTAAAGAGACCCGTTCTCTTCTTACCAAATGGATAGACACACAACGCAGCTGCAAAGAGTCCTACACTGATACCAATGGAGACTTCAACCATAGCCGCCCCAAATCCAAGCGAAGAAGAAGCGTCACGAGGACTAGAGTCCGTATTGTTCAGCTTGGTAATACGATCAGCTGCTTGAATACCAGAAACTAACGACGATTGAGAAGCAATACCGGACGGAACTTGGACAAATATAGCAGGAAGCATAGCACTCACTGCCATCCCCTTCCAGATTCTCGAGTACAAGTTTCCTAAAACACCCACAATAAAGGCCCCGATACATGCTGTGAATTCCGTAACAGTAGAGAAATGCTTACCCGCAAAGTACGTGCCAAGGTAAGCAATACAGGAAATCAAGGTCATCACCGGTAACTGCTGCCATCTTGCCTGATTAATCAATCCAAGACTAATGGAAAACATTGGCACAAAAAGAATTCTGAATTTGGCATCCACGGTATGTTCAGAAGCACAGTTCTGGGCTGAGACACTGTTCTTGTCGACCCAACCATAAAGGGCACCACCTAACGTGATGCCAAATCCTAGAAATAAGGAATAAATAATGGCATAAAACATTCTCACAGACCCAGCAACAAGATTTCTAGACTGAAGTTCTAGGGATCCACAAAGAATGATGTACCCCGGTAAAATTAAGGCCAAGGATCCTTGTGCAATAGCTGCAAAGCAAAATATCTTACCGTCATGAATCGAACCAATTGCCCGCGAGATAAATGACACCACAATCGATGCTGTCACTTCGAAAACCGAAGAATACAAATTGGACATGGAACTGACAAAAAATTGAAGGTACCCTACACAGATACCAACCCCAAATGCAATAGGCACGTCGACCCAACCACCACCAAATGCAAATGGACAAACCATGGCCGAGCCCAATCCGTAGAAGAAGACACAGAGCCAAGGAGGATACACATTTTTCAACTTTAATAAGTCGTCTAAGCGTTGCGCAGCTTCTTCAACACCTATCAAATCATGAACCACACCCTTGTAAATTCTATGGGTATCAGAAAGTTTAGATAAATTTAATCCCTGGACACATCTAACCAAGTGGACTTCAGAAGTTCTAGTTGAAGCGTCACCAAATGCAACAATCATACATCCTGGAAAATAAATAAACTGGCCATCAATCTCTAACACCCGACTTGTCATAACCATGTATTCTTCAAGTCTATGCGTTGGAGCTCCAAACAACATTAGAGCACGGCACATACGGATAATAAAACGCTGACGTTGAAGTATGTCAGCAATATGAACTGTAATTCGAAGTCTTTGTGCCTTCTGCTTACTACTCTTGAGCTTGTTCTTAATTGTCTTGTCTGGACGAGGTGCCTTTTTAGGTGCCTTCGGACGAGCATTTTGGAAAGATGGTAAATGAGCGGCACTGGGATCAACAAATTTCTCATCGTTTGGCAGTCCATCATCATCACTGGATAACTGCTGAGGAACCTCTTCGCTTTTTTTATTCTTCTTGTGTGTAATTTTGTCTGACATCTTCTTGGGAGCCAGTTTTAATCCGTTCTTGAGTCTAGTAAAATCCATTGTAGAAACACGGGAAGTGCTACTGTCTGCAAACGTGTAGTCATCGGCAAGGGTGGACTCTTTCGATAAAAAGCTGCTTTGGGATCTTGATTCCTGTGGATTTTGGTACAACTTTAATAACGAGGATAAAACACCAGCATGCACTTGTTTGGGCGGTGCTATATATCCATCGCCAGCATCTTCATCTAACAAAAAATCGTCTCCCTCTCCATCATCAAGTTCACTGGCTCGTAAAAATAAGTCGGGATTAGGAGCATAGAATTGGCTAGATTCTTTACCGTCCTCGTCATCGCTTTCATCTTTATCATCAATCAAGTTATCTCTGGATCCAGTCCGTTGGTTGTTACTTGATCCTTCAGTTGGAGCATGGTGGTCCATTCCAGGAACATGAACAGATATTAATTTCTTAGCCTCTTCACTCAAATCTTCATAGTTCAACTTCTGCATTTCTATGGAGCCCGGTTCTTCAAACGCTACACGTTCTTCCTCGTCCAATGGCTTTTCTGCGGACCATTTCGCTGCACCCGGGGCAAGACCACCTCCACTAAGACCCTGTCCGCCAGATGATTGTAATATTCTTCCCAAAAATGAGTCTGAATTTGTCTGTTCCGGTCCATAACCGGGAGTGTATCCCCTATCAACGAGGGAGAATTTACGGAACATATCTCTAATTCCACTTGGCCTTTCCTCAGAGTTATCTGAATCTCTTCTCTGTTCTGTAATATCTTGCTCGTCAGCTATAATTCGCCTCGTTTCAGGCTCGGCATCCGAATCGTTATCGGAGGAGTCGGTAGTCAAATCAGCAGGATGAGAAACTCTAGGATCATGAGGATCTAGATCATCTTCATCATCGTCATCATCGGAGCTATTGCTATTGGATTTAGAGGGAACATCACAGTTGACAAAACTTGGTAAGGCAGCATTGGTATTCGAAGTACCTTCAATGTTTTCAAACGATTCTAAGTCATCAGAGGAGTTATTCGTGGCCGAAGAGTTTGTGCTGATGATGGTATCACGAGGAGAATACAGGTCAGGAAATCGCACCGACTTGTTACCGGTAATCTTTTGGCCAGCTTTGGTAGCAAAAGTTTTACCAGCACGAGTGGCTAAGTTTGATCTAGACGAGTTCCTCTGTTGCTGCTTTCTATAATTATCAAGGTTGAAATTGGGGATCTGAATGTTGGATCTAGGAGCTTCCTCCTCATCCGATGAAGATGATGAATAGTCCTGTGGCATTACTATGTTCTCTTGATACTTGATTCGAGTAGATGATATAGTAAAGAATTATCTGGTCAAATATATAGAACTAGATTGCGATGTCTGTCGCGGGCGGTTATGTACCTGTGACGCAATCCACGTAAAAAAAAACCCTTAGTTTTAAATATAGTTCAGGTAAGGGATATAGAAATACTCAACTGGGAACTTATAAGTTATATACATGAAATACAGCCGGAGACGCGTATTAGAATGAGTATGTAAATTTAAACACGTTTGATACTCTAAAATGGGGGATAAATATCTTGCTAGTTTCCTCGTTCTCCCTTCTGTTCTGGAACAACTGGCAGTGGAACAAAAAAAAGGTTTGAGCCCTGGGGTTTTACAGGAGAACGTCTGCACCCGTACGTCATATCGCTACCTTAAAAACCTGAAAAAAGTATATCGGAGTTTTGTTTTGTGTTTTTTTCTTTTGTCGGCCGTCCCTTCCTGATAATGCAATCTAGTTGTTTGCATGTGTCAATAACGTTTACGTGATCGTCTAATTATGTTTATTATCTATACGCTATCTTCCCACTGCACTCCACACCATTCTTCAATGTATGCGACAAGGTTCTCATCAAGTTCATCTTCCGGCACATAATCTTCGGCATCGGTACACACGATAATGGTACCCCACGACATCCCATTTAAGATGTCAGCAATGCTAGTCGACTTGTCGTCAATTTGCTCCAAATCCATGATAGCCTTCGGCATCAACTGAAGCTCAAAACGGCGGTATGACGAAGGGTTGTAACCAGGTTTAGGTACCGATCCCGCACCAGCAAATTTCTTTGCAACTTCATCGCGGCCACTGTACAACAATGGCTTTCCATCCAAGTCATATCTTAATACCTGGGCTGGATTATGTGCAACTTTATTGGAGAACTGCTCAAAGTACTTGTCGTCCAACATATTTGAAATTTTGGCAGTCTGTGGATCCAATGCCACACCTGATGTCTGGGACGAATTTGAACCGCGTCTGGCTGATCCTGAACCTGAACCTGAGACGGGGGCAGATCCCGAAGAAGTACCTGCTCCTGAGCCAGATCCCTCCTCCTTGTTCACGTCCATGTCTATCAAATGCTTATACTTCTCCAACTCTGGGTCAAGGGCCTGTTTCTTGAACCTTTCCTGATCAACGTATAAAAAGAAACCATTGTAGGTTGGTAACTCTTTAGCTTTTTCGGACTTCTTGTAAGATGGTACTTTTACCGCTGATTTTGCTACTGTAGCGTACGTTTCGGTCGTTGATTGTTCTTCTGTTTTCTTTTCCTGACCAACAGGCTTTTCAAAAGGATTAGTTGGCTTGTCGAACGGGTTAGAAAATGGATTACTGCCACCAAAAGGGTTAGCATTATCTTTGTTGTCGTTTTTAACGAATAAGTCCTTTGTAAGTTCTATGTGGAGCTTCTTTTTGTTTTCTAACTTCAATTTGTCATCCAACTGCTGTCTGATGGCATCTTCTTGTTCTTTTTTCAACTCAGCTATGCGTTCTGGATCCTTTGATATACCTCTCAAGGCTTTGATTGTACCATTCTTTCTTGAACACAGAATACTATTCTTGCACCCAAATATATAGATGACACGTTCATACAATTTTCCATCCAATGGGGCAGAAGCTTGTAATAATAATGCCATATCTTTTCCACAATTCGAACATTTGAGTTGCGATGCCTTAGGCGATGAGCCATTTAACCAGACAGGACTACCACCTATGAAGGTGTCATCGATGGTGGGTTCTTCTTCGTCATCATTAATAGGGGTATCAACAAATCCCAAGAACACTTGCGATTTCTGTTCGTTATCTTCTTCGTCAGATGAGTATTCGTCGTGAGACAGCATTAATGTCAAAATTATTTCGGATGCGATCTTTTTTTTATTGTCCGCCTGTGGCAAGTTTAGTACCCGCACAACTAGCGAACAGTGTATTTTTATGAGATAGCCCAAAACTCTAGTACCCAAAAAGGAATGCGAAGCCGGATTTATACTTTTTTGGGGCACCTTGTTAAATATTCAAAATATATAAATAAAAGATGGTTTCCATTGAACCATTGATATATATGTTATTTTTTAACTAAGAGGTGTTAGTGTATTATTGTAGCCTTTAGTATGTATGTTGCCACAAAGCCTGAAGCCCTGTCAAAATTTCAACGTTAAAGTAGCGATATTACTAATGTTGCGCTACAAGGTAGCATTTTCGGGTATTATTTTATCCTAAGCTTCCTAACTCCTTAATAAAGTTCCGAAAGGATGGACTTGGCTCCAAATTGTGGCATATAAATACCATCAAGCCGCCATATTTTATCTTCAGATAAATTTATAGAATCTACCTTTCAAATGTCCTACGCTGCTCCAAAGTTACTGTGGTCTGATATCGCATACACCCTTGGTGGTTTCTGGACCCCAAAGCCAACCTACACTGAAAAAGACTATCCTAAGCTCGATGGTAAGGTCGTTATTGTCACCGGTGGTAACACCGGTGTCGGTTACGAAACTACCAAGTCCCTCCTTGGTTCCACTAATGCTCGTGTCTATATATTCTCCAGAGACCAAAAGAAGGCTCTTGCAGCCATCGACAAGCTTCGTATAGAAGTTGCAAAGGAATACAAGAAATACACTGACTTGGATGTTCATTTCATTAAAACTGACTTGGGTGACTTGACCTCCTTAAAGAAATCTGCCGATGAGTTCCTTGCTCGTGAAACCAGACTTGACATAATCATTCACAATGCCGGTGTTATGACTCCTCCAAACCAATCTAAGACCGCACAAGACTACGAATTACAGCTTGGTACTAACGCTATTGGGCCCCACTTGTTGCAAAAGTACCTTGACCCACTTTTTATTGAAACATCTAAGAAAAATGCCACAGGTGAATCTAGAGTTCTTTTTGTTTCATCCACTGCTCAAACTAATGCCCCATTAGGTGGTGTCAACTACGACGATCCAAATTTCAGAAATGGCAATTCTGGGTCAGTAGAAGCATATGGTCAAAGTAAGGCCTTAAATGCTATCCAGGCTATTGAATGGAAAAAGAATCACCCTGAGGCACCTAATGCCGTCAGTCTTTCATTATGTCCTGGATTCTTGAGAACTGAGTTACAAAGACATTCTGTTTTCTTGGAATATGTCGTTTGGTACTTAATGTACCCTGCAAGATACGGTGCATACACTGAATTATATGCCGCTTTATCTCCTGAATTGACTCCTAAGGATTCGGGAACTCACATTAGATCCTTTGGCAGATTAGGAAGACTCAGACCTGATCTTGCTGAACCAAAAAATTCCGAAAAAGCTTGGAAGTTTTTGGATGAACAAGTTGCAAAATACCTTTAATGTTTATAACTATTTACCATAATTGAATATTTATTTACAAGAATCTTTGATGCTCAATCTCCTCGTACACCTCTATCTTATCTCCACTTTCAAACTTATCCCATTTATCAAACATAATACCACATTCATTTCCCTTTCTTGCTTCAGAGATATCGTCCTTAATATGCTTAAGAGAAGATAAAGTACCATCGTAGACAACTTCCTTGTTCCTAATAACCTTGACCTTTGAAGTCTTTTTGATGGAGCCAGTGTCAACTTTACATCCAGCAATCTTCACTTTACTCTTTTTAACTGTCACAACGAATACATCCTTAATATCAACTTCTCCAAGGGTCTTGATTTCAATACGTGGTTTCAAGTGGGAAGTTAACTCCTCGTTGACATCCTCAATCAACCGATAAATGATGTTGTGTTCTTTAATTGCCACATTTTCCTTGTCCGCCTTAGTTATCATTGGTTTTGGTACTGCGACATTGAAACAGAAAATCTTAGCTCCTAGTGTCTTGGCCAATTCGATGTCTGTTTCAGTGGGTGGACCGGCCTCGTGAGAGATCACAACAGATCTAACCTCATCGTTGCCCAAGTGATGAATACTTTCTTTGATAGCTTCTGCAGAACCGAAAACATCGGACTTGATGATATACTTGACATCGATACAAGGTGTCTTTTCATCTTCCCCTTCAAGTATACTAGAATCCAATCCAGCAGCTTTGAGTTCATTGATTTTCTCTATCTTCTTCATCTCCTTGATTTCATCCTGTCTTTTCTGGTTAATACTTTCGATATCTCTGCTTGCTTGGATTTCTTTCTGTCTGGTAGTTCTCGATGCTGTAACCTTCTTCGCTGCATTTTCATTTTTGGCTTGAAGAATTTGATCTCCACTATCTGGTAATTCCTTCCATCCCCAGATTTGTACAGGGGTGGAAGGCCCCGCCTGTTTGATAGGCTTGCCGTTTTCATCCTTCATTCCTCTCACTTTACAATAAGTATTCCCAGCAACTAAGAAATCGCCCAGTTTTACAGTTCCTCTTCTCACTAACACAGTAGCAATTGGACCCATACCTTTGACCACTTGAGACTCAATAATCCACCCTTCCGCCGGAATATTTGTAAACTCTGCCTTGAAATTGGCCATTTCACTAAGGGTAATAATACTTTCTTCCAATTTGTCCATGTTTAAGCCGGTTTTACCTGAGACTTTGACAGTTTGTGTTTCTCCACCATAGTCTTCAATATCAACCTCATGGGCTGCAAGGTCGGCTAAAACCTTGTCAGTCTTTACACCATGTTTGTCACATTTGTTTATGGCAACAATCATAGGTACTCCTGACTTCTTAGCATGCTTGATTGCTTCAATTGTTTGTGGCATCACAGAATCATCTGCCGCGACTACTAATACGACAATATCAGTAATAATTGCACCTCTCTCTCTCATCTTCAAGAAAGCTGCATGGCCAGGCGTATCCAAAAAAGTGATTTTCTTCTTAGACACTGGAGTAATGACTGAAAATGCCCCGATATGCTGTGTAATTCCCCCAAATTCCTTGTCCACGATCGATGATTTCCTCAAATAGTCTAAAATTGTCGTCTTACCATGATCAACATGACCCATAATAGTAACCACAGGTGCTCTAGACTTCAAGAGATCTTCATTGACTGGTGCAGGAAACAATTCATCCTGGGTTTCTTCATTGATGATGACTTCAAAGTTATATTCATCAGCAATCAACGAAGCGTTTTCTTTGTCAAGAATATAGTTGTGTCTAATATCCTCAAAACCCAAACCTTCTAATTTCTTGAAGACATCGTTAAGAGGAACATGCATAATAGTAGCTAAATTCGAAACACTGATGAATGGTGGTAATTGAATTTGAATAGGTGGGGTTACAGTATCCTTTTTCTTTTTCAATATTGGTTTTTTGGGGTTCTTTGGAACATTTGCAGATTGTTTCTGTGCTTGTTGTTGACGCTGCTTTTCTCTTAATGACCGTTTGATCTCTTCATACTGAGCAGCCTTGTTGGCTGGCGTTGGGGTCGCCTTTCCTGTTATTGCTGGCTTCTCTGTTCCAGACTGCTTTGGTGGTCTATTTTGCCTCTTGTCTTGTTGTGTTCCCCTAGCATACTGCTGGGCAAATCTGTTTCCTTTACCTGGCAGAGAAGTTGGTGTAGCCATTGGCTTGTTTGTCTCCGGTATGGCTTGGGCTGTGTTCACCTTTTTGGCAAATCTAGAAACACCACCTCCAACTCTTGGTAATTTACCAAGGAAATCGGAGTAATATCGATACTGTACGAAATTTCGTGATATCATCGAGATTGTACCACTAACCGTGTTTAAATTGAGTTTTTTCAAATTCGCACAAAAGAAATATACTACATGTATCATAATAATTTAATGCAATTGAATAATTCTGATCTATCTATACGGGACTTATTAAGGCGTGGGGGACATCTTATGCGTACATGAAATCACCATTGGATGTGACATATCCGAAGGACTTACTTTCACCAAGGGTAGCAATCAACTTATCAATATCCTTGAAATTGCGATCGTCACAGGCAAAGTTACGGTGTCGGTTCGATTTGATATGGTCGTCAAAGTTATCATACTTGACACGACAGTTCTCACAGTAGCCAGGCACAAAATCCTTTTCATCTTTGCTTTTCTGGCCACGTTGCTGCTGCTTTTTAATGATGATTCTCCGTTTTAAATTAGTGAGATTGCGCGATGGCACTTGAGATACCATGGGACCAAGTCCATTACCTTGAGCAGCAGCACTGTTTAACGAAGAATCCATTGAAAAGTTAACCGCATTTGAGGCACCATTATATCCAGATGCAATTACATCATACGTCTTGGAGTTTGATGGTTGGATACATGAAGAGTTGCGCATCAACATTGGTTGTTTGAAAGGTTTTTTGTGAATTAGCTCTTCCTCTATCTGTTCGTCAATTTGAGTGGTGTCCTCTTCAGCTACAACTTTCTGTAACTCTTGTTCTTCTTTGTATGAATCTGATTCTTTTTTTATGCTGTTGGAGTCGTCTTGTATGATTGTGTTTTCATCATTAATCCTATCGGTACTCGTACTGGTGCCACTAAAGCCAGATACATTTAGGGTGATGCCATTTTTAATGTTATTCATCATATCGTGGGTCACTCGTTTCAATAAGTTACGGTATGTTCGAGTTGCCTCGAATTTCTGCAACCGTCTTAATTTTTTGCGGTCGCTATTCGAATTCTCTGTCGAGTCGAAGATAAAGGGACATTTACCATCCAAGGTAAGATTAAGCACCGGATAGCTTTCGTCCAGCCATTCTCGAACTGCAATTGGTCTGACTTTCTGTGAGAGGTCATAGACGTATAAGTAATTCTTTTCAAGATAATGCAAGTCGTCGCGTTTGGCATTTGGGTCACGGTCGGTTGAGCCGTATATCTTTTCTTCCTTTAATAAGTTGAATAAGTTATCTTTTTGTTTTGTGCTTGTTGTATCAATGCTGCTGGAATCAATCTTTGCATGGTCATCAGACAAGTTGACTCCAAGATTCTTTAAGAAGCGGAAAACTTTGTCATAGTCCCAAACCTTTATCTTCAACTGACTGACATTGGAAAATATATCGTTAGGTGCATATGACTTGTTTGCACTGTAGTGCCTTCTAGACACAATGATGGTAACATTATTGTCATAAAATGGAGTGATCTCACACCCCACTTGCTTCAAGAACTTCGAGGCTCGCTTGAATTCTGAAAGCTGTGTTGCATTATTGTATTCCGTCACACCTTCAAAATATACAGTAGATTCCTTCATGATTTTCTTCCATGATTGTTGCCAGTGGTAAAGCTCTTCTCCTGCAAGCCTGGCGGCCTTTTGCTGTTGCTGTTGTTGTTGTTGTGGTTGTGATTGTTGTTGTGGTTGTTGTTGTGATTGTAGTTGTGATTGTTGTTGTGACTCACGGTGATGACTAAGTTGTGGTTGGTTTATCTCATAGTCGACAGATGGCTTGGGGAGTCTTGTTTGCCTGGTGTCGGTATTTAATTCCAATGCTGTAGGAGATGGTTTGTAGTTGTTTAAACGAGCCTTTTTTAACACAGGAGACGGGATGTTACTCGTTGTCTCTTTCAAAGGTAACCGTTTCAGGTTGCTTAGAGAGTTTGGTTTCCTTCTCTTAGCCTCCATGGTAGTAATGCTATGTAGATTAAGTGTGGTATTCAACACTGGACACAATTGGTTTTAGACGCTCCTTTGTTTAGCGAAACACGAAAACAAA
This sequence comes from Teunomyces pallodes, assembly GCA_030556435.1. Taxonomy (NCBI): domain Eukaryota; kingdom Fungi; phylum Ascomycota; class Pichiomycetes; order Serinales; family Debaryomycetaceae; genus Teunomyces; species Teunomyces pallodes. The sequence continues at coordinate 475,987 of JAKTUA010000004.1, forward strand.
AATTTGCGTGTCTCGCGTGCCCAAATTCTTCTCACATAATTATCATGAGCGACACAGCGACACGCTAGGGTTTGTGAATGCTACCGAATTCTTTATTCTTTAAAGATAGCGGGCTCTTGCTTTACACTACAACTACTTATTACTGCTTGCACATGATAGAAGTATGATTGATAAGTTTTCTGAAGACTTAGACGCCAAATTCAAGACCAGAAGAATGTTTCCTTTGGTTCCTGGGTGATCAACTAGAGACCTAACAATTCCTCTCGGATCAGTATCTGTAACCTGTGTAGTCTTTTTTTTCAGTTTATCAACCTATTCCTGCTATCTATCTCATGTTTTGGGATTACAAAAAGGCGTCCTAGCTTTCTGTCAGCTTTCTGTCACGGCTATCTTACGATGTCGAGTCGTGTACTAAGGCAATTTACACGATAACCATTATCGCGCGGCTCCATTTCAGATAAGACGAGTCAAACAAGTTTGCTGTGAACAATGCCACAATTACCTTTAGATACGGGAAAAGATACCAACACAAGAAGAGCCTTGTATAAATGGTTGTTAGGTATTTTGGTAGTGGGCCTGTTGTTTACTGTCTCTCAATTCAGTATCAAATCTATGGCCCCTCCAGGGAACGGCCCTGATTCCCTCTGCCCCTTAGTTGACAAGATTGATCCAAAAGATTACATCTACAAAAGTAATACCTTAGAAAAGATTCTCCATGATGATCAATTCAGAAACAGCTCGTTTGAGAAGATACTTGGGGCAGTCAGAATTCCTTCTGAATCATTTGATGACATGGTCAATCCCAATGCTGCAAATTCGTTGGAGGAATTGTACAAATTAGAACCCAGGTGGAAGCCAGTTGAAAAATTACATGACTATTTGGAAGAAACCTTTCCTTTAGTTCACAAAAACTTGAAGGTTGAAAAGATTAATAAACTTGGTCTTGTTTATACCTGGAAAGGTACAACAGAAAAGAAACCAATACTCTTGACTGCGCATTTGGACGTGGTACCAGTTCAGGCTGAAACTGTCGATCAATGGACATTTCCACCGTATGAAGGTGGGTTCGATGGTACCTATTTATACGGAAGAGGGGTTTCTGACTGCAAAAATCTTTTGATTGGTTTACTAGAAACGATTGAGCTTTTATTGGAGGAGGGCAAATTCACTCCACAAAGAACAATTCTCTTAGGTTTTGGGTACGATGAGGAATCCTCAGGAACAGGAGCTGATGAAATTTCCAAGCATCTTGTTAGTAGATATGGTCCTGACTCATTATACCAGCTTATTGATGAAGGAAACGAAGGCTTTACTACGATCGAGGGGACCAAATTCATACTTCCTGCGACCGGCGAAAAGGGACACTTAAATTCGGTGATTGAATTATTTACCCCTGGGGGACATTCCTCTGTGCCACCTGACCATACCTCGATAGGTATTTTGTCCAAGTTAATTTCCAAGATTGAGGAGGTTCAATTTCCTAGTGTGATCACAAATGCTAATCCAGTTTTGGGTCAGTTGCAATGCGTAGCTCAGCACTCTTCTACTATAAGTAAGAAATTGAAGAGTGACATATTACGTGCTCATTTAGACCCGAAGGCACAAGAAAATGTTATTGATTATTTGGACCAGGATAAGAACTCCAAATATTTGATACGTACAACTCAAGCAGTTGACGTTATTCAAGGTGGCGCTAAGTCCAATGCATTACCTGAGCATGTATCTGTATTGGTAAACCATCGTATTGCCGTTGAAGAAAGTGTTGAGTTTACGACAAGTAAAGTTTTGGAAGATGTCAAAGTAATTGCAGCAAAGTTTAATTTGGGAATTATTTTTAACGGCCAAGAGATTCGGGAACCTACCGAAAATGGATACTTTAATTACTCTTTGGAACAGCCACTTGAACCTGCTCCGGTTACCCCAATTAACGGCAAAGTATGGAATTTATTTGGCGGAGCCTTGAGATATTTGTATGAAGAATTGGTTTTTCCTGACGATAATGATATCTACATCATGGCACCATCGCTTTCTACAGGGAACACTGACACAAAATCATACTGGGACTTAACAAGAAATATATTCCGGTATCAGCCTGGCATCCCAGTGGAGAGTCATATCCATTCCGTAAACGAAAAGCTTTCTGGTGAGGGGCATCTTCAAATAATTGCGTTTTACTACTACTACTTACAAGTAGTGGACAAAGTGGACGATGAGGAGTATTAGAAGTTTGTATGTGGTATATAGTTGAAAAGATGCCGATCACTTCATGTATGTCGGAGATCTGTAGTTTAGTTACCGATTTGGGGCAAAGTCCAGTTATGACACAGCACGGCGACTGAACGATAGCGGGGGGGTGAGGGGCGAGCAACCATTTAGTGTCGCGGCTATTTCTCCCTCACGAAATAGATCGGCTTTTTTTGCGATGGATACCGAGATCAAACCTGGGGAAAACATGATAAGATAACCAGCAAATATACTATAAATTATCAAGTAATCTAATATCTTCTTTTCAACCATTGGTTATAGTACTATGGAAAAAGGCCAAAAGCAAATCACTGTTGTATCTTCTGTTGTTGAACGCAGTCCATCAGATATTAATTCCGCTCAAGAATCATTCGATAATAATGAGTTGTACATACACCCTGCGGATGAAGCTCGAGTGGTGAAAAAATTGGACAGAAACGTACTTCCTATACTTTGCCTTTTCTACTTTTTGGCGGCATTGGATCGATCTAATATCGGTAACGCTGGACCAGCAGGTTTAAATAAGGCACTAGACTTGACTCCAAGTCAGTTTTCAAATGCCGTATCCTTATTTTTTGTAACCTACATTATTTTCGAAATGCCGGGAACTCTTCTTCTCAAGATTTTAAGACCATCTAGAGTTTTGTCCTTTGGGGTTGTGGGGTGGTCTGCTGTTTGTATTGGAACTGCTTTTGTCCAGTCTTATAGTTCCCTTTTGGCTTGCAGAATTTTGCTTGGTCTTTTCGAATCATGGTTTTTTCCATGTTTGAGTGTGCTTGTTTCTTCAATGATATACAAAAAGGAAGAAGCAGCGGTTAGAGTAGCCATTTTGTTGAGTATGGCGGCTCTTTCTGGGTGCTTTGGTGGTCTTATCTCCTACGGGTTCATTCATATCCAAACAGGTCCATTGGAAGGTTTTAGGTTTATTTTCCTTGTTGAAGGGGTAATTACTTTGGCATTGTCCCCCTTGATAATGTTTTGGCTTCCTGACGACGTCACAAAAGCCAAATTTTTCAACGAAGAGGAGAAAGCTATTATGGTAATGAGACAGAAACAAAGAGCCCAGCATTTGGGAAATGAACATTTTGAGTGGAAGGAAGTTTTTACAGCATTTAAAGAAGTGAAAAGTTACTTGAACATGACTATACAGTTCTGTCAAGATACTATCTTATACGGCTTTTCTACATTTCTTCCCTCCATATTGAAGAGTGGACTTGGCTTTGGGACACTTGAGGCACAATACTTGAGTATTCCTGTTTACGTTTTGAGTGCAATTTCAGTTTTGTCAATATCTTATATCAGTGACCGCAAGAATCTCAGGTCAGTCTTCATTTTTGTGCCTAATCTTGTTGGTATCGTTGGGTACATTATTTTGTTGGCCGTTCATAATAACGGAGCCAAATACTTTGCTTGTTACTTAATTAGTATTCCCCTTTATGTTGGACCAGGTGTTAACATTGCATGGACAAGTGCAAATTCAGCACCTTTGTATCGGAGAAATACTGCAATTGGAATTCAGCAAACTATTGGTAATTTATCGGGTGTAATTGCTGGTCAAGTATACCGTAAATCACCATTTCTTCTTGGACATGGATTCTCCTTGGGATGCCTAGTGGTTGCAAACATCTGTGTTGTACTTAACATGTGGAGAATCAGTCACTTATCAAACGAGAAGAATTCCATTTTGCTTGGCGAGAAGCAAGATACTAGAGAGAACAGAAGTGGTGATTATGCCTTAGATTTTAATTATACTTACTAGTGCAATAATAGAATATTGTTTAGAGAAGTAAAAAAAGAAAGGAAAATAGGTAATTTGAGGGAATTGCTGGTGTGATAATGATACCCGCGAGATTCGAACTCGCGCCTCCGGAGAGACCAGGACCTTACCCTGGCGCCTTAGACCAACTCGGCCAGAGTACCCAATTCCTGTGTGTTTCAGCTTTCCTTTATCTTTTGTTTAGTTAATTAGATCTAATGAGCAACTCAATAGGTGTATTGTTAACAATTTCATATTTGCAAAATTGTTCGAAATAATTAGAATAATAATAATATGACAAATATCACTATTTCAGACTACACAGAAAAAACCGCCAATACCAAATGTTTGTGTGAAAGAAGAATAGGAAATACAGCTAACTTAAGTCAGAGCACACCTTTATGACCCTCACTTCCCAATTGCATCATCTGGCCATTTATATCCAGAAATTTGTTGACTAATTAGGAACAAAAATTGGAGAAGAAGCGATGTTACCTTGGATATGTACTTCCGAAAAACCCATACCGCAATATTGAGGTCGCACCGTCATCATTAGGAAGGAAGTAGATGCCCGCTATTGTGACCCGGGTCAGACATCTCGGGAAAAAAACAAAAAGTCAGCTGTTTTTGAGTGTGTTTCCATAACTTCCCCATACAAAAGATTCACGCCATTTTTGCGGGCGGCCAATCTACTCAGATTATCTGGCACGCGCGAAATCCTCGGCCTGTGCCCCACAAAATGGTTTAAAAGTGGTACAATCCTCTTAAGTCTTGGCCAAAGCAATTCAAATATGTTTAATAAGTTCCAACCCTCTAGGCGTGCAATCAGCTTTATACAAACCCGGCACAACTCTATCGCCCTTGGAAAATACAATGACAAGTACATTTCAGTGATTATTAATAATAACCATACCTTGGAGTACAGTAGCGTTTTTCTCAGAGATGCTTGCAATCTGCCAGAATCTGTGGATCCTCTGTCTCAACAGAAATTGTTCACGACAGGTTCAATTGCCAAAAACTTGAAGATAAATTCACCTCCATCAGTGATCGATAATGCGTTGCACGTTGAATGGAATGAAGATGGCAAAATCCATAAGTCAAAATACTCAATGGCTTTCTTGAAGAAGTTTTCAAACACCACTAGTCGCCGTCGGGGTAAGTTTTTCGAACATGAACGTGTCTCGTGGAACCTGCTGATAAGCAAACGCTTCCCAGAATTGGAGACTAAGTACAGCAATTACATCGAAAACGATAAGGACTTCTACCGGAGTCTTACTAACTTGAGCAAGTACGGCCTATCGTTTGTGACAGATGTTCCTGATCCAAGTGAAATTGGTGAAATGTCCGAAGAAAATGTTCTGAAGTGGCCCATTTCCGACATTGCCAACAGATTTGGCTATATCAAGAAGACTTTCTATGGTACTTTGTTCGATGTAAAGAATAAGAAAGATGCCACAAATATTGCTTACACCCAAAACTTCTTACCATTGCATATGGATTTATTATACTATGAATCGCCACCAGGACTTCAATTGCTTCATGCCATTCAGAATTCTACTCTTGGAGGTGAAAACATCTTTGTTGACTCATTCAAGGCTGCTGAATACATCAGAGAGGTTGACCCTCAGGCTTACCTTGCTCTTACCCAGTATGCAATTACCTACCACTACGACAATAACGGGGAGTATTATTACTACTCCCGCCCATTAATTGTGGAAGAAGACGAAATAGTTGATTTTAGAACTAACCTTCCAGTTATCAAAGAAGTTAACTACTCACCACCATTCCAGGCTCCATTCGAAGTTGGAATTACTACTAATAACTCAGTTCAAAAGAGTGATAACCCAGACGTCTTGTATACTTCAGCTAAAGAAAATGGTGCCCACTTAATATTCAAAGACTTCATTAGAGGTATTACCTTATTTGAGGATTACATAAATAACCCCAACCACCAATTTGAAATCAAGTTGAAGGAAGGAACTTGTGTCATTTTTGACAACAGAAGAGTTTTGCATTCCAGAAACGCCTTCTCGGATTCCAACAATGGCGACAGATGGCTCATGGGATGCTACGTCGATGGCGACAGTTTTAGATCTAAGTTGAGAGTGAGATCTAGAAACCTTGGTGAATACTATTCAAAAAAAGTGTAATATAACTTAGTTAACAATTTACAATTATGCTATGAATCAAATAGAATACAAAACGTTGAATGGAAAGGAGTAGTTTTTAGTAGCCATACCCGTTATAGTTCGAAGACGATGTAGGTCTCGATGCAGCCTTGTTCTTTGAACTGGAGATATAAGACTTGAATGTTTGCTTGAAGCCATTACACAAACGAAGCATATTTGGATACGAAAACCCTTTCAATGTGTATCCATCAACTTCGGTTCTGACATGCCAAGTCAGAATCGGAGTGTTAACATTAACCTTAAATAACAACAAAAAGCTACCTGGACTCTTGTGATCAAAACAGAACACATAGGCACTGCTCTTTGGGTTAGCCTTGGTATAAGATTCCAACCACTCATTGACTTCTGACAAAGTACCTTCACGGAACTTAGGGTGACGGATCATCTCATTGACCTTCTTGGCAATTGATTGAATGTGCTGGAAGATCAATTGATCCAAGTCAGAATACCTCTTATTATCAACAATATATTCTTTGATGGATCCGCTGGTGTTTTCTTCGACTAGGAGGTGTTGGAACAAATTGTTAGCAACCTTCCAAGTAATGGTTAAGAAGTTAGCACCCTTTGAAGACGGACGAATAACACAGTCCCCAATGGATTGAGGAGCTAAGAATTCTTCAGCTTGTTTGAATGTGAAATTATGATACAATGGATGCTGAATGTTTCTGGTCTTTGCTAATTGTGCTCTTTCCTTTGCTTTCTCCTTTCTCCAGTCTTCTTCCTCGGCATCAAAGTTCCATTTTCCTTGCTCCTTGACGAACTTTGGAGCAGTGGCTCTTTTGAGATCATCTTCTAATAAACTGAAAGTGGCATTGAAGGTGTCATAAAATACATCAAGCACGACTGCTTGAACAATTTGACCCTGATCAAGATTCATTCCCTCCGGAATTTGCTGCTCTTCAACGTTACCTTGAATCAAAGAAGAAGTAACAACCTTGGCAAACCGCACTCTGGCATTTGGATCTCTGAAATTCTTGCCAACCTTGACAACAGTCACAGGAACAATTATGTTTCTGGAAAATGTTTCTTGAGTTTCACCAGTTAACATTTGGAAAACTTCGGAACTGTCCAAAAGGTGGTATGATCTTCTTAATTCTTCAAAGTTATTCACAAGCTCTTCCTTAATAATCTGCAATGTGGCGTACTTCTTTTTGCCAAATTTGCTTTCCAATTCTTTTCCATATGCAATTAAGTTTAATTCGTCAACCTTGTTGACACCTTCTTGCATCAACTGGTAGATAATACCACCTTGTTCTTCGATATGGGCCATATCTTCTTCATCCAAATCAAGAGCATCTGCTGCCATTTTTCTAGCCAAATCGTAATCCTCAGGGTGAATTCTGGTTGCATCTAATAACTCAACTGAAGAATCACGAGCTGCCACAGATCCTTCCTCAAATGGAATATTCAAGAATGATGAACAGTTGATGAAAATATTTGCCGTAGTAAGTTCATTTTCAATCAAATCACTTCTGTTATTCAAATTTGAGCCAAGTTTAGCAATGATATTTCTCACCAATCCAGATGCCTTACGTGGACCCAATCCACCTACGTAGGGCAAGAGTTGAGCAGCATATGGATCACGAATAGCTTCGTTAATATCAACACCAACCATATTGATGATATCGACAAACACCGACTCAACTGCTTCTTTGACTGTATCTTGAGAGATTAATTTTTGATGTTCAAAGAATGTCAAGGAGGAAATATCATCACCCAAGGATACATATTCCAAAAGCGGGTTTTGAACATAACGGGCTAATCCAATACAGTACTTAACTAAAGTTGGTTTGTCTGCAAACTCAGCACTTGCTCTCTCTGAGTTTTGGAATAATCTAGCCGTTTCATCTTGACCCCATATCACGTTGATTAATGGAGGATTCTGAACATCCGACAATTCATCAACATTTGCAGTGATATGGTTATTCTCGACAAAGTTCTTGACACAGTCAAAGAGTCTCTTGGAATTGGCATTGTAACCTGCAACCACAATCACATCAGGCTTGTTGTACTCAAGATTTCTGTCAAAGAATTCTTTCAATTGACCAGCAAATCTTTCTTCATTTTCACGATCTCTTGTTGGATTGTTTTCGGACTTAAAGAAGTCATCGATCTTACCCGATTCCTTCAAAAACGCTCCAACAACGGCACTGTCGTAATCACCCTTACCAAAACTCAATGATAAAACATTAGGCTTAGTTCCCTTGTCAAAACCGTATGGTGTGTATGGTGCCTGATCAATCTTACCCAAAAATCTTCTTCTCACCTCAGCAGCAATCAAACGCTCACATTCACGGCGCAAGTCTTCCTTAGTGTTTAAGGCAACCATAGCTGCCAATTTTTTAAAAGCTAGGTTCAAGACAAGTTCTCTTTCCTTGTTCCACTTGTCAGAAATTTCTGAAGAACCGTCCGATTTCAAACAGTTGAAGATACATTGAAACCAGTTTTCGTAGTCCTTCGTCTCAATTCTAACAACAGCCAAACCAGCAGCTTCAGCTTCCAACATTCTTAATAAAACATCAGGGTTTCTCACCAAATCAGCTGGTGTACGATTAATTGCATACTTGATATCGGCATATGGACTATGGTCGTCGATCGTAGCTCTACCCTTTTCAGTGATTGTCACACTTACTGAAGCGTAGGCCTTGAAGGTTGATCTTACTTCATGTCTGATCTTAGGGTTGTGGTAAATTTCGTCAGCAAACGTTCTTCTAATTGCATCACGAGCTGTCTTTTCATCCTTGAAAATGATTTCATCGTCTTCACACAATCTTTCAATTAAATCACTTGGTGATTCAAGAGTATCGTCCGTTGCGTGAATTCTGTAAGGAACTTCCCAGCGCTTTGAACTTTGATCTTGAACATTTTCACCAAATTCCTTAGCAGTAATACCGAAGGCGCTGACTGCATCGTATAAGATATTGTTCTTTATTCTTTCAAAGAGAGAATACTTCGAATGCTTCTTGCCCACAGCAGAGGCTGTTCCTTCTTCGCTACCTTCCTGGTCTTTTGGTAAATTTCGTATCTCAGACGAGTAGGTGAATTGAATGTAGTCATGCAAATCTTGAACTGCAACCATAGTGTCCAATGATTTGATATCCTTGACCAAATCATCATCCAACTTCAACCCATCAATAAGCTTTTCAGTGTTCAATCGCTTTTCGTAAAGTGAGTGGTACTCAACGTCCAACTGAACTATTCTCCACAAATCATCTTCATACAACAACTTGTGAACCTCATTTTCAATTCCACCATCTTCATTCTTGATTTCTTGCGAAAACAACAAGAAGTCACGACGATGGGTCCAAATAAATGGTACTTCGTAGGATTCTTTGGAGATGAATTCAACGACTTTTCCAACAGCTTCCTTGAATGGGGCTTCCAAGAAGTCAGAAAACTGTCCTTGCTTTTCTGCAAATAATATGGATGCAACCCAGTTCTTTTCATTTTGCAATTCTTCCCCTTCCAAATCAATATAGTTTAAGTTTGCTCTGTACTTTTGATATCTTTCTGGGATATCTATGATACGAATCAAGTTATCCTCTTCAGTTAACATACGCTCCTTCAATTCGGAATGTTCGAAGACTTCGTCAAGGGACGTTGGTTCTAAGCTTTCACCATTACCTTCGTCTTCAATTTCTTGGGCTTCCAAAGCCCATTCGTATTCTCCACCACTTCCGAAAACTTCGAATAATTGTTGCAAACTGTCTCTGTCAACACTGGATAACTTTGAGGTATCTAATCTTGGACCCTGTTTCTTGACTCTTTGTTTCTGTCTGACTTTCTCAGCTCTAGTTTGCTCGTCGTCATCAGAAAACTCATCCTCTTCAATGAAATCCTCAAATTCGTCTAAGATATTACGTCCGGCATCGGTTGGAGCTGCTTCTTCAACCTCTTCTCCTTCATCATCAGAGAACATATCGTTCAAGCCATCTCTATCTTCTGCTATCTTACGAGGTTCTTCTTCGATATCATCGACTTGTGCTCTCTTGAGTCTTTTGAACTTTCCAGACGACTTCGAGGTTGGTTTAGTACCAGAGTTTTCCAACAACAATTCCAAGTCATCCTCGTCTAAGGCATCATCATCCGGTTGTGCTGCATGCTCTCTGTCTCTTCTTCTCTTCTTCTTTCTTCTCTTTCTATCAATCTCCTCCTCATCATCGTCGACGATAAACCCTTCACGGACTTTCTGAATTGCTTCCTCATCATCATCATCGTCTTCTTCTTCAGACGAATCTAAGACGTTTTCTCCATCTTCTTCAGAGCTGTTGTTGGAAACATCATCTCTGATTTCTGGTTCTTCTTCGACTTTCGACATAATCAACCAATCAAATTATGTATCTGATTCCAAACACGTAAAATGTCAGACTCAAATATCTTTTTGAAACTCTGATGGTTGTCCTACCTTGTTATTCGAAAGGCGTTTGCTAGAGACTTCACTTGGTCTAAACACTGTTTTTCACTTCTGGTTTTTCTTCAACAATGTCCGGGTAAGCAAATATGGTTTATGCAGTACATCATGATAGCTGTTAATTATGTATTACATGGAATCTATACAAATACTGGGCAAATCTATGAGCGGTATTGTCGATTCAACTTAAGATTAAACTGCTTATTCTTCTCATTGATGAAACTGTCGACTCCATTTTCTTCTTTTTGAGTTCTTTTTCTCTTCATTCTTCGCACGTTAGACTCCTCGAGATTGTCAACCAAGGTATCGACAGCATCCGGAGCTGGTCGGTGGGTGAAGTCTGGTTTAGAAGAGTTCAGCAATTTCTGTCTCACGTATTCTTGTTTATCGATCTCTAGTTCGGCGATTTCTTTCTTGTATGAGAGTTCGGCAAGTTTGTTCATGTTCAGGTACCCGCCCTTTTCCTTCGACCTTGTAGCTTGTTTGGCATTCCACTTGTCTGTGTCATCGATTGAATATGCCAAAATTTTCTGTTGTTCAGTTTGTGGTTCTTGTGGTTCGATTTCTGCCTTTGGGTGCACTGGTAGTTTCTTCTGCTTTCGATACTCTTGCAATAGTGTCTGTTTATTTTGTTTATCTGCCTCTTTCTTTAGTGACCTAAGTTTATTTAATCGCTCCAAAGTGGCAGACACCTGGCCCGTGGAGTTTGGAGAGTTTGTTTCATCCCCACTCATTTCTTTACCTGCGTGGTGTATAGGATGAGATGGTTGCACGCGGGATCTTTTTTTTTTTTGGGCTTTTACTTGAAGGAGCCATTAGCGCGTTTGCCGTTTTGCTGCAACTCTACTTCCTTAACTTCCATGCGGAATATAGACACGGAGAAAGCCTGCATAAAACAATGACGACCCCGGATCGAGCATCGGAAGCACCCGAGCAAACGTAAGTCTCCCCAAAGGTGCTGCAAATTGAGTCTGAGTTAGCATAATGATTGGTAGGAGCGTTTAGGTAAAGTTCCTTTCCCATGTTCGGAAATTAATAATCATAGAGAATTTCTCAAAAATTTGGTGGCAAAGCCGGTTGGTTTGGTCCACCTTCCCATATTTCATGACCGATATATCTGTTGGATCTCTCCATATATATATCAGGCGAACTCTGGGCGCCTTAAATTTTTAAAATACCACTAAACTTATATAAATTAACACAATGGCTCCAGTCAAAGAACAACGTCTTCTTGATCACCTTCTCTCGCTCCCAAACATTGAATCAGTAAGAGGCAACCCCCAAAAGGTCCTTGAAGAAATTGATAGGTATGACGAAGAGGTGGAAGAGTTCATGAATGTCGGCCCCAAAATAGGCCCACTAATCGCGGAGAGAATTAGAAAGTATAAGCCTCAAGTCCTTATTGAGTTGGGTGGATATGTGGGCTATTCCGCAGTATACTTTGCCAAAGAGTTGGTGCAGGATCCCCACGCCAAGTACTACTCTTTTGAATTGAATCCTGAGTTTGCCAAGATCGCACAGCAAGTTATCGATCTTGCAGGCTTAACTAAAAAGGTTGAGATCATTGTTGGGAAGGCATCGGAACTGTTAGTGGCCTATGAGGCACGCTTAAAAAAGGCGAAAATTGACGCCAAGGTCGATTTTGCCTTTTTTGATCACTGGGAAGACCAGTATCTTCCAGATTTGCGGGTATTGGAGACACTCAACTTACTTGGACCAGGTTCATACATTTATGGTGACAATACAAAGTTTCCCGGGGCCCCGGAATTCGTGAGTTACATCCACGCTTCACCGGAAGAAAGAAGAGTTTATAATTTCAACAACCCAAACATCAACGGTGATCGTTTTATTGGTAAGTGGAACATCTTGTACAAAACTGAGACGGTTTCATTTACCAAGCACGGCAGCGATGATGAGCTCACCATCACTGAAGTGGTGGACTATTTAAATAGTTGATGTCGCACTTTTTCTGTACCTCCACTCTAATATAGGATTTTGTAATTGCGGAAATCTAATTAACTGTCCTTAACTTTTTTATAGTTCTCCAAATCAGGTTAATTGAAACGTTTTATCCATGACCGACTTGACTCCACTATTTCGTCAGTGTGTAAATATTGTCCAGAGCGAGATTGTTGATAAGTCCAATGTGGACTTTGGTCACACCAAGGCCAAGGTACCGGAGCTTAAGATCAATGACAGTTTCAGCAAAGAAGCAACAGAGTTCTTTGGGGTTTTAGTCCAGTTGAGCCAGTTTACTGAAGATGTCAAAGGACCTTATCTTTCAGTAAACAACGAGTCAGAGCAGACCACTGTGTTATCGATAGAGGACAAAAACAAGATCGATGAGGAATTTAACTACAAAGTACAGCAAATGTATGAAAAACTCAAGGGACTCCAAGCATATGAAACAAAGAGACAATCTCTTACCGAAAAGCCACAGATGAGTTGGTTCAACTCGCTAATTGGTGACAACGAGCCCACCGATAAGGAACTCTTTGAGCAAACTATGAATACCCATCGCACCCAAATACTAAGACATCTCAACACCACCCTCAACAAAATCAGCAAGAATTTCGATACTATCCAGAAAAGACGAAGAGAAAGAGAAAGACAAGTAAACTTGCTCAATTTCCAGAACTTCGAAGAGGATGAGGACATGTCATACTTCCAAAACAACCAAGAGTCTGATCTCATTGATGATCTGCAAAATGACGTGGCGGTCGGTGAATTATCCCAGCAACAAGTACAGGCACTTGAGCAGGAAAACCAAGAATTCTTGAATATCAAGACAAACCAACTAAAACAAGTGGAAAAGCTTCACACTTCGATGCTAGACATCATAAATTTGCAAGCTGAATTGTCATTTCAATTGGAATCCCAAGGAGATCAGATCAATAACTTACTTGATAACCACGAACAGGTACAGATGGATGTTCAACTGGGAAATCGTCAATTGAACAAAGCGACTGTAAGAAATAAAAAGAGTGCTAACATACTTGTCACCTTATGTCTTACGCTAGGATTCTTAATCTTATTCGTCGACTATATATCATTCTAATAAAGAGTTAAAACTGTTCCAGCACCGATAGTTACGCCCTCTCTTCTAATTACAATTCTTCCCAATGTCTTGTTATTGGTGTACGTGGTGATTGGAATAGCCGTCCCTTCAAACTCAATTTCCACAATTGCTGTTTGTTTAGACACCAAATGTAACAACTTCTTCTTCTTCTTACCACTAGTGACTTCAATGAGTCGAGTGATTCTTGCTGGCACCTGACAATTGTTTCTGAAGAGAACAAATGGAGTTCCAACTAATAAAGGCTTGGGCATATTGAACAAATGGATTGATACTTCAATCTTTTTGGTAGTTTTAGCTGGTGATCCTGGCTTACAGATCAAATCTCCTGTCCTTACAGTTTCAACTGAGTTGTTTTCAATTTGGCTTACCTTGAAAGCCACATTGACCAATTCACCTTTAATTGCAAAACCAACCGGTTTTTTGGCAACCTTTAACGATTGCACTTGGAGAAGTTCTCCACTTGGTTCGACAACGATGGTTTCACCAACTTGAATAACACCTGAATTTATCTTACCTGTTACTCTTAATTCACCCTTATCTTTGATAGAATCTTGTACTGACAAGTAAAAGTCTTCATCCAAAATCTTTGTAACCGAGTCACTGGAGATGGTAGAGCTTAATTTTACCGATTCCAAGTACTCACCTAATGTAGGTCCCTTGTACCAGTCAAATTCAGAAATAGAATTGTCACGCTTGACAACATTATTGCCACTCAAACCTGAAATTGGAATAAAATCGATTTGGTCGTCGGAAAATCCTACTTCATCTCCGGTCAAATATTCGGCAATTTGACTTTTGATCAAATCATATCTGTCCTGGTTCCAGCTTTCCTTGTCCAACTTATTCACTGCCACACAAATCTTCTCTATTCCCAAATTTTTGGCAAGAATAATATGTTCTTTGGTCTGGCCGTCAGTATTAAATCCAGCTTCAAATTCACCCGTAATGGAGTCCACAACCAACAAAGCAAAATCAGCCTGGGTAACACCACCAATCATTTGTGGCACAAAGTCCTTGTGTCCTGGAGCATCAATGGCTGTGAATCTTGTTGAAGCAGTCTCAAAATCGGTGGCACAGATATCGATAGTGACACCGTGCGTTCTTTCTTCCGCTGTTTGATCCATAATCCACGCAAGGGCAAATGAGCCCTTACCGGCGCGTTCTGCTTCCTTCATAAGCTTGTTGACGGTTCTGGCATCGACTATTCCAAAATCGAAGAGTAATCTTCCCATCAAGGTCGACTTACCAGCATCCACATGACCAATAACCACAAAAGATTTTTGTGGTTTCAGATATGCCGGGTTTTGAACAAGTTCCTTAGCCAAGTCCAACTTCTTTACCTGCTTAATTGCCTTTGGTTTAGGTTGTGGCTTCTTATCAGCAATCTTTAAGTTGTTCATGCCTTCTTCAAAAGCAGCCTTTTGAGCATTGATGATCTTGTCATCTGGAGATGGGTTGGAAAAGTTTTCTTTAGCCTTTGCTATTTTTTCTATATTGAGTTCAATGTTAGTAAGAGGATAAAAGAGGTCGCTGTTGTGTCGTTTTCGCTTGGATTCATTTTCAGTTTCCGAAAGTAAATGCTTTCGACTATTCGTGAATAGAGAATTTGAAGGTATGCTAAGTAAGTATGCACTGTCGTATGTGAGGTCGAAGATTGGGTTGGGTGGCGGTGGTGATGATGACTCAGATGTTGGGATGGGCTGGCGCAGTGTAGGTT
Organism: Teunomyces pallodes; assembly: GCA_030556435.1. Lineage (NCBI taxonomy): Eukaryota > Fungi > Ascomycota > Pichiomycetes > Serinales > Debaryomycetaceae > Teunomyces > Teunomyces pallodes. Next base: position 491,383 of record JAKTUA010000004.1, read on the forward strand.
TTGGCTCTGGCTCCTTCGGTATAGATATGCTTTCTTTCTGTGGCTTCTTCACTATCTTTCGTAGGGAAGTTATTTTCGGGGTTGGTGGTTTCGGTGAGGCTGCTGTGCCTAGATCCAAATTATTGAGAATGTCGACCGAACGGTTGGAATCTGGCACCGTGGTGTTGGAGACACGGTTCTTTGCCAATGCAGATAGTTTTGATATTTTCGTATCATTTTCACCCAGCTGAGACTTCTGTGCCCTCAGTTTGGCCAACTGTGCTAGTTTAGACATCAAACACGATAGAGATACAGTAAATGATGTTTGACGCTCACTTGGAAGAACGCATTGGAAAAAAAAGTCCAAATGACAAAAATGACTAACAGGGAGGAGATAAAAAGATACTTACTTTTCTTGAAGCTAGCTTTCAATTCTTCAATTGCTGGAGTGATTTCATAGTAGTTGTAGTAAAGAGCTTCCTTAAGGGCAATTTCTGGAATTTCATCGTTGTAGCTGGCAATCTGTTTCTTAAGATCGCCAAGCGCACTGTGCAATTTATCGTATTCTTCGTTACTGAGACTGTCTTCATCAAACTCTTCTACATCAGAAGCATAGTCCAAGTCGTCTTCGTCGTAATCCATATTGCACTGGGTCAAAATATCACTACCATAAGAAAATTACACAAGGGGATTTCTTTAGTAAAAAAATCGCGGACTGCACCTGGGGGTTGCAAATAAAGTTGCAAAGTTTGACATCTTCCAAAAGTTTATCATTCTAAACCTACAACCAACCAACTTAAAAAAAAGAGTGTTATAAATCGCGTAGTCTTCTCAACCAACTAACTACTTTCTAAATAAATTAACACCAAGAACATCGTTAATGGCAGCACCAGCAGCCACAACTTCTTCATCAAAGTATCTTCTTCCTGACAATTGCAAACCTATTGGAGCACCAACAAAATCCTCTGGCTTGTAATTTTCATTTTCTAATTCTTCCAATGGACTTCTATATTTGTAGTTGAGTTGCTCGTCAGCCCACTTATCGACAGCAGGGTCCTGTAATAATCCGGTCTGGAAGACAAGAGTTGGGAAGTCAATAATATTGAACAACGAAGTGTACGACCAGTTATACACCTCCTCTGAACGAGGAGCGACATTATTATAAGTAGGACTGATAATAAAGTCAATTTTGTTGTCAATCAAGAAATGAGTGTATTCATCAATCAACGAGTCTCTGGTCAGGTTCAATACACGATTCTCGCTGACAAGATATTCTCTGCTACCATCACCATAGTTCAAATTCCACTTAGTCAACTTGGCCAATGGTTCACCAGAAGCAGCAAGTAATTCTCTTTGCTTGAAGTTACCATCACAGGCGTACATCTTATGAACAGTTTCGTAGGCTTCCTTGGTACGTAATGGCTTCCATTCCACCACATTCACACCTGCAGCCTTCAACTTCTCAGCGGTGTATTTCAAACCTCTCTGAATTGGAGGACTTGGTCTGACCAAGCCATCATCATAGACAAAGGCAATCGTCAATTGTTTCAAGTCAGGTTTTTCCACCTGTCTCCATGGTAAACGAATGAGTCTTCCATCACGTTCCCATGGCTTACCATCATTGATACTAGTTCTCATCCACAATTCAATGTCTTCAATGGAACGTGCAAGGGGACCTACAACAGCTGGAACAGATTCTTGACCTGCACCACTGCTGATACCACTGAAGGTGGAGATTCTCTTGGTGGTTGGTCTCAAACCATACACACCACTGTAAGCAGCAGGAGCTCTAATTGACCCACCAATATCGGACCCAACACCAATTGCACTGCCTCCAAAACCAACAATTGCACCTTCACCAGACGAGGAGCCACCAGATGATAACGCCAAGTTGTATGGATTGTAAGTTAATCCAGTCAAATTATTTCTTGAGTCCAAATGCATCAAAGTTTGTGGCTGGGTAGTTCTAACGTAGAAAACAGCACCCAAATCTTCTAAAGCTTGAGTAGTATTACCATGTTTCTCTGCAATGTTGACAAGCTTAGAAACATAACCACCGTGCGTGATTTTTCCTCTGTAAGACATTTGCTCCTTCAAGGAGATCGGCAAACCATGCAATGGACCAATTGTTTTTCCATTCTTCTTGTAATAATCATCTAAGAATTCTGCTCTTTTCAATCCCTCATCAATGAATAAGTCAGAAGCACATTTGGTAAATTGCTGTGCAATAATGGTTCTTCTAGCAAATGCCTTAAAAACTTCTACCGAGCTTAATTCACCTTTGGCAATTTTTGACACCAAATTTGAGGCAGAGGTTTCAGTGATTTCAAGTTCTGTAGAGGACAACAATTTATTGTCATAGAAGTACTGCAATGCATTGAATTGTTCCGAAATCAATTCGTCAAGTGGCTTTGGCAAATCCACCTTGTACTCTGAAGTAGTCGCGGCTTCCAAGTCTTTTTGGTACTGTTCTACTTTAGGTAGCCATTCTTTCTTATATTTTTCAGGATCTTCATAAGTATCAAGAGGATCCTTGGTTAAGAAGCTTTCGTATGAGACAGGCATTGTGTTTGGAAATTATAAATCAATTTAAAATTATTGAAATTAGCTGTGAATTCCGGGGACTTGCCCCTAATTTATAGACGCCAAATGCGCGACTTGGGTGCGTAATTCCAAATCTGGGACTTCAAACCGCTCCAGCCCTACTGATAAACTTAAAACAATAAGATAAAAGAAATGGGAAATTATAAGAGAGGCACATGCGGAGGAGATTTGTCATAAATTTACACACTACAATGTAATTGTTCATAATTTGTCTTAATATGGTACCTTACTGTCGAAAGTTACTCATACCGCTATATTATCAAACTGTGGCGATCATTTCAACAGTTCCGAAAGAGGCAACTATCGCGGAAAATCCCCCTCTCCATTCTTAGAGAAGCGGAAAAGTAAGATTACAAATATTGCTTCAGCGGCAATGGCTACATACAGTACATAATCTTAATTTTGACAAATAAACGTACATTATACTACGAAGGAAAACCCTCATGGATCTGGATGGGACTTCAACCCATAAAAACCTTCAAAAACAAGAGTTGCTTACTGGTAAACAACTCGAAACAAAAAAAGACAAAGAAAAAATAAACCATTATACAACTTCCATAGTGTTGGTTTTGGAGAATGATGCATACTTCTTGAATGGATCGTTTCTCTCCAAATCATATTCTGGATTTTTCACAATAGATTTACGCATGTAAACGCGCTTGAGAGCTTTCCATGCTTCACATCCCGCCAAAAATAAAACGGAGTAGCCAACGGCTAAACCCCATTCGTAGCCTATAGGTCCATGTAAGAAAACCTTATCGTTAATGACAGGAATATAAACCACAGGAAAAACCGACAAGAAACCAAACAAAATAGAATAGAGCAAGAATTTGTTATCCCACAAATCCATTCCAAGTTGTTTCCACCAAGGATGTTCAGATTCAGGTCTCATTTTAAAGAAAGACAAGCGAAGATGGATGCATTCCCATGCCAATAATAAGGCACACCAAGTAAATGCTGCAAATGCACCCGATCTTCCTCTAAACACCAAACCACAGTTATCGCCACTTTCAGCATTACAGTCAAGTCCTAACTGCCCATCACCTTTTCCAAAAACAATAGTGATAAAACACACAAGACAACAGACCGCCATCCAAAATCCATAGGCAACCATATCAATAATAATTTCCCATGTAAAGATGGTCGAACTAGGTGGTAATTCCAAGATATCATCGTTGGCTTTTTCTTGACCCAATCCCATAGCAGGGAAACAGGAAGTCACAACAATAATCCACAATACTTCAACTGGCGACAAGGGGAAAACGGAATATCCTTCAGAGTCTTTGAATGCCAAACCAATCATCAAGTACAACGCTTGGGCAACATTTTCTGCCAATAATTGCAACACAAACTTTTGAATATTGGAGGACATTCTTCTACCTTCCTCGATAGCATTTAAGATCGAAGAAAAGTTATCGTCTGTCAAAACAATATCAGAGGCATCCTTAGCCACATCAGAACCATTGAGGCCCATAGCAATCCCCACATCTGCCTTCTTCAAAGAAGGCGAGTCATTGACACCATCTCCAGTCATGGCAACAAACCGCTTACGACGATGTAAAGCATCGATCATACGTACTTTCGTCTGGGGAGCGCACCTGGCAATAACCAATGGTAAAACTGGTAAATTATCAATCTCATCATCTGACAATGCATCAAACTCGTTCGCAGTCATGACCATGACCTTGACCACTTCCTCACTGTAATGATACAAGTTATGAGGCAAGATGCCGACTTCTTGAGCAATTGCCTTAGCCGTACCTGGATGGTCACCAGTCAACATATGGACATTTATACCTGCCTTATGGCACATCTTGACCGATCCTCTTGTTTCAGGTCTTGGTGGATCATAAATACCCACCAACCCCAAGAAAATCAAGTTACTTTCCACTTGATCTCTCTTGGTAAGATCTTCCTTTCCCAAATTGATTTGTCTTTGGGCAAATGCCAAGACTCTCAAGCCTTCAGAAGATAAAGCATTCATGTTATCTTCAACAAATTGTTTATCATCATCTGACATTGGAATGATCTCGTTGTTTTTGTACCAGTAATTACAAATAGACAAAACTCTTTCCACTGCACCTTTGGTGTACATGGTTGTCGTATTGTCCTTCTTGTACACTGCTGTCATACGTTTAATAGAAGAATCGAAAGGGAATTCAGCAAGATGTTCTAAATTCGATTCTTCGATGAGTCCGTTTCTCAGAAATCCCATTCGAGTAGTAAATACATTGATAGCAATTTCAGTTGCATCACCATGTGTTTCCCATTCTAATTCCTTGGTATCTGGATTTGTAACTTGAACAACCGTTGCAATGTTGGCTAGAACGGCAGTTTCCAACCATTTCAGAAATACCAGAGGACAAGGATCCGGAAGTCTAGGAATGAAATCGGTCTCTTCATCAGATTGCTTGATTGCTAAAGGTGAGCTACCCAGAAACACCACATCACCGACGGCTGGGTTAAACGGTTCATTAGAATTCTCAACCGCATAAGTTCCGACTTCGGGAATCCAAACCTTCCTAGCGATCATTTTACCCATGGTCAAGGTACCTGTTTTGTCCGAACAAATGTCGTTGATACCTCCTAAAGCTTCCAAAGAATCCAACTTTCTCACGATGACATTTTTAGTAACCATAACCTGGGCTCCAATTGCCATAGTGATAGTCAAAACAACCACCAAAGAAGATGGAATCATCGAAAGGGCAACACAAATAGCATAGATTGCAACATTTCTATTGACATTAAATGTTTGTGTGGCCATAACAACAATTGCAAACACAACAGCGACCCAGAAAAGAATAATTGCCAACCAAGAAAGTCTTCTTTGTAAAGGTGTACCAACATTAGTTCCCAAAATATTCAAAATAATATTCCGAGTCGTCTTTAGAACGGCAATGGTATAATCCTTGATTCCGGGCTTAAGTGATTTATCAACCTTAACAATAACTTTATCCTCACTGCTCTTCAAAGAATTGGCAATTTTTCCAATTTCAGTGTTTAAACCAGTGGCAACAACGATACCAAAACCTCTACCCTTCGATACAACGGATGAACTATAAACCATGTTCAAACGGTCACCGACAGGGATAGGAACACTGAAGTCGTAATAAACCTCATCATGGTCCTTGGCAATAGGTAAAGATTCACCCGTTAAAAGAGCTTCGTCAGTTTCCAAGTTAACTCCCTCAACTAATCTTAAGTCAGCTGGAATGGAATCACCAACGTTCACATAAACAATATCACCAGGTGCAACCTCTTCAGCATTAATGTTAACTTTGTCACCGTTTCTCAAAACTGTGGCAGATGGAGAACTCAAGGATCTTAATGACCCCATAGTCTTTTCCGCCTTGAGTTCCTGAATAAATCCAACAAAAATGTTTATGAAGACGACAAAACCAATAACCCCACCCGAGATCCAATCTCTTATAGCCAAAGCAATAATCATAGAAATGATCAAAACCAAGACCATAGCATTAAAAATCTGGTGAGCCAAAATCTTCGAGTACGAAATCTTGTCCTCGGCACCCAAGTTATTCAAGCCATGAACCTTAAGCAGTTCAGTGACCTGGTCGGAGGTTAATCCCTGAGCGACATCGACCTTAAACTTCGCAGCAACTTGTTCCACACTTAATCTGTAGTATTCATCAGTTTGCGAGTAATCTAAAAGTTTAGATTGTTTTTCACTGCCTTCATCTTCATAGCGGCAACTAACAGACGATCCATCTTTAACGGTGTCACGAAGTTCAGACTTTATCTTAGGAGAAAAAAAGAGATTCTTTGTAATAAAAGAATCTATGTATCAATTAAGGATCTAGTGCTTTAACAGTTGGCTTTTGGCTTTACTAAAAGTCAACAAATTCAGGTCCTTAAAAAAACTCTCTAAAATTATTGAAAAAAAAAGTAATTACAAGGGTGGCTGTATCTCTTTATACTCCGGGGATTTAATACCGCCGCATCGGATTCCTATCATAATGGAAAAATTTTCGGTTCGCACATAGACCAATTCGGCTCAATTACTTATCAATTCTGGGCAGAACCCGTGGTCAAATAATCAATGCTGATTGGTCTTGCTATCAATATTTTCGAAAGCTTCTAGTCTTTGGAAAATATGGCCACAAAGACATACAAGTTAATGTCGTATAAAGCTATAATTCTAAAGAAGGTTCTTGCTTTGCCACCAAATCAATGAACAATACCAACGGTTTTTTTTTCTTTTTTTTTTTACATGTGAAACACCTTTATTATTGTTGTTCCAAAGACATCTTGGCTAATTTATATACTGCTTCTTGAGTATTAGCTCCTCCGATAAAACCAGCGGCATGGATGAAAATACATCCTTCAACTCCACTTTTCTCACTTAACTCTTCATCTCTCAACCCTCTCAAGTCCTTTGGCAATCCCAATCTGAATTCAAAAGAAGTAGAAGTAACCGAGACAGTAGAAACTCTCCATTTGGTACTGGAGTCTTGGAACAAGACAAACTTGATCTTGCCTTCGGCTTCGTTTTCCTTTTCAATGGCATACAAGTGCTCCTTCCATGGACAAAATTGGGACAAAACAATAATTTCACCAGAAGCATCAACTTCAAATCTTTGTTTGAATGCATCTTCCACCAAAGTCTTGGCTGGCAACCAACTCTTACCGTAACCTTCCAACAAACTGATAAAAACACTGCCCATCAACTCACTACTCTTCAAGAATTGTGCATCGAAATCAGCATCAGTTGGGTTTTCGTTCCATGAAGGGTTCAATCTAGAAACTATCGAAGGTAACGTTATATTCCTGTCGTTGAACTTCTTGGTTGCTTCAACATCACTTGAGTAATTGCTGATACCATTATCGTTAGCATCTAAAGATTCAATAAATTCCTTGTAAATCTTCTTATACAAGATATCAACGTTTTTGTTAGCAGCATCCAATTGCAATACATGTTGGATAATTTCTTTACCAAAGTGCTTGTAAACGAGACCAGCGGAAGACAACTTAGTGTTGAATTCATCAGAAAAAGTGTCACTGAATTCACGTTGGTGGTGGTCAAAGAATTTAACACCATCATACTTAGCACCTACATCAACCACAATATCACTGGCTTCCCAATCTTCAGTGTTTCTAGATCTGATCAAATCACTGTTGGCATATTTCGGTAACAATCTAAGCATGTAAACTGCCAATGATTCATCGGCGTGGAAGGATCCGGAGTGGGTACAAATCTTCGGCATTGTCAACTTTATTTTCTTATGTTCAGACATATAACACAATCGGCGACGTAAGACTGCAAAAATTATGTCTAGTTGTACTGCACTGGCCTGTTTTGCTCTCTCTCTTTACACTACGATTTTTCACCTGGTCATCTCATCCCATGGTGTGCATATAAAACAAACTTTGAAATCTCTGAAGCAGATGTTTCAATCTCTGTCTACTATAGTACGGCACAACTCGATAATAGTTACATGGACGACCAGTTGCTTTATGCTTTCATTTTACCTTAAATCGTCAGATATAATATGATGTAACTCAAAATTACCTCAGGTAAGGTTTCTTTTTTCCTCGTAAGCGTTTCCTTTGCGGAAAAACGGATGATGTCAAACAAAGAAGATGTGGGACCCTTGCACTATTTCGAATAGGATTTCGTCACGAGTTATTTATGTTACAAACACATATCGAGGACAGGACTTCATACGTGACCATTTTTATAGTAATGTGACCGTCTAGACCATTGGTTACCATAACCAGCGGCGATAAATGACTTAACTATTTCAGATAAGCCGCGCCCTGTGTTAATCCGCGACTCGTGTTTTGTGTATTATTCTTATACCAAACGTTAAAATCACACTCCACGGGGAAATTAGATTAGCGTTACAGATCTGCGGAGTAACGAGAATCGGCAGCAAATGAGTAATTTCGGATGTAAAAATCTACAAATATTGGTATATGTACAAAAAATGATATACACTGGTCTTCACTTGAAAAGGTGTCGCACGTAGCAAGCTTTCAAGGCCATGATACAATCGTATTAGTATCAGATAAAGCTCTTTAGACGCTCAGGATTAGACCATTTTACTTCCTTAATCTTATTAGACTACTGGGAAAAGTATCCGGTTTTTCCGACGCGGATGTAGGATCCTATGGTTTTAATATTTTTTACATGAGATGGAGCGGAGAAATGTATGCACATTTATTTTTCAGACATTTTGTCAAATTGTGGGGAGAAAAAAATCACAGTAAGAATGCTAAAAAAATTTTTCCGTGTCCCAGAATATCCGGGTAGTAGGGCGTTAACTCGGGATGCGTAGCACAACATTGTTTTCTGAATAAGGAAATCATTCAACATCTTCTAAAGTCCTGTTGATTCTAACACGAATTGGTCGAATAGGACTTCTTACATTTCGAGATCCGCTTATCTTATCTCTTACAACATTATCACTGTATAAGCTTTACTCCCCTCTTGTAAGTGTAATTTTCGTTACAAGTTATCAAGCTTTCTCTAAGAACCCCAGACGGCAGTACTTCTGTGTGGAGATCCCCCGAGGGCAGTCTCAGTGGAAGCAACCATTGTTAAATGAGGTCATGATTATTTCTATTTCTGGCTCTTTAAAGTATATGCAGAACAATCGTCATCATACCCCAGTTTTAGGGTTACCTTGGACAATTCATAACCCTGATTTTTTCCGGCAATATTTGAATAAGAAAGTAAACGGAGCCAATCGTTTTACAAAGCTACGGCTATTCGAATAAAATACCTCATATGGGAGTGGTTTTATTGAAAATTACTACATAGCAGAAAATGCCCTAGCCCCACGCGTAAAAAATATTGGGAAGGGTCTCCGGATTATTGCTTCATTTTACTAGTTCAGAAAAGCTAAATATGTAAAAAGGTTAAAAAATAAACAGCACTCGTAAGGTTGACAAAAAATACAACAAAAAAAATTTTTTTTAGCGTATGTTTATTGTCACCTTTGTAAATTTTGGGGTATAAAAGCAAATCAACTCCTCCAGCAAAATACACCCCCAGTAATATACCAAAATACAATAATGGGTTACGAAGAAAACTTAGCAGCTCCTGCTTTAAAATTTAGAAAGTTTTTAGATAAAACTCCTAACATTCACAATGTTTATGTGATTGCAGCCATTGCTTGTATATCTGGTATGATGTTCGGTTTCGATATTTCTTCCATGTCTGGTTTTATCAGTCAAGATGCATACTTAAGATATTTCCATAATCCAAGTTCTGATATGCAAGGTTTTATCAGTTCTGCTATGGCACTTGGTTCCTTTTTTGGTTCCCTCGCATCCGTTTTAGTTTCTGAACCTTTTGGCAGAAGAGCTTCATTGCTTATTTGTGCTTTCTTGTGGATGGTTGGTGCTGCCATTCAATCATCCTCTCAAAACAGACCTCAGTTGATCATAGGTCGTATAATTTCCGGTTTTGGTATCGGTTTTGGTTCATCGGTCGCACCAGTTTACGGTTCTGAATTGGCCCCAAGAAAAGTTAGAGGTTTCGTCGGTGGTATTTTCCAATTCTCCGTCACCTTAGGTATCTTGATCATGTTCTTTATTTCTTATGGTTTGGGTAAGATCCACGGTGTCGCATCCTTCAGAATTGCCTGGGGTATTCAAATTGTTCCAGGTTTACTTTTATTTTTTGGTTGCTTTTTCATTCCTGAATCTCCAAGATGGTTGGCTAAGCATGGTTACTGGGAAGAAGCAGAAGAAATTGTTGCAATTACTCAAGCCCACGGTAACAGAGAAGACCCAGATGTCTTGATTGAACTCTCTGAGATCAAGGATCAAATTTTGATTGAAGAAAGCAACAAAAACTTCACCTATGCCGACTTGTTCAAGAAAAAGTACCGTATGAGAACTTTTACTGCTGTCTTCGGTCAAATTTGGCAACAATTGACTGGTATGAATGTTATGATGTACTACATTGTCTACATTTTCCAAATGGCTGGTTACCATGGTAATGCTAACTTGATTGCATCTGCTATTCAATACATCTTGAACACTGTTATGACTATTCCTGCCTTATTCTTGATGGATTACATTGGAAGAAGACGTTTGTTAATTGGTGGTGCTATTATGATGATGGCCTGGCAATTTGCGGTTGCAGGGTTGTTAGCAACTTACTCGGAACCAATTCCACAACCAACTAATCCAACTGTTACCATTGTTATTCCAGATAGTCACAAGCCAGCCGCCAAGGGTGTTATCGCTTGTTGTTACTTGTTCGTTGTTTCATTTGCTTGTTCTTGGGGTGTTTGTATGTGGGTTTACTGTTCTGAAGTTTGGGGAGACTCTGCTTCTAGACAAAAGGGTGCTGCTATCTCTACCGCTGCTAACTGGATTTTGAACTTTGCAATTGCTATGTACACCCCATCGTCTTTCCAAAACATTAACTGGAAGACTTACATTATCTACGCTGTCTTTTGTCTTGTCATGGCTATTCACGTCTACTTTGGATTCCCAGAAACTAAGGGTAAGCGTTTGGAAGAGATTGGTCAAATGTGGGATGAAAATGTTCCAGCTTGGAGATCTAGTAAGTGGCAACCAACTGTTCCAATTTTGTCCGATGTCGAATTGGCAAGAAAGATGCAAGTTGAACATAAAGAAAACAATGAAGATGGTGAGTTGCTCAACAACGATTCACATTCTACTGGTGAGAAGGAACAAGCTTAATCCAATACCCAACTTGTTATCTCATCATTGTCAAATACGAAGGTATTTGATTTTTAGTTTTATACTTAATGTTAATATCTTACGCTGATTAATAATTATTTGTAATAATCACCAAAGAGCACTAGGACACTACTAATAGACAACTAATGAAGTCGAATAATAAATTTTTTTTTTAAAGTTCAGACATTAAAATTAGTTTTATTTGCGATCTAGTTAGGGGAGCAGCTTAAATTATAAATTAAAATATATGTCAAGAGATTAAGCATCATGACTTTGATAGTGATGGTATGGGCAATTATAAATCTTTACCTGCTTATCACACTGCTCCAAATAGCTTACACTTTTAGCAACCGTTTGGAGATTGTGTACGCTGTGGGAAGATAAATGATAGCTGTACTCTTCACTTCCAGATTCATCCTCTAATTCATCATCATCTTCGTAATCATCATTTTCTTCATTACCAATAACATCATTGTCCAGGTCGTCGTCATCATCATCATCGTCGTCATCATCACATGAATGTATAGTGAGAGCACTAACAAACTTTTGTGTTTCAGCAGATGTAAACAACTGAGAATTCGCTGTTATAGAATGTGGAATATCGTTGAAGAAATCAACTGTCGTAATATAACGGCGTAACGAACTCAAAGTTATTCTGCTGTTAGGATTCAATTGAAAGATTTTATCTAGCAATCTATTGAACTCAATTGAAATTGGAAGGATTGATCTCAAAATGTTTCTATTGTTGTGTAACATATAGCTCTTAAATACATCATTGTTTGAACTATCAGTGTCAACAATGGATGCAATAGGCCATGGATTTCTTGCACATGTGATGTTCAAAAACAATACACCCAAAGACCAAATATCACCAGCCAAGGTAGGTAAAAACTTCGAGTTTGAATCATTAACAATAGAATTTGGATTGCATGGAATCGACCTAAACTGGGAAACATCAATCAAGGACTTTATTAGTTTATTTGTGTTATAGTTCGTGATTCTTTCTGGGGCCATGTAAAAGCTAGAACCTCTGCAAGCGTTGCAACAGATCAAGTTGGAACTCATTGCTAAACCGAAATCAATTAAGACTATATGTATTTCATTATAGTCAACTAGTGGGCCATTTTCAGGTCTACTATAATTCTTATTATAACTGATCATTATGTTTTCGGGTTTCAAATCGCAGTGATATATGCTTTGCGAGTGACAGTAGTCTATGACGTCTATCAATTGCAACATAACATTCTTCATCATCAATTGTTGTTTATATTGATCAGATGAGTGATTGAAAAAGATTTGGCCATCGATTATATTATTGAACAAATCACCCTGACTCATGTAGTCCATTAAGATAACGATTGCTAAATCATCAATATCCAATACATGGTGTATAGTCACCACATTTGGATGTTTGTGTACTTTTAAATGAAGGGCGATTTCCCTTAAGTATGGAATGTTCAAACCTTCTACCATTAGTCTATCCAAGTCTGCTTTACGAGCAACAAGATTGGGATGACTGTGGAAATAATCAACAATTTTTGTTTGGATCATCTTCTTATTTTGCGTTACGTCTTTATTTGCACCCTGGGCAATAGGTGGTGTTTTCAAAACAATCTTTGCGGCATACTGAGCTCCGGAGAGGGTATCCTCAACAAGGTATATTAATCCATAGGTGCCCGCACCGATTTTGCATACAAAGCGCAAGTGGTTGTTAATTCTGATTCCGTCTAACAGCATGGGGTGAGTATGTGAGGTTAGTTGAGTAGATAGATTTAGGGTATTTAAAACCATTTATATTATAAATATCACAGGCAAGCAATCCACAATGGGGCTCGGATTATTTGGGAAATAGAGAGGATAATAAATTATGGTTAAATATGTTAACGTACGATGACTTCCGATTTACTAGGCGTGGTTAGGGTGAATTACTGCAAAGAACGAAGAAAAATTTTGCAATTTGCGGATCCGGAAAATGGTGTGATCATTAGAGAGCAAATCAGTTCATTCCCGCAAGTTTGTGGTCCTCGGTCTGAGAGGCTGAGTGGCCCAGAGCGTTTCACAGGACACAACCACACAAGGCTACAGTCCGTCCTCCCATCACGTTAGATACACATATAGCTTAGGTTATAGGTACAATGGAGGTAGCTAAGCCGTATTAACCTTTGTTCCAGATGTAGCAACTGATGAGATAACTTCACACACACAAATATTTTTTTCGGGCGAACTCGTTTGCAACGGAGAATCTAGGATGCAAAATTGATACACAACATGGGATGATGGTACCTTTACACATTTCTCAGCATATGCCACGGTGACTCTACCCGGATTCTTCCAAAGTCTCCGGATTTTGCCAAAGAATAATGTAGAGGTCAGACATCAAATTGCAACCTAGTACAGCCTCAACTGTATTGTTGTCGAAATGACATATACGGTTCGTTTTGAAGGGGTTGATTGCCTGACGTTACAGGGGGTCCGTCTATGGGATTATCTAGAAAATTTAGACTAATTATAGCATTGTAGGTATCTATTTGTTGCAGCTTCAAAAAAATGATATACTTCCTATGAAAACAAGGCTATTTACAACTCGACTATACAGGCACCCGTGGCAGGCTTGCTCACTACTATAGCTTCATCCAACTCTTTTTCTGTGATTGCTGGGAATTCAACTTTGTAGTATTTGTTGGCCAACAGCCCAACCAAAGTATTCAACATTTTTGTGGTGGTTAAGTGCACAAGAGAGCCACCCCAACCAGCACCAGTAACTCTAGAACCATAAGAGCCATTTGCTAACGCAATTGAGCAAATTTCGTTCAATTTGGCATTAGAAGAATTGTGATATACATCCAAGGAGTGTTGTGATTCGTTCATTATCCCTCCAAAAGATTCCAAAAATTCCTGAGGAGTACCTTGAAATTCTTGCAACAATCTCAAACATTGCAAGACCTTTATTGCCTCAAAGAACACATGCCTGGTTCTTTGATACAATCTGAGAACATCGAATTTGACCTGAACCTTGGTCAAATACAATTCGGTAAACTTTTCCGTATCAATGCCAAGCGTAGCAGCAGCCTGTTCAACAGAGAATCCTGCTTTCTCTTTAGTAGTAAAGATTGCATCGTCTTCAATAAGACCCAACAATTTTGTCAATCTATTGATTCCTAAATCAATGTCGTTTCCATCCCATGCCTGTTCATTTAAGTGTTGCGTGAAGTATGCATCCAAAACTCCACGCAAGCTACCTCTTCTAATGTTAGAATCATGAGGGATAATCAAATTCCACTTCTTTGCCAACAAGTCCGATGCGATTGACATTTCAACCACTCTTAAGTTATAATGATATGGTGCAGAGTCGTGTTTGTTTGACTTTTGTAAACTGTTAGTGATCAAGAAAACTAAATCATCATCTGCACTAAGCTGCGGGAATTGGTAAGGAATTCCCCTAAGCTGAGGCTTGAATTGAATCAAGAGAGCCTTTGATGCTTCACCATAGATAGAAGCACATTGGTCCATACCACCTGTGTTGACACCGACATAGTGTTCCGAAACTATCGTTATTTTGGTCAAATCATCCTTACTAATCTGAATGACACCATTTGCTCTCAATACAGCCAAAGTGGAGGCAACACAGATAGCAGCAGACGACGACAAACCACCACCAGTCGGAACTGTACCATCAAAAGTCAACTCCATACCTTTTAAAGGAGACTTCCCTCCATTAACAAGCTCAGGGTATTTTTCAATGATGAATTTGTGAGCTACAATCAATCCACATTTGAAGTAGCTACCCCAAGAGAAACTATTGCTGTCAATAGTAGAGACAGAACCATCACTTTGTAATTCAATAGTCTCCTTCTGAAATGTCTCGTCAAGGTTCGTAAGAGTAATAGTATTGCTGTCACCGAGGGACTTCACTGCAATAACCATATCCACATCGATTGCCATTGGAAAGACAGCAAAAAAGTTGTAATCAATATGATCACCGATTAAGTTCACTCTACCAGGTGCTCTAGCAAAGAAATCTGGCAGGTGTCCGCTGAAGTTCTTGCTGAAAGCCTCAATCAATCTTTCATATCGTGGTTCATTCTTCTTTGGATCTGAGTAGAATGTTAAGTCTTTGTATACTGGAACGTTATTTGCCATTTTCCATAAAAATATTAAATTGTATTAAAGAAAATTTGTGTTTTATATCTGGAGAATATTGAAAAAGGTTGGGGAAACTGGTGACATCAAAAATGCAACGTTACATCAAATTCTTTAGATTATTTTTAAAAGATGGCGACGTCTAGAATTGGGGGAATCTTATGTAATAATTTAAAAAATAATATGCCCCGCAAACCACGTTTTCCCGATATGCAGACATTTTTTTATTTTTTAGACCCTAAAAACCCCGGCCAGAACAATTTCCGACGATACTCATAGGTAAAAATTCCGAAAATTAACCCTACAGTGAGACTTGTAAACAAATTTTGGTAAGCGGGGAAGAATTAAAGCAACTTTTGGTTTTTATACAGGTCTCTACATTAGGAGTTTTATAAGTATATTGTGAAAAATAAACGACTAATTTTAGAAAGGATTGACCAACGTGTATAATATTTTTTAGATTTCTGTTTCGACTATATGGGGAAAACTGAAAAATGCAACGTTACATTATAGTTGTCAGGTGTTTTTTCAGTCGACTAATCTAGTATTTATTGTAAGCAATTGCTAGCAGAATAGAAGCCAATACGAACACCATGCAAGACGAATACATTCTTGTTACTGGTGGAGCTGGCTACATCGGTTCCCATACTGTTATTGAATTGATCAATCACGGATACAAGGTCGTTATTGTCGATAATTTAAGCAATTCAAGTTACGATGCAGTGGCAAGAATTGAGTTCATCGTTAAACAGGCTGTTCCCTATTTCAATGTGGACCTTAGAAACTATGATTCATTGACAAAGGTGTTTAAACAATACAATATTAAAGGAGTTATCCATTTTGCTGCTTTAAAAGCTGTCGGTGAATCAACAAAAATCCCATTAGACTACTATGATAATAATGTCGGTGGAACTATCAGCTTATTGAATGTCATGAAGGACAACTGTGTAAAGACTATTGTTTTCAGCAGCTCTGCCACTGTATATGGGGATGTGACAAGGTTTGGGGATGATAGTATGATTCCCATTCCAGAAAATTGCCCTATGGATCCGACAAACCCTTACGGAAGAACCAAGTTCATTATTGAAAGTATTTTGAAAGACATTCATGGCAGTGATTCTGAAAACTGGCATGTTGCAATTTTGAGATATTTTAATCCCATTGGAGCACATCCTTCGGGTTTACTAGGTGAAGATCCGTTGGGTATACCTAATAATTTACTTCCATATTTGTCACAGGTTGCGATTGGCAGAAGAGAAAAGTTGTCAGTTTTTGGCAATGATTATGATAGTCATGATGGAACTCCTATTAGGGACTACATTCATGTAATCGATTTAGCAAAAGGTCACGTTGCTGCTTTGAAATACTTACACAAGGTCGAAGAAGCCAAAGAAGGATTGTACCGCGAATGGAACTTGGGTACTGGAAAGGGTTCCACTGTATTTGATGTGTTCAATGCCTTCTGTAAGGCTGTGGGAAGGGAATTACCGTACGATGTCGTTCCTAGAAGAGCTGGTGATGTGTTAAATTTAACTGCAAATGTCACCAGAGCAAACAACGAATTAAGTTGGAAAGCTGAATTAACCATTGAAGATGCATGCAGAGACTTGTGGAAGTGGACGCAGGAGAATCCATACGGATTTAATCTTGAAAACTACAAGTGGCTGAATTTTGAGGAAGGGGACACATACGGCAACAGAATACATACAGTTTCTGTAGGAGCCATGAAGTTCTCAGTTATTAATTATGGAGCAATTATTCAGGATATATCGTACAAGGGACAGTCTTTGGTGAATGGATATTCGACCGGGGAGGATTATAGATTGGACTCTAATCCTTTCTTTGGAACTACAGTTGGACGGTATGCTAATAGAATCTCAAATGGAAGCATCAACCTTGATGGCCAAACTTATAATTTGACTCTGAACGAAAACAACAACACCCTTCATTCCGGCAACCAGGGATTCAACAAGAAGATTTTTTTGGGTCCTGTTGTCAAGCAAGTTGGTAAAGCCTTCACATTGGAATTTTTCCTTAGAGATGAAAATAACAGTGATGGATTTCCAGGAGATTTGGACACCGTCGTTAAGTATACTGTTGAAGAAACATCAGTTGAAATTGAGTATGAATCATTCTTGAGTTCAGGGATGTCGACCATTGTTAATCTTACAAACCACTCATATTTCAACCTTACAGGTAGTCCTACTGTTAACGGAACCATTTTGAAAATAGCGTCGGAAAAGCACTTGGAATTAGTTGAAGGTATTCCCACTGGTAAGGTAAGGGACAATACATTTAAGTCTCCGGTGGAAGCTAAGTCTGACTTCAAGTTGGATGACTGTTTCATTGTTGCAGATTCTGCTTCAATAGATACCAGAGCATCTGAATTAAAGGATATTGTTGAAGCTTCACATCCGGAATCAACCTTGAAGCTTACAATCTCTGCGACTGAACCAGCTTTTCAAGTTTACACTGGAGACTATACCAACACAAAGGGCTACGGTCCAAGAAGTGGGTTCTGTGTTGAACCTGGTAGATATGTTGATGCAATCAACAACCAGGCATGGAAAAGCCAAGTCATTTTAAAAAAAGGTGAGCAATATGGCTCCAGAATTAAGTATACAATTAGCGAATAATCGATAAATCGCATAAAAGTTAATAAATTATTGTTTTTAATGTAAAAGTCAATCAGCGATGTAAGTTTATTACCATTGTTGGTATCGTTCACTTTCTTTACAAAACATAACGTTTCACTAGACTATTCAAACTAAGAATAGTACTTAGTAAGCTTCGTTCCTCATGGCCCAATGGTCAAGGCGTCTGGCTACGATAGTAGTTACTTCTGTGGAACCAGAAGATTCCAGGTTCGACTCCTGGTGGGGAAGCTTTTTTTTTAAATTAATCAGTATGTTTGGTAATCACACTACCTAATATTACTCTCTCAATAAGTGGAAAGATAGAAATGATGAAAACACAATAATGAAAGTATACTCCATATATATACTAAACAAGGCAGGCGGCTTAATATACCAGAATGATATAAACCCTGGATTGAATAAACTATCGGCAAATGATTATCTTGTCTTAGCAGGAACCCTTCATGGTGTACATGCTATTGGGTCCAAACTTACTTCAACCTTTAAAACTAAAGAAACCGTCACAAATCAAGATAATAACAACACACTGATATTATCCACGGGACGCTCTCAAAACCCCAATACCAATAAAACAGGTCTTCAAAGCATAGAGACAGATTTGTTCAACTTATACATATTTCAAAGTTTGACAGGAATCAAGTTTATCATCATAACGTCACCTAACCCAATCGTGCATAATTTACAACCGATTAGTGTCAATAATCAAGGAGCATTACCCCCTAGTCATGGAGAACTAAGCAAGCAATCTGAATTAGTGTCTGAAGTATTCAAACGATTATATGTGATATATTCAGACTACGTCATGAAGGATCCCTTTTACTCATTAGATATGCCCATTAAGAGCGTATTGTTTGATCTGAAAATTACTGAATTGATTAAGTAGTCAGTAAGTAAACTAATTCGTTTGATCAATCAAGTCAACTATTCCGGTTTCGAGAGAAATTTGTGGGGCCCACCCTAGTTTTCGTATTTTTGTACAGTCTGTAGAGTATTGAGAGTCATTATAGCCCCTATCCTTGACAAGGACGACATAATTCTCAACATCAACCTTTTTGTGGAAGTATTTATTGCATATGAGTTGTACTAGCTCAAGGTTGGTGATTTCATGATCCAGTCCTATATTGTAAGTTTCGCCAAAACTTTGGGGGGACTCTAGTATGGTACTAAGTCCGCGAATAAAGTCATTCACATGTAAGTATCTTCTTTTGTTGGATCCATCACCATGCAAGGGTATCTTTCTTCCATCACGCAAGCAGCTTAACGTCAAAGGAATTATTTTTTCAGTGTGCTGTCGTTTTCCATAAATATTGTTGGCACGAATAATTGTTATGGGAAGCTTATATGAATGCTTGTACGAGTTGATAATGAGATCTATCGCAGCTTTTGTTGCAGCATACGGATTTGTTGGGTTCAAGGGCCCCAATTCATTCACATCCTTGTTCAGATCCCCATAGACCTCGTCAGTAGATATATGAATAAATCTAACGAATAAACCTTCTTTCTCCTTCAATAGACGCACGCATTCTAGCAAGTTCTGAGCACTACCAATATTGTTTCTTGTGAAATATAATGGTGATTCTAGCGACCGGTCGACGCTTGATTCGGCAGCAAAATTAAGTATGACTGAGATTTGATTCTTTTGGTATTCCTCCACGAAAAGAGTATAAAGAGAGTGAAAGTCTTCTGCAAGGTCAGCATTAATGAAGGTAAAATTTGGTGCCGATAGAACACTCTCCAAATTGGATGTAGAGAAGCCGGATGCATAGCTCAACTTGTCAATACAGGTGAAGTGATAGTTCGGGTTAGAATGGACATATTCCTCTAAAAAGTGTGAACCTACGAAACCAGCACCCCCTGTAACAAGAAAATGCATGTCAAACACCAATGTCATGGTTTGTTAAAGAAAGTGGATGCTGGGGAATTTTTAGATATTTTTAACCTAAAATGCAGATTCTATCTGGTGGGTACCTTTTACCAAAAAAACTGCAACGTTTCATTGAAGTGGGTCATATCTGGTAACATTTATGCAACGTTGTATTTTGGGGGATGCATGAGGTAGTACCGCCTGACGTCATATTCATAGTTGCTGTGAACAGAAACGTTTGGAATCTATTGAGCCCCTCCACATTATTCGCACATTCAGGAAAAGTTCTCTTTTCGGTGCCTTCGGAAAAACATAAAATAATACTTAAATTCTTGACTTTCCTAATTAGACTGCGTCTGACAATTTTTCTACTAAATGCGGAGAAGTGACAGGGCACATATTCTTAGTAAAATGCAACGTTACATAAAAATGTACAAATTTTGTGAAGAGTATATTTCAAAATAAAAGCCACGCAGAAGGCCACCGCCAAAATCTGACTATAAAAACCTCTAAATTCTTTACCGAAATGAATAGAGTAGAGAGCTTACTTAACCCTATAACGTCCACTCCGACATATAAGCAGATGACGGAACAATTTGACTTCACAAACCACTCACATCGTCGGCACAACCCGCTTACAAACACGTACGTGTTATGCTCACCTCATAGAGCTAAGAGACCTTGGCAGGGTGCTCGCGAAGAAGTGAAGAAGCTTATATTACCAGATTACGATCCAAAGTGTTACTTATGCCCTGGGAACATCAGAGCTACTGGCGATGTTAATCCCAAGTTTGAGAGAACGTATGTCTTCACCAATGATTACCCCGCAGTGAAGCTTGATCAACCGGACTACATAGATAACGAAGAGAAGACCTCATTGAAAGGTCGTTTACTCAAGACTCAAGGTGTTAAAGGTAAATGTTTTGTTATTTGCTTCAGTCCTAAGCATAACTTGACGTTGCCGTTGATGTCGTTACCTGAGCTCACCAAGGTCGTTGAAACATGGCTGACATTGTACAATGATCTTCAGAAGGATGCTCTTGCAGGAGCACCCTTCAAATACTTGCAAATATTTGAAAATAAGGGTTCGGCCATGGGATGTTCCAACCCGCACCCGCATGGCCAAGCATGGTGCTTGGACATAATTCCCACGGAGGCAGAGGAAGAGTTTAGTAACATGTCCAAATATTATAAGCAACAGGGGACTCATATGTTGGCCGACTATGTCGAGCTAGAACAACAAGAACAAGAGAGAATAGTAGCTGAGAACGATTCGTTTATCGTGGTCGTACCATATTGGGCTTTGTGGCCGTTTGAGACATTGCTAATATCCAAGGAACATTTGAGGTCTACTCAAGACTTTAATGACAAGCATCGCGCCGATTTGGCGGCCATAATCAAGGTGTTGACTACGAAATACGACAATTTATTTAACACATTCTTCCCATACTCCATGGGTATCCACCAGGCACCATTGCAATGCTCAGAAGAAGTGAAAGATGCTTCCTGGTTTCATATGCATTTCTACCCTCCATTATTAAGATCAGCTACAGTGAAAAAGTTCTGCGTAGGGTTTGAAATGTTGGGCGAAGTGCAGAGAGATTTGACAAGTGAACAGGCAGCAGCCAGACTACAGGAATTGGATGGTGATATTCATTTCTTGACCAAACTCAACAAGTAGAGAAAGAGAAGCGTAAGTATAGAAGTACAATCAGTCTTTAGTGAAACAACGGATCTGTACACAAAAAATTTGGAATTTTTCTTTTTTCTTTTACGTT
This sequence comes from Teunomyces pallodes, assembly GCA_030556435.1. Classification (NCBI taxonomy): domain Eukaryota; kingdom Fungi; phylum Ascomycota; class Pichiomycetes; order Serinales; family Debaryomycetaceae; genus Teunomyces; species Teunomyces pallodes. The sequence goes on from JAKTUA010000004.1 coordinate 513,084, forward strand.
GTAGATTTCACGAGGCCTCATCTCTCAGCATTGAAGAACCCGACGAAAATGGCCGAAGAAAAGGAAATAAAGCCTCCGTTGGAGTCAAGAATAGGGAAAGATTCTCCCTTCACATTTGGACAACGTTATTTGGAAAACGAGGAAGATGTCTTCAACCACAATGCTTGGGACCACGTCGAATGGGGCGAAGAGCAGATCCAGCAAGCCCAGGAATTGATTGCCAAACAGTATGATCATCCTGTGAAAGATTTTGACAAAAAGATGTTTAATGCAAACCCTGCTAAGTACTGGGATATATTCTATAGAAACAACCAGGAAAACTTTTTCAAAGACAGAAAATGGTTGCAAATTGAGTTTCCATCGCTTTACAAGGTCACTGGTGAAGACTATAAAGAAAAATGCACTATTCTTGAGATTGGATGTGGTGCAGGTAACACCTTCTATCCTGTTTTAAACCAGAACAAAAACCCCAACTTGAAGATCGTTGGATGTGACTACTCCAAGGTAGCTGTCGATTTGGTCAAAGCTAACGAAGCATTTGAACCAAACCACGCCAAAGGTATAGCCTTCTCTTCAGTGTGGGACTTGGCCAACCCAGAAGGAATTTTGCCTGAAGATGTAGAAGAAAACTCAGTTGACATTGTCATCATGGTGTTTGTGTTCTCTGCATTACACCCTGACCAATGGACTCATGCTGTGAATAATTTGGCCAAGATATTAAAGCCAGGAGGCGAAATCTTGTTTAGAGATTATGGAAGATATGACTTGGCTCAAGTGCGGTTTAAGAAAGGTCGTCTCTTGGATGACAACTTCTATATTCGTGGTGATGGAACCCGAGTATATTTCTTCACCGAGGAAGAGTTGCGGGAAATCTTCTGTGAGAAGGGTCCTTTTAAAGAAGACAGAATCGGAACCGACAGAAGATTGCTTGTGAATAGAAAGAAGCAGTTGAAGATGTACAGAAACTGGTTACAGGCCGTGTTCAAGAACTGACGGGAGAGTCTGGAATTGGATCACTGGGGATAGTAATAGCAACGACATAGAGAAAATTATCTAGATGCCTGAAAGTATGCCATACTTGTTGTAGACTCATATCTGCCATGGCTCGGGGATCGATGCCATGTATGACCGGTATAGTTTCCTTTGGTAAGTACTCTTGGATTATCTCGGCAAAAGTTATCGGAACTCCCTCAGATGCAGCATCTATCGGGGCCTGTATTACCCTGGAAGTTCCTTGAATGTAGATTCTGACTGGAATACGATTGAAGTTCCGCGGGAGAAGAAGTGAATTGACAGTTTTGTACTGATGATAATTATGCGTTTTAATCGAGTTCCATAGCAAGTTCGAATTGGCTTCGCTGAGCTGCATGATCGGCTTGGATGAACCGTTGATGACGAAGCACGATTGCTTGAGCTCATTGACAAGCACTTCACGGACCGATTTCTCGTAGTCTATCGGATTCGTGTGGAACGGGATTATCGTTTCTGAGGGGAATGGTCCATAACGGAGCGTAACACGCCACAACTCCTGCTTGGGAAGCATTGTAAGATCGTACAATACCCCAACAGGAAGGTTCCATGGAAGAGGTTGATTGTTGTATTCGAGCCAGACACAATGGTCGAGCACTGCCGACTTAAAACGGGCAAAGTAATTGACGATGTCTGGGAAATGGAGAGGGAAGTACGAGTTGCGATAAACGGGAAGTAGAAAGACAGTGCTGGTGTTGTCGAGTACAATTGTCACATCAAGACACCCGTTCCATATCTGTTCCATGTTGTACTGCCAGTACAAGCACGAGAAGAGGGTCAATCAAAATAATTTTGACTTATGCTCGCTGGTAGTCTCAATTGTTCTGATAGGAAAGATTGATAATCGTACGAAACTATCTACAGCAGGTTTATTGTAAGAGGTCTATTGTGATTGACGAACGAACGTTGTAAATATCGAACGATTTCTACGGAAACAAAGGATCCAAACATACTGGTATTCTAGAAAACTAACTTTACCAGCGGAATCAAGCAGGCGTGGCTCGCCACAACAATCGATTCTTTGTTGGTGCGCACTAGCGGGTTCTTTTTTTTTTATTATCGGGATTATAGTGCGCTTTGGTACCTAAAATCGCCGCGGCCGCCCAGATCGGGACGAAATAACCAGCAGGTAATCGAAGCCAGCCTCCGCCTTTTTTTTGGTATAATAGCATCGCAAGAGCGACATTCTACGATGAATCACAATAACAGAGGCTAGATGAAACAGAACTTGTCTGCTTTGGACATACCTCCACTGATCCCAGCTGAAAGCTATGGGGACTTTGGCTATGCCATCGATTCGTACCGGCCAAGACGCCAAAAGTCAACCGATATGCCCAAAATCCCCATATACTCAAAGAGTGGCCGTATCAAACCTTACACCCGTCTCAAAAAAAGAGTGACTAGCATGCCAGTGATACCTATATCAAAACAGGCCGAACTACCCCCTCTTCCTCCATTGCCAATGCCACCCCAACCAACTCCAAAACCAGCTACACGTATCACATCAATGCCAGTGATCCCTGAACCCTCGCATATCTTTGAAGAATTTACGCCAAAGGACTTACATCCAGAAGCAATACTCCGCAATATCAGCGACCAACCATTCCTCTCCCAGCAGTTCCTCTCGAAACACATCATCATAGACGAAGACGACGATATCGATAGCTTATTTTGCGACACAACAAAGACTCAAACATCAGCATCCACCGCAGACCGTTCAGTATACAGCCTCCTCGATATCAACGCAATGTACAACCATAGCTCTCCATCAGCAACTTCGATCTCAGAAATCTCCACTGCATCGTCTATATATTCCGACATATCTGCTTCTACTCCTTACTACCTGCCAGAAGCTCCAGTAATAGCTGATGATATATCGAGTTACATGGACAGCTTGTTTTCGGACGAACCTCCATCCAAACCTGTTCCCATGGTGCAGCCAATGAAAGTAAAGCTGATGGTGACTCCAGTATTAAATCTGCCACCAAGACCCACGATAAAAGAAGTGAACCCAGTGGTGCAACCCGCGTTGCAACCTGCGATACGACCAAAGGTCAAGGAGCTTCCTCTTCCACCGATAACAGTCTCAAAGTCAAGAAACAAGCATCACTCAATGTCTCTGGGAGAGTCAGCCAACTCAACGAGCTTGGGCGAAGCCAAGGCCGACCTCCAGTGGTACGTGCGACAGCGTCCATTCAGTTTCAGTCTCGACCACGAGAAGGATTACCAGGAATCTCGCTTTAAGGTGACTGCGATCAAAACTAGACCCGTTTCTTCCGGTCATGACATTTTCAGTAATAAACCATTGGCAAATAATCCGAAGATCAAACGAGTCGTGTCATGGGCAGCAGTTCCTGCAACTCCCCACACTTCGACAACGTATTATCCACCAGTACCAAAAGCTCGTGCGGTTACAGCATTGCCCCCAAGAAAAGTGTCGGAGGCAACAGCATTGAAGAAAGATCTGATTCGAACACATGTTCAGTCATTTTTCCATACCCTAACTCGGAAAGAAGAAGAAGTGGCACTGAACTGGCGGGTCCAGCATCAAAAAGAGTTGCCTCGGGTACCAGAAGATGGACGGCAAAACCGGTTTAATAGAAGGGCTTAATGTAACTCCTTCTCCAGTACAAATATGTAATAATATTATAACTTAACAATCAAGTCATTTCCACGGTACAATTTAATAAGGTCCTGGATTTCGTATTTTTCAGCAATCTTATCGTTAATAAAACGACCTCCTAAGTAATGTATCTTCCCTGGTTTCTGGAAGAATTTGGCACATGGTTTAGGGGCAGTTAAACTCACAAGCATTTGTGGGTCGATATTGGGGGTGTCTGGATTAGGTCCGTTATCGACATCCCATCCAGATGGGATATCTACTGAGACAATTGGAGGCGAATTGGGTTGTGAATTGGAAGTAGCCAAGTAGCTAATCACTTCATTGAAAGGATCACGGATCGGAGGTTTAAACGAGAAACCAAAGAGTGAATCAAGAATGATGTGTGGATGAAACAGCTTGATTTCGGCTAACGACGATACTTCGCTTACTTTCAAATCGTGAAGCTGTGTCAAGAGGTTAGAGTAAAGCTGGTTCTTAGGTTTCTTGGGATAGTAAATCACCGGCTCATAGGCTCCCCAAAGTTTGAGGTGTCTTGCAGCCACCAAGCCATCACCTCCGTTATTTCCCGGTCCTACCAAGACCAAGAGTTTTGATGAAGGAGACTGTGATGGGTATTGGGTGTAGATTGCCTGGGCAACAGCAAGTCCGGCCAATTCCATGAGTTGGTCAATGGAAAAGGCTCCTGTGGACATGAGTTCCTGGTCTAGCTGGGTGGCAGCACGGGCAGAAAGTGTACGAAACATTGTAAGTGCAGTTGGACGATACTGTAAAATCAATTGGTTGCAAACAGATAATAAAGTGCCACACTAAAGAATGTACAGTTTAGAAAAAGAGCAGCGCCAAAAATTTGCAGGAGCAACATGAACTCACGAAGTAAGCACTGTTGGCTGCGATATATATCACCAGAGAATCCACCACAATCTTAAATAAAAAAAAAAGAAAACGAAGAAAATAAAATAGCCCCATTCTCGTTTCCGTATCGGGATGAAATGATTGTGCCAACGAGAATTGGATTAACCCGAAACAGATTGCGGTGCTGATTCCGTCTCTTTACCACCGGGAGCCTTGCTCTAAACTACATACGGTGTGAAAGATCACACAACCGCCAATTAAAAAGAAAAAAGAATTAAAGAGGAATAATAATAATAATAATAAAAATCCCCAAGGCTCGATTCGCGTCAGGCGTACCTACGTAAGATTCTGTGGGACTTTTTTGTTTTTTTGGCGGGCCTCGTCTACTCAACCACCTGCGTATTTTTGTTACACAAAGCGTCGACAAAAATTCAAAATTATCAACAGAAACACGTCTACGATCAAGTGATTTAGTCTACGACCGAGGCATCAGTATACACCATTTAGGATTAGCATTGTGATCATCTGCAACGCTACCTAAGTAAACTCGGGACTTTGTACATTGACTTCCACTCATCTTTGTCAAACTCATACAGAAAAGAATACAATGGATAACTCGTACACTTTTGATTCGCCTTCAATGAGCGTTAATTCCCCCATGATCAACTACAGAAAAGATGCCAGAAAGGGAATTAAGTTTACGTTCATGGTTGTGGGTGAACTGGGAACAGGGAAGACTACCTTTGTCAACTCGTTGTTAAGCAAGAAAGTCCTCACACATCGCTACGAAAGTCTCTCCAAGGCAGCCACCGTCGCCGACACGAAGACATTGACATTTACTTCGGCTAAATCTGTTGCCTTACCCAACACATCCATACTTACCAGACACGAATTCAATCCTAGAACTGCAAACGAAGAACCTGGCATTGCACTTACCGAAACTAGAGTAGAAATGGTTGACGAGGAAGGAACCAAGTTGTTATTGAATATCATTGATACTCCAGGATTCGGTGAAAACTTGAACAATGAGTTGTGTTTTACTGAGATTGAAAACTACCTCAAGCAACAATTTGACTTGGTTTTGGCTGAAGAAACAAGAATAAAGAGAAACCCACGTTTCGTTGACACCAGAGTCCATGTGTTATTATACTTTATTACCCCTACTGGTCACGGCTTAAGAGAAATTGATATCCAGTGTATGAAGAAATTGAGTAAGTTTGTTAACATCATTCCAATCATCGGCAGAGCCGACTCCTTCACACCGGCAGAATTAAAGCATTTTAAGACAGAAATCAGAACCGACATCGAAAAGTTCAATGTCCCTATCTTCCAGTTTGATAACTACTTGAACGACTACGATGAGGAAGAAGACTACGAGCTTATCCAGGAATGTAAGTTCTTGGCCAGTTTGCAACCATTCGCAATCATAACCTCAGAAGCAGAATTTGACGTAAGAGATAGTCGTACTGGCGAAACTGCAACTGTGAAGGGTAGATCTTATCCTTGGGGTTTAGTTGATATAAACGATCCAAAGTACTCGGATTTCCCTATTTTGAAATCTGTTCTCCTTGGATCGCACCTTCAGGACTTGAAGGATTTGACTCATGACTTTTTGTATGAGACGTACAGAACTGAAAGATTGAGCAAGGTCACTGGCGGCGCTGACAATGACAGCAGTGAGTTCTTTGACACTACAGATCAGCATCCGTCGCCATCAGGCTTGCATGATGCTACGGTGCCTTCGTTATCTAACCTTGCCCAAATTGCCAACTCCTCTTTGGGTAATGGCCATGACAATGAATCGATTACATCCAAGAGCTCATTTAAGAAATCCACTTCGATGTTATTGGACGAGGAAGACACCACTGAGTTACCTACTCCTAACTTGAAGGACAACTCGTCTTTCCATTCGAACCACTCAGTGACTTCTTTGGATAGACAACCATCCAAGATTGAACATCCACCTCCAAGAAACATCAACCCACATAACACAGCATTTAAGAGGTTGTCTATTGGACCACAACGGAACCAATTACGTCAAATATCCGAAACCGTGCCATATGTGATAAGACACGAAAGAATATTAGAAAGACAGCAAAAGTTGGAAGAGATGGAGATGGCCAGCGCCAAGGAATTGGCTCACCGCGCTGCTATGTTAGAACAGAAGGCTGCCGAATTGAAGGCCAAAGAAAAAGCTTTAATGAAGAGGTTGGAGTTTGAACGTGAACGGGAAGCTGCTAGTCTTTCCAGCAGTACTCACGAGCCAATTACTGTTGAGGACGAGAGCGATGTTGAAGCTGAAGCTACCACCACCCCAACTCTTGGTGCTCCAGCCAATATCACTAAGGACGAAACATTGACGGATCTACATTCGATAATCGACAAGCCAGATGATGACGAATAAACTGGCATTGGATATATATAGTAGTTTAGATGAAGTGGTGCTTAAAACAACTGCATTTTCTGCGGTTACTTTGAATATATGAGAACAACAAGATGTCTGGCGACAAGTCCGTTTCGTGTAGAACAACTTTTAAACCAAGAGTAAAAAAAAATATTATTGGGGCGCACTTGCCTAAAGCGATTTACGCACATGTTTTTAGACCATCACAATGGCAACGCCTAAACAAGAAAACGGGCGACAATTTTACAAAAAAGTCAGTGTTCTATTGAACGGATACTTTAAATGGTTTTAAAATTGAAACTATTTTACATACAATTAGATATACAAAAACCATATAAAACTAGAACCCGAATCCACCTTTCCCTTGGTCGTGTAGATTTTTGGCATTGGAGAAAAACTGCACTTTGTAATTTTTTTGTATTCTCGCCGCTTCATGAACACCGCTACACTCACAAAGTTTGTTTTGTCGATGTGGCCGCGCGACAGAGCAAAAAAATTGAAAATCAATTTTGCTTCACCAGCTCGTCACGGATAGCGGATCTTGAAACAGTAGCGCCGCCGTAAAGGAGTGACGAATCAAATCCATCCTACAAGGAAACACAATTTCCAAGACCAGTTATTGATTGATACAAAAACGATGGATATTTTAACCACATTAGAGAACGCGTTATTGAATCCTGATCCAAACAAGCGTACGGAGGCGGAGCTTCAGTTAAACGAAGCCGCCAATTCTCACTTTGGAGAATATGTTACGTTGTTGATCGATGCTATGGCCAACCAGGAGGCAAAAACTGAAGTCAGAATGTTGGCTGGGCTCGGTTTAAAGAACCAGTTTACCTCAAAAGCCAGACAAACAAGGTTGGCCCAGCACGAACGCTGGATCGGCTTAGATTCAGCCGTTAAAACCAAGATTAAGGACACAGCGGTCACCTCCTTATCTACTCCCGATGAAAGAGTAGCCTCGTCCGCTGCCCAGTTGGTCGCTGCTCTTGCCGAAATCGAATTACCCCGTAATGACTGGCCCGAATTAATACCAACGATTATCCAGAACACCAAGACCGAAAACCCTGAAAACGTCAAGAAGGCGTCTCAGTTAGCCATTGGATACATCTGTGATGCTGTGGATCCTAACAACCCCAACATCATTGCCCAAGCTAGCGGTATTTTGATCGCAATTGTTCAGGGGGTTCAAAGCAACGAACCATCCAAAGCCGTCAGATTGGCTGCGTTAACAGCCTTGTATAGTTCGTTGGAGTTTATCAAATTCAACTTTGAGAAGGAAGGGGAAAGAAACTACATCATGCAAGTTGTCTGTGAAGCTACTCAAGCTGACGATAGTGATTTACAAGCCAGTGCTTTTGGTTGTCTCGCCAAAATAATGAATCTTTACTACCGCTTCATGCCTTTGTATATGGAGAAAGCCTTATATGGATTAACTGTCTCCGGAATGCAGAGTGCCGACGAGAAGGTCGCTTGTATGGCTGTTGAGTTCTGGTCCACTGTATGTGAAGAAGAATTGGAAATAGCTTACCAGAGAGAAGAAATGGGTCTTGAAAGTGGCCAATTTGCAAGTAACGAATTGGTGACATATAATTTTGCTTTGGTTGCTATCCAGGATGTCTTACCTACATTGTTGACTTTGTTGACGAGACAGAACGACGACCCTGAAGATGACGACTGGTCTGTCGCTATGGCTGCTGGTGCATGTTTGCAGTTGTTTGCCGAAAACACTGGTAACTACATTGTCGAGCCAACCTTACAGTTTGTCAGCGCCAATATTGTCAGCGAAAACTGGAGAGAAAAGGAAGCTGCAGTGATGGCTTTCGGTTCGATCTTACAAGGCCCAGACAAGGAACAATTGAAGAGTGTTATTGTGCTGGCTCTCGGACCAATCTTGACTTTGATGAAAGATGAAAATTTACAAGTGAAGGAAACAGTCGCTTGGTGTTTAGGAAGAATTGCCGATTTGGTTGTCGAGGCTATTGAGATTTCTAACCACTTGGAGAGTATGTTGGAAGCAATTGTCACTGGTCTCCAGGACCATCCTAAGGTTTCTACAAACTGTTCTTGGACCTTGATCAACTTATCGGAAAGACTTTGCTTTGATGGTGCATTCAGTGAATCTAATGTTTTGTCGAGATATTACTCGACGATTATTCCAATATTGGTGCATTTATCTGCTGCAAACGACAACGAATTTTCTAGCAGATCATCTGCCTACGAAGCACTCTCTCTGCTTGTGACCAATAGTGGCAATGATACCCTACCAATCGTCGAGAATCTTGCGTCCGAGGTGTTGGAAAGATTGAGACAAACAATACCTATGAAGAGACAAGTTACCTCGAATGAAGAGAAGGGTAACTTGGAAGAAATTCAAACCAATGTTTTGTCTTTATTGGCAAATATTATTAGAAGAATGGGTCAAAAGGTAGTCGGTGCTAGTGACAACTTGATGTCTTTATTCTTAGAATTGCTTGAATCTCAAGAACCAAACTCAATTATTGAAGAGGATATCTTTATTGCAATCTCTGCCGTCGCTTCGTCGGTTGGTTCGAAGTTCATTGACTACATGAATGCATTCTTCCCAATGTTAATCAAAGCTTTGCAGAACACAGAGTCTCCCACGTGTAACATTGCTGTTGGTTTGGTAGCCGACTTGGCCCAAAGTTTAGGCTTGGGTATCATTCCTTTCTTGGAAAGTCTAATGAACCTTCTTGGTGCCAATTTGCAGGATGCTGCAGTCAGAAGAGAATTGAAGCCTCTGATATTGTCATGCTTTGGTGATATTGCAGCTTCTATTGGACCACACTTCCAGCCATATCTTGCAATTGTCATGCAGATCTGTGTTGCTGCTTCCAACATTGAGTTGGAAGACAATACCCTCGACGATATTGACCATGTGTTAAGCATGAAGGAAGCAGCTTTGGACTGTTTCGTTGGTATTGTGGGAGGTATGTCCGAACAACCACAAGAACTCTATCCATACATTGCTCCTATATTCCAATACTTACAGAGTGTTGCTCTTGATGCAAACTTATCTACGATGGACTCTGTGAGCAGATCTGCCACTGGTATGATTGGTGACATAGGAGCTATGTACCCCAACGGTGATTTCAAGCAATTATTCCAACAACAATGGGTGGTGGAATACATCAAGAATACCCGTTCCAACCAGCTGTTTGATGCCAAGACTAAAGACGCAGCAAGATGGGCTCGGGATCAACAGAAGAGACAAATTGCCCTCGGCAATTAAGGAGGCTTATTCGGCCACAACATCTCTGCAGTTTGATTCTCGCACTCTCCACTGGCGTACTTTACTTTTCAACACATTTTCATCTCATTCTCATTCTCATCCCATTTCATCTCTACATCTCATCTCTACCTCTTACCTCTACATCTCATTCTCATCTCTATAATTACATGGCATCTCTTAGTGTATATATTAATACATAAACATTCATCTCTAGATCTAGTACAATTATTTCTTAATCAAGATTTTAATTATGCCTTATTCGTAAATACAAACACAATAAAGGCTTGCTGAAATAGCCCTTGTGCGAAAACAATGCCCAATTTACCAAGAGGAGAACAAGACTTTACCGTTCGTCTCTCATTTCGAAGGGATGAAGACAATCACAGAGCAATATTTAGTCTACATTACTTTACGACTTTCTCCTCTTTTTTCCTCCTTCCCACACTATCTGCTAAACTAAATTTTCTTAACGATGCTTTTGATATACGTTTTTTTTTTGCTTTAATCAATCGCGTACTCTAACAATAGCTTGTATTGTTGTACTCTTTTTGTTATACCCGTTTTGGGGTTAAATTGGATACCAAGGTCTGTGTAAATATATAAAGTGGTGAAATTTCTCCCTGTTGACCTCCTTTAATCTGTTCATTAAGCATTTTCCCATGTCCTACCAGCCAGTACCCTTTGACCACACGTACATCTTGTACGATCCACGCGATGTGGTGTCGGTGGTGTCTGTGCAATTGTCGCTCCTTCCTATTTATACTATGGTTTTCTACACAGCTTGGTTCTTGTTGTCTCGTGAGATAGAACCCGTCGTGGTCGTTGGTGGCCATCTCGTTGGTGAAATCGTTAACAAGATCGTCAAGAAGATCGTCAAACAGCCACGTCCTGATTTCCACAAAGACTTCGGGACTGGCTCTTACTCCCTCAGCTATGGAATGCCTTCTGCTCATTCACAATTTATGGGATTCTTTGCTGCTTATTTCATTTGCATTTTCTTATTCAGGATGCAACACTTCTCCTGGTTCCAGAAACTCAGTGGTTGCATCGTGTTAGTAGTGGCCTCCATTGCCGTGGCATTTTCCCGGGTATATCTCTTGTACCATACTGCGCAACAAGTGTTTGTCGGAGTTATGTTTGGTGCAATCTTGGGCTTGTTATATTTCGTTATTACCTCGATTGCTCGAGATATTGGTCTTGTCGACTGGGTGCTTAGCTGGCCAATCATCCGTTTCTTCTACATCAAGGACTCGTACTTCCACAATTTCCAGACGTTTGCTGACGAATACATACACTACTTGGAGTTGAAGAACCAAGCTAAGCACTGTTAACAAAAAAAAAGACTAATAAATATAAAGCTATATATCTATATTCTTACTAAAAGTCATCCCACTTGTCTTCGTCCTCTTGCTTCTTGCCTCCACTAAATCCATCCAACTTAGTTTTCTCAGTTGGCTTGGTGAATCCAAAAGCAGAAGGCACCTGCTCCTTCTTCTCGTTAAACCATCCGTCTATACCCTTCTCGTTGATGTTATGAGTAAAAGACTGAAAGGTTTCTTGGCCATACTTACCAGTCTCCTGCATCTTTTGGCCAAATTGGGCCATGGCTCTTTGGGCCTCACTGGAAATATCGCTCTCTTGAATATGATTGATACCTGGCTTGATGACAGTTTCGTTGACTTCGTTAACTGACTTGGCGATGGTGGAAGAGAAAAGACCCCAACCCTTAGAAAGAGTTCCAAGTGGGTCTGACTGTAAGTTATCGAGGGTGAAACCCGAAAGTGAACCACCGGTTTGCGCTTTGGGGGCTGGCATGTTGCCGAATCCGGCATACTTACCACCCTGAGAAGGTGGCAAGTGGTCTGGTCTCTGGTCGTTCTTAGAACCTAACTCAGCAAAGTATTGTTCGTTTTTGGCCTTCTGATCAGCAGATAAAGGTGGTGGACGACGGCTTTGAATTGGTTCCTGAGGAGTTGTCAGGGACCCTGGAGTCGACACGACAGAGTTCTTGTCAGGAAGAGACTTGCCGCTGTGGTCTTGAGGCACGAACTCGCGGTCTTCAACTTCACATGTCAACTTTTCCTTGTAGTCTTCTGCGACATAGTTGTCATACTTCTGTTTAGCAGGCAACGATAAGTCAACCCCGTGTTCCTTGAAGTACGCCTTAAGAGGGCCATTTCCGCCCTTTTCCATGCGTAAGGTTTCCTCTGGTTTAAATTGATCCATGGTTATAGAACGGACAAACGAGATGTGGACACCCAAACCACGGTGGATACCAGCGCATTCCAAACAGATGAAGATCCCGAACTTGGGGGATGCCCACTGAGGGTTTGGTGCATCGCAATCACAACATTGCTTGTTTTCGCCATTCTTCTGGAGAAGAAGAAGCTTACGACGGGTATCGGGATCGACTGACATGAGACTGTTGGTGTAGTGATTACGAAAAGTTTTACGCGCTGTTTGTCGTGGATTTTTAGATTGACAGTTTTCGTGCGCGCCGCTCGTACTGGGAATTAAGGAACACGGTGAAATTTCCACTTAGTGACAATCATTTTACATTTGCTAAAGTATACACATAGAGAGAGTAAGTGAGTGAGAAACAAGTTTTCCAGGGCCTAGAGCTTAGGGTTGCTAATTTCGTTTCTGCTCTTGATCAAAACTGGGTATTCGTCACCGCCACCAACACCCTGGCCGGTGTGCCAGGCACCACCATCCACAACCTGGATTGTACCAGTGATATAGTCAGCAGCAGGAGAGAACAAGTAGACCGTGGATTCAGCAACATCTTTGGTGGAACCCAAACGTTGTAATGGAACGTTGGCAATGGTTCTGTCAAGGTTTCTGACCAATCTTTCCAACCCTTCGGTACCTCCAATAGGACCCGGAGCAATGCAGTTACTGGTGATACCCAATGGACCCAATTCTACCGCAAGGGCGTTGGAAAGTGCATCCACGCCAGCCTTGGCAGCACCCACATGAACTTGGAATGGAATACCGTAGTAATGTAATGTAGCACTGACAAAGATTATCCGACCCTTGTTCTTCTTCAATTGTTCAAAACATGCTTTGACGGTATTGAACGAACCTAACAAATCGATGGACACAACTGACTTGAAGGCATTGCTAGACAAGTGATTGAAGTCACTCAAGAAATTTCCAGCAGCACCAGCAATGACAAAGTCGATACGGCCCAATTCGGCCACCGTCTTCTCCACAGCTTTGGCAATAGAGTTAACATCACGGACATCGGTGTTGGCACAAGAAATCACCTTAGCACCAGGACGAAGACGTTGCACATCCAAGGCAGCTTGATCAGTCTTTTCTTTGTTTCTGCCCACAATGGCAGCATTGGCACCAAGAAGCACCATGGCTTCGGTCTGAACCTTACAGATGGTACCAGCACCACCAGTAACGAACACAACCTTACCCTTAAATAAGTCTGGTTTCCAACTTCCGTTGGTCACAAATGATTGGTCTAATGTTGTCATGTTTCTTGTTAAATAAATACCTATAAATTTCACCTGCTAACGACCAGGGCCCTCACACCTTCTTATAGTTTAGGAAGTAGGGGCTCCCCCGCAAAAATTGCCCGAGGATAAACTCAAAGTCTTCACGTGACAATTGATAGAAGAATTAAAAAAAATGAGCATCCTAAAAGACCCTTACCGCAACGCTATTGATTTAGCCTCGGTGAAGTTACTTGTGATTCCTGCGACTTTCTTGGTTGTTGGGGCTTCTACCCCATCTTTTGCACTACCGTTTTTACCGTTCGTGCTGGCAGAACCGTTTTCGTTGCCTGTTTCATCATTGTGGTTATTACCGTTACCGTTACCATTACCGTTACCGTTTAGCTCCTCGGTATCAGCCTCTCTTCCTCGCTTGTTACTCAACTCTGGCTCCATATGCTTGAATAGATTCTTGGGTGATCGTATCAGCACTGGTTCAGTCGCGTCGTCATTTATCGGAGTTGATGCATTGTGACTATCCAAAATATCATCATCCGAACTATCCTTCCTTGTCTGCGGTAATGACGTATCAAATCCTTTCTCCACCAACTTAATCAACTCGGTCCCAACATTAACATATGTGATCTCTTGGCAAAGGTTCTTGAACTTTTGATAAATGTACTCCGCCAAAAGCTGGAAATTTCGCCGATCATAGACCTCGCAGTTTCGCGCAATAATCTCCATTAGGTCCAAACATGCTGAGTTGGGAAGGTTGTTGCGATCCTTAATTGTAGCAAAGTAATTAAATAGGCTCTGCAACACATCCTTGTCAATAATGTATTGCGTATAGCGATCGTTATTCATCAAAATTATAGTCTTGATGCAGTGAATTGCACTCAATCTAAGTGTGATTTTGCAGTTGATCTCCAAAAGCTTCGCCACCCCTTTTATTATATTGTTCTCAATCATAAATGGCTGCGAAATTGAAAGATCATGCTCTTTGGAACAGTACGAAATCAACTCACAAAGATGTTGGTACAATAGTATATCATCCCGTACTCCCTTTGCAACCTCACTATCGTCGTGGGTCAGATCATCAGCAAGCTGAATGATTGTACTGAATAGTTTGGGAGCGACCTGTGAATAAAACGCGTTAAAATAATTCTTGGTGTTAACGTCGTTAAAATCATCTGCTCCCGCACTTGTTTCGTTCCCACTTAAATCACTTTTGAAATCCACCTCAAAATCGTTGTTGGTATTGTTGGCAATATTAGGATCCAAAAGTATTCGTAAAGCTTCAAAGGCTTGAACTTTGAGACCAGGATTTTTGTCCTCGACTAACAACTTTGTAAGGATTGAGATAAGTGTCATATCATCGGAAAGCTTGAGCTTAATATTCCTGGGTTCAACAATTGTATCGTCCTTTTCCTCCTCACACACAGTATGGGAAGGTGGATCCGAAATGTCTATAGCGTCCTCATTATCTATTGAGTTCACAAGTGACACGTCCTGTTCAATAATAATCACAATCAATTCGGTCCCCAAAACCCGGATCTTGCTGTCTGTATCCTTTAATGCAAAGCTGATCATCTTAAATAATCCACATTTCACAAGCATGGAAAAGAATTCCAGCTTTTGGTACGACTGAAATGACTTGGCTATAAGTACATACTGATGAAGCATTCGCACTCCGTCCCTCTCCAATGTTATGTCATTGTCGTCCTCATAAATCTTGAATAGTAATTCCAAGATCGAAGAATCCTTCAAATAGTTAATAATTTCAACTTGATTAACGTATATCAATGAAGATATTAGATTGAACGCTTGGTCATCTAGAAACCGTGCTAGCACCACATCTTTGAGGAAGTTGAGATGAAAATCTTTTCGGAATATGGCGAATTTCTTGACAGGTATCACAGTTTTAAATGATTTGTCTTTGAGAAAGTCACGGTGACAGGCTTTGAAGTTCGGGTATTCGGGGTCATATTCCAATATCCCCACCAACCCCATTATTTTCTCTTCGGACGAGGAAAATTCTTCGATTAAGCTGGATTCGTTGAACAACACTAAAGTTTTGACAATTTCCAGCAAAGTATATATCTTTGAAATAAGTTTAGACTCCTCTGCTATCACGAAAACTTTGATAAGTTTGGAGAAGTAGTCATTTTCAATAATATATTTCAGAACTTGGGTTCGAGTGAATTGTGAGTTGGCATTCTGAGTGACTATTTCAAGGGTAGATTCTAGATTATCAATTGTTGGAGGTTCTGGGTATGTGATGGGTCCTGTAATGAGTTCTGTGATATCGTCACCGTCGGAGACGTTGGGTATAACGTAGTATAGCGAGATATTGGGAGAGTGTTTATTTTGTTGTACCTTGATTATGAACTCGCAAAGATCTGCACATCCTTCAGTTTCTTGAAACGATAATGCCAAGTCCTTACCACTGAGGTCTGTCCATACGATCAACGTTTCTTGTTGTCGTTGGAATTGGATGGACCCTTCAAGAAACGATTTTAATATGACTTCATCTGAGTTTAATTCGTTGCGTACTAGGAAATAAGGAGCAGTGCCACTTTCAACATGCCCCACACAGTATCCGGTACCGTTGTCTATCCAGTCCTCTCCTTGGAGTAGATATACTTTAACTCTGCGTGGAGTGATACCTGCTGCATGGTCTGTCTGGGATGGTGGAGACATCAATACCATATTATGTGGAGGAGTATTGTGTGTGTTTGTATGGCTCCAAGTATGAAAGTATCAGTACAATACAATTTGCGTCGCTGAAGCGGTCTTGTGGTTGCAGACAGGATTTTGGCGACGCGTTGGTTTTGGTAGTGGGATTTCGGGTTTCGCGAAGAACTAAACGTTGAAGTTTGCTGAGATAAATACAAAAATAGAATATGCAACATTAGTCTAAAAAAAAACGGCATAGATATTTAAGAGAATTTGTTTTATGGAGGTGTTTAATCTATATGGTCTTGGTGTATATTTACAGTAAGTTTTAGTGGCATAACAAGGCAGCACTCGAGAGGTTTCTCAACCAGTCGACCTTATCGACATCATGCGTATCTTCAACTTCACCCCATCTTTCGGTCTGGAAAATAGTCTCCATGTTACCCAACTCAATGATTTCTTCAACAGTCTTAAAGAAATGTTCATCAGCACTGCTCTTGTTGACTTGATACAACGAGTCATTTGAAGCATTCAGTCTCAAAATAGAGGCCCCACAAAGGAATGACTTTGACGTCAACACACTCTTCTCCAACGCAATCAAATCGTAGATAGGAAGACTGTCCATCCAATGAAGTACCACGTTTTGAGTCGTAATTGACTGCTTGTTTCCTCTCAATCCGTGGATCTCGCAGTCAAGGAACTCCAACTTGATCTTGTGGTCTTGCGGCATCAAGTTGGGATGTTGCTTGCCGTAGGCAGTAAAGAAGTCTTCATACTCGGCAATCAATGGCAAGTACAACTCATTTTGTCTCTCGCGCAACTTCCCAGCGTACTCGTCCTTAGTAGTAAAGATCAAGCACGTATCAGTGTCCAAGTACCGCAAGAGGTTGAGCTTAATATCTTGTAAACTGCCGACCTTAGCGATCATCTCGTCATTGGCCCCGCTGTTCTCGTGGTGGATTTGCTCCAAGTCAATCGAACGAGCAGCGATACTCGTTAATGGAAGCGAGTTGGTCTTGATCTTCAAGTCTGGCAAGTTCTTCCATTCGTGAGCAATTAAATGTGCCAACTGTGCCTTCTGTGGTGGCAAGGACATTGGAAAACCTAACGGCGTCTTAAGTGTCTTACCGTCCAACAACACATCGTATTTGTTCTTCTCTTCGTTGAACGAAGTGTCAACCTTCTCCCAGAATTTAGTAAGAGTTTGCTCTAACCGATTGGTAGCACTTGGAGCGTTGGTTACGGTAGAATAGAGCCTGTTAGGGCCTAATACACGGGCACTGAAGCGGAACATCGTTGATCAAACTTACCTGAAAAAATTCGCACAAAAACCTAGAGAACTAAACAATTTCAATCACATATAATTAAGACTGTCTTGAGTGTGCTACGAAGATGTCTATGCCTCCAGAAACCCTTCAAAAGCTCCTTGTGGAGATGGATAACCAATTGAACAAGACGAAGGCCGAATTATCCATGTGCTCACTTCAGTTAGACCGTGTTAATACCAATATCAGCTTGATCAATAGTACATCCACCGCTTTAAATAAAGTGTGCAATGTTGAAGCCAACGAGAAGGTATACCAAGGTATTGGTAAGGCCTTTGTTGCTAAGGATGTCAAGGAATACTTGGAAGATATCAAGAGCGACGAAAAGGGATTCTTGGAAACTAAAAAGAACTTGGATATTAAGAAAAACTACTTGCAAACCACGTTGGAAAAGACCATCCAAAACATGCAGCAGATTGTCGGCAATCCAAAGTAAAAGCCCATCACCTTCATAATATTATTCTCTCTACTTAAGGGTAGCGTCTGTACACTAATATACATTTCATTTTTATCAATCTTCGGCATCTTCGTCTTCGTCAACCCCGTCATCAAGAATTCTTCTCTCGATATCTTGATCAGCACCACCATTCTTGGCCTGTTGCATTCTTTCTGTCAAGAAAACATTAACTTGATCCTGAACAGTTGTCAACATAGCCCGGAGATTACCCAACGGAGTGTCAGTCGCCTCAGTTGGTCTGTCTCGATCCTCGCCACCTGCTTTCAAAACTACGTCAGAAATTTGAGTTGTCTTCCCATTGGTGGTGTGAGGCCCGTCTCCAGGGACAAATTCCCTACTGCTCACGTCTGGAGCTCTATACGTAGCCGTAGGAATCAACATCGTCAGGTCTTAGAGGATCCGCTAACAAAAAATTTGTTACTTCGAAATGCAGGAGTTATAGACTGGTACTGAAAAGACTGTCCGTATTATCGATATACTACAGGTTGAATGTCATTAAGATGAGGAATAATATATAAATATCACTGTATCAATGTGTCAATATATACACAAAAATACATAAAGTATTCTCACTTGAGGGCTAATCAAAGTCTACAATGGGAATACGTTCAGCGCTATTGGAATAGGCGTTGAACTTGATTTCAAAGATTTCGTCGGTCAGGAAGGTTAATGCAGGGATATCATAACAAGAACAAGACATCAAATAGCCATAGAAAACCTTAAGCACTGATTCGTCTGCAATAATCAAGATGTCACCGCTCATTCTTTCCATCTCCAAGATCAATGGTTCAATTTTTATGGCCAAGTCATGATAGGATTCTGACCGAGAAAAACGATAATGGTATGGATCTTTGACATAGTGCTGGTATTCGTCAGGGAAAGCTTTCTCTATTTCTTCTTCAGACATCGTTCCCACAATACCTGGGTTTTTCTGGCTTAATTGAATTCTGTGTCTGGTTTTGATATTCTTCTGTGCAAAAAACTGGGTAGTTTCAATTGTTCTCTTCTTGACAGACGTCCAGATAACAATCGAATCATCATGCACACCATCGACACCAGCTGCAGGCTGTCTCTCGTCAGTAGAAAGTTCCTTTTTGGGAGGTTGAGCTGCTGCATCATCAAAATCAATATCTTTAATATAGTCTTTACCCTGCTTCTTCAAGTGCTTTATAAGGGTCTTGGTCAAGTTACGAGAATACTTCAAACCAGCTTCATCTAATGGAGGATCTTGAGTAAAATCAATAGAATTTTTGTAGCATCTAGCAAAGAAGACTGATCCCAGCTTGATCCGCGAATTCATCAAGAAGAAGACAACCTTGTTTATAAGATAGCCGTAATTGGAATTGTGTAACTCGATTCTTTCACCAAAGTTGATGAATTTGATGTAGGAAAGAGTCTTATCACAGGGACCCATTTCCTGGTAAAATGGCGTTAAGAACTTGATACGTTCGCTATAGTCGTGATATGCTTTGGCATAATCCCAGTTAACGTAATCGGGAGACGATCTTGCTGCCTCTTCCATATTCTTCATGATGATCGAGTCGTCAGTAACCAAACTTTCAATAAATAATACCTGAATATTCAAGTCAGTGAGTTTCTTGTGGACATCGATTCTGTATTCTGGGAGCGCGTTAACAGCATCATAGATAGCAACTTGGCCATGGTCATTCTTGAAGAAGTTGAGTATATCATTAAGACATTCGTCGGCTATCTTCTTACGAATTTCATGTGCTCTCTTGCTATTAGGACTGGGGACAAATAAGTCATGGGCAAGGTCATCCTCGGCACTAGCACGGCGATAGTTACCCAAATGGAACAGGTGAGTTTTCACACCTAACCATCTCAAGTAACGAGTCAAAGATACCGATAAATGGGTTTTACCTCTTCCTGGTAAACCAGCCAAAACGATACATATCTTTCCGGCGTGGAACAACCGTCCTGATTCTGTGGAATACAACTGACCACCTCCAATCAACTGAGGTGCCATAGGGTGCATTGGATCAAACAGTTTGTGAACCAAGTCCTCTCCTGTAACATCACTCATTCTCCGTTTTCCAGCGGAACCCAACTCGACCAAGTTGGGCTTCGTATTGTTGTGGAAAGACCACCGCTTGGTAGTACGTCTGTCCGAAGAAGGATTCCTCGAGATAGGTTGCGAGCCGAAGCCGTTGAATAACTCGCCTTCGTCGTCAGATTGAATAGCAGACATCTTCAATAAAATCAAATTTACAGGACTATCAGGTACCGTTATTATGCCCCGCCATTTTGACGAAAATCGGTGACTGTATATAGCTCAAAAAATCATTCTCGACGACCCACCACCTCAGGGTTACATTGGGTGACTCTTAATTCCAAAATCGATCAATCCCGAGAACGCAATCGACAACAGTGCGGTCCTGATGCTGGCTACAGTAGTTCTTTGTTACATTAAAATACATTCATATTAATGGGATCCATAAAATAATCTAAATATGAAGAATTTATTCGGCCTTACCACCCTTTCTTTGAATCAAAGACTTTCTGTCCTTGTCCAAGTGCAACTTGGTAATAACAACCTTGGATGGGTGGATGTTGATTGGAATAGAAGCACCGTTGGACTTTTCCTTTTGTAACTTTTCAATTTGAACGGCGAACTTCAATCTGTAGACGGAGTTGATCTTACCTTCGGAACCCTTCTTGGAACCTCTGACAACCAAAACTTCATCGTTTTGTCTGATTGGCAAGCTCTTGATGTTGTACTGTTCTCTTAATTCTTTAGATAATGGAGCAGATAACAAAGCTCTTCTTTCGACAGAAGATGCAGTGAAGTAAGCCTTTCTAGCCTTAGAACGAGAAGAAGAAACGTCTAGAATGTTAGTATATCCGGTTCATTGGTTTTCTGTGGGTTCATTGTCAAGACTGGTTAAACAAGAGCGTCACTCCATCTCTCTATTGGAAATTCTCTCACCATGACGATGGGTGTTTCCAACTTTCACAACTTTCAAAGTAACTGTACAGTTCATTGCACACTCTCTTACTCCAGTCCCTTATTCTCCACTGATTGTTCTCTGAGTATATTTACCTTTACTGATTTTGGCCATTTTTGTTACGATATGCTAGGTATTACCAAAGAAATCTTCTTTCAACTTTTGATGTATCTGAAATTTTTCAGCGATAGGATAGCGCTCGCCAAAAAAAAATTTTCCTCTCAGTTCGTGTGCCAAACAAAATGTTAGGGCTTAAACCCTCATCACGTGTAAAGTGTTGCAAAATTGTATATCTCAAGAGAGAGCCCATATCACATACTAACACGGTTAATATAGTACAACTTAGTTAATATGCCCCAGTTTATCAAATCAGGTAGCAACATAATACAGAGAATACCCAGTATTAGTTTTATTATAGATATACGGTTCGATAATTGTAAATCTGATCCGATCTTCTCATGAGCTAACTATGTGATTAAGATAAACTTGATTTACCAAGTAAAAAACTGATAATAGGGTTTACAAAGGTCATGGAATGAATATATTATAGCTGTATTACTCTTTTGATGATGGTTCTGGTTTATATTGTTATTGCCATATCACTGAAATCGAACAAATTAGTAGAATTATGTAACTTTTGCAATTTCTTCAAATTCTTACAATGATTTACAAATGTGTAATTAAATAAAACCAGCTCTCTATTTGATAACTAGCCAGGTTTCAAATAGCACACCCCTTTACGTCAAACTTCATAGTACTTACAAACAACTTGTTAAATTTATTAAGTTACCAGGTTTGCCTATTTACGTGCAGCAAAAAAAATTGTAGAAAATCTTCCAAAAAAATAAAACCCGCGGCGGGACTCGAACACGCAATCATTATCTCCGGAGGATAACACCTTAACCAATTAGGCCACGCGGGCTTATTCGTGATGTTTTGTAGTTCACATTTGTACACATAATAAAATAATTCACTTTATGCTTATGACCAATGCCCGCTGTATGTATGGTTTATTTAATGTGAAGTCACACTGACCATAACCTGAATATGAAAGGTATTGAAGCATTTACACGCGAGTATCGCAGGAGCAAGCTATAGCCTTTGGGAAACTAAATGAACTTCTAGAGCTCCAGTATCCAAAGACTTTTGTGTCATCAAAAAAATGAAAAACGAACTTGTTAAACAATCCAATTTAAAAGGATATCGAGTATGTATTCTATATCGCCATTAGGCTTGGGGATGCGTTCCCGTATTATGCTTCCAATGCCAATGTTGCGTAATCGGTTACTTCACACCAGAAATGTCCAACTCTGGAACTTTTCCAAAAATACAATTCGGTCTAGCGTTGTCCCGCTTCAATACAATTCTTTCAATAAGCCATTGAAATTTCAACTCACCAGGAAATACTCTTCTGAATCCGCACCACCACCACCACCTCCTCCTCCTCATGATAAAAATGCCAAAGGTAAACGAATCCTCGATAGGATTTCAAGAGCCTTTACTTTTTCGTTATCATCAGCTATCGTATTTGCAGCGGCAGGTGTAGCGTTATTGGTGGTATACTTGATCTTATCAGAGCTTTTTTTGCCATCTGGTGATACTAGAACATTTAACAAGGCTGTGAAATTAGTTGAAAAGCATGAAGGTGCTCAAAAAGTATTAAGGTTCAAGCATGGATCAAGATTAAAAGCGTATGGGGAAGTTGGTGGCGATTCCTGGGTTCGAAACAGACCAGCTCATGGTATTAGAAACAAGGGTAAAGACGGTAAAGATCATCTCTTCATGAGATTCCACGTTGTTTCTGACGATGGCATTCATGGTACTGTTTCCTTGGAGCAGGTTGACACATCATTCTGGAGCTCTGAGTTCTCCTACATAGCCCTTGATGTGCCAGGCCAGAAGAGAGTTTTCATTATTGAACCAAAGTTTCAATCCAAGAACTATATCCCGAAACTTAATAGTAACGAGGGATTTTTGGGTCTTAAATGGGGACCTAAGAAAGACAACTAAGTGCAACGACAAGATGATTCTACTCAATAAACTTATAAATAGCATGAGTTACCCAATACTCAACGATTTGCCCTTTGGAAAGAGTTGTAAAATGTAGAAAGGTATCTTCATAGTCATTAAGGACGTACTAATTGGATGGCCGATCAGGGCTATACTTTTGTAGTCTTCAAAGTGCAATCATTATTCTTATTATTATATTATTAGTACTATTGATATTTATACATACAATTACAGCTAGAAAGCTTCCATGAGTTGTTTGAACTCACGCTTACCCTTACATTCAATCATGTAGTAATCGTCCTTCGCAGCTTTAACGAGAAGACCAGCTTTCCCGATTCTTTCAACTCTACTGAGCGTCTCATCCTTGGCAATAAGCCAAGTGTAGTCTGGTTCTTGGTTGAGGTCAACGTTTCTGAGTTCTATTTTGTAATGGTCCTTCTTGGTGACCACATCAGATACAACTGTTACAATCAACAGATACATGGAGATGATTTTCCACGAGGATAACTCATTAACCAGGCTGTATGCGCCCACCTTTTTTTGAAGACGTACAGTCATTTCAGGTAACACGACTGTTTGACCGTTGTTAGGATTGTTCAACACAACTGCGTTACTCAACTCTGATGAACAAATAGAGTACGTCGACTCTTCATGATTGAGCTTCGTACCTCTATTAAGTTCTTCCAGGGACAAATTTGTATAGGTTGTGGATGCACTGGGCTTTTCCATAAGAGAAGAAGCCATAGTGAAGGTGGAGTTGTCCTTTGAACTGGTCATTGTTTTGTAGCCATTTCTCGAAATAGCATCAAGGGCATTCTCAATATTGTTGTGAATAAGAGAACTTAAATTTCCATTTACGCACCTAAACATGACCAACATCTTTTCAGAAGTAATTGAATTCATAGCATTGATCTGCAAGTCGACAGCAGAAGATTTTCTGACCGAGGTATGTGCTTCATCAATTGACAATATCAAGATAGGTTTATCGATAACTTCGTCATACTTTTCATCATATTCTTCTTTGAAAATAAGGAGCCAACATTTGTTGAGTTCATAATTAACAGCAATCTTAATAAAAAGGCTCTCATTAACTGTAAGCATTTCCCACTTGCCATATTTCTCTTTCCATTTGGAAATCTTCATTGCTTTAGGAGACGAATCAGAAAGGAAAAAGTCATCAGTCAGTTCATCATTAATAAGTGACTTCAATTCATTTGGAATAATCAATTCCTCTTCTTTATAAGATTGTGATCTTGGCGAATCATCAACTTCTTCTTTCTTTGGACTGAAAAATTTCATCGACGTTGAAGATGGCAAGGCAAAAGCTCCAGGTAATTTGGATGCATTGGACTTTTCACCAATAGAATACGAGAGATCATCAACAGAAGCTGACGCATTCACTCTCAGTACTTCTGTCGATTTTTGGTTATCTTCAGGCTTCAACAAGTTTGGTTGAGAGACTGACATGCTGTTAACGCCCTTGTACACTCTATGAGGAAGATCAATGTCTGCAAATGGCAAAGACTCAGTTTCAGGAGTATCCTCAATTGGAGATTGTGGCAAATAAGGACTCGAAGAAGCAATTTGGTTGTGTTTTCTTGGTGATTTTCTAAACAAATCGAAGAACGATTTCCTTCTTGGCTTGACAGGTTTAGTTGGTGCTGATGGGGTTTCCTTGACAATGGCATTCAAATTTAGCACGCTGAAAGTAGGATTATAATTCTTTCCAAAATTATTGATATCGAGTTCCGAACCTGTGGACAACTGATAGAGTCCTATGGATTCACCCTTTGGCTTGCTCAAGTTTGGTACAGATGCAGCCATTGTCTTGTGGCCGTCCGAAGCTTGATAGGGATGTGTTTTCTTAGCAATAAATGGTTCACTTAATCCTTGAATCTCCTTTTTAGTAGCCTTGGGGTTTGGAGAGACATAATGAATCTCGGCTTTTGAAGAACGAGGTCTTTCTTCAAATTCTGGTCTCAAATGGGGCCCATCTTTTGATACAACCTCGATTGTATTGGCAACCAGTCTCAAAGAAGTGTTGGACAACGTCTTGTTAAGTATTTCTTCTGAACGTGAACGAACAGAACAAGGAGCGTTAGCTTCACTTGAGTCATTTGAAGTAAGAGACGAAACCGACAGATTACGTTCGTTTTTAAGAAATGCTGGTTGTGGACCATTTGACAATTCCCCGTTTGCTAATGGACTTTGCTTTCTAGAGGATTGCTGATATTGTTGCTGTAACTGAGACAATGGCGAGGAATAGGAGCCGATTAAGGGTGACTCCAATAATTCCTTAAATTTATTGGATTTGCTGCTTGCGGGCGGTGTAATGAATTCACTGCTTTCATCCTGGGAATTTCCGTGATCTGAATCGGTGATAACATTAATTCCTAAACCAGACATGACCACCGAATCAGCTTGAGATCTGATAAGAAATGGTTGCTTAACTGGGGAATTATATACTTCCAGGGGAAAGATGCATTTCAACTTTTCGTACCATTCAAGAAGGAAATTGTAATTACGAGATGAAAGTACGATTTTGGAGTTGGTACTACTTTTGGATGAAAAGTCAATGGCTTTCAAGATAATGTGAGAATTATCAAAATGGATTGTTAATTCATTGACTCTGAATGGAGGGAACATCAAGGATCTATCAGCGGATGTAACTTCCAAAAGAGCCAAAGCATTGTAGCATGTATCTTGTTGCGATGAAAGATTCAAAAGAACCAACTCTGTAGGGATCTGTTTCTTCATTCCATACTGCTGAACCAAGAACAATGGTTCATTTTCGGTTCTGAAAACAATTTGATCAGTCTTAAAAAAGCTTGAAACTACCTCATGTGATTTAGTAAAGTTTCCAGAATTGGTACCGAAAGGTTTGATATTGTGGAAGCTAATATGGTTTAACCTGCTTGTATTATTTAGGTTTTGAAAGGACTCCACAACTTTTATCAACCGAGCCTTGGTATTGGCCAACTTTTCGAGGATAAATGGATTTCTAAGTAAGGTGGAAACGGAGTCAATGAAGGCGATATAGTTAGACAAATTTGTAATTGGCTTAGCAAAGGATTCTGCATGGAGATGTTTGGCAGCGCTGTTTTCATCCAAGTTCTTTTCATCTAGCTTAGAGAGTTCGGCGCAATATTTCTCAAACAATATCATGGTATCATCATCAAGCCAGAGAATAAAGTCATTGACAAAGCCTTTTAATGTCTCCAATGAGCTTTGACTGGTAAGCTCTGGAACAACCGCGTTTAATAAGGATAACAACTTGCTATTCTTTGTGAATAAACCCCGTACGATAGAACTAAGCGAAGAAGTGGAAGACTTTGTGGGTTTGACATTTCCCAATATCTCAATTAAGTTGTTATTTTCGTTCCTCTCTGATTCGAGCATAATTGCCACGATACTAAGAGGACTTGTTTCCACCGTCATATTGCTAGTTAATATGGTTACGATATAGCGAAGGAAATAAAGGAAGTCTAACTGGGTGATAAATATATTCAGATACACCAGTCCCTGCTCGCATCGGTTTAGTGGTATCGGTTGAGATTTTTGTCCCAATTTGGAAATAATTAATATAATTTAGACCGCGTTTCGCGTTTGAGAACTATACCCTACATAATTAAATTGCTGGTCGCATTCTCGTCTTTGTGAGCCCAGAACTGCCAGCAACATATTCTCTCACCGTTTACGAGTGTAACATCGAAGAATTGGATCATGGCGAACTCTCACATACTGTCACAAGGCCCATCTTGTAGCTTGACACGCTTCTAGACGCTCTATTATTATATGCATGGAATATTTATTACGACGAAGTAGCTATTGTTAGAAGCAGACAATACAATAATGGTTCTTTCTATAGACGGGACCTGCACGCACTTTACACTTGACGGCACTTGTCGACTATTCCCATCCCCTCAATATAGGCTTATATCTCACGTGAAGCAATCCATTCTAGGACGCGTGTTAATCCCCGGCCGGTCTTCCCGCTGACCACCTCCACAGTCCATGCGTCCCTTTGTGGAATTTGTGATTCAAGATCCAATAATTTAACTACGCGTTCTTTTATGGCCACTACCTCTTCTTCGCTCAGGAGTAAATCGGTCTTGTTAATTAGAATCGCCAAGGATACCCCCAAGAGACGGTCTTGTAAAATTACCTTATCGCGTAACTCGCGATAGGACTCCTCTAACCTCTCAACTGACAAGCAATCAATCACCCAAATGACAACATTTGTCTTGTCGAAATAGTTTCCCCAGAAGTTTCGGAGTGATGTCTGCCCGCCTATGTCCCAGAAATTTATCGTATAGTCTTGAAACATCATAGTTTGTATCTGAAACCCCATGGTTGGAGAGATTGTACTGATGTCTCGCCCCATCATCTTTTGGACGACACTCGTCTTCCCCGAATTGTCCAATCCCAAGGTAAGTACGCGTATCTCACAATCTTTTGCCTTTTGCTTTCGTATTACTGTCAACAACCCCATCTCGTGTAAATTTGTTGATCCCACGTAATTGTAGATTTACAGAAATCGCGACTATGCGCTCTAATATACTCAAAGTAAAGATCCCTACTGAAATTTCACACCACGGCTTATATCACCTCAGGCATAAGAACCAATGCATAAGGTATATGCGTTAGATGTCTTCTTCAAAGCGACAACCCTCTATATTTGAGTTTACGCGTAAAAATCGTGATTTATCGCCGGAGGCAAAACGGCACAAGAGCAGTGAAACAATTGATCTTACAATAGATACCGTTACAGAAATAGAGATAAAACAAGAGCTGATAATAGAATGTCCTATCTGTGGAATAAGAATCACAGTATTGAGTTTGGAAAGTCGTACACAACATGTTGAACACTGCTTATCGAGACGAGATCGTTCTTCGCAACATGCTTCTTCCTCAAAAGACATGGAATCGAAACAAAAGAAACAAAAGCATGAAATTACTCCAAAGGAGAAAGAGCGATTGAAATATATCAACGATAATATACCCATTGAAAACAAGAAGAAAATTATCAAACCACCTTCTACTATAGCAACATCACGAGCAAAGAAGCCTATACCTGATATTAAAATATTGAGATTTCCAGTTAACTCCACTCTGGAGTACTTGATCTCCGTGGATGCATTTAATTACGCTCCGCACGATACTATTACTCAGTATTTTCTAAGTCATTTCCATTCAGATCATTATGGTGGGATCTCCAAAAAGTGGAGTTATGAAAGAGTCTTTAAGGAAGATTTTGATTATGACAACGATTTGAAGTACAGAAAGATAATTTATTGTTCTGAAATTACTGCCAGGCTCCTAACAATCAAGTTCAGTATTGACCCTCGATTTGTTAGATCCCTTGAACTAAACAAGAGGTATTGCATCAAGTCTTTTGTCACTGAGCTTGAAGATGGAGGAGAAGAAAGTTCATTACAAGACCCAGGAGTTTATGTTACTCCCATTGACGCAAATCATTGCCCTGGTTCTGTTATTTTCTTTTTTGAGTCAATCAACATGAATGGTTTACGATATCGCATATTACACTGTGGTGATTTTCGTGTAAATAAGGAGATGATACTCCATCCTTGCCTTCTGTCGTTTCGAACGGGTAATTCTCAGGAAATTGATAAAGTCTATCTCGATACCACCTATTTGTCTCCAGAGTACAATTTCCCCAAACAGGAATTGGTTTGCACGGCAGTGGCTGATCTATTTCACGAGTTAATTCATGAAGAAGAATTATTTTCAAACTGGTTTGGAATATTAAAACAATCAAGAATTACTGATTTTATTACTAGAAATGCAAAGAAGAAGAAATTCCTTATTCTAATTGGAACATATCTTATCGGGAAGGAAAGATTAGCTGTGGCAGTTCTGAAGAGACTACTGTGTAGTATTTTTGTTCTGAATATAAAAAGCCGGGGCGAGAAGCAAGAAATAATCAAATCTTACAAGGATGCACATATAGACCTGGTTTTGGTTGAAAGTGACATTGGAAGAGATACGGATGATTGCGTGGTACATCTAGTACCAATGCATATAGTAAATAACGTTGCAGAGCTTTCCAACTATTTCAACCACAACAATTATCATAAATATTTTGAACGCTGTGTGGGAATTAAGCCTACTGGATGGAGTTTTGCACTGCGATATGCTGAGACAAACGAGGAATGCAGTTTACAAGGTATGTACAATATCTTGGAATCCAGTCCCGAGTTCTCATTTTCCAAAAATGTGCTTCCGCAAGTACCAAGAGAATCCAAGAACGCTAGATCACACGATAAGTCTCTTTATCGGGTATACAGTGTTCCGTACAGTGAACATTCCTCATTTCGGGAATTGGCTTATTTTGTTATTTTTCTTAATATTGGACAAGTAATCCCTACCGTCAACTATGAGAGTTTCTCTAGTTTAAAAAAGATGAACGAGAT
Source organism: Teunomyces pallodes (assembly GCA_030556435.1). Lineage (NCBI taxonomy): Eukaryota > Fungi > Ascomycota > Pichiomycetes > Serinales > Debaryomycetaceae > Teunomyces > Teunomyces pallodes. The sequence continues at coordinate 542,559 of JAKTUA010000004.1, forward strand.
TATAAAAATGTGGGAGACTGCACGCTCTTACAGGACTGGATCCAACGATATAGATTCACCGATGGCAACATTATTCCAAAAACTAACGTTAAATAATTTCTGAATGCTAAAATAATATACAAAATGATAAAAGATCAATTCTTAGGGGATAACTTTGAGTAATAGAAATCCAAGATTTTCTCACAATCAGCAGGTGTGCTACAATCAGTCCATTGGACCACAAAGTCACCTTCTTGGAACACGAGGTCATGATTTGAAGTACCAGAGCCAACCATAAAGTCGTGCCGAGAATTTATGGTCTTTGGTGGGATAATGGAAGACTTGCTAAGAATAAATGGATGCCATTGTAAGACGTGCGTCAAAGCGGAATCTGGACCAAATGGGAATCCTGGGTAATTCAAGTAAAGCTTGTCACCCCAGATCTCTATAACTGATTTTCCAATCTGATCATTCTTGACTAAGAACGAACTTGTTTCGACCTTGCTCTCAGATTGTGTGACAATTAACCTCACAGACTCGGGTTTAGTATTCTTGTAGGTCTTTATAGCACCACCAGGAGGAATAATTGGTGTTTCACGTAACATGATCGGACCCAAAGCATCGTTGTCAAGAATGTATCTCTCCACATCAATGGACAAGTCCATAATAAGGCCATCTTCATCAATGTACCAGAACCACTTGGCTTTTGGAAATGCAAACATTGCAGCTCTCATACAGTATAATCTGACCCACTTTGCCTTTTCTTTATTCTTTAAGAAAGAGACCGCATTTAGCGCAGGTAAGAATTCTTGATGCCAACGAACGTAAACCCCGTAACCATGAGTGTGTGCATAATCAATTCTGTTTTGAACAATCTTACCTAAACCAGCCATAGAGTACTTTTCAAAGTCAATAGAGGTGACAACAATCACATCAGGATAAGCAGCCGCGTTCTTTGGTTTATAAACAACCTTGTCATGGTTCTTGAAGTAGTTCTTGGCCTTTAACAAATCCGACTGTTCATTTTCTGCATCCTCCTTTTTCTTTTGTGCTGCAGCGTCTGGGTTGTCAAATATATTGAGTGGTCTAATAATGTTCTTTTCTATTTCAGGGAAGTTCGCATCTCTGACCTTGGATTCAAGTACCAACTGATGAACTGTTAACTCCTGAAGAAGTTGAGTATCCTCGATACGTGGGTAAATATACTTGCTATTTGTTTCGATTGTGTGTTTACTTGTCAAAGGGTATGGTGGAGGATAGTTCGTAGACGCGGTGGAAGATCCAATCTGTCTAAATGGATTGAAAAACAAGTACACCAAGAAGAGAATCACCGTAACAACCACAACATTCTGTTTCTGGAATTTGCGAATACGGTTGAAACTGGCAGGAAGCGGTAGAAAAGACTTCTTTCCGTACTTCGGTTTGAACATTGCTGATATATTTATTTTTAGTTCCTGATACCGATCCATGTTGTTGAGAAAAAAATTTAATACAATTGTGTCATCCTGCACAATAAAGTATAGACGGTTCAATGCAACTCTTCTCTCATCAATGGAAGACTTTCATTGCCCTTTCTTAGACTAAATCTTTTGACTTTATGTACAATAACTAAGGGATAATGCTAGTTAACTCTGCCCTCGTTACCCTTGTTTATTCTGTCTTCTATCACTTGTAAAGCGACTTGTCTTCTTCTTTCAGCCACAGAATTTGCAACGCTCTTTTGCACCTGATTACTCTGTTCTTGTCTCATACGAGCTCTGAAGTTACTCTGTTCGACCACTTCCTCATTAAAGGGAGTTACAATACCAAGGAAGACACTGAATTCATATACCTGATCAAACAAGAGAGCAAGGTATGGTTTAGTAATAGCTGGGAAAAACTCTACCAACTGGAAGGTGTCAGAAGCATCACCCAAGATTGCTGACAGAGAGCTTTCACCGTTAGCTGCTGTTATAGGCAAGATATTTTCACTGGCAATAGATTGATAGAATCTTAAGTAGATAAAAGACACAAAGAAACTACCAGTCGATGGAAGAGCAGGATATAATGATCTGCTTATAAAAATTGACCAGAGAACAACAATCACCAAAAGAATGAACGGAAAATGCTTGACTCTGCAGTTAATTAATCCTTGAAACAATATAACGTTGTGTTCGGGTATCAACTGCTTTAACACAACTAGGAAACCAAAATAGTAGGAAATGCCACCTCCCAATGGCTTATCGATTCCTTCTACATCGCCTCCAAATATGGCGACAACAATTGTAATTAATACAGTCAACGTATTGGTTATACTGCCAACAATGAGGACGAACTTAACCACTTCCTTGTAGTTCCAGAACTTTTCAACGTACTTCGTTGAAACCAACAATACAACCAACGAGATAAGGAAGGAAAAAATAGAAATCTCGGCAAAAATAGCTGTAAGCACTACCCATGGATAATAGATTGCATGACGTGGTATCAATTGAAGGTATGGTATTTGTATGTCGTGGAACTTGAGTTCTGGATTTCCAACAGAAAGAGTTCTGTATACGTTTATCTTGATTAGAAAAATGAGCAGTGTTACTGCAAACAACAGCAGAAGTAAAATTCTTGTTGACTTGGCCAAGGAAGTTCCGTTAAACAAAGAATTCATCTTCCCGATATAAATCTAATACGGTGTATTGTGTCAAGGGTTCTGAGAGCGTGTCTTTTTCTGGAGATCAACACAAGCGAGTCTCCCAATCATGTGACTAAAAGCTCTACTACAAATTATTAACTTCAATAACTTTAAATATACAAAAACAGTTTGAGAATGAAACATATAAATGTCACGCATAATGCGTTCAGTAGATTTGTTTAAGCCTTGGAAGAATATGGCTGAGTTTCATAACTTCTCATACTTTCGTAAACCCAGGTGTAACTGGAAGGTCTGTTCTCACCAGTATCGTTGTTCTTAACGTGTCTTGGTTGGAACAAACCAGACAAGATGCTGTCAGAACTGATATTGTTACCAAGGTTAGAAATATACTTGGATGCAACTGCTGGAGCGGCAATAAGGACAACAAACAAGATCAAGACAGCAAAGTACAAAGTACAGTACTTTCTGACCATTCTCTTTCTCAATCTAGCTTGCTTCAAGGAATAGATAGGAGGTCTAATCAATCTTGAAGGCTTCAACCAGAATAACATGGTAGAATGCCATCTGTCAACAAGTGGAATACACAAAATTGGTAATTGACAGATCAAAATAATGTGGGCAAGGACAAAGTCACCAGCAAATTCGGACATTTCAATAATCTTAGCACAGAATTCACGGGATGGTTGGGTGAAAGCCATCCAACCCATACCAGAACCGTACCACTTACCAGTCCAGAAGGCAGTGTTAGCTTTGTCGTGCTTAAATTCTCTAGTCAAGAAAGCCAAAGTCATAACCTTGAACAACAATCTTTGAATGTAGATCATAGTGGCAAGACCCAACAACATCTTGGCAAAAGAGAATCCTTCTAAGACCCACATGACAATGAAGAAAATGATGTTAACAATGACGGCACCACCGTGAGCAATACCAGCAATAACAGCACCAGTCTTCTTACAACACAACCCCAACATTGGACCAGCACAACAAGCCATACCAAGACAGACACCAAGAATACCCGCATCAATGACAACAGGGGCCAAAGCACAGATGACAACTCTCAAGGTAGCGTTGACTGGAATAGGGTCGGTCGATCCATTAATTTCATAAGGATACTGCGTGACACCAGTTTGAGCGTTAATAAAGGTGTATGCAACGAAAAGACCAGCAGTGTAGATAGCACACGGAATAGTGTCAGCAAACAAAAGATTAGATCTATGGGCTCTAGTAGTGTCCCCATCAGACTTTTCAGAAGCATCACCAATCAATTTACGCTTGAAACCAGTAACACGAGATCTAGAAAGTCTAACGTAACCAATCCACGAGTTTCTGTGCCATCTGGTGTTACCTCTGGACAACCATCTGATGAAATCACGGTAGTCAATAAAGAAATCATCCCAGGCGAATTGATGTGGGTTGAAAACAAATGGAGAGAACATCAAAGACGACAAGGAAGCCCAGAACCATAACAATGGTGCTTGCCAGTGAGACACGGTACCGAATAACAAAATCAACATCAATCTTGCACCCATGTAAATCGAAGAATCACCGAAACGAGAGTACAAAATGGAGAATGGAATTCTTGAGGTTGCGAAACCACGACCAGTGAAAATATATCTGGCACCACCAACTGTCAAATCAGCGAAAATAGACGAGGAGTAAATTTGAGCAACGAACACTTCGAACATTGGGGACAAAGAAACAAAGTGGCGAGCAAATCTCTGTGCTGCCTTCCAAAGACCTCTTTCAATTAATTCTTGGACAACCAATGGAATGAAAGAAATAAAGAAAACAATGAAGATGGACAAAGTGTAACGTCTAATCCAATCGATGGCTGGAGTAAAGTTGTAACAACCGAATGGGTAAAGAACATCAGTAATTGGGGAATTTCTGTTGTAGTAACACAAGATAGATTCGTGAGCCAAAGAGTTCAAGTTAGCTAAGACCAAAATGAAAACTTGCAAGGACAATTGAATGAAGATATTGTTAATGTGGAAACCAGGGTGACCATAGTAGAACGATAAGAAACGGTCCAATGGCAATTGAGTAGAAAGATAATAGTATTCTCTGGATAACATTTGTTCACCCATACCAGCACCAATCTTGGTTGTGAAATTCAAAATAGAACCGAAACCCATATCTCTACCCTTACCACATTGGTAGTATTCACAATGCTTGATCTTACCACCTCTCAACATAGCGGTCATACCGGCGTAAATATCTTCGTTCAAGTGCAAACCCTTTTGAGCCTTAGAAACACCACCTCTAGTTAACATGAATGTAGCATTCAAGAAATCCGGGTGACCATAATGCAATTTACCACCAATTTGAGCTAAAGTTCTAGCAAACAAGGTACCGAAAGTTTGTTCCTTACCGGCAGCGACATCACCTAAGACACCAGAGTTCTCGGAGAAAATGTATTCTCTGGCACCCAAGATAGCAACAGGGTACTTCTTGTCGACGTCATTACCGTTCTTCAATTCAGGAGCGTATGGGTTAACATGTTCAACATTCAATTCTTCAAATTCGGCCAAAACAGATCTAATCTTCAAACATTCTTCCAAGTAGTTGTCCTGATTAGCATCGATCAATTGAATGTATTCACCTCTGTGGAAAATAATAGCGTGGTTCTGGTTATCAGACTTACCGTCACCCAAAATTGGATTACCAGATAATTGCACTCTAAACTTAGGACGACGCATACCATTTTCTAACATCTCACAGTGACCATCAATCAAGGCAGAGTAGATTCTTGGTTCTTCATCTTCATTCAAAGCCGGTTCTTCATCTAAGTAAGCAATTTGTAAGTCAGGGTAAGCACGTAACAAGAATTCAGCATTTTCCATTTCATCGTCCTTGAACTTGAATAATCTTTGCATAGAAACCAAGAATCTGAACTTTCTTCTAGCCATTCTTTCCAAAGCCATCTCTAATCCTTCTGGATCACCACCAAAGTATTGAACTAATTCTGGATTTTCAACTCTATACAACAACTTGATAGCTCTAGCATAGTTCATAAAACCAGAGACGGTTCTGTACAAAGTTTGAGATCTCAAAGAAGCCCAAATTCTAGTTCTCAAGGTGTATTCAGGAGCAGCAGACTTGAAACCAATACAGTAGAATGGCAAGTCATCAATCTTTGACTTCAAGCCGTCTTCAGAGGATTTTTCAGCATCTTCACCATTTTCGTAAGCTGCAGTTTCTTCGGCCAAAATCTTTGTGTCCTTCACGAAACATTCCCATTCAACAGGATGCAACTGCTTCAAGTATTCCAATAAGGTAACTCTGGAATATTGATCATCTTCTCTGATAATTTCTCTCAAAGACAACAAGATCTTTTCAGAGTAGTGAGGAGTGAAAACAGTAAACGTTGGCATATTGTCAACTGGTAATGGTTCTAAGATAGGAGTAGCCAAAGATTGGGCAAAGAAAGAAATTCTTCTTTCAGCTTCCGAGTTTCTTGGGAAAAATTCAGTTTCAAAGTTGTTGTCATCTTGAGAAACAAAGAAGGTTGGAGCTCTCAATGTTCTCTTACCTTCAACTTCAGATGGAACTTGGTGGTATAACAACTTTTGAACGTGATCAATAGCTAACAAATGTTCTCTGTACATGGAAATAACAATAGCATTCCAGATTTGAGAAATCAAAACCTTAGGCTTGTACTTAATTTCCATTTCAGTTGTGGCCAAGATTTTAGAGTAGATTCTCTTTGGCAATCTAGTAAAAATGTTTCTCCATGGAGTCAAAATAGAAATACCCAAGTAGAAAGAACGACCAATGGAGAACACACAGTTACAGATGATGTACCACATGTACGTATCCAAGAAGAACAATAACAAATCAACGAGATACATCAAACCAAGAACAATCTTAGCTTGTTGTTCACACAACTTATTTTGGTACCACTTTTCACCAACACATCTCATGGTGGTTGTGGACAAAATTCTGATTGGATCTCTGATCGAAAGAATCAAAAAGTAGTAAGATTCTAATAACTTGGCAAAGAAGACTAACACCCATAATAAGTAAGAAGTCCACATGTCCAAACCTCTCAACTTAATAAAGTTAGCAGTGAAAGCTTGGGATGACATGTATCTTCTGGATCTCTTATTCAAGTAGGAAGTGAACAACCCACCTAAAGGCATAATAGCAAAGAAAACCAAGGTAGCAACAGCAATGAAGAAACCAACGATCGAAACAACATGCGCGGCCTTGGACAAATGTGTTAAGCCGGCCCAGTAGAAAGTGAATACGACTGGGGCCAAGTTGACCACAAAAATAATAATCAAAAATACCAAACGACGACTCAAATGTTGAGCACCAGCCCATTCTCTAGGAACAAACATCCATTCAAAAAGGGTGGCCAAAATCTGAATAAGAGAAGCAATAACACCACCAATTGCTGCAGCAGCCCATCTGGAGGAAGCTGTTGGTTGCTGGTTCTGAACTTGCAAGTAATGTTTAGTGTAGAGTGTTGGCGAGTTGTAAGCAGCGTACATCCAGTAGATAGTACCGTGAATGATCCAAATTCTGTTGAAATTTGTAATAAAATGCAACCAAGTTCTAATTTCCTTATATGTCTTAAAGAAAACGTTGCTCCATTCAACTTCACCTAATCTCATGAAACGTTCTTCCTGAGGAATATCAACCAATCTAGTACCATCGTTGAAAATAATTCTGCATATACCTTCTGGGTACCAGAACAACTGGTTGACATCATCGTAACCAATAATTTTGTTGTGATCCTTTTCACGCTTCACGAATCTACCATCGTAAATTTCGTAGACTTGAGATTTCAAGAATCTGTATAATGGTGTAATAATACGATTCAAGTAATCACCTTCTGGGACTGGTTCCTGTCTTTGTTGACATTGAGGAGACAACAAATAGTCGAAAGCAGTCTTGTAAATGTAACACATACACTCTGGTGTGAAACGAACTTGGTTAGCTTCACCCCACAATAACAAGTAAAGCGCAATATCTCTGACTCTCTCTTCTGGACTCAATGCATTCATCTTTGCCTTCCATCTGATTTCAGCAGCCTCCAAAGAGTAATCACCGTCTAACTCATTTGCCAAGGCGTCAATGTCCTGGCCGTGTTCTTCGGCAGCTTGTCTGGCTTTCTTGGACTTCTTGGAAGCTTTTCTTGCCTTCTTACCAATTTTACCTAAAGTCATGTTGGCAAATCCAAGAGAATCATCCAAATCTTGTTGCGATGCAAAGTACCATTTTCTGTAGTTGGCATTCTCGCCACCAATGTAATCAGCGTGCAAACTCAACAAAGCTTGAGCTGGAGACATACGAGAAGCTCTGGAGTCCAACAAAGTCATAAAGTAGTCAAACATATTTCTCATAGAATCTCTTTGGAAACCAAACTTGTTAGTAAGGTCGATGAATATATCTTCAATATGTTCAATCTTTACTGGAGCCTGAGGGTCGGCAGACCAAGCGGGATATGGCAAGTTCGACGACATCTGAAACTGAGTTGGGTCGTAACCTTGTCCCTGTCCACCGTAAAGAGGAGTCGAAGCTCCCGAGGATCTTGGATCACCACCGTAACTCATTTGAGAAGGAGTGTACTGAGCCCCGTATTGGTCGTAACCTGAGTTACCAGGGGTCTGACCACCACCGTAGCTAAAGTCGGAAAAGGCTTCTGGGTCGTTGTAAGCACCTTGAGGACCTTGTGGATGACCTTGGCCTTGAGCTCCATAAGGGGCATTTGGGTCTTGGTAGCCATCCATATCGTATGGTTGTTGGTAGTATTGCACGTTAGGATCATAGTAATCTTGGTGTTGACCTTGTTCATCATAAGGTTGTTGCTCTTGTTGATAGTAACCATCAGCCGGTTGAGCACCGGCTTGGTGGTTAGAATCATAGTAGTTATGATTATCGTTGTACGACGACATCTTAGTCAGTTAGTATATCACGAGTTTGCCCCTCGTATTCTGAGGAATGTTTTCCGGAAGAGTCTTAATGAGAGAACTGCAATAGGAACAAGCGAGTGATTGAAACACCAAGTTCGTGAACTAATGTGATGGATAAGAAAAAAAGGTTCAAGGCAGGGTGAAATTTTGAGAAGGCGGATTTGATTCAGAACAGACGCGGAGTGCATATAGTCGCGTATACTTTTCTTTTTATTTTTTATTGTATTTTATGATCTGGATTTCTTTTTTAAACCACAAGTTGAGTTAGAGTAAACCTGTAAAAACGCAGGGCACCCATCCGTCGCGTTTAGGTCAAGTAAGGCTTCATCTATACCAACATCTCAAAGACTCAGGCTGTAAGCTAGAGCTAAGACTTGCATTTCGTGTGTGTACTTTTAAGCATAACTGAAGCCGATTATTTCACTCATTTTCAGATCGTACAAATTCGCGTCGTGTTTCCCTAAACGTATCATTTTTTTATGCTCCTTGATTCATTTCAGTGGCAATGTAGGCAGTGCAAACATCTCGTTAACTGCCTGCAGGATTTCCGTCGTGATCTGATTCTTAACAAAGAATGCTTGGACAACTTCGTCTTGAATTTGGGTATATCGTAGATCTTTGGGATAAACAACTTCTTTTGTCGCTTTGTACAATGCTTGATATTTGCTGGACTTTTTTTCTGATTCAAACCCGTCTCTCTTCTTCCTTCTCCTTGTTACACTAATATCCGAAAGCTTGAGCCCATGAATATGTCAATGGGTATGGAAAACTCATTTGTTCACTATTCTCTCGATTACTTATTCACGGATTAATAATTATACTTACAATTCACGTCTGGCGATAAACGATATCAATGAAGAACTAGAATAGCGGAGGTTGGCTATTTTTATTTATGGCTGGTAATGATAACAACCTTTTATTTCTAAATCTCGTGGATTTATTTTTTTCATTTGTTTTTTTGCAGGTTACGCCCTGTTTTTTTTTTCTTTTCTTTTGTGAATGTGCGCGTTTCGTGTTTCAATGTTATTAATAGGTTCCTGTCGGTTGGTCGGCAGGAACAGAAAAACGGAGAAGTAGCGGCGAAAAGTGTAATGGCGTAACTTGAAGTATAAATCTACAGATCAGAAACTTTTGGTTCTGGAAGGAGTATACCATTTACTTATTGCCGACCAACCCAATACATAACGACGACCTTCGTTACTGTCTTTTCTGACATCTGTGCGTTAGACTGCTAAATTCGCTCCTGTTGCGAATTACCAGACATACACTAGAAAATAAAAGTGCTTGCCTGCACATCCCTTAGGGAAAGTTCGGATCCATCCCAGAAAAAAAAACAATTACTATTCCTAATTCGGATGTATGCTTGCTATTTTCACGAAGTGCCAAAAGGTCAAGGACAAAGTCCTGTTTAGTGCAGGACTATTCTCCTCTCGGCAATTTTTTTTTGGGCTCCGATGGTGTGTCTATTCTCTACTTATTCACTCCATCCTAAGGCATACAATTCCTTTCTAATATCATCTTCTTTTGCAATCTTGCTGACTTGTGTGTCTTCCAAAGGTTCACCGACAGCTTGCTTCATCTTCAACCCTTCAATAGCTCTCAACTTCTTTAGTAATGATCTAATCTTCTTCTCTTCGAGAGAAGCAACTCCTCCAACAACGTGTGCTTCTTCAACAGCTCCTGCTGGTGTAGGTGTAGGTGATGTCGTTGGAGCTGGACTAGATTCTTCAGAACCGTCCTGTTGTTGCTGTCTCTTGGCCTCTCTCTTCTTTCTGTTCTTCGCAGCGGCTTTACTCTCCTTTTCTTGAGGTGGTGCGGCTCCTGGAACAACTCTGGCACGACCAGTCACCGGATTGACGCCAGCCTTTACAACGTTCTGTTGCTGTAACTTACTTTCCAATTCCTTTTGGTATAAAGTGGAAGCAGGAGCAGCAGCTCTAGATCCTCTAGCATGTGGTGGACGGTATGCACCAGCAGGCTTTGAGGCAGCAGCCAGTCTAGCTGCTTCCTTCTTGGCCAAAAACTCCTTGGTGGATTCATGAGCTTCAGGAGCTGGTTCTAATTGTCTTAAGTTAGGGAACTCTGCAATTGTCATGGGTTTCCACCCTATGGAGAATAATTCAGAATACTCCTTGAGGAAAACTAACTTGCCGCTGGCGTGCCAGATTTTCAAACCATTATCCACCCTCAATCTTGGAGAAGTGGTGGCAGTTAAGATGTATCTTCCACATGGAGACCATTCACAGACAGAGGTGTTGGGAGCTTCAAATGTCACAACCTTCAGGAACTTATTTTGACGGTCATAGACGTCAACAGTACCTTGCAAGTTACCAAATCCAGCAACCAAAACAAATCTGGCGTGTGGCGAGTATAAGATGGTATTTCTTGGGGCAGTTGGCAAAGAGTGGATAAGATTACCTCTGGCATCAAAAAATGCAGTTTCCGAAGGCATGTAACCAAAACTGACTGCAAATTCTCGAGCACTTGGAGACCAAGTGATATCATGAATGGGACCTTCTCTCTTCAAGTCGATACGAGAATCGTATGAACCGGCAATTCCTAACAAGTACAAGTTGGTTTCACCGTAGTAAGACTTGTTTGACGAGTCATGGTCGGTCGAAGATAATGCTAACAACGCAGTACCCAAAGAGTTCCACTTCAATTGACATTTTTCTGCTTTGAAGAAATTTTTGGAGCAGATTGGTTGGTTGAAGTTAGGAATATTGTAAATCAAAACAGATGCAGGCTTGCCGGACTTTTCAGGAATAAAAATAGCGACTGACGGGTTCCTACCTGGAGAAATCTGGAAAGTTTGGTATGGAATCTTTGGGTCTGCGACTTTGAACTTATGGTTTGGTTGATTGATGTTGATGAGATGGTCAAGTTCCTGATTGATCTCGAAGAAATGGATTTCCTTGTTGTTGGCAGCGTTCTTGGCAAAAATTCTCTCATCAGCGGTGAATTGTGGTTTCCAACCGTTTTGATGTTTTTGAGACCATTCGATGATAACTTTTTTAGTCTTCAAGTTGAAAATCTTTAAGTTGTTATTCCAGGTCCCATTTTCTTTATTAATTTGAACAGGCTTGCACCACAAACATAAATAGGTACCTTGGTTAGAGAAATATATGTCAAAAACATCTTGCAAATCGATCTTGCAGTGTAATTGGGCTTTGACATGGGTGTTGTACACAACAACCTCATCGGGTTGGGTGTAAGCAAAATATTCTCCATTAGCGGAATATAACGCAGCACGGCATTCTGCAGCTGCTCTAGGTAACGGAGTGATATCTTCGTAGTCCTGTATGAGGTCGATGGTCTTTGGTTGGCGGCCTGGGATGAGGTTAGTAAAACTGGTTCGTTGAAGTGAGGTATGTATCGACCTATTCCGAGGAACTATACTTACAGAAAAATTCAGTACGCTTCGACATATTATGCTTTATGATGACTGATGGGGTCCTCGAATGCTATAACTTCCGTGAAGTGGGCAGTATACGACGCTTGAGGATGAAAAAGAATGAACGAGATGTTGGCTTTTTTCATCAATTTTTTGCGCGCTACGAAACCAAACCGCACACCGCAAAACGAGGTCGGTGAAAAGCATACAATAAGAATCGTCAACGATTCCACATTCGTTGAAAAATGATGTGACTCTGTCAATTAAATTTCAAGGTATGGACTCATCGTTGAAATTGACTACAATCTTCTAAGGAGTGTAGCAATAGTCCATTTCGCGTGGCGATGAAAATAATTCATCATAAAACTTGGAGATTTCTCCATTGTAATTTTCATTATTTCGAAAATATTGACTAAATTTACAAAATTAAGGTTCAAAATATCTACTTAACTTCACCGAACCGATAATGTCCAGTACTTTCTGCATGCTTACTTGCACCCATTTCCCCCACCAATACTTCGTAACAATCTAGACACCTTACTCTAAATGTGGTAGTGTTTGTCGCATAATTCCGGCTTTGCAACAATGCTCCTAATTTTAGCGCATATTCTAAAACCAATTTAGCGCTGTTGGAAGTTGTGATCCATTGGGAAATATCGTTCTCTTTATTCTGAAGAGACAATTTGTCATTTGTCACCAATAAATCGTAGTGAATTCCACTGTATATTAGAATAATTGTCTTCTTAGCAGTGGTACCCTCGTTGAATGTGATGTACTTGCCCAGTTCAATATCGAGGCACTTGATCTCCACCTCAAACCATTCGGCTAATATCTGCAATTCAATAGCTCCACCCCATGAGTCTTTTTTAGCAATCCACTGGCAATATTTTCTTACCTCTTGCCCTAAAACCACTTCGGTGTACAACAAAGGATTTCTTTCTATGTGTTCGACAACAATTTGACGTAATTGGCTTGGTGGTGAGAAAGTTTTGTACGAATCACAACCATTGATTGCGTATGAGATGGAATTAAAAAGACATGAGTTATCATCAGGAATGTTGCGAAGAATTAAGTACTGATCAAGCTCTGGTATGTATATCGAAGGTATATCCAGGCTCTCCGTTTGACCTATTTTCTCCATTTTAGATTGATTCGGCTTCGGCCCTGCGGTATCAAATTCAACCACTAACTGATCTCCATCCCTGATTCCAGTTTCGGTTAAAGTCAGCTTAGCTTCCAAGATATTCAACGCCTTCGGAGGGAACCCCACTTTAATGGCAACAATTTTCTTGGTTTCTTCAGGATTAATGGACTTTTGAATCAGAATATCATCAATTAATGCTTGGAGTGTCATCAGAGGCTCACATTTAACTGTGATTGTTCCATATCTGCTCTTTAATCGAAGTCTCATGCTTGAGTTTACTTACCAAGAATTTCCCTTTTAACGAATTTGCCGCATTTTTAATATTGAAGTTGCAGATATAGCTGCAAAATCTACATCGAAAATGAAAATGCACAATCTCTTTTATTTGTACTAAATGCTGTATAATCTCGTTTCTAGCAACTTGCTGAGCCCTTTCACATCCTTGCTACTGGCTTGCGGTACCATATAATGCATCATATCCATCACACAACTGATAAATCATTTAATCTGTCATTACTACCTCATCCTTCTTTGCGAATTCTTCAGATGGAACACCGGTAATAATAGCATCCAATGTATCCTTCTTTTGATTTTTCAATTCATCAAATTCGGTTTTGTTTTCGGCCTTATAAGCTTCCAATTTCTTGTACTTTTCTACTGCTTCAGAAAATTTGGCCATATTCATTCCTCCAGCTGCTTCTGCTTCCAAATTGGTATACGGTCTCTGCTTTAAATCTTTAACTCTTCTTTTATGCACTTTTCCAACATTATGACGATCTAAACTGGTCTGGTTTTCAAAATATTTGGCACATTCAATACAGTAATATTGCCCTAACCCAGGCTTTGTTTCATCCAATGGCTGGTTTTTCAATTTTCTGATAGAGTCAGTAGAAGAAAGATCATCGTATATCTGATCAAGATCCCTAGTTCTTCTCTTCGTCTTGTATCTCTTCACGGAATATCTACCCATTGTGTGGTGATCACTACCCTTATCTTATCACAGATATACCGATGAGATGAGGAAAGTTTTTCCCACCGCGTTCATGTGATCAAATCCACATGATTTGCAAATGATTAGATAAGCCATACATTACAACTTACTTTACTATAAGACAATATAAACATGACGACAACTGGTTCTTACTACTCTTTTTGCTGTGACACCCTGGTGAAGTTGTAAAGACTTTAGAAGTAGTTTTATATTAAACAACCTGCATATAACGCTTTAAGCAAATAACAGTCACACGTCAGGTGATAAAAACCATTATTTTGCCACTAGATGCCTGCAGATAACTTCACGAAAATTTTTTTGCAAGCTGCCTCAGTCCCATCCTAGGGCCAAACTATATTACTACAATTACGGCTTCTTTTGGAATAAGTACTAACCAAGTAATAATCAGGTATGTAACCATGATATGTCAAACAAAGGGAGTTATATTTATGCTATTATCAGAAGCAAAGAAAGCAGTACATGACACACACCGCGGTTATCAGCTCGTAACTTGGCACTTCTCATTTATTACAAATACATGATGCTTGGTGAAATGGATTAATAATCAGAAATCTTATAAAAGCAAAATTTTTCCCACAAGATTAAAAAAATTTAGTTACTAACATTCAGACAAAATGGCCAGAAGACCAGCTAGATGTTACAGATACTGTAAGAACAAGCCATACCCAAAGTCCAGATACAACAGAGCTGTCCCAGACGCTAAGATTAGAATCTACGACTTGGGTAGAAAGAAGGCTCCAGTTGATGAATTCCCATTGTGTGTCCACTTGGTCTCCAACGAATTGGAACAATTATCTTCCGAAGCTTTGGAAGCCGCTCGTATCTGTGCCAACAAGTACATCACCAAGGTTTCCGGTAGAGAATCTTTCCACTTGAGAGTCAGAGTCCACCCATTCCACGTCTTGCGTATCAACAAGATGTTGTCGTGTGCCGGTGCCGATAGATTGCAACAAGGTATGAGAGGTGCTTGGGGTAAGCCACACGGTTTGGCTGCCCGTGTTTCTATTGGTCAAATTATTATGTCCGCTAGAACCAAGGACTCCAACAAGGATGTTGTCATCGAAGGTTTGAGAAGAGCCAGATACAAGTTCCCAGGTCAACAAAAGATTATTATCTCCAAGAAGTGGGGTTTCACTCCATTGAACAGAGATGAATACGTTGCCAAGAAGAACAACGGTGAAGTCAAGGACGATGGTGCTTACGTCAAGTTCTTGTCTAGAAAGGGTAAATTGGAAGAAAACTTGAGACAGTTCCCAAACTACCAATACCAAGTTTAAACTTGTGAGTTGTTATCTCAATAAACATCTTTGATGGAAATTTTTATTTTATTTTTGTATTGTAGATCGAATTCCTTATCTGCCGTAGAATTGCAAAAAGGATATAGTAGTCTAGGCAGTCATGCCGGGAACAACAGATAAATGATTGCACATATTCATGCAAACTGGATATAGTGTCGTTGCTGCAATCCTTGACAAGTTGAGTCGGATCTACGACACCAATAATGATCTACAAAGGAGGGCAAAATATTAGCGACACGTCTAATTGCAGACTCGTGGTGTGGCTATAGCATCATTGGTTTTCACACGACTACCGTGTCGAAAAAATATCTATTTATTCAACAAAAAAGTACACGTCTATTTACCAAACTACTTTTAACGAAACACTACAAAATGTCCTTTGCAAACAAAGAAAACCCAAAGACCTTGGTCTTATTTGACGTTGATGGTACCTTGACTCCAGCCAGATTGGAAATTTCCGACGAAATGAGAAAGACTTTGGCTGCCTTGAGAAAGAAGGTTGTTATTGGATTCGTTGGTGGTTCCGACTTGTCCAAGCAAGTTGAACAGTTAGGTCCTACTGTTTTGGATGACTTTGACTACTGTTTCTCCGAAAACGGTTTGACTGCCTACAAGTTGGGTAAGGAATTAGCCTCTCAATCTTTCATTCAATGGATCGGTGACGAAAAGTACAACAAGTTGGTCAAGTTTGTCTTGCGTCACTTGTCTGAAATTGATATTCCAGTCAGAAGAGGTACCTTCATTGAATTTAGAAACGGTATGATTAACATTTCGCCAGTTGGTAGAAACGCTTCCACCCAAGAAAGAAATGAATTTGAAAAGTACGACAAGGAACACAAGATCAGAGAAACCTTGGTTAACGCCTTGAAGGAAAACTTCGCAGACTACGGTTTGACTTACTCCATTGGTGGTCAAATCTCCTTCGATGTCTTCCCAACCGGCTGGGACAAGACCTACTGTTTGCAACACGTCAAGGACGAAGGTTTCGAAGAAATCCACTTCTTTGGTGACAAGTGGTACAAGGGTGGTAACGATTACGAAATCTACGAAGATGAAAGAACCATCGGTCACGCTGTTGACTCGCCAAAGGATACCCAGAGAATCTTGAACGAGATCTTCAAGCTTGATGCTTAATTTTCTTTTAATATATACATATAATAGATTATTTCCGAGTGTAGAAAATAGCAGATGAATCCTCTCCTGCAACAATCACCTGTTCCACATTAGACCCTGCAATCTTCTGCTGATTTAATAATTGCAACCTGGAAGAAATTACGTCATTGAGCTTACGAACCAATACCTTCTTGCTGTTAGGGTCTGTGTTGGCAAAATCCTCTGGTTCAAGGAGTTTTGGAATCTGGGTCGGCTTACTAGATTTCGATAACTTTCCGTTACCGTATTGACCGTACTCATTGTCTCCAAACACTAAAACATCACTGTTTCCAGCGTTTTTCAAGGTCACAAATAAGTGGCTGTTCCCTGTCGAGATGTTCTTGATTCCAATCTTTCTCACCTTATTTGCATGCTCGTCAAACTCAGATAAATCAGTGAAGGCCTTGATGAGTTGTGGTTGTGAGCAGACGTGCATGAATCTATTAGTTCCCAATTGTCCCTTAACACCGTTTCCAAAACTAAACAAAGCTTCTTGAGCATCACTTCCATTGTAGCTAACCTTGATAAAACTTGACTCATTAGTCGCATGAACCTCATTGATATTAAAGTCTTCAACGGAACCTTTTACCACGTTACGGCACATACGCTGAAGATCGTCTTGATTGAGAGTCTTGATTGGGACTGGTTGATAATCTGTCTTATAACTGATATCCACCCCACATTCCCCGTAAATGTTTCTTCCCCAAGTCCAAACATTCGTGGAGTCAGTAACAATGTTATGGTACTTACCACTGGCAATCGAGGTAAACACACGAGGTACAAGTTCTTTTTGGCCATTCTTGTTGACAACTTCATTGTTCAACAAAGTCAACTCAATCGCTTCATTTACAGGGATTGGTCCTTCGAGGGTCAAAGGAGAGAGTGATGGCAAACCAAATTGACCCGAATTTTTAATATCAGGGGTGGTGCAAGTCACAAACAAACTGCCCTTTTTCGTCAAGGCCAATAAGTGGTGCTCACCAGAAGAGATATCCAGAACCGGAGGGAGGTTTCTAACTTTGTTGAAGGTGTTTGTTTGAGAGAGACCAATCCAGTTTCGAGACTGTAATGGCGTGAAGGTAATCTCACGGTCCATACGTGGAATGTATGCTACCTCTCCCTTTTGAGTGATTACGTAGATAAAATCACGGGAAATCTCACACTTTTGAACTTTAAATGGTAAGCTGATCAATTGGGGTTCGTTCTTGTATACTTGGTAAAGCTGGCCCTTTTGATTAACGACGACTACTAGGTCATGCGCTAACTTAACATCCTTGATCAACATATTGTCGAAGAAATTCAATCTTGTAGGTAATCTTTTCCCATTTGAACCAAACAAGTACAAACCAGCCACTTTAGTAGAGTCCCTTAAGTTATCAATCTCGGAAGCAGTGAACTGTTCTGCAAGTTTATTCACCAAGGTATCAATTCTTTTCTTATTTTTCAGCGGATCAGCCAAGTCAGTGGCTTTGGACTCATCAATCTTGTAAGTAATATTGGCAAAGAGCTTGCTCTTGATATAACTATAGTTCATGATGACTTGATGGGCAGTAACAATAGACACTAAAACAGCCAAACCTACAACCACACCTTTAATACGTTCATTGAACTCATACCACTTACGTTGCTGCTTTTGGTAGTCCTGGTATTCTTGATTGATTTGATGAAGTAAATCCTTGTATTCTGGTGAACCCTTTGGTACTGCCTGAAGTCTAGGATCATTCTCAATGAGAGCATTGATATTGTTGTCGGCTTCTGTTTCAAAGTTCTCCCTAACTTTCCTTTCAATCTCTTTATTATTCAAGTCATCCAAGCCTCCAGAGTTCAGCCCAAACAGATACTCTGTCTTTGAACTGTTAAAAGACTCGATGTCGTCAAAGCGAGGCTTAGTGTTATATTTTGGTTTATCAGCAAATAATCTGACGGCTCGAAGCAAACCTGGTCGAGTTATTACCCTAGTACCATACCTGAACATTGCTAAAGGTTTCTATTCAAGACCTATAAAAGAAACTTTTGTCATGTCCTGGGATGCGTATTTTGCGACAATTATTTTGTGACACTCTATGCGTAATAGCATAAACTGCGACAAACATTGGACAAACAATTCTAAGTTCCAAGTAACTACATTTTTGGTCACCATGTTCACACGAATCAATATACTTCGTTCATACTCAGCATCATTTTTGGGTCGCAGAAACCTTACATCCATTACTAAGTTTGATACCAAGAAGTTTGTGCAATCCTTGCAGGTGAAAGGTGGATTTTCACAGCAACAAGCGGAAGCTGCAGTAACAATTGTGAACCGGGCCGTTAATGATGGTATTTTATCTATCACAAGTAATCTTGTGACTAAAGAGACTTTATCGTCCACTGCTTACCAACAAAAGGTCGACTTTGCTAAGTTGAAAGGGGAATTGCAAACCATGGACAAATCTGAGTTCACTAATCTTAAGAAAGAGCAAGAGAACTTACGTACGGATCTTACTAATTTGAAGAATCGTTTGAAGGAAGAAATTACCAAGAACCAAGCAGGTGTGAGACTTGACTTAAACTTGGAAAAGGGAAGAATTAGAGAAGAGTCGTCTATTCATGAACTGAAAATCGAGGATACATATACCCGTATTGACGAAGAGATTGCTAATATGCAAATGCAGATCAAATCGGTGAAAACCCAGGTTATGCAGTGGTTAATAGGTGTATCTACAGGTACATTTGCCTTGTTGTTGGCATTTATCCGTTTTTTCGGTTAAAAGTTAAGTGCTATTTTCCAATTCCATTATTTGATGCAGTGATTTTCGAACCAATCGTATTGTTAATCGACCCAAAACCATGTTTTCTTTCGTTACAATCTACTTGCCCACGAGATATATTTATAAGAGGCACAGCAAAACTGAAGACAAACACACGCGCTTATGTACAGGATTTGACACGGTAGACCACTGGACAATTTTTCGTTTACGTGACGAAGTTCCCCCCAACAGACGAGAAATTATGAACTCCCTCTTCAACCATGGAATAAAACAAACCCAGCTTATCAGCAAAGATTTGCTGACTTTTGAGAAGAACATCTCTACATCCCCATTATCCCTTCAAGGATCAATTACCACTTCATTAACCGCATTTAAGAAAACAATTAAAGAGTATAGTGATTTGGCGCATCAGAACCACGATGACGAGTCTAGCGAAAAGCATCAGAGCAGACTCCAGAAATTTAATCTGGACTTGGCAGACTTTACTGCTAAGTTTGATTCGTTAAAAGCTCAGCGTGAAGCTGCCCTTCATGAAACAAACAAACAAGAACTTATGGGTAGAAGACAGCATACTACTTCGGATAATCCCTATGATGTTCAACCAGATTCCTCGCCATTTGAGCAACAACAACAGCAACAGCATTTATCATATCTGGAAGGGCTCTACAACGAGCGTAATTCGCTTGCTAGAGGCTCTCAACAGTTAGATCATATTCTTGAAATGGGGCAGCAAGCGTTTGATGACATTGTATCACAAAACGAGACTCTTCTTAAGTTGCAGACCAAGTTTGAAGAAAGTTTAATTACGTTGGGTGTAAGTCAGGGGACTATCAGAAGCATTGAAAGAAGGGCAAGACAGGATAAATGGTTATTCTGGGGTAGTTTGATCTTGATGCTTGTGATTTTCTGGTACATAACCAAGATATTCAGATAGTGCCAGCCTGGGTAGAAAAGGAGGTTTTCTCCGCAGTTCGTGTAAATTAGCTTGTATAGATAAATTAACGGCCATACCTTGACCTGTTACGCCCTCACTGCTTTACGGTGCAATGCTAAGCCATTCCTGTGAATATTTCCCCACCTTGTCGTAAAGTTGATTCTTGTCAAAGCACTCAAATAGCAAAAAATTTCGTTTTGACAAGCCTCGACCGACCTTAACACCAAAAGAGGAAATGTCAAGATAATTCATAATATAAAAAGAAAATCGAAAGAAATAGAATTTGCAATGTAGTCTGCACCTTGTTGTCAAGAGATCGGTACATATCTTCTTGCCGATCCAGAAGTAGGCAGCTGGAAAGTCGCATTTGAGCCTGTTTGTCAGAGACGTTTTTTAGTATTTTCTGTGCTCGAGTGTAACTAGCGGCAAAAATAAGACAATAGAAGGTCACAAATCATTGCAGATTCAAACAATCAAAGGAGTTGCCCCACTTGTTCCCAGAGATATATCCTAATTCAGTAGTTCAGGTTGGCTTCAACCGTATTTCATTCGGGAAGTTGGGTCGCACCAACTTTTCCTAATCGGGAAAGTTAATTGGTCGGCCCCAGCTGCAAAATTCAAGAAAATGGCCTAATTAGGCAATGAGCTCTTTACAGTCATCGTAGATTACTGTATTCCTTGGAGAATGACAGATAGACAAGAATATAAAAGTCACAATGGATCCAATTACAACCATGTCAACCATCAACTCTTGCTTATCGTTTTTTTACCACCAGAATCAGACAAGTTTCAGTCTAGTTTGAGATCGTCAATACTAAAACCAACTATCCAATCCTTGAGTAACAAAGAAGCGGGCTCTTCTTAAATTATTTGATTTAGTGTGAAATATTTCATGTGTATTTGTTAGAAACCATGAAATTATCACAATACATTGCTATTTCCATCGCAGTTAGTGGACTTGTGTCTGCCTTACCGGTGGATAATGAAAAGAGAGCTGTACAATATATTACTGTTGTGCAAACAGTGGATGCACCTGCTCCAACTGACCCATCAGATAATACCCTAGATGATACTACATCAAACAACAACCAGAATAATGGAAACCAGAATAATAGTCCCAATCAAAATAACCTTGGATTTTCAGCTGCACCAGCTCCTCCACCAGGTAGACCTGCAACAACTGCACCAGCTCAAGCTCCAGCACCAGTACAAGCTCCAGCAGGAAATGGAGGAAATGGAGCTGGCGCACCACCAGCTGGTAACCCTGCATTTTCGGCTGCTCCACCTCCACCGCCAGGCAGACCAGCAACAACTGCGGGAGCAGCAGCAGCTCCTGCTCCTGCTGCGGCTACTCAAGCATCACCTGCAGCACCTGCAGCACAGGCTCCTGATGCTTCATCTGGCGACTCATCAAGCCCTTTTACATTTAAGGGATTATTTGACTTTTTATTTGGAAAGCTGGGTCTGACGCCTACCAGTTCTTCTACTTCTAGTACAACATCTAATTCTGGTGGTAATAATGGAGGTAATACCGGTAATTTTGGATTTGGGTCAGGAACTGGTACAAGTTCTTCCTCACAGAGCTCCTCAAATTCAGGTTCATATGGCTCATCCTCCTCCTCAACCTCTTCATCCTACTCATCTTCCTCGTCGTCTTCATCTTCGGGTGGAGGGTCTGGTAACTATGGAAATGCTGCACCAGGTGCAGCTGCTGCCGCAGGGTCCAAAGGTATTACGTACTCTCCTTATACCAAGAGTAACGCATGTAAATCTGCAGACCAGGTTAGAAATGACATCCAAAGGTTGGGGGACTACGAACTCATTAGATTGTACAGTACTGACTGTTCTGGTATTGAGAATGTTTTGGCAGCCATGACATCTTCTCAGAAGCTTTTCCTTGGTGTCTGGAATATCGACACTGCATCCGTTCAAGGCGGATTAACCGATATTCAAAAGGCAGTTTCTACATCGTCCCGTGGATGGAGTGCTGTTGATACAATTTCCATTGGTAATGAGCAGGTGAATGCTGGGACTGCTTCTGTTGATCAAATCACCTCTGCTGTTAACACCGCGAGACAATGGTTAAAACAAAATGCTCCTCAATACGGAGGTTCTATCGTATCAGTTGATACACTTGTCGCCGTTGCTAACAATCCAGGATTATGTTCTGTTTCCGATTATCTTGCTGTCAATTGTCATCCGTACTGGGATGGAGGTGTGCAACCATCTAACTCTGGACAGTGGATAGAACAACAAATTGCCCACTTAAAGAGTGTTTGTGGAAATGGAAAGAACGTCTTAATTACAGAAACTGGGTGGCCAACTAAGGGACAGACTTATGGCCAATGTGTACCTTCCATTCCTAACCAAGTGGCGGCCTTGAAGAGTTTGGTAAGTTCTATTGGATCACAAATGATTGCTTTTACATTATACAATGACTACTGGAAAGATCCAGGCTCATATGGAGTTGAACAATATTGGGGTATCTTCGGTGACCCTGAGGCATAATCTCAAGTTACCAATGTAATAATAGTATACCAAAATAAAAATTTAGTTGTTATTTAAACTTTGTTAGAAACATTGCAATTCTTCAGTATTGCAAAAAGTACTGTATTTTTTTAGATTTTTTTAAGGAATTTGTAGCCATACATATTTTTTTCGTATCAAGTTATACAGTTAACAATTCACGATGAATCGGAAAGTTAGGAAGATAACAAGCACATATTCCCATTGGTTTAAATGAATGTCACTTTGAACGGTGATGTACAGTGGACTTAACCCCTTTATTCCACAAACCTTCACGATAGGCTCACTCTATTGTATTTATATGCAAACCAAAAGCTGGTTCGCACATTTGCCTGCACTCCCGAAAAACTTTCATTTCGTGGAAACACAACACAATTTTGTTTTGAGCAACAAGGCCATCAAGAATAACCATATTCCAAGCGCGTTATTGTTGTTGAAGCGGCCAGAAACATATTTGTTGAGTACCAAAAATCATTTAGTTCGATCTGGTCAATTTGATTGCAAGGAGATTCCTTTGATTTCTGTGATTGTTGATATTTCCTTAAGTTCGTTCATCCAACTACAAACACTACAACAATGGATAGGGAAAAGAAGAAGTTAGGACATAGAATTTCATCTCTTTTCGACCGTCTTTATCAGATTGATGACCGTGGACTCAACGTGGCAGAAACATTTCAGCGTTTGCCACTTCGTACGGGTACCGACTACTACAAGATCGTTTTGAATCCTGTATCACTTCATGGTATTGGAAGGAAGGTGAAAAAGTTCGGGTACGATTCTGCTCAAGAGTTTGTTGATGACTTGGCACAAGTCTCTTGGAATGCTCGTTTGTACAATCGTATTGACTCAAGATTCTACCGCCATGCATTGATCTTGAAACACTATGTATTAACTGTTGTGATACCTAAATTCAAGAATGACAAGGCTATAATGAGTGCTAGAGACTTAGTGTATCCAGACTTGGGTGAGTTGCCTGATGAAAAGAATGAACCAAGCATGGATGACATTGTGTTCCCCGAGGGAGACACCAAGCGTGAAGACATTGGCCAGGACTACAATACAACCCCTGTCGGTGAAGCTTACACTCCGACCCCTCTCAGTTCTTACAAGCCTCCGGCACACGTCGAACAGTACCAACAGGCCACTTTTGCAGTATCAAATGCAATGAAACCACACTCACCTGCTTCATTTAAACCAACAGCTAAAGCTGAGAGTGGGATCAGAAGAGGCCGTCCCCCAATCATTGATAAACCATTCGAAACTAGAATCAAGTTGATTTTAAAGCTGTTTAAAAAGCTTCGTGATCCTAATGATGACTCTCGTCCTTTAACTTACTACTTTGAAAAGTTACCTGATTCCAAGATCTATACCGATTACTACAATCGTGTTCCTAATCCTATTAGTTTGAATGAAATTAAAATTAAGGTTAGAACAAGAAAGTATGCTAATGTCGAACAGTTTATTCATGACTTGGACTTGATGTTTGCTAACGCTCAAATGTATTATGAAACTGATCCATACAGTGCTGAATACATCGACTTTGTCAACTTCAACAAGGAAGCACAGGTTATTATTCAACAGGAACTCAATAAGAGTGACCGTGAATTGATTGGAGCAAGTACCTCCGGTAATGATGGTATTATCAGATATCCGTTAGATTCCTTGGAAGTGAACGGTTATACCTACAAAATCGGTGACTGGGTATTAATGCGTAATCATAACGATCCTGAAAAACCAACCGTTGGTCAAATTTTCAGGTTGTGGTCTACTGAAGATGGTAACAGATACACCAACATTTGTTGGTACTATCGTCCCGAACAAACATGCCACAAATCAGACAGATTATTTTTCAAGAACGAGGTATGCAAAACAGGTCAATACCGTGATCATTTGGTGGACGAAATTGAAGGTCCATGTTACGTGGTGTTTTTAACTCGTTATCAGAAGGGCGACTTACCAGAGGGGGTTGTTCCCAAAGGTGCCCCGTGGTTCATTTGTGAATTCAGATACAACGAATCAAGTCAGAAGCACATTTTCAACCGTATCAGAACTTGGAAGGCTTGTTTACCGGACGAGGTGAGAGATAACTTTGAGCAACCGTTGGTACCCTTACGCGAGCCTCGTAAGTTGATCAAATTTGAATCGCCCATTCGTGCAGTATTACCCAAGGATGCATACGTGGGAATGCCAATTCCAGAACCTACTCAGGGACCACAGCAAAACTCTCCTCCATTAATGGGTTCTGTTTATCTTGCACCTTCATTCCCGGATGATGATTTGGGGCAGTATATCTCCAGTCCTAATGTGACACCAATGCCAGAACATGACGATCCGGTTAGTGGTAGAAGAGCGTTCCTTTTCACTCCAATTTCACAATTGAAAGGTGGTGGTGGTGCCACAAGTACTATTTATACAACTGCTCAAACTGCCATTCATTCTGCCAATTCAGCTACTGGTCTTGATGGAATGAACAACTCGTATGCCAACGAAGATAAATCATACCTTCCAGGAACATACAAGCTGTTACAGGTGCATATGCATGAGAACCAACAAAAGAAATTACAAGAGCAACAAATGCAACAATTGCAACAGCAACAACACCAACAGTTGTTTAGAAAGACTGGAAGTCCTACTCCAACGACTATAGCTCCTGTTGGAACCAATTATCACACTGCAACTGTAGCATACTCGAATTTGATAGCAGGAGGAGTTCTTGCATATGGAGTTCCTAGCGCTAACAATGCTGTTGGAGAGTATGGTAAAAATCTTAACAAGAGAAGAAAGATTGGTAACGGCGATGAGGCTAATGAAGAGGTTATCTTTTATAGAGCGCCTCCATTGTTCATGGACGGTAATCGTATCTTGACCAAAAACCAGTCGCAGTTTGGCCACAGTGCCAAGTACTTGGCTTGGAAGCAAAAGCAGCAGACTATTGCCTAAGCAGATAGAAAGGTTGTGTAATATATATAATACTATAATAGGAATGAATGTTTTCCACTAGACGATGACCTCCCCACAAGTCGTGCGACTAGGTATTTTGTGAGGACAAATTTTGTTTTGTATAATTCTCATCACAATGAATGATTTCCATGAAGCACTACTCAAGGCGAAGAAGATAGTAGCGGTGGTGGGAGCTGGTCTTTCTGCTTCTTCTGGACTTCCAACATTTCGTGGAACTCAAGGCTTGTGGAAGAATTTTAATATGATTGACCTTGCCACTCCAGATGCATTCTACATTGATGCTGGTTTAGTTTGGCAGTTTTATTCATGGCGGCGATACGAGTCGCTTAAAGCCAAACCTAATCGTGGTCATTATGCTCTTAGTAAGCTTTCCCAAATAGCTTCTTCCACTGGCAAATTCAAGTACATCACAATTACCCAAAACGTGGATGGGCTACAGATCCGAAGCGATCATTCTAAGGATTTACTCTATGAAATTCATGGTTCATTGTTTGATCTCAAGTGTACCAGTTTTTCATGCAATTATGTTGATCACGATAACTTTGAATCGCCATTGACACCTGCCTTGGCAGATACCGAGTTTCAGTATGCAAGTCGAAAGAGACCATTGGAGGGTAGCACCGATGTCTCACCACAGTTTTTACCCGTCAAGGAACTCTCAGAAAACGAGTTACCTCGATGTCCAGCATGTGACAGTTTGTTACGTCCGGGGGTCGTGTGGTTTGGTGAGCCGTTATCTTTAAAGTTGATTGACAGAATAGACAATTTCATAGAACAAGAACCGGTTGACTTGGTACTTGTAATAGGCACTAGTGGCACCGTGTATCCAGCAAATAGCTACGTGGACCGGATTAGAGTGAAAGGTGGAAAGGTAGCCATTTTCAACACAGATATCGCCGATGATGTGGTTGAAGGTAAAGTTGAGAATACGTGGGGGTTTCGAGGCGATGCTGCAGAGTTATTAGAAACAGCATTGGCTCCATTATTAAACTACAAAGGTGGTGATACGACGACATGACATTATGAATTATAGCAATAAAATTAATGATTAATTAGAAGAAACAGATTAATAATTGGAGAACAAGAACTGAAGTTATTAAAGTCGATCAAAGTTGAGCAAATGAGATATCATCCTCGTACAAATGTGCCATGAAGGACTCAAAGGAAGACTCTATGTCTGATTCATGATATTCTGGTTCTTTGTGCTTGAACTCAAAATCGTTGGAGTCCACAAAGAGTTGCGAAACAGATGAAGTACCCGAGAGCTTTGTCCGTTTAGTATGAATCATGTCTACTGTTGATTTTGATGCCAGTTCCACTTTATATGAGTTATTTTGGTACTGATATAGAGTGTCGATCGACGCAATCACCACCGTTGGTTTTTGAGGGGGTTTCTGGAGTGGCGAGAGCTTCGTGAACTGAGAGACAGGTTTCTTGATAGGACGCGATTTGGACCGTTTAGATGGACGAACGTGCTCAACCTCTTCTTCCTTATCCATTAAGGGGGATGCGAGAGCCAAATTTTTGTTGACTGATTGGTGCATTCTCTTTGTATTGTTTGCAATCATAAACCGATCGATGGGCAACGAGGCCTCCGTAAATAAGTCAATATACGACGCACTCAACTCCTCCCAAGGCTCACTGAAAGTATTGTTCATAACTATGGAGACTTGGAAGGCATGTTTCAGCTGTATATTCTGGATATATATGGATAAATCTTATCGGCCGGTGAAGCATCACTTGAAATTATAAGTGGGTCCCGTTTTCGGAAAAATATCCTTCGTAACATACCGAAACAATGGAGGGGAATAAAATATACTCCTGATGATACAAAGAAAAAAGTAAACATAATGATGTGGGCAAGGTAACGACTATCGGCAACATACAACAATACGAGATTCTTTGTGTACAGCCACGGGAGCTGATTTCCGATCTCATTCAGGATTTCGGCCCTACAGTATCGCTCGATCATGATCCTCAAACGCGCGTAGTCACCGTGCAGAGGACGATTCAAACAGAAGATCGCGGTTATGCAAGTTGTGGATAAGTAACCACAATTTTAGACATCTGGATTAGCTTTCTGCAAATAACTTCTGAAACAGCCACTCCACATTAATAATCGATCCTTATTTTTGACGCATCTCCGCCAGTTCTAAATCATTTTGCCCTTTTAAGCGACGGAGATCATGAAGCGCGCGCGACTGCGAATTTCGTATGAAGATAGGTAAGATATGTTGCTAGGGACGCCTCCGATTCGGGAATCTCGGAGAAGTACGTTGACATCATTCATTGTTTATGTTTATGCACAGACAACTAAATGCTAAAAAAAGAGACCGAGGGATATTTGCGGAGTAGATTATTTTGTTATCCTTTTCTTCTATTATTACTCAAATAGTTCTTCATCCACCTTATCTCTGACAACCCTATGTGGCTCCAGCGAGGCTTCTGGTGGCAAGCCAATTTCAACATTAGCATCCAACAACATCTGGTTAGCAAGCCATAGTCTTCTCTTCTCCTTAATGCTAGCAGCCAACTGACCACTTACTACTTTGTTGATTTTTAAAGCAGTATTCAACTGATCGTGTAAAGTCGCCTGTAGTTGCTTTAATACATCTAAGTCATTAATTCCATTGATTTCCAAGCTTTCAGCCTCGTATTGTTTCCTGATTGCTTCAGCATTCTGGGCCAACTTTTCATGAAAGGGGTTCGAATTCGAATCCGGATCAGGGGCTCCATCCCCGGCCAACAATCTATGTATTCGCCTCTGTCTCTGAACAATATTCATGTGTCCATTATTCTCATCGCGTGGGAGTACCAATTCCAGCCCAGACTCGTCGATATATTTCTTATACCTTAAATGTGCCACTTTGTGTTGGGTGAAATCGTACGGCAACTTATATATTGTTCCAATGTTGACCTTGGCCAATTTGCGTCTCTTGTGATGCGCATCCTCTTCGTCTTCAACTGGTACTCCATCGATGCCCTCTGCTCCTGCCCGCAAGAGATCCAAATATTCTTTGGTATACCACCATGGTTTGCTGAGATTGTAGTTTTCTTCAACCAACTCAAGAAACTCCTCTTCGTCAAAAATTTCTCTAGTCTCTTTATTTAATGCGTTTACGCTATCCTTAACAGGATGAAGATCGTGTACACCACGAACGTGTTTCGCCAATGCATCCGATCGGGTGAAATGCTTTTCACATTCGGGAACTGGACAGAAGTATGGCTTTTCTCCTGTATGGGTCCGACAATGAGACAACAAAGCAAACCTAGATGGTTGTTCAATACCAAATCGTTGACACCCTTGCCATTGACACATATATCTGACGGGAGTTGTTGGTGTAAGATGTGACATGTGAGCTAGGTGATCGTTGTTTAAATGAGATACCAAAGCCAAAAGAGAATCATACTGTGGAGATCCACAGTCTGTCCACTTGCATGTAAAGTCATCTGTGATTTTCTTCTCGTTCTCAACTGACATACTAGCTGGTAGTAATAGAAACTGTCCACGGGCTAGTTGAACAACATGAAATCAAAAAAATGGAAAATAGATGCGGACTCAAATTTACCGACCAGTATGTAGTTTACACCGAATATTACTACTTAACGTATACTCATTCTATCATTTAAACAAGATCCTCATCCAATCTAGCAGCAGGATTAGTTTCAATGAAGTCAAGAGAAACCTTGTGACCCAACAATTCTCTGATATTAGAAACACCATATTTGATCATTGTAGGTCTTTCAAGAGAAAGACCCCAACCCAATACTCTTAAGTTCTTTGGCAAACCCATCGACTCCAACATTTCTGGTCTGAACATACCAGAGTTACCAATTTCAACCCATTTACCTAAGCCCTTGTGGTAGGCAAAGATTTCCATTGATGGTTCAGTGTATGGGTTGTAGGCGGCCTTGAATCTCAAACCATGGACACCCATCTTACTGAAAAAATCTTCCATGAATCCGATCAAGTCACCCAAAGTGATATCATAACCGGCAAGCACACCTTCAATTTGGTGGAATTCAGCCAAGTGTGTGGCATCGACAGCTTCGTTACGGAAAACACGGTCAATAGAGAACAATCTGACTGGCTTAGGATCGTCAGCCAACTTGTGCAACATAGCAGAGGAAATCGCAGTACTGTGAGTTCTTAACACCATTCTCAAGGATTCTTCGGCACTCCATGGGTATCTGTAACCAATAGAACCGTACTTACCATCTTGATGCACTTGTTTAATATTTTGCCAGTATTCTTTATCTTCAGGTTCCTTAGCCTTAACGGGATCCTTCAAGTAGAAAGTGTCTTGCAAATCTCTTGCTGGATGTTGCTGAGGAACAAACAAGGTATCGAAATTCCAGAAACCACTTTCAACGTACTGGTTTGCTGGCATTTCGGTGAAACCCATGGAAAAGAAAATTTGTCTAAATTCCTCTCTCACTTTGTTCAATGGATGCAATGCACCGGATTGTGGATAGATACCTTCAGAGTTGAAGTTGTATGGCTTGAATTCAGCATCCTTCCAGGAGTTGTTGGTCACCATTTCAGCAGTGATATCAGTCTGGTAAGTGGTTATAGTCAAAGCAAACTTTGGTCCCTTTTCAGCCTTGAAGCCCACAGTCTTGTTCAAAACGATCAACTTACGCTTTTTCAACTCAGTCAACTCTTTCTTATCTTCCAATGCGCCAGTCGATTCAATGGTTTTCAATTCTTCCAAAACTACATCTTTTGGTAACGTGTCAACATTGGCAACCAACTTGTTGCCATCCTTGCCTAACCACTTGTTTTTGAAGGCTTTACCTTGACCAACAAGTCCCAAAGGACCCAACTTGGTCTTTAAATCATCGATTGTCAATGCTTCCATGGATTTCAAAACTTCATCAACAACTTGAATTTCTGGAGTAGCTCCATTCTTAAGGAATGACTGTGCTTCTTCCGTTAACACCCATCTGTCAATTTCGATCTTGGAGAAGGTAATCATCTCTTTAGCCCAAAGAGAGGTTAAATTGGAATGTAAAGTGTTTGCATCGTGTTGGGCCAATTCTGGTACGTCCAACGTGTTTGCAAGTACACCGTGAGTGTCGATGTACTTTAAAATGCTCAACTGCAAGTCAGACATGCTTGGTATATTGGTCTCGAAGAGGATAGCCCGTGCTTCTTCAAATGAAAAATGAGTCGAAGATTTTTTTCTTAAGACTCAAAATTACGCACGAGATAAGTGGTTAGCATAAATGTGGGTACATTCTAATCCGGACTTGCACGACACTTCGCACTTTGTCGTTATGTCTCGCGGGATCTCCAATTTTTGCTCGTGAGTGACATGCTACGGCTGTGTTTGGCCCCTGGATACCAAACGCTACAAACCCAGAGTGTGTTTAATTTATTGCTCTCTGCGCTTTGCATGGTAACTAATCTAGATTAATATATCACAGGGATCCTCGTCTACTTAGTATTACGCAAGATGACCACGACTTATTTTTTTAAATATTATTATCTGAATGCAAATTTCATTTGAGGCGAGTATCCGCGCAACTCATTGTGGCAAAGCATTCTTAGCAACCGAAGTATAAATAGGCTAAGAAAACCCATCATCAGGTTTTGAAAACATACCTCATAATGGCTCTCACCTGTTCCGATATCTTTAAATTCATTGCTGCAATCATTCTTCCTCCATTGGGTGTCCTCTTGGAAAGAGGATGTTCTTCTTCATTGCTTATTAACATCCTTTTGACACTTTTGGGTTATATTCCAGGTATTATTCATGCTGTCTACGTTATATTGAAGTATTAATCGCGAACGTCGAACAAAGAAGTATTGACCACAGAAGTATTTAATACAGAACTTTTGACTCCAAAGCATTCCAATAATCTAAAATTATAATCTAGTATATTTCAATAAAATGGTTGTTCATCATTTTGATATGGTGTATCATACATGAATGAATAAGAGCAGCTTTTGCTGAAATTGTAAATTATCGTAACAAGCCCAGTTACATGTACTCAATTCCTAATACAACTCGACAAGGTTGGAACCGAGAATTGAAAATTTTAGCAATTATAAAATTACCAAGGAAAACATAAAACTGGGCCCAGAATCGCTAAAAATAAGTACATTAATTATTTGTGAAACCACAAACTCCTCGGTACTCCTAGCTATCAAGTATGTTGAGTTCAGCAGGGTTGTTGACATGCTGTACAATTCCCTACCTGAGAAGAATAGCAACAAGAAAATTAAGCCCTGGGTAACATGTGTTGATCATTGAGGGGTATTCTTTTTACCCCAATTAATCTGAAATCAAAAAAAAGTGATACTAACAGTAATCAAAATGGACTTAAGTGTGCAACATGCAGTTATTGCAGTGAAAATATACTTCAATTAGATAAAAGATACAGAACAGAAACCTTCATTTTAATGACATGGCTTTGAAGGGACTAACCAAGTGTTGGTACCAGCTTGGCGTTCAGAAAAGTTAACTTACAAACGTATTTATTTAGTTTATCAGCCCTCAAAAAGAAGAGTGCTGCTTTCTCCAAATTTAAGGAATACGGTTAAGTGAGTCTAGTAATTGATGTGTCAAACCGTTTGCAATAGAACTGGTTCTTATAATAAATATGTCCCACAAAAGATTAATAATAAATCTTGAGATCCTCTATAAGATAAATTTTATAGATGTTATACGTTATCTCATTCCCAACAATAAAGAATGATGCCATTTGCGTTGAGTTCATAGGAAAAATGGTAAGTACCTTTGTTGGTTTATGTAAGTGAGACAGTAGTACATTGCAGCCATTATAACATACAGGACCATCTGGATTTGGCGAGCAGCTAAAATGATTATTAAAACACGAAAAGACGAAGTTAAGGAATTATCAAAATGGTATTATCTCGGAATAACTTTGGTCGTCAAATGAGTAGATTAGCTTTGAAAAGAGTATCCCAGATAAGAAACTACGCTGCTCCTGTTTATACGCGTGTTGGAACCAAGTCTCAATCGACCCTGACGAAGCCAGTTCCACTCAAAGAAGAAGTTGCTCAGTCTGTATCAGAAAACTCTCAGGAGAGTCCAAGTTCTGGGCAGTTTGTATTTCATGACTCTCCCATTCAGGTAAATGAGACTAAAGAAAACAATACTATTGACTGGTCAGGCTCATTTTTTGGGTTGGGTTCTACTCCATTCCCTCGCGAAGTCGCAGATATCTTATTAGCTCCAATTGCAGACGAAGATATTGAAATTAAACCTGATGGATTGTTGTATTTACCTGAAATCAAGTACAGAAGAATCTTGAACCGTGCATTTGGACCAGGTGGCTGGGGATTGGCTCCAAGAACTGAAAGTTTGATTACTCCTAAGCAAATCAGCCGGGAATATGCTCTTGTTTGTCATGGAAGATTAGTCAGTGTTGCTCGTGGCGAGCAAGATTATTTCGGTGGCGAAGAAAAGGTTACTACTGCGTTGGAAGGTTGTAAGAGTAATGCTTTGATGAGATGCTGTAAGGATTTGGGTATTGCCAGTGAGTTGTGGGATCCTACTTTTATCCGCCAATGGAAGAAGAAATACTGTGATGAGGTATTTGCTGAACATGTAACTACTAAGAAAAAGAAGAAGTTATGGAAGTTGAAGAAGAACAAGACACTTGACTACCCGTACAAATTAATTTAGAACCGGCTAATGCCATATTTTCATGTAAATAGTCTACAAGTTGAAGGAACCTTATAATATTTATTAAATATGATGCGTTCGTGATATGAGACAAGTTCTACTCTAGAACTGTCATTTATGATAATAATGGCCTTATGGCTTGAAGATACCACGGCCAACTCCCAATTCTTCAACAGTTTGCGACAATGGTCTTCTCTTCCAGACATCCCAGAATTGTTGCTTTTCCAATTCTTGGTCAGTGTTAGCTTCAACAAACTTGAAGTCTCTACCAGCAGAAGATGGACTTTGAGCGTAGATGGCTTGCTCCAAGAAAGCAGCGACTGCAGCACCACCAATACCGGTCAAGAACTTGTGCTTGAGTGGCATGCTCTTAAAACCAGCGGTTAAAACAGTCAAGTTACCGGCACCAACAGCCCAGAAGGTATTCCAGGCATCGTTCTTTTCTCTGATATTGGTGACCATACCCTTAACAGCGGTTGCGGTAGTAGCAAACCCAACAACAGTTAAAGGCAAACCAAGCTTGAAGGTGGTACGCTTCCATAAGTATAACCAGGCGTATGCACCGACGGTGGTGTAGAAAGTGAATTTGAAAACCTGAGAGGCTTGTTTTTGGGTGTCAACTGGCTTCCATGGTGGGTAGGCACTAGCGTTGACAAGATTGACAAACGGGGTTGGCAACTTGAACGTTGAGTCAGGGAACTTAGTCACCTCAACGTTGGCTTCTTCAGACATTGCTTGTGTGAACTATGGTAAGGTACAAGAAGAGTTTACACTATTGAAGATTTTCACCAATCAAGTGAAGATAAAATAATACGTCACGTGCACACTACATGTATTCAAATTATCTTACTTACAGGGCTGGAATAGTAAAAGAGAGATACTTGGGAATACAATTGAATATGAGGATGGTGGCTACTACAAACTTGATGCTAATTATCAGGCCTCAGTGATACTTAATAGACATAGATGGTGGGAATAAGCGTTTCCGTTAGGGAGATTTCCGGTAAATACAAAAAGTACTTTTGTGTCGATTCAATTACATAAGCTTGGTTCGGCTACTAAAATTTTTCATTTCAGCATTACGTTAAAAGATACAGATCTGATACTAAACCTAAAGCCATGAGCAAAGCACTTACCTTTACCGCAATCGCGGCTACAGCCATCGTTGGTTACGCTGTTTACTTTGACTATAAGCGTAGAAATTCTCCTGAGTTCAGAAAGTCTTTGAAGAAGAAGGCTGTCAAGCAAAAGAAGCTTGCAGAAAAGCTTGAAAAGGAAACCAAGAAGAGCAAGTTGGAGACCGTGAAGAAGGCTTTGGAAGAAGACTTGCTTGCCAACCCTATCCCAACGGAGTTGTCCGAAAAGGAAAACTTCTTCATGCAACAAGTTGCTTTTGGTGAACAATTAGCTACTGACCCTACTAAGAAGGTTGAAGCTGCTGTGTGTTTCTACAAGGCCTTGGCTGTTTACCCTAACCCAACTGATATTTTGGGTATCTACCAAAGATCTGTTCCAGAAGACGTCTACGAGCTTGTTATTATGATGATTGCTGCTAAACCACCAGCATCTGTATCAAGTGTGTTGACTCCAGAAACCAAGTCTGAAAAGCCTGTCGAAGAAGATTTGGATTAAAGGTTCAGGATTAGATACTCATGAACTTAATGATTTAATACTAGCAGTAATAACAAGGATCCTGGGGCTTGTTAGTCATTTTATTGCAGTTTATTACCTCTACTCATATATTCTCATGATTCTTTGTACATATAATGTTAGAATGCAATTTTCTACTTAATTATCGGTGTAATGAAACCTTTACCTGTTGTGCATTAGAGGAAGAAATTGGATTGCCAGTTTGTCTTATTTTTGACATAATTGTCGCAAATACCATATGACATAGTAGTCTGAGATATTTAGACACAGTATCAACTTTTTTTTAATCTCCTTATTCACTCATCACAAACGTAACCTATTGAACAACAATGTTGTTGATGCTCCTCTTGAGTCTACTTGGTGTGGTTTCTGGGACTAACTTCACCAATACACTGGTGTTACAGCCAAGCGATAATGCCGCTAACTTCCAGTACAAGGGAGTCGCAATAGGCGGTTGGCTTGTTTTGGAACCATATATTACACCTTCTCTCTTTCTCGCATTCAACGCGACAAACGCTTCCGCTCCCATTCCAGTAGATGAGTACCACTATTGCCAGGAACTTGGCTCAGAGGAAGCAAAAAAGCGCTTGACGAACCACTGGGAAACATTTTATAACGAGTCCGATTTTGCAGAAATTAAGCTGTACGGCTTAAACATGGTCCGGATTCCCATTGGATACTGGGCATTTCAGAAGTTGGACGGAGATCCCTATGTGCAAGGTGCACAGTATTACTTAGATAAAGCTATTGATTGGGCCAAGAAGTACGACTTGAAAGTGTGGATTGATCTTCACGGACATCCAGGCTCTCAGAATGGATTTGATAATTCAGGTTACAGAGATATCGGATACCCAGGCTGGTTCAATAAAACCGAGTACCTTGATCTTAGTTATCAGGTTTTAAGACAAATTTATTCCAAGTACGGAACCGGTATATTTGCCCAGGACTATGCAGACACTATTCTTGGAATCGAGGTTGTTAATGAACCATATAGTCCTGCGTTATCAATGGACAAGATACTTGAATTTTACGAAACAACATATGAAGATGCTAGGGAAATCCAGCAGATTAATAACACAATTGTGTTCCACGATGCTTTTAAAGAAATTGGGTACTATAACAATTTCATGTCAAACAGAACTGCCTTTGCCAACAATTCTTTAATTACCAACAAAACAGAACAGAACTACAACATTTTGATTGACCACCATCATTACGAAGTGTTTGCAGCCAGCGTGGATCAGAACATCACTGAACACATCCAAAACATCAAGGGCTACAGTCAATCTATCAAAGATGAATTATCTCATCACCCAGCCGTGGTAGGTGAGTGGTCCGCTGCATTGACTGATTGCACTCCTTGGTTGAATGGTGTTGGATTAGGGTCGCGATTTGCCGGAGAGCCTCCATATAACTGGACCAAGATGGGTGAATGTCACGATGTGAACAACTATAAGAAATGGAATAATACTCGGAAAAAGAATACCCGTAAGTTTATTGAGATTCAGCTTGACCAGTACTCTAGATACTCCAAGGGATACATTTTCTGGTGCTTCAAGACAGAAACTACAATTGAATGGGATTTCAGAAGATTGGTTCAACTCGGGTTAATGCCTCAGCCCCTTGACAACTTTACTTATATTCTGAATGGTACAGATACTGACCGACATAAGAATAGCGGAAACAAGCACACAATCAGCTTTGTTTCTGTGGCTCTTTCAGTGATTATAGCTTGCTTGGTATAAAAGGGATCTTGATTTTATAGACGGCCCGGTAACGGGCTATACACCTTATAAATCCTGCACAAAACTACATTTAATTTTTTGCTTCAAACTCCATAATGATTCATAATTTTGATCAGTAGAAATCCACAGTTTGTTGTACACGTATAATGCCTAAGACAGTTAACGTTGCTATTATTGGTGCTGGTGTTGTTGGTTCAGCCTTCATCAACCAATTGAGTGCTTTGAAAAGTGCCATCAACTTCAATGTTGTTTACATTGCTAGATCCTCTAAGGAGGCTGTCGTTAGTTCTAACTTCCAGCCAATTGACTTGTCTTCTTACAAAACTGCCCAAGCAACCTCTGTCTACTCATTACCAGACTTGGCTGCTTTCTTGAAGGGTAACCCCACACCAGCGATTGTTGTTGACAACACCTCCAATGCACAAGTTGCTGAATACTACAGCTCGTTCTTGGAGAACGGAATCTCTATCGCTACGCCAAACAAGAAGGCATTTTCCTCTGATTTAGCTACCTGGAAAGACATTTTTGCCAAGTCTGAAACTAGTGGAGCCTTGGTCTATCACGAAGCAACTGTTGGTGCTGGTTTGCCAATAATCGGTCCTTTAAGGGACTTGATCGCTACTGGTGACAAGGTCGAAAAGATCGAAGGTATCTTCTCTGGTACTCTTTCGTACATCTTTAACGAATACTCCACAACCACGCCATCGGATGTGAAGTTTTCTGAGATTGTGAATGTTGCAAAGAGCTTAGGTTATACTGAACCTGATCCAAGAGACGACTTGAATGGATTGGATGTGGCTAGAAAAGTTACTATCTTGGCTAGAATTTCTGGATTCGAAGTTGAATCGCCTACCTCCTTCCCAGTTGAATCTTTGATTCCAAAGGAATTGGAAGGCATCGAGAGCGCCGATGAATTCTTGTCTAAGCTTCCAGAATACGATTCCCAAATCCAAAAGCTCAAGGACGATGCATTGGCTGAAAACAAGGTATTGCGTTTCGTTGGTCAAGTAGACTTCAAGGCTAACAAGGTCTCTGTTGAAATTGGCAAGTACCCATTTGACCATCCATTTGCTTCCTTGAGAGGAAGTGACAACGTTGTCTCCATCCAGACTAACAGATATCCTAATCCATTGATCATTCAAGGCGCAGGTGCGGGTGCAGAAGTAACTGCCCACGGTGTTTTGGCTGACGTGCTTAAGATCGCCGAAAGAATTGCTCAGTAGCTTTTATACTTTATATAATCTATACAAGGGTAATTACGCGGTACCTATATTCTCTCGATTAAACTCTTCTCTCCAGTTTGCCTTGGCATCTCGGAAAATCTTGCGCAAAACTTGTTGGTCCTGACAAATTGATCTAAAGTTCAACATGACACGCTGCGATTCTAGGTGGTATGTTTTCTGATTCAGATCGTGCTCAGGAATTGCTGTCAATGCCGTATTCAACCTCGTGATATGAATGTTGTTGGGAGCCAAAAAGAATTCCCCATTTTCCCTCAATTCAACAAAATAAGATCCAGTCTTGTGAATATACTGAGCGTACCTGAATCTGGGTTTACCCCAACTATAGGATATATCAATATTATCCCTTGAGAAAAATTCTTTCATAAAAAACATGGTCGAACGGTTATCCAAATGGAAATCACAATTCTTTAGCAAATAGAAGTGATAGTAGTATTTGTTATCCTTTAAAATCTTAGGGTCATTGAATTCATCGTCAATCCATGGGTTGATTCCCAATTTCAACTCAACAAACGAATGAAAGGGATTGTTTTCAGGAATTGTGCACAACTCGTACCAAGGTGTCTCGACCAACTTCAATCCGTGTCTTTCACAAAGCCTGGACCAGCTAGTGACTGTTTCATCTATAAATCTGGTGGTAGTATTTAACCACTGGAATCTGATATGATAACAGTGCTCTGGGTTGTGTACCCTATCATAATGAACGGTAACGATTTCTGGTCTGGATGATTTCTTGGTGGGATCAACATCGAATTTAACTGCTTTACTTAGCACAAACTTCTTTCGCTTGCCCTTTGATTTGGTCTGAGATCCAGAAAGAGATGAAATTTCGGATTCGGCAAGAGCATGGTTTGAGATTACCTTTCTCAAATCTGGCTCCTGTGGAGAAACGTTTGAGGTAATGGAATCGCCATCAGACGTATTTCTAGTATGAATTGATGTCGTTGGTGTGGGTGGATCCTGTTTTTCAGAAACCTTTTTTTTGCCGAACCAAGTCAGCCTTGACTCAACATAAGTCTTATCAATATACTCTTCCTCAAACTCATAAAAATAATACCCATCTAACAAACCATGTCTAGCCTCAACATGCTTGAACAATCCTTTATTCATCAACGACTGACCATATAATGTCGCAGCCTCACGAGTATCAATGTCTTCAAAGCATTCCAATAGCCACGAAACAAGTTCAGTACCCACAAAACAATGCAAATGCCTTTTGAAATGCCATGTTCTATCAACCAAATTCAAACCCGTAGAACTTTGTAGCTCCTTCGCCAATTCATCCAACTTAATACTTTTGTTGAATCTCATTGACTCGGGTATCATCAAGGTAGGCTGGTTACCAGTGATATCATAGTTTTCTGCTTCTTCATTCAAGAAAACAAAAAGATTACCTGTGTAGAAAATCATTTCAGGGTAGATTGGGTCATTTTCCTTTGTTTCACCATGGCTGGTATATTTACCCTTCTCAATTAATGAAATCAACTTCCGTAACCCTTCGACTCTAATTTCTTCATCGGACAACAGTTCATTAGTAACAAAGTATGCATTCTTAGGAATATCAGTTGGCATTACAACAAACTTCATCATATGGAAATCCTGATTGGCATCAGGAATGGCATCTTCATACCCAGCTAAATACTGGTCCAACTGATTCCAATTGAATTTTTGTGGTTTCATCTCAATCGCATCTATTTTTGCAGGGGAGTACTCATCAGCATAACGAGTTCTAATTAGTGGGAAATAGTTCTTGGGCCCGTGATGTCCAAGAGTAATCTTGCTTGCTTCTGGAGCTATTGTTTTCCGATACAACTGGACGTTAATGTTTCCGTTAAAATCACACATAATCCGATGAATCTCATCATCGAACGACATATACATGATGGAGCCAGGGGAAGATTGTTCGGAATAGTATTTGGTGACACTGTCAGGGTTACCTCCTTGTTTGCGTTCCAGTTCTGCTTTTTTCACTTTTTCACCATAGCAAATTTGAAACCCAGCAAGCAAACGGAGTTGAATCATTTCCTTCATTAGTTCATGGGCTGTAGTTAATTCCAAGTAATTTTCATTACTGAGCAAGATCATATAATTCTGGAACATAAAATCACTTTCCAATCTCTTTCTTGAAGGAAATTCGGATGTAGTAATGGGCAAAGCAGCGGGCGATTGAAATGATTTCCACTTAATTAATTTTGTCTTTGCCCCGACAGGGAATACATGATTCCATCTACCCTCAATGTTCCTTACAGAAACTTCAGATTGGACTTCCATGGAAGGGTTATCAATCACTATCCACATTTGGTTTATCGTCTGTTCTTTCTCCTCAATATCTGGTGCTATGGAAGATTGCCTGCAGCTTCGCATACGTTTCTCAACAGGTAATTTAAGGTGTCTTTGCGACTTCTTTTTGATAGAGGACTTCTTTAAAATCGACTCTTGGTTTTTGAGACGAGGCGTAAAAGATTCCTTTCTAGATACCTCAGGAATCCTTAAGGTAGCAAAGGAAGATGCACTTCTTAAGGAAGAAGTAGCTGAAATCGCTTTTTCGTCTGATATCTTATTCAACGTGTACAATGTGGATAATGCGGATACTTCACTGGTAGTATTGGTAACTGTGCCCTGTGCCAAAGTAATCGTTGTTAGATTTGGTTTGGAAGCAGAAGAAAGTGGGGCAAGAGTGGTCCTCTTGTTAAAGATTAATGCCAAAGTAGCGTGAGAATCTTTTGGGTTTGACGGCTTCCTAGTTGTGAGGTTTATTCCATTAGTATCATACTCTTTGGTAACAGCTTTTTCCTCGGAATGCCTAGTTACAGGTTTAAAAACATCTCTATCATAGATGTCCATGGCTTCAAGCATATTTTTGGCGTTTTTATTGATTTGAAATCGTTCAATACGAATTTCGTTAACTTCGTTCTCCATGACACCCATCATTTGGAGCTCGTAAATTTTGCAATGGGGGATCCATTGTTGTTCTGTCTGAGTCTGATCCTTGTAAAATGAAATCTCACACCAATTTGGAACACAATGTGTAGGTTTTCCGTTATAATTGTATCTGAATAAAGGAACAACATGTAATGGGGGTTGACTTAGACTCACAATATCCAAACCACTATCAACCTTCAACATTTTCTTACTTGTTTCCAACATTAAATCATAATCAACATCAAAGATACCAGTTCCTGGTGTAACTAAGATAAAATGCGTGAGCGAATGCTTTAGATCAGTATTTTGAAACCTGTTGTTCACCAATGTAAGACCCAAATTGAGTGCTTCAAGAACATTGCCCTTGACAGAAGGTAAAGGGTCACCTTCCATAACATATGTTCCATCTACTGACTTCAACATAATATCACGCTTAAAGTTTGCAAACTCTAACCGTAAGTTCGCCATAATTTTATCCCAAGTCAAAATGCTGACCTGGTCGACCACTACACGAAAGTAGTCGCGGCGATTATTGGGCCGCTCTCCCTCTGTTAAAACCGTCCAAGGGATATCAGTTAAGTCAACACTGGTGAATAATACAATTGTTATGGAATGATGGGTTCCCTTCTCGATCCACCTTTTAAATATTCGGGGAAATAAGTTATTTACCAACTTATGAAACATAATTTCACCATTTTCCTCAAAATGCCACATCTCGCTTGATAGCTGAACAAGAACTACAAGCTTTGCACTTTCAGAGCGGAAAACAACCTTGGTATTTTCGCTAATATAGCCCGAGAACATCTGCTTTCCTCCATTTCTATAGATGTATTTAACAACTCCCGTTCTATTGTTAAGAAATATCAATCTCTTGTCAGTGTAGACACATGAATTAACAAGCTCCGCGGAGAAATTCCACATCGTGTCTCTTGCCAAGTTAATATCCTTAACATAGATCTCTACTGTGTCTGCTTCAATCAGTTTCAAGTTGGTAACCTTTTTAATTTGAACCAAACTACGAGCAGTTATATCTAGATGTTTTTGAAGTGGATTTGAAATAAGTGATATTTGAAACTTGGACTTGTTGATCTGGGATACTGGTTCAAGAATAGGTGAAGGTTCGTTGCTTTTGTCATCTGATTGTCTGAGGTTCTTAGGATTTACTACGAAGTAGAGCTTCTTTTGTATTCCCGATTCCAACAGTTGAAGTTCGTACACCAGGCCAATCTTAACACCGCCAGGTAACGAGCCGATGTCAATAATAACATCTTCACTAGATGTTCGTAATTCATGGAACCATACCGTCAATTGGATAGGCTGAAGTATATCAATAGAAGGGTTGATTTTTGGGCTGTTTGTTGTCTGGTCTGAAATGGAACTGCTTCGTATGCTTGCACGCGTAGTGCTGGGAGTAAGGTTGGAATTGAGTAATTGCCGATGTTGGTACTGAGATTTGCGACCAATGGTAATGGTACTACCAACATTTCTGTTCATAAGTTGTTGACTAGATGTCCGATGGATAAGAGTAGGTTTTGTGGGAGCGTTTGTCTCATTAGTGTTGGATGACGATGACGATGAGACTGTCTTTTGTAGTTGTGGATTGGACAGTGAGTTGAAGATACGAGCATGCTGCATCTTTAATTCAAATTCATACACAGAAACAAAATCTGTGAAGCCTTTTATATGAATAAAACACACTCAGGTTGAAAAGATAAACCTAGAAATATTGATTGAACCCTGGTCTTCGACTAGTGGGAACTTCAAGGTAAATATGCCATGAAAAGATAAATGTCGCACGTGGGACGACATTAGCGACATTTGATCTATTAACTTCGGTTGCAAGTAGCGTCTTATCGGTTGCACAGACGAAGCACAAGGCGGCGAGTAGCACCCTGCTTTGGTAATGGGATGCTTACTAATTTAATCCACAGGGTTCCTGCTTCTGGAATTCCCGAACTACAATGGATAGAAAGAATCCTTTTGTCTGGACAACATAGCTAATGAAATAGCATATATCTATATCTATAAAGTTATCTAGTGGATTTCATTACAAATTCGTCAATATACCACTTATGGAAACGGTAATCATCATCAGCCAACTCCGGATGAAATGAGGTTCCCAAGCGGTTTCCTTGTCTCACTGCAACAATTAACTCATTTCCATCCTTACGTTGTAAGGTATACAATACTTCAATAGGACTTGATGTGACGTTTAGGTTGCTAGAGAC
This sequence comes from Teunomyces pallodes, assembly GCA_030556435.1. Lineage (NCBI taxonomy): Eukaryota > Fungi > Ascomycota > Pichiomycetes > Serinales > Debaryomycetaceae > Teunomyces > Teunomyces pallodes. The sequence goes on from JAKTUA010000004.1 coordinate 585,697, forward strand.
GATGACACCATCTTCAGGCCGTGCAGCAAGGTCTTTCTTGTTTAAAATTCTCGTTATCACTGGAGCTCTGATGAATACTGTTGGGAAGTTAGTTACACCCAGAATGAAGTTTGAGAAGTCCAATTCCTGCTCAAATGAGTCTAATTGCCTGCCAAAGGCATTTCTTGTAACCTCTATATCAAATGCTCCCAAAACTCTCTGATTTTCCTTACCATTTCTCAAATGCTTGGCTAAAAAAATGAGGCCAGCACAAGTTCCCCAGATGGACTTGGATTCGTCACGGACAAATGCAAGCAATGGTTCAAGCAAATGAGTTCTTTCCGCGATCAACGACATGGAAGTGCTTTCTCCACCTGGGATCACTAATGAGTCACATGAGGCAAGTTCTTGCTCGGTTCTCACTTCAATAACTCTTATTGCATATTTGTCAGGAGAAATCTCGATGATCTTGTTAAAATATTCTATATGTTCTCGGAAAGCTCCTTGTAAAGCCAACACACCTAAAGTTATCGACAGTGATGAAGTCATTAATCTTTCCCAAAATGACTCAACTAAATTAGAGGACCATAAATAGCACCAGGAATAAACTGCACATAAATAGGCGAGAGACTTTTGTCTTCCTTTGTTAGCCAGATTGCACGGGAACCGATTTCCCGATTAAAAATGCTCGTGACTAATCCTCTCCGAGCGTTCCCTCAAAAGGAATACTATTTTGACTCGGCCTCTAGACCAGAGTTATGCGCTAGCGGCTCCCCCAGAATGAGTAACATATTTTTTTCAACCTAAAAGTACTTAAATCTGGGCACTTTTTTTCATTGTAGCATACGACTTCTTTCTATATATCAGTTTCTTTAATCAACTATACTTATCAATGTCTCAATCGTTCAAAGTCAAGGCCGGTTTGGCTCAAATGTTAAAGGGTGGTGTCATCATGGATGTGGTCAATGCCGAACAGGCTGTAATCGCTGAAAAGGCCGGTGCATGTGCTGTCATGGCCCTCGAGAAGATTCCGGCCGACATGAGAAAGTCTGGACAAGTGTGTAGAATGTCTGATCCTAAGATGATCAAGGAAATTATGGAAGCTGTTTCTATTCCGGTCATGGCTAAGGTCAGAATTGGCCACATTGTTGAAGCACAGGTTTTGGAAGCATTGGAAATTGACTATATTGACGAAAGTGAGGTGTTAACCCCAGCTGACAAGATCCACCACATTACCAAAAACAACTTCAATGTTCCATTTGTGTGTGGTGCCAAGGACTTGGGTGAAGCTTTGAGACGTATCAATGAAGGTGCTGCTATGATCAGAACCAAGGGTGAAGCCGGTACTGGTGATGTCTCTGAAGCAGTTAAGCACATTACTATTATCAGACAACAGATCAGGGAAGCCAAAGAAAACTTGAAGTCTGAAGAAGAAATTGCTGATTACGCCAAAGAATTGCGTGTTCCAACTGAATTGTTGAAGGAAGTTTTGGAGTTGGGTAAGTTACCAGTTGTTAACTTTGCTGCTGGTGGCGTTGCTACACCAGCTGATGCTGCATTGTTGATGCAATTGGGATGTGACGGTGTTTTTGTCGGTTCTGGTATTTTCAAGTCTACTAACCCTGCCAAGTTAGCCAAAGCTATTGTCAATGCCACCACCAACTATAACGATGCCAAGAAGGTCTTGGAATATTCCACTGATTTGGGTGAATTGATGGGTGGTGTTGCTATTGATTCCATCAAGGACAACGAAAGATTATCCTCCAGAGGCTGGTAACATTGAGACTTTTTAGGAAAGAAAGTGCTTAATTTTTCCCTAGGACAAGATTTGATGCATCGATCTGTAGTTATACTCCGCAAATAGGTATCTTCGATGCATCTTTGAAAAAGATACACATTATTATCCTGAACGATTTCTCAAAATAAATCCCAATGAATAGTATCTGAAAAAAATATTGAAGACTTCTGTTAACAAGTAACTCATTCTAGTAGGTCCTGCCTGTATGAATCATTTATAATAAGTAACATTTCATAAGGAGTAATTCACTATGAATATCAGATTCCGCTCATCTCTGAGAATGTAATATATAGGAACAAAGATTGTGACAGAATTTCCATAACAAAAAACGATGACACAAAAATAGAGCGGAATTGGGTTCATGGCGGGATTACTGGAAGCGGAAATCTGCGCCGGGAACAAACTTGACACACCGAAGCAATATGAGATCCCCCTCCCCCTCATCCGCCCACTCCTCAGAGCAAGTCAGATCCTCAACATATCTTGGATAAATATTATTGAGGAAATTCTTCCCCACGTCTCTTTGTAGTATGTGTGATTTTTGGTGTTATTTTGGCGGTTACCTGGCGGGCGGAATAACTGCACTGAAAAAAAATGTTAGCAATTGGATAAAAAAATATTTTACGAAGAACAAATTAGCGGCTACTGTCCCATTCGATAAGAAAATGAGCGATTACGCACAGTACCTAAGAACTTATTGTTACTCAATCATATATAGATGTATGCATATCTCTGAAATTTGTGCTTAACATATATGCTTAGGACCACTATCATAGTTTATCCATCACACCTTGTTGCACAGTTGTCATAAACTAGAAATATTTACATCATCGCCTTAATCTTCCTTTAAAGTATAAAGTTTGAATACGCGATTACAGAATGGATAAATCAGAGAAATATGAAAAAGGGAGTACTACCATAGACGTGGAAAGGGTAGGGAGTCTAGAGAACCATGTCCTTACTACAGGTTTTGCAGACTTCCATGATAAGTTAGATATTGAGAAGTATGGTGAAACCAAGAGAAAATTGTCATCAAGACATGTCTCGTTAATGATCATTGGCCAATCGATTGGTACAGGTTTATTTATCGGTTTATCATCGCCATTAACGACTTCAGGGTCACTTTCTTTGTTTCTAGGGTTCTTATTTTGGGCATGTTTTGTCATTTGGCCCTTGATGCAAGGCGTTGGGGAAATGTGCTCGTACTTGCCCATCAAAGGTTCATTTTTGCATTATGCAGCCCGGTGGGTTGATCCTGCCTTGGGTTTTGCTTGTACTTTAATTTATTTGTACACTTCGTTGATGTTTATTTGTGTTGAAGCGGTGGCATTTGCTTCAGTTATTGGTTTCTGGACTGACGTCTCCCCCGGGGTTTTCATTGCTATTGCTTTACTTTCTTATTTGGTGTTTAATGTTTTCGGTGTTAACTGGTATGGTGAAATAGAATTCTATTCATCGATGCTTAAAGTCTTACTTATTGTTGGATTAATGTTGTTTGGGTTGGTTGCCATGTGTGGAGGTAATCCCCAACACCACGCTTTTGGTTTCCAACACTGGAAAGAAGGTGGATTGGTCAAGGAATACTTAGTCAAGGGAAGCACAGGTCGTTTCCTTGGGTTCTGGAACGTTTTAATCTATGCCGCGTTTGCTTGTGGTGGTCCTGATTTGTTAGGCATGGTTGCGGGGGAAATCTCCAACCCAAGAAAGAACATCGGATTGGCTGCAAAAAGATCATACATTAGAATTTACTTGTTCTACTTTGGTGGTATCTTTTTTATGAACACTTTGTGTGCTTCTAACAACTCCATTTTGCTTGCTGCAAAGGCCAGTGGTGCTGCTGGTGCTGCTGCATCGCCTTGGGTTATCGGTGTCAAGTCTGTGGGGGTTCATGGGTTGGACTCATTAGTCAATGCTGTGGTCATGTCTGCAGCTTGGTCTTGTGGTAACGGATTTTTCTACGGTGCCACTAGATGTGCTTACTCGGCATCGCTTGCTGGTTACTTACCTAGATTCTTCTCCAAATGTTTGAAGAATGGGGCTCCAATCTACTGTGTGTTCCTTGCCGTCCTGATTGGCTGTTTATCTTTCTTGAGTATCTCCAACTCAACAGCTAAGGTGTTTAACTGGTTTATCAATTTAGCTACGACCGGTTTATTATGTACTTACTTGTGCATGTGGTGGTGCTACTACAAGTTCAGACGTGCCATGACGGCTCAAGGTAACGATATGACTGCGCCAGACTACGGCTACTTTAAGGCACCATGGTTCGTGTACCCATACATGACTCACTTTGGTGTCTTGGTAAATGTGTTGGTATTGTTCTTTAACGGCTTCTGGATATTTTTCCCTCACCAGTTTTCCGTGGCTAACTTGTTTACCTCGTACTTTGCCCCGGTGTTCTTTATTGTACTCTTTGTGGGGTGGAAAATACTTAAGAAGACGCACTTCAGAACCGACGACGAGGCGGATATTACGACAGGAAAACAAGAAATAGACGAAGAAGAGGAGCTAGAACTCCAAATGTTGGCTGAAAGACCAAGAAAAACTGGTTTAATCTACAGGGTTTATTACAAGATAGCAGATTTCTGCTTCAATTAGAATATATATATTTTATTTTTGATTAACCGATCATCTATATCTGAATGTGGGGAATCTAAAGTTGCCTCCACTTCGTTTTGGAATTCCAGAAAAAGTAAAAGAAACTCGTAGAATCCGCGCTACTGATCAGGCAAAATATTTTTAACAACGAGTCAGATTTTTTTAGCCTCCGTGCTGTGTACGCCGTACGTACCCCACAAAACCTCACGGCATCATAACCACGAGTGGGAAAGTGGTGCAGTTTTGTGGGGACTGGATGCAGAGTGACGCTTACCAACCCATTCCCACCGCAGTAAATTAAGACTGCACCTACTATGTTGTGTTTCTAGTCCGATATCTTGTCGGAGAAAGGATGGCTACTGACGGCTGCAGGGTCAAACTTCGGTCAGCAGACAAAAAAAAATAATTATTATTTTACACTAAATTCAACTCGTGTGCCCCTATGCCTTCAGTACTCCACTTAAACAAACACCGTGGAACCGTCAATCAAAGCTAGTTTAAGGTATCCCTAATCGTGAAATTAGAGCGACCGTTGCTCTTATCTGGAGAAATCCACAAAATCAATAAAGAGAGAGAACCAGGCAGAATTACGATTTGTTCGGCGTTTTTTCTTATCTAGAGGACTATAAAACACAAGGCAAATTTTGGCCTTGGCAAGATGTCACCAAAGTTTATCACCACTAACAAAAAAAATAGGGCGTTTCTTAAGTTGTGAAAAATTTCTTTTTCATGCACATCCTATCATTTCGTTTCGTTTATATCTGACTCGTTTCCCCAGGAGTTATCAAGTCAAATAGCATTCTTATTTTCTAAATGTCTAATAGCGACTTGGAAAAGAATTCGAAAGGAGCTCTCTATAGTAGTTCTCCAGATGACTTAGTCTCGGTAATTAGTCGTCACACTGAAGACTACAACTTATATGTTGCTAAATCAAACCCCGACTCCAACTTGGCCTTGCAACAAGGTAGAAAGTTGAATAAAGCATTAGACTCCAGACATGTTACTATGATTGCCATTGGTGGGGCCCTTGGTACCGGTTTATTGATTGGTACTGGTTCAGCATTGAGAGCTGCGGGCCCAGGTGCGATCTTGGTGGCATATTCTGTTATTGGTTTCTGTGTTTTTATGGTTATGACTGCTTTGGGTGAAGTTGCAACTTTCATTCCTCTCAATGGTTTTGCTAATTATTGTCAACGTTACTTCGATGACGCTCTTGGATGTGCCTGTGGTTACGTTTACCTTTTTAAATACTTGATCTTACCTGCTAACCAGTTGGTGGCAGGTTCCTTGACAGTGCAGTATTGGGTTTCAAAAGAAAAGATGAATCCAGGTATCTGGATTACCATCTTTTTGCTTGTTATTCTTGCCATTAACTTGTTAGGGGTTAGATTCTTTGGTGAAATTGAATTCTGGTTGTCCACCTTGAAGGTTATCACTTGTGTGGGGTTGATAATCTTATTGTGGGTTATCGCTTTAGGCGGTGGACCCACTCATGACAGAATTGGATTCAGATACTGGAATAACCCAGGTGCCTTTTTGCACTACAAGGATTCATCCAAGCATCTAGTAATTGAAGGGTCTAAGGGAAGATTTGTGGCCTTTGTTTCTGTTTTGGTCACTGCTGTCTTCGCTTTTTTGGGTACAGAATTGGTTGGTATCACCTTTGCTGAAACTAGAAACCCAAGACGTGCTATTCCTAAGGCTATTAAAATGACTTTCTACCGTATTGTTGTCTTTTACATCTTATCCATCTTATTCCTCGGAATGTCTGTTTCTCCAACTGATAAGAGATTATTATCTGCCAGTGGGAACACTGCCAGTGCTTCACCGTTTGTTATTGCTATCAAAAACGCCAAGATTGGAGGTTTGGACCACGTTATTAACGCTTGTATCATGATCTTTGTTCTTTCCGCTGCCAACTCAGACATGTACATTTGTTCAAGAACTGTGTACTCTTTAGCCGTTGCTGGTTACGCACCAAAGTTTTTCACCAAGACAAACAGATTGGGTGTTCCATACTATGGTATTGCTCTTTCGTTTGCTTTCTGTTTGTTGGCATACATGACTGTTTCTTCTGCTGCCTCGGAAGTCTTTAACTACTTTGTTAACGTCGTCTCATTGACTGGGTTATTGGCATGGGCCTGTATCTTGGTTATTCACATCAGATTCATGCAAGCTTGTAAGGCGCAAGGAATTGACAGAAAACGTGATTTAGTTTACAGATCGCCTTTGCAGCCATATGGCTCTTACATTGCCTTATTCGTTTGTTGTCTCGTTATTTTGATCAAGAACTTTACTGTTTTCTTGGGTGATTCATTCACCTACAAGAATTTCATCACAGGTTACATTGTCTTGCCGGTCTTCATAATAATCTACTTTGGATACAAGCTCTGGTTCAAGACGAAGATTATTGCACCTGAAGATATTGACTTGGAAACCTTTAAGGATGTTATTGATGCCGAAGCTGAAAAGTACGAGGCTGAAGAAGCTGAGAGAAAGGCAGTCAGAGAAGCTGAAGGTAACCCACGCGACAAGGAGTGGTACTACGAAAAGTGCATTGGATGGTTGTTCTAGATAAGAGTACTAATTTTCACTTCTTCTTACTATTACTGAATATTTAACGTATACATATATATCTTATCCTTGTGTAAATCATGCAATTGATTACGTGATGATGTTTACGTGTTTTGGTCCGAGGGTCCACCGGTAGACAACTGAGCCTCACGCGCAGAATGACATATTTTCTAGACCCAAAGATACTTTATCAACACTTTCCCATTGGCTACGCCAGAAGAAGATTTTTACTTCTTACATACATACATTTATTCTACAATTTCAGCTACTTGACCTAGAAGTGGTGTTAAATTGAAATTGCTTTGCAGCAGGCAGCCGATAGGAAGCGGATTACACATCTGCTGTGTTTAACCTAACATGTCACTGAGATATAACTCTTAAAGTGATCCTAAATTGGTATCTATTACGAGTTGGGTAATTCTTACATGTAGAGATTCCAACTAACGTGGTCGGATGGATTACGAAATATCCCGAAATAATTTGAAGTTCTTCAATTTCATCTCTATGTTCGAGATAAGTTACGTCGTTATCTATTTGCGTTTCTTTTTATGGGAGCGTTATTGTTTACATAAATCCATACCCCTATTACGTCTGAACTATCTTGAAATAAAGAAAAATTATACAAAACGAGAACTGAAACTACAGCAGCCTAGCATCTACGAAGTTTTAAGTTTCTTCTGGACGTAGCCAACCAGCTCAGTTCGTAGATTTTTCTTTATACCAGAACTTACTGCCCAACTTCAAGTTTTCGACTGAAACAAGATACCGATAATTCCCTAAAGGTCACACAACTTTTTGGGAAAACTTAGCAAATTTGATCACAAAACTGTTAGAAAAGCGTCACAGGAAAATAGTTCTCGGCCAATTGAGACTATAACCCAGTTATCTGCTTTCCGAAGTGGCAAAGCAACCATTGGCTCAAAATTTTAGAAGCAAGAACCGAGCGTAAAAACTTATCTGAATTCAGAGAGAATACTACGTGTAGTACATAGTTATGGAATTGATACCAAGGTGAACAATTAAGGTGTTGAAGTAATGTGAGACTGTCTTCCTGAAAAGGCTAATACTCCTATCATGTCTCACGGCATGAAACTCTAGCAAGAAATAGCACGATAATTCAGTGACCTAAAAAATACCTCAAAGCAATTGCCGCAATCTATGAAATTTGATAATGATGCATAAGTTAATAAGCTACCAACATGCACATTTGGTAGAGTTACATTGAATAAACGATATTTTAGTCTGAGCTTTTTGATATATTTTCGAACTTTTACAACTATTTCATAACTCAATTGATTATCTTACAAAATTGTTTGTGTTCATAGCAATGTTTCTAGATGATTATGTAGCTCAACTACTAGTCGGCTCAAAGTCGTGAAGACAATTATTAGCCCTGCGCGAGGGGCCAGTAGTGAAATTTTTTACCTGTTTATCTGCACGAAATGCTGCACTTTATGTCCGTGCCGCGATACTATATCTCCGTCGCTTATTCAGCACCCATTTCGCAAATAGGCATAAATAGCAATAAAATTGCACATAGTATATTTTGATCCACCATCAATTCAATTTTAAAAAATGTCTAGTACTGTCCCTGATTACTTTAAAGGTTTTGCTGTCGACAAGCATGAAAACTGGAACAAGCCAAAGTTGGCTACTTACAAGAGAAAGGATATTCAACCACATGATGTTGTCATCAAGAACATTGCATGTGGTTTGTGCGGTTCTGATGTTCACACGTTGTTTGGCAACTGGCTGGAATTGAAGAGAGATGACTTGGTCGTTGGTCATGAAATTGTCGGCCATGTCATTGCTGTTGGTCCAGAAGTCACCACCATCAAGGTTGGCCAAAGAGTTGGTATCGGTGCCAAGAGTTCTGCCTGTGGTGATTGTTCCAGATGTAAAGCTGACAACGAACAATACTGTACCGGAGGTTATGGTACCTACAACGGTGTTGACAAAGAATCTGGTAACTACGTTTCTCAAGGTGGCTACTCCTCGCACTCGATTGCCCATGAACAATTTGTTTTTCCAATTCCTGAAAAGTTGGAAAGCAATGTTGCTGCTCCATTGATGTGTGCCGGTTTGACTGTCTACTCTCCATTGGTCAGAAACATTGGTAGAGATGCCAAGGATAAGACTGTCGGTATTATCGGAATTGGTGGCTTGGGTCATTTGGCCATCCAATTTGCAAATGCCTTGGGTGCTAAGGTTGTCGCCTTCTCCAGATCTTCTTCCAAGAAGTCACAAGCCATTGAAATGGGTGCTCACGATTTTGTTGCTACTGGTGAGGACAAAGACTGGGCATCTAAGTACGGAGACAAGTTTGACTTTATCTTGAACTGTGCTTCTGGTATTGAGGGCTTGGATTTGTCCAATTACTTGGGTGTGTTGAAGACCGAAACCAAATTCGTTTCTGTTGGTTTACCACCAGTGAAGGACAGTATGAAAGTTACTCCATTTGACTTCTTAAGTAACGGTGTTTCATTTGGTGCATCTTTGTTAGGCTCAAAGGTTGAAGCCTTGGAAATGTTGGAGTTGGCCGCTGAGAAGGGTGTCAAACCATGGATCGAAGAGGTTCCTATCACCGAAGAAAGCTGTGGTGAAGCCTTGACCAGATGTAACAATGGTGATGTCAGATACAGATTTGTTTTCACCGAATTTGACAAGGCTTTTAACTAGTTTTAAAATTTATAGATTCATTTTTATGGTAATGAAGCTTGTCTATAGGTTGCATTTTATTTTCTAATAATCTCGTAAAAAAACGTTTTTTGGCCAACGTCATAAAAAAGAACAAATTTCAAGCGACAGGCACGTGCTGAGGATTTTGAGAAATCTCATCTCATCACTAGCGATTCAGGACTTTACACATTCTAAATCATGTCACCAGAAACCATATCAAGTGAACTGTCGACGCTTGTGGATGTTGATTTGACCGATACAAATTTTCTTAACCAGATATCACCTCACTTTAAAGTCGATATTACCAAGTATGGTGGAAGAGGTTGTTTCTCATATCTGGCTATACCTGCCGGAACAGTGTTACTTACTTGCGAGGAGCCTATTAGTTCCACAATAGATAAGCTGTTCAGAAAGGAAGTATGTACCTTTTGTTTTGCTTACCATGATGGGAGAAACTTAAAAACTAAGCTTTCAAAATCTTTGCCAGGTTCTAAAGAAGTTTACTCACTCTTTTTTTGTTCAGAAGAATGTAAGGAGAGTTTCATCAGCGAGGACGTTGACGGGAAACTCCTTGAAATCTTGTTAACTGTTGAAAAGTATTATATTCTGGGATTAAAGAAGAAAGAAGTTGAGTATTCTATTGAAGAAATGGATCAGGAAAGGTTAAGAGCTTTGATAACGAAAGAATGGAGCCTTGTTGAAGAATGGGAAAGTAAAGCTAGCACCATGAAAACATCTAAAAGATTGAATTTAGTCCCACGCATTTCTGACGCCGAATATAGTGAAATCAAGTACATCTTGGGGGTAATTTTCAGATTATTCAAGTATCAGTCTGCACAGCTGTCTACCAAATTTTTACAAGATATGACATATGATGAAAAACAGCACCTCGAGATAAGCTTATTTACTTTGCTTGATTCGAGTGAACAGCTCAAAGTGGAGAAATATCCTTATTTGCTATACTCTTACATCAATATTTACAAGTTTATCAAGTTAATTGCTCCAACTGTGATACAGCCATGGGTTACTACCGATCTTGTCCGTTCTATACTTGGAAAGAACCTTTCTAACGCATTCGGAATTTGGTCAGAAACTACTTCGAGTACTGAGGACAAGGAGTACTATGGATTTGGCGTATATCCATCCGCATCATACTTTAACCATTCCTGTGATCCTAACATTAAAAAAACACACTCAAAGAACCAGATGGTGTTTCGTACGATACGAGATATTGCACCTGGTGAAGAACTCTGCATCGATTATGGAAACTACTTGAACGAGCCAGTGGAAATAAGAAGAAAGGAATTGAGCGAATGGTTCTTTGATTGTGGTTGTATGAAATGCGCTAGAGAACTAAACCTCATTCATTAAGATATATTCATCTGTATACTAAATCGTGAAGTCATAATTTCGGTAAAACTTTTTGAACTCTTCACATTCAGTTGTCTCTCTTGCTTTCGATTGCTTACACTTGTTCCAAAGTATTCGCTTGGGTAAGTTCAACACTGACGCTAAAACTCTTCTGGGGAATTGTAGATCGACATTTTTCGATGCATCTGGTAATCTTGCAATGTATCGTGTTCTCCTACCATCTTCTTGATATAGAATAAACTGGATATAGTCACCCTCTAAGTTCACAGTCAGTGTTTCCTCGTACAGAAGGAATTCCAACGGATGATTTCTTTCAAATTTGGTATTGTTCAAGTTGGCTTTTTCGTGCAAAACATCAGCAAATTGATCTAGCAAATTAATGGGAACAGGCAAGAATTGAAGGTGATGATGGATATTTGTGGACCGACTTATCTCAAATATTACTAACCTGAATGATGTAGGAGCAAATGCCTTGGCCAATGAATTCTTATAGGATTCAATTTCCTTGAAAGTTTCCGAATCTTTTTCAACGACAGCCGAGTGTTGAATGGGTATAATGATTCCATGGCCTGAGAACTGGAAGTTTTTGCCAGCTAATGTAAGAGGGCCCTTGGCGACAGTAAGATATGAATGCTTACCAATAGAGATAACCATATGCGTTTCAACCTTGGGGTTGGAAAGGCAAAAGAAACAGTTATCGGGATTGACAACTTTAATACGTTTTATATCAGGTTTCTCTGGATCAGATTCAAGTAATCGTTTCACCGCTTCCTTTTTGGCTTCCACAAAAGGATTCGCACCCAAGTTGTCAACAACCTCATCAGGCTGTTCCAGAATACCAAAGGCATAGAACCATTTTTCGCCCAATCCTTCTAGTCCCAAACTAACAAAACGTGTTATATTACCTGTATCCCATTTAAAGGCGGATGTTTCCATAAATTTGCCTGTGGCATGGCCAACGCTAAAATGGTAGCGAGGTTTGACTTTGCACACTATTTCATCAATAAATTTATTACCCACCAATGTAAGCTGCTCTTTCTTAGCAATACAATGTGGCCAATCGTAAGTTAAAAGTATATCCACGTTTGTAATAGTTAACTGGTTTCGTGCATTTTCGTGGTTTTCTGGAAGCTCAGCGTCAGCTGCAACATACATAATAGTAAATCCGGTGGTAAGCTTTATAATTTGGATCAAGGAGCCCATGTAAGTGAAGTTGGGTTTAATATCCACTAAACCCTCCTGTAACAGAATCGAATTGCTTAATCCTTCACGTCCTCGTCCAAAATATGTCGGTACCATCATCTCGGTTTTGGGTAGCGACTCTGTGGTTTGTGGAAGAATATCGCCAAGTAAAAGAACTGCTTCAAACGGGCCATTTTTGGAATGCTGCAAATTTGCCTTCCCCAAGGCCTTATCAAGATCTTTTGGTGATGGGTTTAGTATCAAGAATTTCAGTTTCGTCATGCAAAAGTTGAGATGAGATATCAAAAACCTCATCTTTGATCTTTAGTCGCGCTTTTTAATGTTTACCAAAATCGTATCCGGCAGCCATGAGCGAGATTGACAATAGAATTAAGGTGTTGGTGCGTGTTCGACCATTGCTTTCGAGGGAGAAGGAAGGAAATCCTGACTCATTGGTAACAATGTCAGCAAAGGATCCTACAATTACCAATATTAAGATCCCTGAATCTTCAGCTTTCGCTAAACGGAACGGCGAAGATACCAAGAATTATCGGTTTGATGAATGTATTTGGTCGTTCAAAAGCCAGGATGAGCATTATGTCGATAATCTAAAGTTTTACAGCAAGATAGGATCCGATATACTTGACCATTTCTTCCAGGGATTCAATGTCTGTCTCTTGGCGTACGGACAAACCAGTTCAGGAAAGACTCACACTATGATGGGGAATGACAAGGATCCTGGACTAATTCCCTTGATAGTTAGAGATATTTTTAGACACAAGGAGGTATTAGTCACCAGTAGAATCAATTGTGAGGTCAAGTTTTCCTACTCTGAAATCTATAACGAACAGGTGAAGGATTTACTCAAGCCTAGTGACAAAAAGTGTCGAGTAAGAGAACATCCAGTAACAGGACCATATGTGGAAAACCTTCATGATTTTACCATTAACGATTATGACGACTTTGAGAACATGATGTGGAAGGGTAACCGCCAGCGGACCACTGCAGCCACGTCAATGAATGAGCAAAGTTCGCGTTCTCATGCCATCATTACAATTACATTGAAGCAGACGAAATTTAGTGAGGACTCGTCATTTATAGGAGATGCTGAAGAAGAAATGATCTCGAATATTAAATTAGTGGATCTTGCTGGTTCTGAAAGAATGGATAGAACTAAGGTATACGGTCAAGCTGATCGAATCAAAGAGGGAACTCAGATTAATAAATCTTTAGCTGTTTTGGGCCGATGTATCAATATTTTATCAAACAATGCTGTCTCGCTGAAACCTACTATGGTACCTTATCGTGACTCAACACTTACATACCTCCTCAAGGAGAATTTAGGCGGGAATTCAAAGAGTTTCATGATCTTTTGTATCTCACCTATCGACTTTGACGAAACCCACCAGACTCTCAATTATGCTACACAAGTCAAGAATATCAAAACTATGGCTAAAGCAAACAAAACAAAACTATCCACTATGCCAGTTGACTGGAAAGCCCTCCAGAGCCAAGATATTGATGTGGTAGAATCATTGAAGCGTGAAATTGCTGAGTTGACACTTCAGCTCAATAACCATAATAATGACGACAAATTTGCCAAGTTTATGGCGTTCTTCGAGACAGAAAGCAAGAAAATACGGTTTGAGAACAAGTATTTAAAGCAGCAGCTCAAGAAACGCGATCAAGAGATACACGAATTGAATGGCCATGTGAACTACATAGAAAATGAGTACAGTCGCCTCAACCGCGATACAGTTATTGTTCAGGCAAAGCAAAAACAAAACCTACAATCAAAATGTCACACAGCCGTCGAACAGATCGAAGAAGACTTGCTTCAGTTTGATCCTGAAACCTTGAAGTTGTAATGCATTTTAATGTCTTATCATGTCTGACCCAACATTGATTTTAATTTTCCTGTGGTATTTGGTTGCCTCAGAAAATAATAAAGTTTGCGGAGTGACGCTGTGTTTATTGCTCAAACAAACCGCACCGCCGATTTTAGTGCGAAGTATCCGTAAATTATTCACAAAAACTAGTCACGAAATAAGAATGGTGGACCTTTCAGTGTTTGGATCGTCGGTCCACGAAGCTGTGGCTAAGACAGTGACACGCAACTTACC